>CM060943.1:669945671-671195671 GCA_030765085.1 Allium cepa | reverse complement strand
TTATTATTATTTATGATTGTTGTTGTTGTTGTTAGTATTATTATTATGAAATTAGTTAATTTTCATAAACTCTAGTAATTATTATTGTATTATTATATAAATTTAGTTATTTTTATACACTTAGTTAATTATTAATATTATATTATTATTATTATTAGTATTATAAACTTAGTTAATTTTTATAAACATTAGTTAGATTATTATTGTTATTATCAACTTAGTTAATGTTTATAAGCTTATTTATATTTTATATAACTTAATACATGAAGCTAACTTTTATAATCTTAGTTAATTTATTATTATTATTATTATATTATATAAATTTAGTTAATTTTTTATAAAACTTAACTATCTTGGTTAATATTCTATTATTTATTATTGTTGTTGTTGTTAGTATGATTATTACAATAAACTTAGTTGTTATTTTTTTAAAACTTATAGTTAATTCATTGTCATTTATACTTGTTGTTGTTAGTATTATTATTACAAAATTAGTTAATTTTCATAAACATTAGTAATTATTATTGTGTTATTATATAAATTTAATTAATTTTTATAAAACTTAATTAACTTGGTTAAAGGAGTCTCTTAAGCCACCTGTTGATGGAGGTATCAAATGAAATATTAGATTAAAATGATTTTACTAATTTAAAGTGTCTTAACGGTAAATGGATAATTAACAATCATCAACAAAGAGTGGTTGCTCTTAAGACGGTAACAACTTAGAATACCTTGAAATTGATTCACCAATTTGACCAAAAAGTTCTTTTTCCAATCTTCATAAATTGATGTCAATTTCTTCTAAATCAAAATCTGCAAAAATAAATAAAAAATTTAGTAATGAAACATGAAGCTTTATGGAGATGATAAAATAGAAAACTACTACATGTTTTGCCAAACATTCTACCTCAATGTACACTCATGACTGAGATATCCATGCAGCGGCATCTCTTACCAAACATGTTGCATCCAACCAAACTCATGCAACATTTATTTACAATAGCAGTTCTATGATCACTCGGCTCTCTGCCTCAGTCCTTACAGATGTTGCACATCCTATTCGCGTTCATGAAGCCTAAATACAACCTCAGTTCATAACAGAAATTGCCCCAGGTCTTACCTTGGTTGAGTTGCGACCCAAGTCTCCTCATGCACTCTGAATATCTCTCAATCATATTTACATTAGCTACAGTTGTTCTTCTTTTATGAATTGCTTATCATTCCAATTATAGATGCGAAAATTATAATTTTGAAAGTTTAGCAAAGGAAGTCAGTTGACATATGTTTGCTTAATTATTTCAGTACAATTCATGTTTTCTTCAAGTTATATATACAATAAACTTGCGCTTCAACGTGTCCAGTACATGTGCAAATATGATTTTTCAAAATAAAATAGAGAAGTTATTGCCAAAAATTAAAGTATGATTATTTATGCATTTTAGTTTTCAGTGACATTAAATCCAATTTTAGATGAGAAGAATGTATATTTGGTAGAAAAAATCAGGACAATAATATTTCGAATATGTAATGGTTTAATTTTCCCAAGCAATTCATGCAAAGTGCAATTTTGGTAGCATTGTGAAAAACCACGGACAAATTGAAATATTTTCTTTATATAACAGATTTGTCAATTTTTGTATTAGTTTCTCCCATATTACATTAACGAAGTCAAACCTCAATCAATCAATAACATAATGACAATTTTCTTAAATGCAAGAAAGATAAATATATTACAGTAATAATGTTCTCTATTTATAGAAGATATACCTTAAATAAAATAGTAAAATTGCATGGAAATCAACTAACATTGTGTGGGAAGATCCATTGAGTACTCATTAAAAAAATATTGGATGCAATAAATAACAGAAAAAACATATATAACTCTTTATCCTAACGGACTAACTTCAAAGATATTGAAGCACAATCAAGAATGTGAAAAATGGACTAAACTAACCAATACAAAGTTATTCACTTGTTCATGACTAATTCAATGTGATTTTGTGGCTAATTTCCCGAACAATGATTAGCAATGATAAAACTACGGAACGTTTGTTATTTCATTATAAAAGTGAGTTGAAAGTTAAAATGCTAACGTCTTTGCTGATTTAATCCAATTTTTCATTTCAAATTAAATAAAATGATGTAGACTTTGTTATTTTATTTAGCTTATAAAATAAATAAATAAATAAATAAATAAATAAATAATACGAAAAAATCTTTGTTGTTTTGTTTATTTATGTTTTTTAAACTAGTTTTATTATTTATGGTTTTTTTGGATACACAACTCATTCGTTTAACACAAAAATAAAAAAAAGAAGGTAAGTGAACAAGTATGTTGTTGGTGATGGCTAGATCTGTCAAATAGATTAGGTCGGATCATGATGGGTCTAAGTCAGAATTGACTCGACCAATTTTGTAACCCAACCTATTCAATATATTTGTTAAAAGGGAAATTATGACTCAACCCACATCATATTTTAATCCATTTTCAGCACATTGGATATTATATTTGAACTAGTAACATAAAGTCCATTTTATCAAGTCTACGGCAGCTATAGACATCTAATGTCCAATTGCACTTAAAGAAGCACTAAATATAGTTATATAAATTTATCAAAAATAACCTGAATATTGTCGTGAAAACTTACATCTTCAATGGTAGTGAAAATGTAGTAATGAATCTTCATTTATGTATGATCTATTAATATGTGCAATGAATGCATCATTAGATTAAGACTTCACGCCCAAAATACTACTAAATAACAAATAAAGAAATAAAGCATTAGAGATATTCCCATCAAGACTGTAAATGAGTTGTTAATTTCCATGTCTAGTATTTTATCATTTGCTCTTAAAACATAAATTTCGATGTTAAAATATATCATCATAACTCAGGCAGTTAACAAGATTTAGAAAATGGGAATTAGTGCCTCTGATTAAAATGTTTTCATTGTAAACAAGTTTCGGTTTGCAAACAGTATCGAAGTATATCTAAAAGGCATCACTGGGACTGGCTAATTCAAATTGTAAATGAGTTAAATAAAGAAAACAATCAAATTAAACGAAAATTACACCCATTGAATAAGAGAATCAAGAAAGAATCAGTGTAGAGTAATTAACTATAAAATTTCTCCACGTTTAAGCTTATGCCATATAATGCTTACTTTGTACAAAATGAATTTTAAAATATTTATATTAGTGGTCATATTCTAGCTACATTATACTTAATTATATTTTCAATGTAAACAGAAGTGATGAATCAACAACATCAAACCCGGATCGCCATACCATATACACTTTTTTCATAAATTACACTATATTTTAAATAGTATCATATGTGGGTTCCAAAATCATATGAAAAACAAAACCAGAAAATGAAATAATAAGTTCATAAATTAATTAGTGATAGAGATGGACTGAATAACAAGCTACTTTAAACTATTTTTTCTTCATTAATATGTAGAGATTTTTAAATTAAAAACTTAGAATAAAAACAATTTGAAACAGATGGAAGTGAAATTAGAAAACTAGCCAAACAAACTCTTTTAATTAATTAGTTCATCAACTATAGAAACAAACTGATATTCTAAAGCGATCGTATTCATATCCTCAAGCTTCCAACTACGATAGATTTGTAGTGTAAATTTACGTGCAATGGTGTATCTATAAATATGGCATACTAACCTTGTGAATTTTACATCAATCGATCTTGATTCTTCAGCTTTATGATTGCACTCATGCTTGAATCACTTCCAAGTTCCAAAAATTTAATCTTCAGATTTAGGTTTTGCTCTCCTAACCGGAACTACTACAGAATACATAATGCCAAGTCTAATATTAGAGGTTACATTAAGCTGCAATTTACCTTATGATTCAAACTAAACAAAGTTAGAAAATGATGCCCATAACTTTTTACTTGTCATTATCACTAACTAATTTCATACTCAAACTTTGCAACAGTTGAAAAAGAATCAATAAAATCAGTCTAAACTAAAAAGATAGATTAATTGGTAACTCAACCAAAAACCTTGAAATAAATTATATACCGATTGCAATCAAACCATGGCAAGATGGTAACATTGACCAAATCAACGCCACAAATCCAACGGAGCACAGCAGGCCTATGACTATCAATCATAGGAAATGGCATGAAATACCCTTGGATAATTGCACTTGCCATTTGGTACTGGCATGGTAGAGCCTGGTATGACATCGCCATTGGATCCTGGGAAATTGGATGAGGAATTGCAGGTGGTTGTTGAGCCAATATTGAAGCATTTGGTCCTAAATAGGTTTTAGGTGTGGTAGAAGTTATTTGTGTTTGAGGATTAAGGCAAGGGTCGGTAGTAGGCAGTGGAGTTATGGGCAGAGGCGGTGGTAAGGGTTGGAGATTTTGTATTTTAAGGGTTAGAAGAAACAATATGAGGAAGAGGGAAAAAACGAAAAAGAGGCGACCACGAATTTTTTTAGGGGAATGTCGCATCAAAAAGCATTATGAAGTTAACAAGTTTTGGAGGGAGATGAAAATTTTAGTGCTAAAGCCTTACATACGTACATTATAAAACAAATAAACTAAAAAAACAAATAGTCAAAGATAAACAATAATGGTTAGAATAACGCGTTATTACATGACGTTATTAATAACATATTTCCTTAAAGTGATCTCATACGTGACCTCCATAGGTACTTGGGCCAACAACATTTCACTTAACAGCGAATTTAAGCCCTTCACAGACTTCAAGGCCTTTTACATAGATGTGTCTATCAGGTTCATCCTGAATTTAGCCAATTCAATAAACTTAGCTATGTACTCCTTAAGGGTAGAATCTCCTTATCTCAACTGAATGAACTTTTCTAATTGCAAGCAAACCACTGCTCTAGACGTGAATCTCATCTAAATCAGTCCTAGAATTCATTCCAAGAGAATGTCCTAGCCGGGTGCTCATCAGTCACAGAGTTCCACCAATTTAAAGCTTCTTCCCTAAGGTGCTAAGTTGGAATTCTTCTTCTTAACCGATCATCCCAATCTAGCTCTCTAAATATCCTCTCACGATTAACAATCCATGCTTTAGCTTCCGAATATCCTTCAACTCTAGAATATGTCTTCCCTCCTGTATTAATAAAATCCTTACATAGCTTAGGAAAATCGATACGGCATGGTGCTGCATCAGCGGCCGGGCCATTAGATGTTACCGATGTAGCTGAAGGAATAGGAATCTACCTGACAATACTAAGATATTGTTTAAACCATTTAGGAATTCCATGAATGAGTGGTCTTTCGCGGGTAGGGTTTCCTTGTTTGGAAGAAGATTTATTATAAGCCATATCAACTATCTATAGCTTAAACCTTTAGTGGTGATCTCCTAAGATAGTATTTACATGCTGAAAGAAAAGAAAAGTTTTCCTAGTGTATGTGCGTGTGTTCAAGAAGAAGAGGTATATGTAAATATATATGTACATATATAGTAAGAATTCTTTTGAAAATTCCTTTTCAAAAACCTTTTTCAAACTAACAAATACGTCTTCCATGCGTATAGTTTTTCCTCATTGATCGGGTAGCTTAGAGCTTTGATATCAAATGTAACGACCCAATTAGTCACCCCTTAAAGGGCGTGGCTATAAATGGTAACTCTGGACTTACTTGATTTATGGACAGCCTCTCCATTGTTAACCAACCCATATTGTCGGGATGTGTGGGGGCAAGAGACAAAGCTTCGCCACCGTTCACAATGAGAGAACCCCTCATCACGTAAGCATAAACATGCTAATAAGAACTCAAAAGGGAAGTTCAAGAAGGAAGTAAATGTGTGTAAGAGATGCAAAAGGAGAGGTCACGAAGCTAAAGATTGTAAGGTTAGTCTGATGAAGGAAGCCTTTAAAGGAGAGTGCTTTAACTGCCATGAGGAAGTGCATCACAAAAATCAATGTCCTAAGATGGCAAATAATGGACCAAGTGGATAGGCCTACGCTATTGAAGCTGTCCCTATTGCCAGTAACTCATAAAGGGACCAAGGAAAAGTAGCTCTAGAAGGTATAACTCTTATTTTTGGGGTTATTATTTGCATACTATTTGATTTAGGAGCATCATATTCCTTTATAGCGAGGGATGTAGCAAATTCCTTAACGTTAAAACCCAGATGGTCAACAGCCCAATAGAGATTTCCAATCCCATTGGGGGATTGATCCGTCTTACTGTTATTTGCAAAGACTAAGTGTTAGACATATGCGACGTTGAATTTATATGTACCGCGTACGTTCTAAATTTCGAGGGGTATGGACTTATTTTGTGCATGGATTGGTTGTCATGTTACCGAGCCATTCTTGATTATGACAAAAGGGTATTACGATTAAGGTGTTGTCAATGTCGTGACAAAAAGTGAAAGAAATCAAATTAATTTGCAAATATTGAACGGATCCAAATTCGAACAATTTCAAACATAGAAAACTTTATATTCTAACAAGATTAGGGTAATAATCCAAATTTATAACATTCTTATACAACCTATTTCAGATCTAGAATAAATTTTATTTAAATTAATATTCTAAATTCATATTTTTGGGGCTGATTTTCAGATCATGTTGTATACAATGCTAAATCAATTTATAAACAAGAATATGTAGGCGATATTTGTTATATTCAGATCGTATTCAATTCATTGCCTACAACTCATATATAATAATCCAATTAGACATAAAAATAAAATAAACACCAAGGGGATAATTTTCATATTATGACAATTTATAAAAATTCTCATTCACATTCTAAAAGAGTTCCAAATCTCTAGATCTGAAGTAGAATCTTTGATTCATCTCCAAATCTTTTTTAATCTAAGAGATATGTATAAAAGAGTATATACATACATTAGAATTAAGGATCTGAGAAGATAATTGGGATATGGAGAGAAAATAGATACAAACATATATAAATATATAAATTGCCTCAAATATGCATATGGTTGATTCTTTTCTCTTTTCCTTTTTATTAGATTTCTACTCTTCTCCTATTTGTATGATTAAACATACAAATTTCTTATCTTTATAATTCAGAAACAAAGCGGAGAAGAAAAAATGGCAGGGCTTCGCTACTGTTTTCAGAAAAATATGAGAAGAGAAGAGAGGGCTAGGCCTTAATTTATAGGTGCTAGAATCAGCCAAAACCATTGGATCGAAATAAATTAAATCCGAGTCGTTGCGGGCTACGTTTACTGGAGTCGCCAGATCACCATTGGTCGACTGCCCTTGGGTGATCGATTGACCGCTAGAGGTCAACGGTCTCCAGTGATGTGCATGTGCATCCTAGGAAATTAATATTAAACCGTTAATTATTTTTTATTTTTTATTTTCGTTTCGAATTTGTTTTTCGTCCGTAACTTCTTCATTTGGACTCCGATCGCAAAACTCTAAATATGAAAGTTGCTCAGAATTTAGTCACGAGTGCAAGTTTCGTGGTAATAATTCATCGTTTGCATAAATTCCATTTTAGAAGCATAACTAACCAACTAACTAGTTAAATAATTAACGTCAAGTTACGGGGTGTTACATTCTTCTCTTCTTAAAAAGAATTTCGCCCAAATTTCACCAATGACTAAGTCAAGATTTTGGCTCCTAATCAACCTAAACTACACAATCTGAAACGACCCGTATTTTTGAGTCATCGAATTTGCATATTTAATATATTTAAATATTCGAATTTGAATTTAAATTATAATAAAATATACGTTTTAAATTTAGACTTGACTTTTGATGACGTCATATTAATTTAATTTATAGAATTTTTCCATGGTTTTTAATTTGAAAAATAAAAATATTTTCGTTTGACGCATTTTGCGCCAAACGTCGGTATTTTTGAAATTTTACAGAATAAGTTAACTTGTCTATTTTATTACTGTTTTATGATTATTTTATGTCATTGAGAATGATCATATTTTTATTTTAGTTTTTCATGGTCCGTTCGTGTGTGGTGGTGTACGCATATATAACTCGTTTTTTAAAACAAATTTAAAAACATGCACAGACACACGTTCTCCATTCTCTCTTGTCATTGCTTGTCCTTGCTTATGTTTTTATTACAGCCTTGAAGTTTTGAGTTTGTTTGGCTATATATGGGACACGCATGCGTGACACAAAAAGGGAACATAAAAATTGGGTACATATATATTCATACACGTTACATATCTTTCTTCCATCCTAAGCCACACACATTCATCATTCTTTACCTGCACATGCTTTTAACTATTGTTGCTTTGATTAAATGTTTGCATGTTCTAAATGTTGCATTTAATTATTTGTGCCTTTTGCTTTGGCATGAAGTCGCCGATTATGTCCATATTTTGTGTTAGATATAATTTTTCATATATATATATATATATATATATATATATATATGTATGTATATGTATGTATATATATGTATATGTATGTATATATATATATGTATGTATGTATGTATATGTATGTATGTACACATTTATACTAGCTGTACGCATGAACAAAAGAAAAAGGTAGATATCAAAACAAGTTCTTTTCTTATCTTCATTTTACTTCTCTGCGTGCAAAAAGAAACACTTTCCTTCCCTTTCTTGCTACATGAAACATCTTGAACATTACTGGCCCATAGTTTTGGTATTTTAATTTTAATATTTCCTATTGTAAAAGGTACATTTATTGCATAATCTTTATAACAAATTTCTTTTTCTTGTATATCTAAAGCAATTATAGATGATCCATCTTGAATCCACCATTTCTGTGGTAAAATATATTTTTTACACAAAGATATTCCTGATCCTGTATCAACATATGCATTTAGCATTAGTGGTTGGTAATAAGGTATTTCTATGGTCCCTTCAATGTATGTGGAATATGGTGAGGTGACTACTGCCTTTTTTATATGTTGTTTATTAATTCTTGGAAATTCATATTGATCTAACTGTATGAATGAATCTTTTAAAGTAAAAGTATATTTTGTAATAAAATTCATTCCTAATAATATTTCATTTTTTGCTAGTTTATCATCTACTAACATTTCCATTTGTATTTGCAGGACTTTCCCACTTCTGTCTATAAGTGATAGTCTTACTTCTACACTTTTCTTTAATTCATGTATTTTTCCAAAATAGTCTATATATTTATAGGGGTTTTGTATAGTATTGTATGGGTATGTTTGTACTAGAAAAGAGTTAATATGAGAGGATGTTGCTCCTGTGTCTAAGAGCACATTTACTTCCTTATTATCTAAAAAACCTTGTATATATAATTGTTTGCTTGATTCTATTAGATTTAACTTGTCTAATGGTTCTAATTCTAATCCTTTTCATCTGGGATGATATAGTTATATCTCTTAACTGATCAGAAGTAGATGTTTCATCATCATAACTTATTCTAAAAGAGTTTCTGCTATGTGGTCTTACAGTTGGTTGAGTTCTATATCTATTTTTTCTTTGAAGAATTAATTCTTGCGGAAAATCTAATTCTTCACGCTTTAGTTCTCTGTGAGGTATAACTTCACATATATCAGAAAATGGTTTAGCAATATTGATATTTTCTTCTTTGAATTTCTTTGTAGTAATATGATGTTTAGTTGAATAAGCATATACCATACATGCTGTAATACTACATACTTTACTTCCTGGTGGCATTTTAAGTCTTTCAATTTTATGGTACATTGTAAGTCCTAATTCTATATTTTGGTCTGATAATGAAATTGCAAAATCAGGAAATATTCTCATTTTTATTGTTTGATATGCAAAATTTCCTCTTATTACTCCTAATAAGGCGTCTTTTGCATCATGAAGTATCCTATCATCTGATATCCAAAATGTACAGGGAATATTCATCCCTCTTCTGCATGCACATTTTATAATTAGTTCTATTCCTCCTAGATGTAACCATTTTACTTGTTTATTAAATTCTTTTGAAAAGTTTTTTCTATCCTCTTTTATTTCTTTTTGTGTAAGTAATTTTAAAGGAATTTCTCCTTCCATAGTAAAGACATCTATAGGTTGTTCAAAAGTTTTTATAACATATTTCTCTTTAGACATATATCTTATTAATGGCATTTCATAGCATTCATCTCTAGAAAGTGTATGTTTTATTTTTTCTATTTGATTATATTTTTCTTCTGACGTTTGTATGGTCTGTTCGTATCCAGTTTCATCATCTTTGATCTCAGAGATTTCTGAAGATTCTGATGTTGAAATTATATTTGTTTCCATAGAAGGTTGTTGTTCTATATTGGTTTGTTCATTCATTAATTCTTGGAATTCTTTTTCAATTTCTTCTGAGTTATCAGACATAATGCTTTCACTATCTGTAGATGAGATTTCAGAAATAACTTATTTTGGTTCTCTTTCTTTTACTATCGTTACTTTTCTTAATGCATCTAGATATGTTTGGACATTATATTTTTCTCTATAAAAAATTTGTATTTTACCATTAGATTTCTTACTTATTATTACATTTTGTCTAGTTTTTATAACACTGTATATTTTATGATCAAAAATGTGATCACATGGAATAACCTTTTTATGTTTAGGTCTTTGTTTTATATTTTTCTTTTCCAGTGGTTCTTTAAATTCTAGAATATCATATGGTACAGGTTTTTTCACTAATTTTTCAAATTTTTCATTATATTGTTGTACAAAGTTTTGAGAATCTGTCCTTAACATTTTAACATTCACTATGCTTAGTCTGTGTGGTTTATAATTATATTCTTCTCCAGATTCTGTATCAGTGTCTGATTCAGAGTCTGAGATTAATTCATATATTTCGTTATCAGGATCATATTCAGTTTCTGATTGTATAGGTATTACTTGTTCAGAAAACAACCTAAATGCTTTTACCGTTGTTTTCTTATATTTTCCTTTATTCGGGCACTCATTAGCATAATGTCCTTCCTTATTGCATGCCCAACATCTACATGTCTTTTTAGCCAAATCTTTTTTATTTTTAAAATTTGTTCTTTTAAAATATCTTTTCTTTTTAAAATTAGGCGATTTGTGTTTCTTTAATTTGGCTGGCTTAAAATATTTTTTAAATTTCTTTTTATATTTTTTACCAATTGGAGTACACCCCCATTGGGTTGGTATTCCACAAGTTTCACATGACAAACCCTTTTGTCTAGAATACTGTCTAGCGCTTCCCATAAGAGATTGTTGCATGCAATAGTAATCAATTCTGTCTTTAGTAAACTTCATTTGTATTCCCAAGGATGGAAATATATCTGGATTATTTCTAACATAACTTTCATAATCTTTTGGTAATATGTTTGCCCATGGTAAAGGTAGTTTTAAGAATATAAAGATAATACATTCTCCATTGTTCCTTCGTCTGGTGCAGATGCATAATAATATTTAGCAAATTCACAATTATATTCATCAAGGTATTTTAAATCACATATTGCAAGGTTAGCAAGTTTTATTCTTGCCTTTTTCTTTTCTTCATCCTCTAATTTTTTGTCTTCAAATGGTAATCCACCAAATTCTGTTTTTAATATTTTTCTAAATGATTCAATTAAATTCAAAGGATCTAATAAATTAACAGAATTTCTTGATCCTGTGTTAATTAATTGTTTAGCTTCTTTAGTTAGATTCTTATACCAATTTCTTACATTACCTACAAATGTGTTTTCTATAATACCTAACATGTCTATAGATGACTGTATATTTTTTGTAATTCTTAAAGTTTGTAAGTCTCCAGCCCATGCGTCTACTAGTTGAATAATATTTTTAGCGCAATCAAGATCTAAGACTGATCTTGAATGTTCTTGTAGTTTTTTAATTTTTGGTTTATATAATTCAGAATATGTTTTATATGGTTTTTCCTTTTTTGGAAATACATATTCATTATATATTTCTTCCCCTTCATGTTGTGTTACTGATTCTAGATTATCTGTGCGGTTGTCTGTACGCGGGAGATTTTGTACAGATACTATACTACTACTGGTGGCTTTCATTTTTAAATGTTCTACAGATTTCTTAGCATGTTGTTGTAATACTGATAATCTAGACATGGCTATAGCTATGTCACCTAGTTGGGAGCCATCAGCTGTATCCCAAAGCAATTCTAATTCTTCCATTGTTTTGTCATCATACTGAGTATGAGACTCAACAATATTATTCATTTTACTATTTTCTATTGAGGATTTAGGGTTAATAGTAAATCCTCCTGAAGTAGAAGACTTTATACTTATTGACAACATCTCTTTCGATATACCTAATCTCCTTATCATTTTATCTATCTTATTATTAATTTCTATGATGGTTACATAATCACTAGGAGCTTGTAGGGAGGCTAATCTTAGTTGATTATATGTAAGAATATTGGCAAACAAATTATACTCTGGAGTACCGTTTTAATGATAAATAGCTTTTCTTCAGTTTCTATTATGGATTTTGCCATCAAGAATACTGATAGTCTACTTTTAAGATCTTCATATATCTTATCTACCTCCATGGCTCTGATACCAAATATTGAAGATTCTGATTTTCTCAGTTTTTAAATTGAATTTTTTTTTCTTATCTAAAAGGACAGAATGCAAGATACAAGTTTCTATAGTAATTTTCAGTATATAAATTTTTTTCCGAAATTGTACCTTTTTTTCTTTTTCTTTTTTAACTAGGTTTGACTTCTGTAAAAATTTCTAAATTTAGAGAAATCAAAAACCGGCAATCTCTAGTTATTATCTGTTTGGGCCCAGCACGCTTCCAATCCTTACGATTCTCCTATTCTTCTACGGCTTCACGGCTCACTCTGCCAAACGCTTACGAACACTGGATACTAATCAGGACTCTAGGAAATGGCTGAAGGATTCCCAGCAGTAAATAAACTTAGAAGCTTTTGTTTATGATTTTCTAGAAAAACTAACTTTCTTGCAGATACTTTAAGCAGAGAGTTACATAATAGCAGATAGAAGTGAAGATACAATTGATTATCTTAGCATCTTCGATGAAATATATAAAGAAGCATTAATAGCACAAGAGACCTTTGAACAGTACTTAATCAAAGCAGATAATGAGAAAAAGGAGGAGCTAAGATCCTTCTTTCATCACATGATCTCTTATTCAGAGCATATGTTTAGAGAAGTACAAAAGGATATGCTTGGAAAGGAACGAGTAACTCAAAGAATGCAAATCACTGAGAATTCAGTCAACAAGCCCTCTGAGGTAAAACAGCAAAACAAAGAATTTATAATATGGTTCAGTAAATTGGTAAAACCAATATTACTGGAGTCAAACCCTTATAAAGGGATATATTCAGGATATGGTTATGATTTGAATAAAGTATATATTCACCCTGAAGCTGATCCATTGATGGTGAAAAACTTATACGAAGCAGGATTAATTTACTATATTTATACAGATAGTACCCTTCATAATCTGATCGTATTTTTATTTTAGTTTTTCGTGGTCCGTTCGTGTGTGGTGGTATACGCATATATAACTCGTTTTTTTAAAACAAATTTAAAAACATGCACGGACACACGTTCTCCATTCTCTCTTGTCATTGGTTGTCCTTGCTTATGGTTTTATTACAGCCTTGAAGTTCTGAGTTTGTTTGGCTATATATGGGACACGCATGCGTGACACAAAAAGGGAACATAAAAATTGGGTACATATATATTCATACACGTTACATATCTTTCTTCCATCCTAAGCTACACACATTCATCATTCTTTGCCTGCACATGCTTTTAACTATTGTTGCTTTGATTAAATGTTTGCATGTTCTAAATGTTGCATTTAATTATTTGTGCCTTTTGCTTTGGCATGAAGTCGCCGATTATGTCCATATTTTGTGTTAGATATAATTTTTCATATATATATATATGTATATGTATGTATATATATATATATATATGTATGTATGTATATGTATGTATATATATATGTATATGTATTTATATATATATATATGTATATGTATGTATGTACACATTTATACTAGCTGTACTCATGAACAAAAGAAAAAGGTAGATATCAAAACAAGTTCTTTTCTTATCTTCATTTTACTTCTCTGCGTGCAAAAAGAAACACTTTCCTTCCCTTTCTTGCTACATGAAACATCACATTTTTACACATTGTCTTCATTTTATTTCCTTCGCTGCTAAAAAATAAAAATAAAATAAATAAATAAACAATGTTTTAGAAGCAAAACATTTCAAATTCACATTCCCTTTCTCTACAAAGATATGTACATACAAACTTCCATTTTCTTTTTGCGTGTAAATATGGAGAGAAGTAGATATGTTCACACTCAAATACATTTATACATTCATGCACAGAGAGCCGCTGTGTTTTGTTAATCTTTTTCCTATAACATTAAAATAAAACCGTTCTTCAACTTCCAAAATAGATATCTTTCAATATATTCACTTTTAGCTAAAACTTCCAATTGCAAAGTTGTTTGTATTTGTGTCCAGTATTTTAAAAAAAGAATTCGCTCGTCATTTCATCGAGCATGGTGGTCGAAATTTTCGACTTACTAGATTGTGTTCAAATTGGTGTGAATTTGACAATTAAGGAATGTAGGTTGGAGGGCACGATTATGTTTGGATCGTCGATTCATGATTTTTAAGGGCATTCGCGTGTGTGCATTTTTTTATGTGTGTTTCAGTATGTGGTGTGCGCACGGGTGAGTATGACATGCGGGGCCATGCATGTGCGCGTGTTTCATGTGAGCATGGAATGTGGTCAAGAGCATGGAGTGGTTGGGCTTGGAGGTGAGAGATAGGCGGCAGCAAATGAAGGTGGTCATGCATGGTTGCACGCGTGTGTATCCTATAGAAAATGATGGCTGCAGTGTAGGTGAGATGAGATTTGGAAAGATGGAGGGAAGGAAGCACATGCGCATGGATGGGAGATGTTTGCATGAGCAAGTGTCAAACAAGGTTGAAGCAACAGGACGACGTGGTAAGGAAGAAGCATTTGTAGGTGTGTACTAATGTGTCCATGGATGTTGTATTTTTTTTTAAAACCCAGTAGAACCCAGCGGACCGGTATTTCTGAGGATGATATAGTAAATCCGTCTGCTGATTCAAACTCTATATCCCCTGATAAATATATATAGGATGGAGAAGCTCATGGTAGAAATCGAATATGCGTCTTTTTAGCAGAAGTCAAGCCTCCTTTCCACTGAGGCGCATCCCGCGTAGTGGAAATGTGAAAGGTGAGGAAGATGGAATGTGTGCATTGGATTTATGGCGGCATCGTTTTAGAATTGGGCCTAGCAGTTGAGGTTTAAGTTTTAAATAATTAAATTTGTTTATAATATGTAAAGTTTGAAAAGGTGAATTTGGGTTAGTAGGGTTGCATGCGGGTTGCGTGCACTTCATGCGTCGGCCGTGGCTCGTTGGGTAGGGGTGAGATTACATTAGATAAGCGTAAACTTATTAAGTAGTTAAGTTTAAATGTTTGAGCTTTAAAAATTGGGTACTTTTGGCACATGTACTTGATAGGTTTCAAAATTCACAAAAACCCCAGTGGAAAAACGTATGTAAATTAGGTCTTTATTTTCTCGAAAATCATCAAAAAACCTACAATAAACAACAAAAAAAACTTCCAACTTTTAAAACTTATTTCAATTAATATTTTGATTTGTATTCATATAAAAAAAACAAGAATGAAAAGGGAAAAAAAGACACACAGTATGTTTCAGGAATACTTACATACATGTATTCAGACATGTTTACATTTATTCTGAATAGCATGCCTTTGCAACTAAAAGTTGCAGATATGTCTGCAATTTTAGAAATAAGTGCAGATATTTATGTAAATATCTGCACTGTTAAATCAAGGTGTTGTTGCTCAGTGAATAATTGCATACATGTCTGCAAATATATGAAATAATTATATAGATTTTTATTCAGCGCAGTTATTCAGTGAATAATTCCAGATATGTATGCAATTATTTCATATAATTGCAGACACATATGCAATTATTCAGATGTTTATCGAATGCAATTATTTAGTGAATAATTGCAGGCATATCTGCAATTATATGGAATAATTACAGATATGTCTGCATTTTCTTTTTTTCTTTCAAAAACCTAGTTATAATATTTACAGTTTTTTGAATTTTATTAAGCACGGGCGTAAAAAAACACGAAAAATACATGCTGCTACAATAAAATAATTATAGGGACCATTTCTACAACTTTATTTTAGGGAGTGTGCCGTTTGAATTAACTTTGGTTTTAGCGATGTAAGATTAATATTCACTTAAAAATTTATAACTACCACGTACTAAGTGCGTTTAACCCACAGTCTTCGACATTATATTCGTATTAACGAATGGAACACATTAGTGTAGTTTATTGACTTGTTTAGCAAAATATAAAATGTTGATAAAATAGTAGTGACATTTTATTAGCAGAACAATGGATCTACTGATATTGATTGTTAATTATTTAATAATTAGATGTGTTACTATTTATTATTGTTGTTGATTGATTTGTTTAGATTGCACTCGGTCAGTTTATGAGCATTGATTATTAATTATTGATTGTTTATTTTGCTCGACCAGTTTTATGAGAAATTAATTTTGCATATGCATGGACTGGGTAGAAAGTAATTTTAAGTTAACACCTTGTGATTTATTTCACGATTTGAATAAAATGTATTTAGCTACAATATTGGTTCATTTAATTGTTAGTTAGTTATAATAATTTGATGTCGGTGGAATTATTTTCAATGTTGGTTTTCCTGAATGAAAGTTTACGAAATGTTTAAAGAAATAAAAATATTTGAAAATGAATATTTTGAAGTTATATTATATAAAAGTGATTTATATAAAGCATGGTTTTAGAAAAATGTTTTATAAAACACAAAGGATTTCGAGGACTAAACCAGATGGTTTTTAAGACGATTTTTGAAGGATTTTGAATTGGAAGTTATTATAGATTAGAAGTATTTATAATCATTACTGCAAATGATTTTGCCACTTTGGGATATAAGATGATTTGTTACGTTACCAAAGATTCTAGTATCCCATAATCTACAAAACGCATGGAAAAAGGGGGTGTAGATGTTCTGTAGCCTCAATATACTCCACTCTTAGAATAGAGTGATGCACCAATCTATTATTTATTCGGAAGGCTAGACCCAAGGGCCTAGTTATGGCAAGAAACCTTTTGAGATTTGGTAGCATATAGTTTTGTATGCTTGTATATTTATGTCATTTAAAAGGTCATTTGTTTTTAGATCCCGAAGTAAAGGACTAGTTTGAATATAAAAGATATATACATTTCAAAAATTTTGAAATAAGAATTCGGGAATAAGGTCCAAAAAGATCATTTCCATAAGGTTAATTAGATTTTAAAATTCTAAAATTAAAGATTAAAACTAAGTGGGTATTTTGGAATTGCGTATTGTTTACTGCATCGTAGCTCCGTGAGTTTTATTTGCGGTAGGAGAACTACGTTCGGTTGATCCTTTGTCTAATTGAGTACCCAATTAGATATGGGTATGTAGGCAGTCACAAGTAGTAGTGATGCAGCCCCAATAACAACATTACATTTTTGTTTATTGTTTGTCATATATCGTATAATGTTGTATCTTTTCTACTTGCTATTTTATTCTGCATTTACATTGTTTATTGAGTTCGTTGGTAAGGATATTATTGTTTCTCATCAGAGTTATGCAGTGGTAAATTTACAATTTATTTATAGTATTTGATTTTGGGTTTGTATTAAAGCACACTATAGAATAAATGATTACTCTGATAACATGTTTAATTGGAAGTTGTATCCTATACATTTACTAATGTTGAATATTTATCAAATATATTGTGTTAAGTTGGTAGTTTTCATTTGTAGTTTTAAAATGAACAGATTTTTCGGCAATTTTTACCGGTTTGAAAATCCGGGTCCTTACAAAATCAATGAGTATATAGCCAATTTTACAACCAAATGTGCATAGTGTATTACTGTATCGCTACACAAAAAATATGTATACAAAATGATTCTAAATCGGATCCTCCTATATGAATGCATTACTTTTGAAATTCTTTTTGAAAAATACGATGCAAACAACATACATGTTTTTAGTTCTACATATATGCAGCTTTTTGAAAAACCTTTTCAACCAAAACCCCCACCCTCTTACAAATAGAAGTATGAAGCAACCAATTTCGCATCCACTTCCTATAATCCAATAACTTAACGCATCGAAAAATCGCTTCTAAACTTTACTCCTATACCAGAAAAAGGAATTGAGGAGGAGAATTTAACATTCTTACCATACTACAATCTTTACATTCCCATACTATGGTGGAAACTTTTTTGCTGCTCTGGATTCATCCCAACTTTTCCACGCATAAAACGCATCAGGAAGCTTATTTCAAGCTCTAAAACAGAATTAAGTCTAAAAATAGACTTGCACCCGTCGTCAATAGGGTATGAAAATAGAAATACTGAGGCTAGAACATCTTTTTCCTTATTATCGCTTGCATTTAACGTATTGTTGATCCTATTGCACCTCTAAATTTGCAAATTCTAACTTTATTTGCTTTCCCTACGCCTAACACGTTGCTTTAAAATCAATGTTTTCATAAAAACCTTTCTCATTTTTCAAATTTATACGTCATTTGGAAAATGAAATCCTAGAATATTTAGATGCATATTTCCGTTTAGATAAAATTTTGAACAAAAATCTAAAAATAATTTGAAAGTCAAAAGTAACAAAAACACTAAACTTTTCAAATCAAGGGAAAATATTCCAAAATTTTTCCTTCTTAAAATTTGATAAATCATGCCACAATTTTAGCGTGTCAAAAATCGGTTATGGGCTAAGCGCATAGACCAAATTTCAAAATTCACAACTAACCACTACCCAAGAATTTGACATTTAATTTACAAACATCAACACATCTATTTTTCAAAACATTTAGCTTTTAAGAAACATGAGCAACGATCCATAATATCAAAAAACTTTGTCATTGCTAAGCTAAACTTTCCAACTATTCTAAATTTTCAGTCTTATATTGCATTAACTAGTTAGTTAAGTGTCTTTATGAGATTCCCTTATTTATATTGTTTCTTTACTATGCATATATATATGTATGTATGTATGTATGTATGTATGTATGTATATGAGCAGTTCACTAATCCAGAAAACAATAACATAGAAAATGAATAGAAACTCATAAAACGTGCGTTTCTTTTATAAGAGACAACTAACAGTTTTATAACCCAACAACCCATTAGTAAAAAAACAAATGCTGGAAAAAAAATAACAATCCTAAATAAAATACCATCTAAGAACTGTGAGAATGTCCCCCTTCGCAGTTGGAGCTTGAGACATTGCCGCGACCGCGGACTGGTCGCAGCATGGCAGCTATGCACCCAATCTCACACACTTGGCTCTGCTGCTCTATCCTAATATCTCAGAGCTCTGCCTTAACCTGATGGATTGCAATAAACTTATGACTCATGTGTCCCTCAGTACCCTGTATCATCCCCTACTGCTAGTATTGTAGATCTGGTGGTGGTACAGGTGGTGCTGTAGGTGACAAAGGAATATTCATCCTCTTAATAGTAGTCTGGTTGATGGCAGGAGGAAACTTCCTCACTACTGGCTTTTCGTTTAAATTTACCTCTTAACGCCTAAAAACACGAGTCAGCAAGTGGCAATATTGAAAGTGAGTCCACGGGGCACCAATTCCCTGATCGACTATATGAAGCATCAAGACACGAGCTCAATTGACGGCTATGCCACCAATTACACCATAAACAACTTTCCCCACTAAGATATAGATCTGATCAAGAGTCCTCGTCTTTGGAATGATGTTGTGCTGAACGATGCGTATGACGAGATAAGCCACTGATCGCAAATGGTCGGCCCTCCAATCATCGACATTTTCGAAAAAGATCCGTTGAAGAATCTCAGGTTCATTCATCCCAATGTCGTCCAAACCTTCAACCGTCGCACCTCCCTCATTTTCTTCCTCCTCTTTTATTTTTTTAGTCGAACCCAATTTCATTTCGCCTTCCTTCGCTAATTGGAAAATAATATAAACTGTCCACAACATAAACTTATACCAATAAGTTTCTATTTAATTGTTATGTCCATTAAGGTTAGCAATTCAAATCTAACCTTGTATTACACACATGATTACGTACTTACCCCTTCACAAGGTACGAAATACTATGAAGCCATATCAAAAATTCATACTTCCAAACTCATTAGCCACTTACTATTTCTAAATATAAAGTGGGCTTCTATAATATTTTTAAAAGAGAAATAGGTAGGCTCTGTCATTTACGACCTTAATTAAGGTAGACTCCGTCATTTAAGACCTATTCCTAAGGTGGCGTCTAACATTTAATGTCCAACTATTACCACATTTATCGACGATAAAATCATAGTCATGTAATAAATAGTACACAAGCCACCTAATAACTTTTATTAAAAATTAGGTAGACTCCTGTCATTTAAGACCTTGATTAAGGCAGACTCCATCGTCCAAGACCTATCCCCAAGGCATGCTCCTAATGGTACTGTTATTATTTCAGCTTTAGCAATGTAAGAGACTATACCCAATCCACTTAATACTACCCAGTGGAAAATAGGTAGGCCTCATCATTTAAGACCTAATTCTAGAAGCGTGCTTCTTAATGGTACTATCTAGTTGTCGTTGCTTGAAAATCTCATTGAGCTACTTTATGCTTCTTTTATAAGTCAGATGAGGACCTTATAGTCACTTAAAACCAAAAACCTGAAGAGAACCCTTTCTGAGCTATCCACTCTCACTCTTTAATTATAAATTTGGCATCTCATTAGTTTACTTCATTAGTTAGGGAGGCGGACCCTTCGGCCACTTAAGCCCTCAATACCGAAGTAAACCACTTTTTGAGACATCCCTATTTATTTATTTGGAATCTCTCTATGTAACTAAATACTTCCATTAATGAGAGATAAGGACCATTCAATCACTTATGACCTCAAACCAGAAGCGAATCCCGATGAAGATATTCCTCAAAATTTCTAATTTCAAATTTGTACCATTTAATACTTTTCAATTAAGAATGCAAGCACAATCTCTCACATTTTTCTGGTCGTTGGATTGGTGATATCTCACATCAGTAGTAAGTACAACCGACTGGCGATAGCCTCAAAGTGAAGCACAACCTTCCGCTGAGTGTCTCTACTAACCTCGCATCACTAACCTACTAAGTCTAATTAACCATCCTATATCTTTATTTATATTAGACTAGTTAGACATTGGACTTACCTTACTAATTTCATTTTAATTTAAGGCAATAAGATTTACCGTAAATATTTATCTACCCATAAATCCTCGTTTAATTCTCATAAATGTCGATCCGTCCATTAAATCATAAGAGACATTTCCTAAGACATTTATGTATGATTACTAATTTCAAATTACCAACCTTTCATATCTACTCCATTTTTATCAGTCTCATTGATCCATTTACCCTATCAATTTATTACAACTCCCACGTTTATTACCATTTGTTATTGTTTGAAACACCCCACTCCCCTTAGTATACCCAAAAGGACACAATAAAAGATGTGGTGCGTTGTAGGCATAACTAAAACTAGCAGAGACTAAGATTCATAGGACAAAAACTCCAAGCAACAGTAATCTACTGACTTCTCCCTTGATTGCCTATGGGGGAAAAAAGGAAAAATAGAGGTGTGGGTTAGACTAAAATTCTGGTGAATGATAATAATTACTAGAGTCTTTAAGAAAAATAAAAATAATATACTTTATAATAGTTCTATCACAAATAAGGATAACAAGGGAAATGGGAAAGAAATAAACTGGAAATAAGTATGATTAAATATTGCTCAATTTATAAGATATGTTAACTTTGATTGCTTGCACTTGTTCTTGATTTTTGCTTTGATTAGGCCGAATTTCTAACCTTGTAATTAGGATATAACTCTAATTCTACCCTTTTTGATCGGCCAGCTACTCTATAGACCTTTCTACAGACCAGACGTTATATAACTCCCTACGCAACAGTCACTGACATCTACGAAAGTTTCACATAGAAAATACTGTGGACTGGATGACATATATAGCTCCCTACATAGAAGGCAATGATGTCCATGAAAGACACTCATACTAAGCGCTTAGAACTCATAGCTATTACTGAGCACCCGAATGGAAGTCGCACGCGTAACTGCTAGCATGCCCATGCTACCTTTTATCCACCTATTGGGTCTTCTTATTACCTCAAACTCCAGTATAAGCGTGCCCCTCATCTCACTTCAGGCTAATGTGAGATCACCGTTTGTCCATAGAAAATAAGGGAAATGTTGTTCGTACCGACTCGTCATCCAAATAATATCTAGTTGCACCCCTTATCCAAATCCCCCTCGATTTGGATTTCTAGTTGACCAATTGCTACCATTTTTAGCATAAGCTTGCCCTCATCTCGTTTCAGGCTAATTTGAGACCACCGTTCTGTCTAATAGTGAATGCTACTTGGTATAGGTCCTACTTTCATCATTTCTTATTAACTTAGATAAATTATTTAAATAAGCCTTTACAATTTATCCCTACTATCTTTGCTTATTAATTTATCCTAAATCTTAAAATAAGCTTCATTATGTTCTATTTTTTTATTATAACTTACGTTATAATCATGCTTATTACTTAACTCAGGGTCATAGTGCGAAAATAAGCTTCTTTCATCTTTTTCTCTTTTTAGTTATAATTCTAGGTTATAACTAGGCCAATCTTTTTAATTCAGTCCAATTAATGTCATAATTAGGCGTAATTTTAGTCCAATTTCATTTATATTATAGTCTTTGAATTTACATCTTATGTTCCATTATTTCGGTTTTCTTACAATTTAATCCATCTTCACGTCAATTCTATTCTAATCCATACGGGAAGAAAACGGGGGGATAAAAGAAAGCTGAAAATAGAAGAAAATCCAAAGCGTAGGCAGAAGATGTAAATAACGTATAAATAACAGTAAATACACTAAATTGCTGTAAATAAACCGTAAATAAACGGAAAAGCTATAATTAACATAAATAAACTAAAGTTACTGAAAAAATAGCTGAAAGGAAATAGATTCAAAATAATTATAAAAGAACTGTAAATAAACTACTGAAAAGACTACTCCAAAAATCGTAGTAAAACTAAAACTATTGGAAACCTTATTATTTTAAATTACTTAAATAAATCTTAAAATAATTACAGTTACTCATCTCGTGTCCCAAGCTCTTTCTTTGGTCTTCCCGGATCCGCTTGGAGTTGTAAAATAACTTAATTTATAACGATTTTCTCCTTTGGTAAAATTATTCCGTTTAGGATCCTTGCTAGAATGGTGAACCCAACTAGACAAAACCTAGAATGAGAAAAAATGTTAGGTCAAGGGGTCTATTTATATGGGTAGAAGTGCATCTCGGACCGTTGGATTTGGAGATCGAATAGGATGCAACCACGTCATAGGCTGAATAGGAGCCATCAGGTGCAAGAATAGAGGGACGGGATTGGTTTAAATAATGCAAACGTCGTAATAAAACTTCATCGCCTTAAAAATTCGTTCACCGCCTCAAAAGGGACGCGGATCGACTGCTCCTTCCCCTAGGTCGACTGGCAGGTCGACCTAGGTGATGGTTAGGTCGACCTTCTGGTCAAGCTAGCCCTTTATATATATACACACACATATATATATATATATATATATATATGTATGTATGTATATATATTGTTTCTTTGTTTATTTCATATCTCGATCATATTAGCTCAGTTTCTGACATTCTATATATGGAAATTGACCAGAAAATTACCACAGACACAATGGTGCAACTCCGTGGCTTAATTATGATAATTTCACAAATTTATTTTATCATTTAATTAATCAACGAATTAATTATTATTGGTTAAATTTTGGGTTGGTACATTCTCCCATCCCTCGAGGATTTCGTCCCTCAAATCTCTAAGGATAAAAGAATGTACTAAATGTTTTCATCCAATTCTATAATCAACTACTCAATCATCAACCATTTATCCATTTTCCTTAAGTTTTTCTAATGCATTTTATGATACTTATGCAATTAGAGTGTAAATGTCCCTAACTAATGAAAAAGATAAGGCAGTCCACTGATTCAGTTGACCTCTTTTTATGCAATCATGTCTGTGCCATATAACCAAATGAATGCAAAAAAATTCTAATGATAACTGATAATTCTATATGCATGCTGCAAACATCATCCAAATGCAACAATCATGTAATAAACATCCATTTATAGCAATCATGGAAATAAAATAAAAATATGCACACATCCATATGCATATGCTCTAGTGTCCTATTTAGATCGGTCCCTAAAGAATAATAATGCCTAGTGTACCTATATGCGTCCATAGCATACACTATCAAACACTTGCAATCAGTAGCATACATCATGCATAACATGTTCGATTGACAGGTCTACATCAAAACCTACCATCCATAAGTTAAATTCTAAGTTCTACCCTCCCAAACGATAATAAAGGAAAGAACCTATTGAAATCTAAAGATGGAAAAAAGGAATTTTAAAACTTACTATCAATAAGATGAGAATGGGCAGTACGAATCTTCTCTTCTGCTTTCTAAGTGGCGTCTTCAACATCATCTCCCTATTGCACCTTGACCAGTGGAACCTCCTTATTCCTTAGTCGCTTGATGTTTCTTCCAACAATCTTCATGGGGATACGCTGAACAAAAGCTTCCCTTTCTACCTCCACCTCCTCCAGTTGATTAGGCTCTACAACCTCCGTCGAGTCATGTAAGCACTTTCGCAAGTGCAAAACATGGAAACGTCATGCACTCCTGCGAGCCTATCAGGTAGCTTCACTCTATAAGCCATCTTCATAACTCTCTCTACGATTGAGAATGGTCCAATAAATTTAGGGGCTAACTTTTCATTTGACCCAAACCTTATCACCTTTCTAAATGAAGATACTTTGATAAAAACTAAGTCTTCAACCTCGAACTTTAAGTCTCTCCTTCACTTGTTCACATATGACTTTTGTCTGTCTTGAGCCGTCTTCATCCTCCACCGAATCAAATCCACCCTCTCGGAGGTCTCCTTAACCATATCTGGTCCAAGTAATAACTTCTCCTTGACTCTACACAACATGATGGGGACTTGCAAGGTATCCCATACAAAGACTCAAATAGTGTCAATTCCTATACTTGTTTGGTAACTTTTATTATATGCAAACTCAACCAATGGAAGATGCTCCTCCTAAATTCCTCTGAATTCCAAAATGCACACTCGCAGAAAATCCTCAAGCACCCTTTTGATCCTCTCCTTTTGGCCATCTATCTGGAGGTGATAGGTCGTACTCAATCTCAGTTGTGTCCCTAGCACCTCTTGTAAGCTCCTCCAAAATTCACTAGTGAAAATGGGATCTTTATCACTCACCATGCTAGAAGGAACTCCTTGTAGTTGGACTATCTCTCGAATATACAAAAATGCCAAATATGAAGCCGTACACTTACTCTTAACTAGGATAAAGTGGGCACTCTTGGTCAATCTATCAACAATCACCCAAATGCTAGTATTCCCCTTCCTATAATAGGGTAAACCATCTATAAAACCCATAGAAATGTTGTCCCACTTCCACTTTGGCATATCTAAAGGCTGAAGTAATCCATCGGATTTCTGCTGCTCTGATTTTACCCTTTGGCATATGAGACACTTAGCTACGAATTCCGCCACGTCCTTCTTTATGCCACCCCAATAGAACATCCTCTTCATATCCTAATATATTTTGTCACCACCCGGATGAATAGTCATACGGGAATGGTGCACCTCTTGCAAAACTGCTCTCAACAAGTCACTGGCACATGATACTCAAAGCCTCTTATATCTCCTAAGCCACCCATGTTATCCATGTAATAACATTGGAAATGCCTAGATACCTCTCATCGGCTCATCCTATCCATAATGTCCACGAGCTCCGAATCCTCCAGCTGCTTCGAGCCAATCTGATTCATAAGGATAGGCCTCACCACCGAAGTCGCCAACAATTCAAGAGTAATGTATGTAGAGGGATTAAAATCAAAAGTAGAAATAAACTCCAAGCTCCTCCACTCTACGAACAAAGGACTAAGGTTTTCTTTTTACTCAATGCATCCACAACCACATTACCCTTGTCAGTTGTATAAGCTGTCTCAAAATCATACGAGTCTAAAAACTCCACCCAGCTTTGTTGCCTCAAGTTCAAATCCTTCTGCGAGATTAGGTACTTCGAAGACTTATGGTCGGTAAAAAGCTTAAACCTCTCTCCAAGAAAATAGTTCCTCCAAGACTTAAATATAAAACAGCCAACTCCAAATCGTGGGTAGGGTAGTTCTTCTCTTGCATCTTCAACTGTCTACTACCATAAACACTACCATCCTTTCTTGCAATGCCGCTTCTAGACCCGTTCCACATGCATCAATGTATACATGAAAGGCTTAGCTTTGTCGAGTAAAACTAACACTGTGCACTAGTAATGGCTCTCTTAAGGTTCATGAAGGATTTGTCACAATCCACATCCTACATGAAAGCTTTATTCTTCTTAGTAAGGAGCGTGAGTGGTGCCAAAATCTTGGCATAGTCTCTAATAAACTTCCTATAGTAGTCAGACTATCTTAGGAAGCTCCTAACCTTAGTAATATTCTTGGGGGCATTTCAATCTTGCACTGCAATAACCTTGGCGGGGTCAACAGCCAAACCTTCCTTCGAGACTACAAGCCCCAAGAAACGAACTTCCTCTCTCACACTTCGAAAACTTAGCCCTCAAATGATGACTATGAAGTGTGCGAAGAACTTCTTACAAATGAACAACATGCTCCTCCATATTCTTGGAAAATACCAAGATGTCATCCACGAATACCACCACAAACTTATTTAGGACATCCTTAAAGACGTAGCTTATCAAATCAACGAAATAGGCTGGAGCATTGGTTAGCCCAAAAGGCATAAGTAACCACTCGAAAAATCTGTCTGGTGTCATAAAGGAAGTCTTATCTATGCTATCATCAGCGACTCTAAACTGATGGAATCCCATGGTTAAATCAAGCTAAGAGATAATCGAAGAACCTACCAACTGGTCAAAAAGATTATCAAATCTAGGAAGTGGATATCGGTTCTTCTTAGTGGGCTTATTCAATTCTCTATAATCCATGCAGAGTCGGAGAGAACTATTCGCCTTAGTGGTAAAGACGATTGATGCTCCCCACTTCGATATGCTCCTTTTTATGAATCCCTTCTCCAAAAGCTCATGAATCTGCTTGCTCAATTCTTTCCTCTCCCTAGGTGCCATCTACCTTATCGTTAATGCTATTAGCTTAGCATTCTCGATCAAATAAATACTAATGTCAATCTCTCTCTTAGGGAGTAGTCTCCTAACCTCCTCAAAGATGTCTACAAATATCTGACGATAGAAGCCGAATGTAACTCCGACGAAGATGAATCGAGGGAATAGAGAAAACTCACCATGGCTGACCCTTGCGGGTTGCAATATGCCTTCAAAGTCCTACCACTGTAAGTCTCAAGTCTAACGATTCTCCTCTCGCAGTTTAATATAGCTCCGTATGTGGGTAGCCAATCCATTCCTAAGATCATCCCATACCCTAATAATCCCAAAATATAAGCGTTGCAATCAAATTCTACGCCAGGATAAAGATTTTCAAGCCCCTAACCATAGATAAGTGTGTCGATTATGCAGTTTGAAACAATAATGGGGTCTACTACTAATGATATGTCCAAGTGCAACCAATCTACTAGAGAACTAGAGATTAAAAAGTGTGACGCTGTAGAATCAAATAAAGTCTGAATGAGAAAAATCATATATAGAAATCAAATCTTCAACTGTGACTTTCCTACCTCTATCAGGAATGCTAGTAGAAGGTGTTGTGTCTTATGCCTGAATCTGCACAACTGGTGCACTCGCTCCCTGGGGACAACTCCTACTCATATGACCGGACTGCCCACAAGTATAGCACTTACCCTTCGTCTTCTCTTTCCAGCAATCCTTGGTCACATGTCCAACATTCACATAACTATGGCACTTTATTCATTTCTTAATCTGCTTCTAAGGACCATTACCTTTCTACTTCTTATTCTTTTCCCTCCACTTCTTCTTTGGACCCTCCAACTTAACCACCTCTTTAGACTCTCCCTCCTTGACTATTTCCGACATAACTTCCATCTCGACCAAAGACTCATAAGTAGCTCCCATCGGTACATGAGTCATCAATAATCCCTGAAGTGGTTGATTCAACCCCTTCGCAAACTTTATAGCTTTCTTATGCTGGGTATTCACCAAACCACGATAGCTCATTGAATTGATTGTTGTATTCCTTAACGGACAAACTACATTGTAAATTGATAAACCTTTCCAGCTAAACACTCTCTTTTGCCTGAGATAGAAACCTCCTATCAAATCGCTCCTCGAATCCATCCCAAGCAATATCCCTTCCCTCCAACTCGATCACTTCCCATCAATAACATGACTCCTCCAACTTTGATTGCTCGCACTTGTCCTTGATTTCTGCTTTGATTAAGCTGAATTCCTAACCCTGTAATTAGGACATAACCCTAATTCTACCCTTTTTGATCGGTTTGGTACTCCAAAGACCTTTCTACGGACTAGCTGCTGGATAATTCCCTCCTCAATAGCCAATGGAATCTACGAAATATGTACAGAGCAACCATTGTGGACCAGATGATATATATAGCTCCCTATACAGAAGGCAATGATGTCTACGAAAGACACTCATACTAAGCGCTTGGAACTCATAGCTATTACTGAGCACCCAAATGGAAGTCTCATGCGTAACTGCCACCATGCCCATGCTGCCTTTTGCTCCACCTATTGGGTCTTCTTATTACCTCAAACTCCAACATAAGTGTGCCCTTCGTCTCACTTCAGGCTAATGCGAGATCACCGTGTGTCCATAGAAAACAGGGAAAATGCTGTTGGTACTGGCCCGTCATCCACACAATATCTAGTTGTGCCTCTTATCCAAATCCCCCATGATTTGGATTTTTAATTGACCAATTACTACCATTTTTGGCATAAGCGTGCCCTCATCTCGCTTCAGGCTAATGTGAGACCGCTGTTTTATCTAATAGGAAATGCTATTTGGTTAGCTCCTACTTTCATCCTTGCTTATTAACTTAGATCAATTATTTTAAATAAGCCTTTATAATTTGTCCCTACCATCTTTCCTTATTAATTTATCCTAAGTTTTAAAATAAGCCTCATTCTGTTCTATTTCTTATTATAACTTGCGTTATAATCATGCTTATTACTTAACCTAATGTCAAAGTGTGAAAAGAAGTTTCTTTCATCTTTTGCTCTTTTTAGTTATAATTCTAGGTTATAATTAGGATAATCATTTTAATTTAGTCCAATTAAGGTCATAATTAGGCTTAATTTTAGTCCAATTCCATTTATATTATAGTCTTTGAAATTGACGTCTTATGTTCCATTATTTCAGTTTTCTTACCATTTAATCCATATTCGGGTTAATCCTATTCTAATCCGTATGCAAAGAAAAAGGAGGAATAAAAGAAAATTAAAAATAGAAGAAAATCCAAAGCGTGGGAAGAAGATGTAATAACGTATAAATAACGGTAAATAAATTAAAATACTGTAAATAAACGAAAAAACTATAATTAACAGAAATAAACTAAAATTAGTGATAAGAATAGCTGAAAGGAAATAGAGTGAAAATAATTCTAATAAAACTGTAAATGAACTACCGAATAGGCTATTCCAAAAATCATAGTAAAACTAGAACTATTGGAAACCCTATTATTTTAAATTACTTAAATAAATCTTAAAATAATTACAATCACTCACCTCCGGTCCCAAGCTCTTCCTTTGGTCTTACCGAATCCACTTGAAGTTTTATAACGATTTTCTCCTTTGGAAAAATTGTTCCATTTAGGGTCCTTCCTAGAAAGGTGAATCCATTGGAGAAAACCTAGAATGAGAAAAAGTGTCAGGTCTAGGGGTCTATTTATAGGGGTAGAAGTGGATCTTGGACCGTGGAATTTGGAGATTGAATAGGATGCAACCACGTTAGAGGTTGAATAGGAGCCATCGGATGCAAGAATAGAGGGACGAGATTGGTTTAAATAATGCAAACGACGTAATAAAACTTCACCGCCTCAAAAATTTGTTCGCTGCCTCAAAAGGGACACGGGTTAACCGCTCCTGTAACGACCCGGTATTTTCAACCATTCGCATCCATTATAAGTGTATAGGTAGACACTCATGCCGGAATTGAATTGCTCAAAATAACGCGTTGTAAATAAAAATTTGGCAAATCTCAGAATATACAGTAAATAAAACTAACAGACCACAGACACAGAGTATTAATAATGCAGCGGAAGTAAAAGAGATAGTAGTTCATGAAGCTACTATATAAATATATCAGAGTTACATAAGATACAATAGAAGAAATAAAGTACAACAGAAGTTTAAATATGATAACCAAGTACAAGCTGAATAGAACAACCGAACTGAAAAGGTGAAACTTGACAAGTAGATAATCTCCAGCGATTCCAATCTCCAGAAAGTGGAAATCCAAAGCTGTGAATAACTCAGGCTGACCCGAGCGTAAATAAAAATACAAACACTCGAGTCAGGACATACATACTTATACAATATAAACCAACTCAAGTGAACTGTAGTAAAGGTACAAGTAACTTAGAAGATGCTTGGGACCGCCCATCCTCTAAGGATCCGTTAAACTATTTACTATGTAGTAATATACGCTATATACAGTAGTGTCTAATCAGTAGAGTATAATCATATAGAAAATAGCGTTAAGGGGATGGTGAACCTTAACGCGGTCGGATCTTTAAAACCAAAATCGTAGTGGGCTCGATATAAGGAGATGACACGGCACGCGAGGCAATGCCAGGGTGGATACACCGTTTGCACTCCCCGACCGGTGGTGACGGCAAGCCAGCAGCTTCCGCCCACCTCGAACAATACCCCCGAATCAAAGTGGCGCCACATATCGAATCACAAAAGTAATAGAATGGTTTCCGATGGAGCATGCTCGATGAAAGGGTGCGACCCTTTGTGTAGCCCGGTATAGCTCCTATTTTAGTCATATATGCCAACTCACGGGAGTTGGGTCCACGTAATATACCTCGAGAACGTCGCCACCATCCTACTTCATTCTAGAATCTCCACCGCGTACACAGTTGTTAAAGTGGTTTTCGGTATTGGCCGGCTATAAGACAATATCCGATTCCGGTCTCTTTAACAACCAATCGTTATTATAACCCGTACTTATAACTTAAAAAAATATATTTTACACTTTAAAATAAAATATCATTTCAACCCAAACCATTATCAAAATAAAGATTAAACTATTTCCAAACCATTTCAATATATCATCATACCATATCTTTCAATTCAAATATTTATCAAAATAAATATCAAGTCATTTCTAACCATTTCAATATATTAAATTCTAATATCCTATCAAAACTTCATTTCAAATCATTTTAATATATCCAAATATCATAACCTTTCAAAGCTTCATTTCCAAAATATCATATCTTTCAGAACTTCTTTTCAAATTATTTTAATATCAAAATGTCATATCTTTCAAAACTCCATTTTCAAATCATTTTAATATATCAAAATATCATATCTTTTCAAAACCACATTTCAATCATTTAATATATCAAAATATCATCTCTTTTCAAAACCACATTCATTTCAAATCATTATTCATTTTATTCAATTTAAAATACCATTTCAATTCACATTTCAAAACAGTTTATATTCAAAAAAAATCATTTTTAATCATTAAAATGAAGTTATTATGTTCAATAATTAAATTATTAAATTTCCAAAATTTTCAACTTCCAAAGTTCATTTATTCACTTAAGTTTATCAAAACAGTGAAAATTCACTTTTCGTGGCATTTAGAAAACGCTACGGAAAGATACATTCAAAACAGTTCAATTTAACAAAAGACGACATTTTAAAATGTTGTAATAGGGTTTACTTAAATTCCAAATAAACTTAGTTAAATTCAAAAATTATAGCACTTACAAAATTGCTATAATAGTTTTTAATTCAATTTATCTTTTTAGTTCATTATCATCAACTACAGCATTTACAAATACTGTAATATCATTTACATTGTAATTAATAGCATTTCAAAAATGCAGCCAATTAACTTCAAATATTCAATATAATTTCTCAACCAATTATATTTTTTTTATTTAAAACATTTTTAACTCATAAAATCATACATTTTCACATTTATAAACATCATTTAGTTTTCCTCAAGTTCATGATTTTATAAAGTTAAATTTCCATTCAAAAATCAAGATTTAATAATAATTCACTTATTAAATTGCAATGTTCAATTTTAAGTTCCTTGCATTAAATTTCAAATTAACACTTAAGTTCAATTTTCCAAATATAACTTAGTTTTATTTTTATTTACTTAACTAAAAGTTCACTTTTAAGTCAATTTCATAAATTTTCAATTTAGTTATATTTCAAAATTTCAACTTAAATATTCATTCATTTCACATTTCAACTTTATTAAAAATCATTAATATGATATAAAATCACTTTGAATTCATTTAAATTCAAATTATCATAAATTTATCATAATTTCATATTCAATTTAATTTCCAATTATAATTAAATCAAATTTTCCAAAATAGCTTACGTTCAAAATTTTCTAACTTTTCATTAATTCGTTTTACTTACAATTATTCAAAAAATCAATAATATTTTACAAAAATCCTTTTTAATTAGATTTAAATCAAAATATTTTAATATTTACATTTCTAAAATAATTTTAAAAATTTAGAAAACATATATTAACTACGGGTCTGTGTATAATTTTCTACACTAGGAAAAGTGATACGGGTAATATATCATTTCAACCCGTAATTTACAAAGAAAATCCGGGTTTTATCATTTCAAACCCGCAGTCCCAAGTAAACAAAATAAATTGAAAATCATCCAGGCCTATCATTTCAGCCCATAACAATTTTCCCTTATTCTAAAGTCCGTTCAGGTATGTATCATTTCATCCCATAGTGATTTCTAATTTACAGGGAACTTGCAGTGTGATAGCTGATAAAAATAACAGAACAGCATAATATAATAGTAACAAATGATATAACAGGTGTAATAACAGGTGTGAACATCATATGATAATAATATAAGCAGTTATAACATGGTAATATAGTTCTACACATTCACAGGGTGTCAATTTACTACTTATATAAGTATAAACGTCTGGTGAGATTTACTCACCGATTTGAGCTGAAGACACAACGACGAATTGCACAAATGGGATCTACACAAGCACAAAAGCACGACACAGATTCGAATGGAGGAGCCAAATGTCAAATTCCTTGGATATACATCAAGCAAAACAATATAACAACGATGAGTTTCAAAACCAAAATACGATAAACTGCGCTAGAATAAACTGCACAAAATCAAACAGAAATGCTTGCACTTGCTTTTTACCTTTACTAGGCTCAACCATAAGGGGTAATACAAGGCCATGGAAGGTGTTTAGGTCAGGTTTGGGTGAGTATGGGTTCGGCCTAAATGGTGGAATGGTGGTGCAAAAGTGGTAGAGGGAAAATACAACATAAGCATGCATTCACATGGATTGGGTCAATGATTTGGGCTCGGCCAAGGCTCTAATGGTCACGGCCAGAGAGGTGGGGTCCACTGGAGTGATGTGGAAGAGGTTGCTGGAGGTGATGGTGATGTGGTAGGTGGCTGCTAGGGGGTTGGTGAGGTGATAGAGATGAGGTGGTGGTGGTTAGGCTAGGAATTTGGGTGGTTTTTGAGACTTTTGTGCAATTGCATCACCAAGGGGTTCATGGCTTGGAATTTTTGTGAGGAGGAGGTGGTGATGAGGTGCCATCAGGTGGTGGAGGAGGCTAGGCAGCAAGGGGCATGGCCGAACCTATAGAGAAGGAGCAAGTGCAACCAAAATCAAACTAGAAATTAGGCAATACAATAGAAAAGAGAAAAAGAAGATAGAATTTTTTTACCAAACTCTTCAAACCAATGGGGGCCGAATTTTTTTTTCCAGGAAGGAGGAAATGATGTACGTGAAAAAAAAAATGAATGGCGGCTGAAGGATTAGGGTTTGGTCAAAAGAAAATGAATGCAGGAGCTAAGAAAATGAAGAGACGGGAAAACAAAAGGCCTTAAGCAAATTAAGAGTCACAACCTTTCAAATTTCCTTTTATATATTTTGTAATTTATAAATACATATAAAACTGAGAAATAAAGATAAAAAATTAGAAATAAAAATAAATATCTAAAATAAATAATTAAATTTTAATTAAACAGAATTTAAATTAAGAAAATGGCTTAAAATTGCAAACTAGGCTTTAAAATTGAAAACAACTCAATAATCTTTGGAAAAATCTATTCAAATTTAAATACATGAAAAATGAATATTAATAAAGTAAAACACAGCAAATAAAAGTGAATGTATAAAATAAATTACTAAATTTTAATTATATATAATCAAAATAAGGAAATGGCAAAGAAAACAGAAACTAGGTTAGAAAATTTGAAAATAAATGCAATGGACTTTGGAAAATTTTTATATATTTGAAAAATATTTATAAATAAAGATAATAACAGAAAAAAAATACATTCACAAAATAAATAAATAAAAAATTTATTTATAGTTTAGATGAAGAAAATAGCAGAAAATAGAAACAGCCTTTAAAAATAGGAAATAAATACAGTACATTTCGGAAGAATTCTATTATCATTTTAAAAATAATTAAAATTCAAAATATACATAATATAACACAAATATACAAGTTATAATAAGATATATCAAATAAAAATGTCATTTATATAATTTAAAATAAAGACTATTGCTGAATAACCCAATATACACACAATATTAAAAACAATATAACTTTTGCAATTTAAATCCGTTTTCAACGAAACGAAAAGCAGTGTTCTTAAAATTTTATGTACTTTCATAATAAAAGATAAAATTTAAATTTTCAAACTTTTAAAAATTTAAATTAAAAGTCAAAGTTTGATTACTTTGACCAAAATTCACTTTTTTGGAAAATATTCTTTTTCATAAATAAAGCTTTTAAATCTAGAAATTCAATTTAAAAATAATTGTAAATTACAGGGTTGTTACAGCTCCTTCCCCCAGGTCAACCGATCGGTCGACCTGGGTGATGGTTAGGTCGACCTATCCCCTTGTATGTACGTATGTATACATACATACATACATACATACATACATACATACATATATATATCTTTACTACTAATAATGATAATTTAATGAACATACACCAACCGTGTCTTTATGAACTTCCCAAATTGTATGAACTTCCAAAATTGCCCTTTCCACTCGCTTCAACGTGCTTACCCAAAACAAAAAAACCCTAGCCCCATTATCTAGTATCCCCATTGCTTGAAAAAGAGGTTGATGCGATTACACATCTGAGGCGATTCCAACCTCTCATCTTCTCCAAGGAATCACACAGATTACGGATACTTTGGGGGTGAATCCAAATCAAATGCGACTTTAGTCCCACAGTAATCTCCACTGAACCGATCAAATTTGGGTCACTTTGGCTATTCCAGATCGAATATCTACCTTACCTTCACCATGCTATTAACTCATATGGTTTGATCGACGGTCGACTAAGGTTATTTCACATACCCGCAATTCTGCATATCCACTTTATTTGATTCAGTATATCCTTGATAGTCTACGATTCTGCATATCCAATTTAATTTTATTTAACCAAATTAGGGTCACTTTGGCGATTCCAGATCGAACGCCTACCTTACCTTCATTGTGTGATTAACGCATATGGTTTGATCAACGGTCGACTAAGGTTAGTTCACATACTCTCGTTTCTGCATATCCACTTTATTTGATTCAGTATATCCTTGATAGTCTACAATTTGATTTTTTTAATTATAGTACATTTATAATATTTACTGCTAAGTTAATGAAATCTTTAATTTTCCATGTCTATGGTCAATTTTTAGATTTTGTTTTGGTGTTCATATTTCATCTTTATAATCTTATTCACTGACTGGAATTTAGGTAAAAACTTCATTTTCCTATATTTCTGTAGGTATCTGGTCTATACGTTTACTTAAATGGTATTAGAGTTGTGCCCATTTTAGGCTATACGAGCTTTCAATTGCCTTACCTGCTTCGTATAGGACAGCAGAATAATAGCATGTGGGGCAATGAAGCAGGCGCCGCTCGGTAGAGCAACAATGGACTAGCATCGGTTCGGCGAGTAGCGGTAGGCGCTGAGCATAATTTTGGGTATGAATCCGAACAATATAATAAAAATTAAAACAAATTGCAAAATTTATTCATTATATAATTTTTAGTACTTTAAAGATTGCTGCCAAGTAAAATTTGTGTAGCTGCGACATGAAAGAATTAAATTTGTTCCTTTATGGTGGAGTTTCGTAAGTTTTCTTTTTCACTCATGGATATTCATGAGTTTATGATGAATGGGTTTTAAATGGTAAAGACCTCTTCATATAAACACCTAACGCACAATAATTGTTTAGACAATTGCATATATTTCATCCCTTAATTTTATTAATTGTAATTTTTGATACTTTTACTCCATTCTTATTTATTTACTAACAGCCATATCTAAGCACAAAAAATCCATTTTATTGATTATGATAATATCTGTATAAATGAAAATTCATGTAGTAAACATGAATACTGCCCTCTTAGATGACCAAAAATTTATCTCTCACCTAGATTGATATTAATTTTTATTGGTTATATTGAACCAAATAATCATATTAATTAACAACAATTCAATATAACAACGATCCTTGCACTCAGTGGGATTTGCTTACTCCAACTAAGAAGCTCAGGTTTGCTTATAATGATATTTTACGATATTATGCATACAGTTTTAAAATTTTGTCTCATTTTATCTTCACCTGTTTCTACCTTCCCAGTTTTGAAAATTTTACTAAAGTTTGGTTTTAATGTTGTATACCATTTGATTTTCATACACTGTCTTTGATTTAATTTTAATCGTGTCTTAAAGATTCTAATTGAGTGTTCTTTATATATAGTATATTAACTATTTGAATTAAAAAAAACCTCATTACATCAAAATAATTTCCACTAGAAAGCATGAACAATTCTCATGTTTTTTTATTTATTTTCCTATGTAATGTACAACATAGATAACAGGAGTATAGGGTATGCAGAATATTAAGATGGTCCATTAGTTAAATGGACAAACTTACTATAATGTGTTACTTAGATTTAGTCGACGTCATCATTGCGTAGACTACTACTTTTACATCATCTAGAAACACGGCGACACATCATTTTTTTGACATTAATTTCACATATAATTGGCCTAATATACTTATCGATAGATAAACAATTGTCTATATTTTTTCAATGTCCTTTATTATCTATTCACCTAATTCTTTAGTGCACTTATGATGTAATTAACCAACTGATATTAATATTCAATTTGATTTTCATTTTGTTGTAAATAGTTTAGTGATGCAATTAATGTTTTCAAGATTTTATATTCGGAACAAATCTATTTAGAAAACCATTTGGTAGCACAAATATGGATTTTGCTATGCATGTTATATATTTGGTCAATTTAGTTAGGTTTTTATTCTTTGATTTTATGAACAGATAAAACTAATTTGGATGCTTTTGCATAGAAATAATTATTTGACCTCTCATTTTTATTCTATTGTTTTTTTAACTAATTAAGTAATTGCTTGGTGAGATGATTATGAATGAATTATGTTTTGTTTGGCTATGATAGCTAACATAAGAAAAGAATTATCCGATAGAATTAGTTTTGACCCACATTAGCAAATTAAGTCCAATGACTCTATATTTGGGTTAAACCAGAAAAAGCCTAACAAGCTAATTTTACCTTTCCTAAAAATATGTTTAGCAATATGATCTATTTAATGAAATCTCTAAGGGTCTTCTTGAATTATCTCAACCCAAAAATTATTTTTGCCATCTGAAATTTTTTAATAATTCTTTAATCAGTTGAAATTTAAAGCAAAAATATTATGAGAAGAAAGTAAGTTACATATGAGAAAAGAACCAAATAGATTCAAAAAATAATCAATAACTGCACTTTGGAATATGTTAGGAGTAGTACTACTAACTTAAGAGGATCCTATTATAGTATTTAATGTAAATATAATACCAACTAAAAATAGTGCTTGATTATTAATTTTTCATTAGTTACAGATAATGAGTTGTCTATATCAATGTTAAACACATGCATGTTTTAAGAGTTGCGTTCATTATTTATCTACATTATTCAAATTAGTACGACTAATAAAAAATCATTTATAGTTTGAATTTATGCCATGTTAGGTCAATTTAGATGCTTGATTCTTTTGGGATGATAAGCAGTATTTTGTTGAATCTACCTATATTCTTTGAAGATTTATTTTGATTATAGTTTTAGTTGTTTAATATTGGTAAAACTATTCAGTGTTAGTTGCTTGATATTCCTAAGTTATATATTGACATTTGTTATTTGGACCTCTTATGCTTCAAAATTTCCCATGTTGCATAATTAGATACAAAATCCTTTTTCAAACTTACAATTTATACATCTGGTTCTATTGCCAATGTTGCATAAATATCGTATCCCATGTTCGACTTTGATTCTAATTTTCTTTTATCTCATACGCTTCCGAGAATAACATGCTATTGTTTAATACTTACATAAAGTAGGCATGAGAAAATAAAAAACTAAATCTGCTTTTTCTGAGATGATTGTATGATGATCAAACTATTTTTTGTAGTTGTATATTTGTTTACATGCAAGTTGTGAATACTAATTTTTTTTGAAAGTGGAGTTGTGAATACTATTTTTTTATACCCAAACTAATTTATTTTCTCAACTGTTGTGCATGCTGCAAGTTGTGTAGGAAGGACCTATAATTGAGTATAGGCTGTGTAACGACCCGCTATTTTGGACCATTCAAATCGACAATAAAACCGTACATGTCCGACTTGAATAATTCAAAATACCGAATTGTTAATAAAATTTGGCAAAACTTAAAATATACAGTAAATAAATCAATCATAGATCACTTACACAGAGTAATACCATGCAGCGGAATAGATAAAGAATAGTAGTTCATGATGCTACTATATACCTCAGAGTTAGAAATAAAATACAATCGAATAGTTCAAATGCATGAAGTCTCCAATGCAACAGATGGCTTCTCTGAACCAATCAACTGGATGATTGAAGGGATAGATAGTTGGATCTTCAAGCAAAGCTCCAACTTCAAAGATGAGTCTCAAATGCTGTATCTCTCAGTCTGACCCGAGCTTAAAGCAAAACACAAAACACTCGAGTCAGGATTAACATTCTTATATCTATAAATCTACCTCAAGTGAAATATCAACTGAAATATAATTAACTTAGAGGATGTTTGGGATAACCATCCTCTAAGGGTCCATGGAACTATCTAAAAGATAGAAATATACACTATAACACCGTAGTCTTTTCAACTTAATTTATACTTCAAAACCAAATATCATTTTCACTTCAAATATCTCTATACTTCCCAAATAGTATTTTTATATATTAAATAATTTGTACAGTAAAGAAATTTCAATTCCCTCAACTTAACAAATCGTTTAACATCAACCCGACCACCCCATTTAAATCTATTTCAATCTCAATTTATTAATTTAAATTCAACTCAATTTCTAAAATAACCACTTCAATTTTATCGATCTCAAATTCGGATTTGAAATCACAAAATACCCTTTATATTCAATATATTTCAAAATTTTAAGTATTCAACGTTTCAAACTAACTTTTTAATCAATTTAGTTTCTAAATAATAAATTCAACTATACTGATTTCAAATACATATCCGAATCTCAAAATAAACCATTTAAATCCCAATATAGTTCAAAGCTTTAATATTTAATTAAATGTTCAATTTAATAGTTCCATATAGATCTCGATTTAACCTCATTATTATCTAGTCTTAAAATAATCCCTCATTAGATACAATATCATTTAAGTAACCTTAAATTACATTTTACTCAATATTTTCTTTAATTTTTTTAAACGTGAAATATTCATTAAATCACTTAAATAAAAATCCAGTTACAAAATCATACCCTTAAATTTCCCATTCAATAATATCAAATTGATTAATTGAATAAATCCTTATTTAAATACCATTTAGATAAACCCACATTTATCTCCCAATCTTAGTAAATTGTAGAATACTTTTTGGAATAAAATTTACATAAATATTTAACATAATTTATGTATTAAATCAAATTTTGACTAAATTAAATATTATTAAATCTATATATCATTACCCTTTATATATAAAAAAATTTAAGGATTAACATTTAATAAGACCATATATTTCTTTCCCAAACAATGAATTAAATTTCAAAATATTTATATATATGGACCAACGATGTCTGTATATATTTCTTATCATATGGTCAAGTGTTACGGATATTTATCATTTCAATCCGTACACTAAATGTATACGGGTGGATAGCATTTCAACCCGTAATCCCAATTCAATTAAAGGAAAATCGCTTGGGTTTATCATTTCAACCCATAACGATTTTCTCCTATTCTAAAGTCTGTTCGGGTATGTATCATTTCAACCCATAGTGGTTTCTATACTAACAGGGAACTTGCAGAGTGATAACAGATATGTAAATAATAATAACAACAGGCATATATCATCAAAATAAATATATAAACAATAGGATATGGTGTCATATCCCATAAGTGAATAGTTACAGATAATAGCATATATAACAATTTAAATAACTACAGCCTCATATTTCAATTGTCGTCTCAATTGAAATCAAATTTAGTAAATAAAAGAATGTTAATCGTGAGTGATTTCTCACCTTTTGAGGCCAGAGAAAAAGAAGTGAGTTATGAAATCCAGATCCGAATTCCAAAACAAAGCTAGATGGACACGGTTCAATGATCAAAGCTGATAATAGGAATAGACGAATTCAAATCAGAATTGGATCAAGGAAGATAAATAGGATAAGTGAGCTTATATACAACTAGCCAACATATGCAGACACAGTTTATAAAATATGCAACAAAATATGAATGCCTCGGTTAATATATATACATAGGTGTGCAGACCGACTATATTAATATAACCATATATATACTATATAACATTTCCTCTACCAATTTGTATATGACTATACATATGACTATACTTGAAATCAAAATACACATCCCTTAAAAAAAATTCAACGTATATCAGTCAGTGCAAACAACCTTAAGGCTGACATGAAATAAACTTTTGAAAGCATATACTGTTGAAATTATAAAATATTGATATAACTTATACTGTAAAACTACGATAGAAAATTTATATATATACCTACATTTAAATATAACTTATGTAAATTGTTGAAAATAAAATAAAATATAGTACGGTAGACTCTAAAATACTAAAACAATCATAAAAATATATATATTATAAATTGACCTATCAAACTTGTACCCACCAATTTTATATAATATATATACCAAAACAGTAACGAAAATTGAAATACTATATTTTATATATCTAACATATGAAAGCTAATAAAATAACATATTTTATTATAGTTGAAACTGTTATAACCAAATATATAAAACATATAAAAATACGTATATTAATAGAAGGCTGCCAAACTTATATCATATATACCGTAAGCTATCAATAGTAAAATAAAACGCGTATATATATATATATTTATTTAACTTATCAACTAGTTAGTAAAACATACGTATCTAAAAGCCGTACGATAATTATACGCTAACAAAAGTCAAAAACTATATACCTTAAAATCTTAAAATAATATACATAATACAGTATAAATATATACTAATCTTTATATATGAACAGAAGTTAAATATTTATATACACGTTTATAAATATAACAATTATCATATATATACTATTATGAAATATATTATTATTTTTAAAGTTCAACTGTTAGGGAATTCAAAATCCCCATAGTTGCAGTCAACATATAAAACAAAACTTATGCACAATCTATACTGTTCTTAATATATAAAATAGACTTATATCAAATAAAATGTGTACTTACTTTTAAAAACCAGAGAGGAAATGTTTTGCCAACTAATGCATGCGGCCATAGGGAGGAGGCAGGCCAAGGAAAAGAGAAAGCTCATGCTCAGGTTTGGAAGAAATAAGAAAAGATGGAGGGGAGATGAGAACAGGCGATTTTTAAAGGAAGAATGCATGCGTGATTCAAGCAACATGACATGGCGAAGGGCATTCTTTAGGCAACAGAGAAAATGCTAGTTTCTTAAATATAAAGGTAGGTCTGCATCTGATATGTGAACGTGCTATATGACTTTATATAATATTTACAAAGCTCTCTCCTCTTTTAATATTAATTTGAGGGCAACGAATAGCCTACAGAGAGAAAAGAAGATGCAATCTATGCTATACTATATATATATATATATATATATATATATATATATATATTCCTAGAAACACGGAAACGAATAGGTAAAAGAGGGAAGAGAAAGAGGCGTATAAATGAATGGTAAATAAATTTAGATTTCAAATGAAATAAATGGAACAGCAGAGATTAAAGTATGGATGTAAATCCTAGAATAATAAAAAGCAATGGTTATATGTTGATTAAGAAAAATAATTAAAACAATTAATGGCTTAAATGGGGCAGCATGTTTCAAATTTTTGAAATGCAAAAGAAACGTACACTATAAATATAAAGTTTTCAAAAGCAAAAGAAACGTAAAGCTGTCCATTGATTCATCAAAACGTTATTAAGTAATAAATTGAAATGAATATAAAAATAAAAGTAATTGTAATGGTCAATAGTTGATTTAGCTATACACTTAAAGCAATAAATTTTTATTTGTTCGTACAACACAAAATGAGTTTTGAAAGTCAAGGATATAAAAATGGATAAAAGGAAAGAAATCAGGAAATTTTGTGAGCAATAGCTTTCTAAGGAAAGGTAGGCTTACATTATATATACATGCTGAGATGATTAGGCACGTTCAAAAATTTTGAAGCAAATGAAGGAATTGGAAATAAATATAAAATGAAAGAAATTTGAAAAGTCCGTAGCTATGATTTAGCCAAAATTTATTAAAGCCATTTACTAGGAAGGTTGGAACCGAAATAATAGGGAGAGGAAGGCACATTAAATTTGATGACAAAGTTGTGTTCGGATCTATAAGCAAGTGGTTTATATATTATAGGCCTTATGAAAGCGAGGGAAGGAACGGATGCTACTAGCTTGATGATTTGAGATTCTTTCAAGCGTTAAAAACAAAAATAAAGAGAGACCAGAATAAACGCACCACCATAAATATAAATATACGCTTCAATTGCAAAAGAAACGTATAGAGAAAATTATGGGTAGTGGGAAAGGTAAAGTCAGTGCACGAAACTACAAGGAATAATAAAAGCAAGGTCGATGATCAAATTTATTAATGGTTACGAATGGAAAAGTCTACCTGGATTGGAAAAGTATTAAGCAATAGAAATCTTTAACGGTAGTAAAAAGAAACCGTTACGCACTGATTCAGAAATCAATTAAAGCAATTAATAGCTTAAATAGGACAGCACATTTTCTCTATTAAATAAACTTCCATAAAATTATTTGAAAATTTACAATCTGCTATATTTAAATATACGTATTCTAAATATATAAACATTTTATTTAAAAATTCAATTATTATAAGATTTCACAAATATTCAATTAAAAACGTTATAGAATCAATTAAAATTGTTAAAATTTTCAGGGTCGTTACAGGCTGGAAAAGTATTGAAAGGAAATTAGGATTGAGAGAATGGTAGTGGGTCTAAGTTATTCTAGGCTAAATGTTTCAGTTGGGTGCCACTATAGTATAACCTATATTGGTGGCCTACAAGCAGATGTAATAGTAGAAGTAGATGTGGGACATGCACCGAAGGTTGTAGAAATTTAATTTTATGCAATCCTGACTGTACTTGAGGATGGGTTTGGTGGATGGTATGTTTGGATGACCGTCTGTGATTATTATGACAGAGTTGGAGGTATATTAAGTTACTGTAGGATTAGCTTGATGTGTCATATGGTGGTACCTTGAAATGGCGCAACAATTGCAATTTATTTAACCTTATTATCAGCAACATTATATGTACGTTATATATATGAATTAAGAATGAATGCAGTAACATGTTTTATATGTAAACCTGTTTAGTTAAAAAAACAACTCGTTTATATTCATTTGAGTGTACCAAGCATAAACCATCCATAAATTTTAAAAAACAGAGGCAATGAAGATAGGATGCTTTATGCAGTGAAGGTAGATCGCGAAGGAATCTTCTGCCTTAATTTTCAAATCAGACTTCATTAAGGCAAGCTCTGGAATATAGATGGGGAAGTTGATTTAAATTCATCGATTAAGCCGAAGATGTTAGTTAGAGATGAAATTGCAGTCTTGCTTTCCATTTGAATGCTTTTGACTAAAGGCATAAGGCATGCATATGCATCTTTGAGAAGGCTACTTGCAGATGATGTGAAACAAAAATAATAAAATATCCCGGTGTAGTGTATCTATGAGCTGATATTGATTTATACAGAATAAAATGGATCAAAGATGAGCTACGCTTCAATTTATTTATACACATCTCATTTTCCAGCTTCGGTATAGCAGTTGCTCCTTTAATAAGAGTGAAGCTCCTAATGGAAAATCAAGAGCGTTGGTTAAATCTGGCCTGCTTTCTAAACCTTACAAAGGAATAGGAGATTGTTTTGGTCCAACAAAAAAAGATGAAGTAGGTTTCTTTCATTATGGAGAGGAAATAGGTCCATCTTTTTCTTACGTTTCCTTTTCATATTTGTTATTCTTTTCACTTGATTAATCATATTAAACATTATCTGCATTAGTTAACATGGATCAGATGAACTCATGTAGTAGGTTCAAAGATTCATCTTCAAGGCTACTTCAGGAAAATGGTCGAGATCGGTATTTGGCTGCTGCACTTTATTTCTTCTACACCTGCACTTTATGCTCAGGGTTGTAATCGGGTATGCAATGCAAGCGCTTCATTCCATTGGTTTTGATGCATCAATATACTGCTCCATTTTGTACCGCAACAGCTACTATTGGTTCTACTAGAGTACCGTGATTGTTGCAGAACCAAATTCTCAAATCCTCGACTCGACATAGAAACCGAAATAGCTACCATTTCCAATGCGGCGCAACTGACCACCAAGCTAAGACCTGATATGACCCTGTTTGTTGTTTTCACTATGGCTGCTGCGGTCACGACAATTCGGTTGCGCCCTTAGGATCCAAAAAACCAAATGTGAAATGTGAATCTCATCATCATTAATGGTGCCTTCTGCTTCTAGCCTCGAATTCGATCTTCAGTTCAATCACTACATCTAGCTTCTAGAAGTATAAGCTCTTATCTATTCGCCACTCATCCCCTCTCTAGCTTTTCCGATCTTTCAGAAGACTGCAACCCTTCTCGATGTGTTCAACTGCTTTGCTATGGCCTCCCCTAAACCACCTCGGAAAAAGTAAAATGTCCCAGTTTATTTTATTTCATGTGTTATGCAAGTAGGGAAACAAAGAGGAAAAAATGGTGACCAAGTTAGGGGGTGCAAAGCTGCGAGCAAATTGAAGCAATTGTCTTTGAAAACATGTGTTTTTAAATACATTTTTATGACATTTAAAGTATTTGCTCCAGAGTTCGTATTTTTTAAGCATTAATGTAAATGACCATGAATGATATACGATCATAGGATACCTTTTATTATTATGATAAACAAATAGTGGGTATATTGTCTGTACAATAAGGCTTTGTAATGTGCGTTTAATGGGATTTCTCTCTTTATCATTGTTTTAAATACTGCACGTTGAGTAATTTTAGCTATGGTAATATGAGTTATTCAAGGGCCAAGTTTTTTATAAAATACTAATAATACTACCGTCATATTATCATCAAATAGAAATACATGGTTGATGTGATACATTTCTTAAAAGTAATAATATATATTAGCTCCAATGCTGTTTATATTTTTTGAAACTTTTTTCTAGATGAAATTAAAATGCAATGCCTAGAAATAAAGTGAGGTGAAAATAGGACAACAATCATATAGAGCACATTACATTTTATTGCTTTATAATGAATACTGATATTTAGTCCATCAATAGATTGTTTCATATGCTATTTAATTTTAATGAAGGATACACACTTAACCAGTAAGTAACAAGTGGCCAAATATTTGAAACTCGTATACATTCCATGCCTTTTGTTTTGATACGAATAGAGAACCTTGAAACTTATAAGAGATGCGAGCTAAGGACATTGCGAGCTAGGATTCAGTAAAACCCATAAAATAAAGAGATGCTGAAGAAGGAAAAAGAGAAAGTGATGATGCTTTACCATAAATTTTTTGATGTTGATGAGTATGATGGATGGATGTTGCAAGGGTGGAAAAGGCGTATTATCTTCACGCTTTCATCATGGAGACCAACTTAGTATGAGGAATATGTAAGTAGCTGACCTCACTGCTAGATACGTAGCTAGCTCTCCTGCGTTGTTGATGCTCTAAGGTGGCTTTAGCTAAAGTACTCGCCTTGAAGTGGAGATTTGGTAATGTAGCCTCACCAACTGCGTAAAGAAGTGGAAGAAGCCTGACCAACTGCAGAGCTTCTTCAGTATGCTCCAAATGAAGGTTAAAGGAAATGCTTGCCAAGGTGGAGATCTGTTAGGTGTGTCTTGCATTTAAGAGTGCGTAGGTGAACGTTAAGTCCCACATCGTAAGAAATATGGGGCATAACATGGTATATATGTGGAATTAGTGGCATGTAACACTGAGAATTCCTTTTGTTACAAACAAGTGTTGGCAAGACCATGTATGTCCCCATTCCGGAAGGTGGTGAAAGGGATGTTCAATTGGAATGCTGGCATATCGTAAACCCTCATTAAGGTAGCGTCATTTCAGAACAATGAAGCACGCGTTTATGAGAACGCATTCGATTGCGGAAACACAACATATGAGAGCTTGCATTCATTTTAAACAGCGTTGCGATTCCATTTGCTTGAGGAAGAATTAGCCAAGCAAATAAAATTTAACTTCCTAACCTTATGCAAATTATGGTATCATAAGGTTAAAGTAAAAACATCTTTGATTCAGACTTTGAATTTTTTTAATCATCTAACGTGTAATCTTTTCACAATCACAAATTTAACAAAAATATTAATGAGTATATTCAACAAAATGTGAATTTAAAAAAGAAAAAAAATACAACGTAAATGATATATGAGAGACCACTGACCATGGAGCACTAAAAAGGACGGAGCAAGTGATCTAGCAACAAGACATTGTGATTAGATGCAGGCCCGCCTGGGCGTGCATATATACTCGTGTGTTTGTGTGTGTATACATATACATACATATATATATATATATATATGTACATATATTTCTTTTCTTTGTTTATTTTATATCTCGATCATTTTAGCTCGGTTTCTGACGTTCAATATATGGAAATTGACTAGAAAATTACTACAGACACAATGGTACAACTTCTGTGGCTTAATTCTAATAATTTCATGAAGTTATTTTATCATTTAATTAATCAACGAATTAATTATTATGGGTTAAATTTGTGGTTGTTATAGAGTTACAACCTTTTAAGTTCTTTTCTTATTAGTTATTTATCCAAAATGCGAATATTACGTGCAAGCATCGTTATTACTTTTTATTTAATTATTATAAGCATAGTAATTGCGTACAAATATTTATTTTTAAATATGGTCTAGTTATATACCTTTACTAGAATATACTTTTCCATGTTAAATTGTTGGAATCATATCTAAAATGATTATCCTCTATAATTTCCATAAAATAATCCAAAACAAAATATTTAACATTAAAATATAAAATATTACACCATTTGAAATTATAAGGAATAATCAATTCTTTTTATTACTAAGATAGACAGTGTAGTATTCCTTTTTATTACTAAAATAGACAGTGTAAAATACAATGAATTCATACTTTACAGTCTCTTTCTGTTTACATCTATTCCTTGTTAGATCAAACATTGTATTTTTCTAAAAAGAAAAGAAATCAAACTAATTTACAAATATTAAACAGATCTAAATTCCAACAATTCCAAATGTAGAAAAGTTTATATTCTAACAAGAGTATGGTAATAACCCAAATTCGTAACATTCTTATACAACCTATTTTAGAACTGGAATAAATTTTATTTACACTAATATTCTAAATACATAGTTTTGGGATTGATTTCCAGATCAGGTTGTATACAATGCTAGATCAATTTATACGAATATGTAGGCGATATCTGTTATATTTAGGTTGTATTTAATTCACTGCTTACAACTCATATATAATGATCTAATTAGGCATAGAAATCAAATAAACACAAATGGGATAATTTTCATATTATAGCAATCTATAAAAATTAACGTTCACCGATTAAAAGCGATCCAAATCTCTTGATCTGAAGTAGAACATTTGATTCATCTTCAAATTCTTTTAAATCCAAAAGATATGTATAAAATGGCATATACATACATTCGAATTACGGATCTGAGAAGAGATTCGGGATAGGGAGAGAAATAGATACAAATGTACACACACATACAAACACACACATGCACAAACACACACACACACACACACACACACACACACACATATATATATATAAATGACCATAAATATGCATATGATTGATTCACTTCTCTTCTCCTTTTTATTAGATTTCTACACTTCTCCAATTTGTATGAATATAGATACAAATTTCTTTTCTTTACAGTATAGAAAGAAAGTGGGGAAGAAGAAATAGCAGAGCTTTGCTACCGCCTCTATAAAACTATGAGGGAAGAAGGGAGGGCTAGGATTGAATTTATAGGAACTAGAATCAACCAAAACCATTAGATTGAAATATATTAGATCCAAGCCATTGAGGCCAAGTTTTATTAGAGCCACCAGGTCATCACCGATCGACTGCCCATGGGTGACCTGTTGACCGTTAGGGGTAGACCATCCCCAGTGATGGGTCGGCATGTGGGCTCGGGTAATTGATATAAAAATGTTAATTATTTTTTATTTAGTTATTTTTGTTTTGAATTCGTTTTTGGTCCATAACTTCTTCGTTTGAACTCTGATTGCAAAACTCAAAATATGAAAGTTGCTCATAATCTTGCCATGAATGCAACGGTGCAAGATTCATGGTCAAATTCCATCATTTGCAAAAATTCCATTTTTAGTGCATAATTAATTAACTAAATAATTAATTAAATAACTAATGCCAAATCGTGGGGTGCTACATTCTTCCCCCTTTAAAAAGAATTTCATGTTTGAAATTTCACCAATGACTAAGTCACGGTTTTGACTCCTAATTATCCTAAACTGCACAACCAACAAGTGTACAACCAATTTTGCAACCAAAAGCGCATAAATGCATAATGTATTGCTGTATCATCACATAAAAATATGTATGCAGAATGATTATAAATCGGATCCCCCTGTATGAATGCATTTCTTATGAAAACATTTCTGAAAAATATGACTCAACCACCTATACATATACTGGCAGTTTTACATGCATGCAGCTTTTTGAAAAAAAAATTCAACCAAAACCCCATACTTTTACAAATAGAAGTATGATGCAATAAATTTTGCATCCACTTCCTATCATCCAATAATCTAAAGCATTGAAATATTGCTTCCTAAAATTTACTCATATGCCCGAATAATGAATTTAGGTGGAGAATTTAACATTCTTACCACACCATAATCTTTTCATTCCCATAGTATAGTGAAAATTTCTTTGCTGCCTCGAATTCACTCCAAATTTTCCACGCACAAAATGCATAAGGAGATTATTTTCAAGCTCTAAATTGGCTAAAATAGAGCTGCGCGTGTCATTGTCAAGGGATGGAAATAGAAATTCCAATGTTAAAACAGCTTTTCCCTTGTTATCGCTTGCATTTATCAAATCGTCGATCATAATACACTGATGAATTCACAAATTTTAACCCTGTTTACTTTCCCTACGCATAACGTGCGGCCTTCAAAATCAAAGTTTTCATAATAATCTTTCTCACTTTTAAAATTTGTATGTCATTTGGAATGTAAAATCCCAAAATATTTAGGTGCGTATTTTCTCTTGAAATAAAATTTTTGAACAAAAACTCTAAAAATAACTTAAGAGTCAAAAATAACAAAAACACAAAACTTAATATATTTTTCTTCAAAAGGGATCTTTTCAAATCAAGGAAAAAAAATTCTAAATATTTTCCTTCTTAAAATTTTGATAAATCAAGACACAATTTCAGTGTTGTCAGAAGTCGGTTATGCACGAAGCACATAAATCAAATTCTAAATTCTACAACCAACATATATCCAAGAATTTGATATATTACTGTCAATACATCTATTGTTAAAAGACAGGCTGTTTTTGGTTTGCTATTTTTAGTTTTGTGTTTTCGTCTACACATAAATGCTCAAGACGTATGTATATTGTCGAAAATGACCAATTTAGAAGAAAAAAATTAATAAACGAAATATAGAACAATTTTTTTATTTTTGTGTTTTAAAAAATAATAGAAGCATAAGAAACAGTCCATCCTTCCGTTCTCCTTCCACCCCTCTATCGTCCCTCCATTTTCCTTCCATCATCTCCGTCGTCACTTTACTCCTCTCCTATTTGATATACATATCTTAGAATAGAAAACTCAAAATTCTTTTTTAAACCAAACATTACCTTAGCTTCTAAAGAACATGAGTAATGACCCGTGCTACCGAAACAACTTTGTCATGTCTTTGGCCAATATTTTCAACTATTCTAAACTTTCAGTCTTATATTTCTCTTACTGTTAGTTAAGTGTCTTTATGAGATTCTCATATTTATATTGTTTCTCTACTATGTATACATATATAAACAGTTCGCATATGCAAAAACAATAACATGGAAAATGAATAGAAATACATAATATCGTACGTGCCATTTATAAGAAACAATTAACAGTTTTACAATCCAACAACCCAAAAGAAAAGAACAAATGTTGAAAATAAAAGGATATGACAATCCTAAATAAAACATGGTCTAAGAACTGTGAGAAGGTCTCGCTCCGCTGCTGGAGCTCGAGCCATTGCCGCGACCGTGGAATGGTCGTAGATGGCGGCTATGCATCCAATCTTACGTCCTTGGCACCACTGCTTCGCCTTAATATCTCGAAGCCCTACCTGAACCTGATGGATAGCAGCAAGCTTAGGGCTCATGCATCCCTTAACTTCGTGCACCATACCTTGTTGTTGGTGCTATGTTTCTGGTAGTCGTACAGGTGGTGCGGTAGGTGGCAAAGGAATATTCATCCTCTTAATGGTGATCCGACTGATGGTAGGAGGGACCTTCCTCACTACTGGCTCTCCGCTCAAATTTACCGCATAATGCCTAGACATTCGAGTGAGCAAGTGGTAATATGGAAAGCAAGTCCTTGATGTACCAACTCTCCAATCGACCATATAGAGCATCAAAAAACGATCCTAATTGATGGCTACGCCACCAATTATAGCATAGGTGGCATTCTGAAATGAGGTATAGATCTACTTATGACTCCCTGTCTTTAGTATTATGTCGTGCTGAATGACGCGCACGATGAGACGGGCCACCGATCGCAAATTATCGATCCTCCAATCACCGTCATTTCCAAAAAAAGATCTGCTGAAGAATCTCAGGGTTAGTCATTTTAATATTGTTCAAATCTATGCCTACTGTGTATATCTCTAAAATTCTAGCAAGATCATCATTTGAAATCTAAATCCAAGCTCTCTTTACCTCGAAATTAATGTGGCTATTGCCATCATCGAAAATCTGCACCATCTGTGCATCGAAAAGACGAACACAACACAAGTAATATTCCCGCTCAAAAGTCTCAAAGCAGAGGATGGGTGCAATTTCGACCACGACGAAAAGCTCTTCAAGCCTGAATGCGGTGAAATTTTTGAACTTCACCGGCTGTCCATGGAAGGAGATCAAAATCCACCATTCCAAGATAGGTGGTGATCTTCCGCTCGATTTGATCGAACCAAGTGGCTTCTTGCGGAGTGAGGTTGGGATGATCGAAGGAAGAGCCCTAGGTACGTGGCAGTGCCATGGGTTGAGTGGTGGTTGGAGAAAGCGAGAAAAGGGTTTAGATTCGTAGTAGTGGTGGGGCAAGATCTGATCCACAAGGAATTTGGCGTCGGTTGGTGGAGGAATGGAGGAGGAAAGCTTTGGTTAGGTTGAGGAAGGGGGATATGAAATTGGGTTCGGCTAAAAAAATTAAAAAGGAGGAAGAAAGTGAGGGGATGCGACGGTTGAAGGTTTGTGCACGACTTATAGTCGCGTTCCAGGTTTGGGTTTGGCCCGAATCCACCTAGTGGTCGACCGCTATTATATCAACCAGTCGACTGCTACGGTGACTTCTTGATTGGCCGCTAGCCTAGGTTTGGGCGCGGCTTGAACCTGGACCCAATAAGGCCAGTTAAGTTACTTAATATTCTTATAATTGTTTTATACACCATCTTCAGCTTAGCCTATCTAGAAAAATTATACCTTCCACATGATGGTATCCACCTTAATGTGGAGACCTGTCCTTAGTAAGATTGCAATAGCCTCAACAAAACAATTGTGTCCAACAGCACTTTCAAAAACCAAAAATATTCCAGCTATTATTTCCTGCCTACTTCGCATGAAAAAATTTCTTCCAACAGCTGGTGGGTTTAGAAACATTTCAAGTTACATACCCTAAATAAAATTGAACATCATTCCTATTTTGTCCATACCTTAAAGAGAGAAGATATAAAAGCCTCTGGTTTATAAACCGAAAAATCATCAAGCAAGTATATGCTCCTTTATACTTATTTTCTAAACAATAGAAACTGTTTCATACTAAAACTTCCTTAAGAAGTTAAATTCATATATATATATATATACATACATATATATATATATATTTCAGGGTTTCCAAAAACCTTTTTAAAATACAAATTTCCTTAATTGGAAAACTATTTTCTTGCCGGAAAACATTAACAAACCTTTATTGGTATATGCATCTAAATATTTAAGGATTTAAAGAATTAATCTTTTACGAACCAAAAATTTCATAAAACGACCAATCTAGTGGTATAAGTGTTTCTTTGAAAATTAAAATTTCAAACTCTCCCAAAACAAAATTTCCAAAATAAGTTCTTGGGGAAAGAAATCCTTTAGAAACCCTTTTCAAAAATCTAAGGCATTTCCAAAATATACTTTATAAAAATTCACTTACAGGTTTTGGACTAATGAATTGACTTAAATATCTAAATAAAAAATCAGGTTTTCCATTAAAGAGGTGATCAATGAATGCACCCTAGTAAAGACGTACTTTTAGAAAATTGTAACATACAAAATCTAATTTTCTATCCATCTGGAATAATTGTGTGTCTTCGACTAGAACTCAAAATCCAAATCACAAGGTAGCTAGAATCTCAACCGTCAAGTCGAACACTTCCAGTTTCCAAGATTCAGCCATATGTCATACTCATGCTCTTTATCAATAGGACTTTATGCATCGCCAGCACTCCATGGGGTACTTCAAAATCGGCATGAAAATCTTAGCTCTAAGACATTTTTAACTCATATTTGCTTTGCTCATTCCTACGGAGTGGAACTACAACTACTTCTATATTCAAAATCCATAAAATCTAGCGTAAGAATAAAATGCTACAAGATAGGAAAGTATGAATGCAATCTCTCAATTTATCCTAATTCTTTTGATCTACTAACCAAGAGCATTGATACCAAATGTAACAACCTGCACCTTAATGGCCCCAAATTTCGACGAATATCGAAACTCAAGTCCATCAAAGAACGGATCGTTGGATTTGATACCTGCAAATAAGCTTGAGCATTGTCAAAACTGATGGAAATCTAAACTCATAGTGGAAACAATAATAGGATAAGAATACTGACTATGACTACTACCTTAGAATTAATGGATAGTAGATTGTCACATTATCATCGAGCATGAGAGAGAGAGAAGACTCTCCAACAACAAATCATATCTTGCTCCGGTAACCAATTCCTCTAAATTTATCATGTGGGTTGTAATGAGGAAGGAGTCAGAACAACATTCTAGTGACTGGAAAAAAATATAAACTATCCATAACATAAACTTGTACCGGTAGGTTTCCATTCAATTGTCCATTAAGGCTAGCAATTCTAATCTAACCTTGCATTGTGCATACAATTACATATTTAACCCTTTCCAGGGTACAAAATACTAATGAAGCCATACCAACTACCCAATACTTCTAAACCCATTAGCCATTTTGTACTTCTAAATACGAAGCAGGATTCTATAATACTTTTAAAGAGAAATTGGAGGACTCTCTCATTTACAACCCTAATTGGGGTAGACCCCGTCACTTAAAACCTATTCTAAAGGTCGTTTTCTTACAATGCTGTCAATGGTCAGTGGGTCCTAGCTACAAGACCTTTAACCACTATTTAAGGCTTCTGACATGTAATGCTCAACTATTACCACACTTATTGCCGATAAGCTCATAGTCATGTAATAAATAGTACCTAAGTCACTTAATACCTTTTATTAGAAAATATGCATACTTTAGTCATTTAAGACCTTAACTAGGCAGACCTCATCAATCAAGACATATCCCCAAGCCATGCTCCTAAATGGTACTGTTAATATTTTAGCTATGTAAGAGACTGTACCTAAGCCACTAAATGCTTTCCAGTGGAAAATAGGAAGACCCCGTCATTTAAAATCTAATTCTTGAAGCATGCTCCTCAATGGTAATATCTATCTGTCATTGCTTGGAAATCTCATTGCACTACTTAATACTTCTTCTTTTAGGTGGACTTATAGTCACTTAAGCCCCAAAATCTGAAGCGAACCCTTCTCGAGATATCCACTCTCACTCTTTAATTATAAATATGACATCTTATAGGGCTACTTCTTTCGGTAGGAAGGAAGACCCTTCAACTACTTAAGACCTCAACACTAAAGCAAACCCTTTCTAGAGACATCATTATTTATTTGGAATCTCACTAGGTTTCTTAGTACTTCCATTTAGGAGAGAGACCGACTCTTCAACCACTTAAGACCTCATACCAAAAGCGAACCCCTACGGAGATATCCATTACCGTTCCTAATTCCAAATTTGGACCATTTATCCAATTAAGAAAGCGAGCCCAGCCCTCACATCCTCATGGGTCGTTGGATTAATGGTATCTCATATCAGTGGTAAGTACATTCGACTATTGGTGGCCTCAAAGTGAAGGGGAATTTCCATCAAGTGACTCCACTAACCTCGCATCACTAACCTACTAAATCCGATTAACCATCCTAAGTCTTTATTTATACTAGTCTATATAGATATTTGACTTAGCTTACTAATTCTCTTTTTATTTTAGATAATAAGATTTACCTTAAATATTTATCTAACCATAAATCCTAGTTTAATGCTTATAAATGTTTATCTGTCCATAAAATTCGAATGAACATTTCCTAAGACATTTATATATGATTACTAATTTTAAATTAGTAATCTTTTATATCTATTCCATTTTTATCAGTCCCATTAATCCATTTACCCTATTAACTTATTTAATCTCCTACATTTATTACCATTTATTAGAGTTACAACCTTTTAAGTTCTTTTCTTAATGTTTAATTACCCGAAACACGAATATTACGTGCAAGCGTCACTATTAGCTTTTTATTTAATTATTATAAGCATTGTATTTACGTATAAATATTTACTTTTAAATATTTTCTAGTTATATACCTTTACTAGAATATACTTTTCCATGTTAAATTGTTGGAATCATATCTGAAAAGATTATTGCTATAATTTTTATAAATTAATCCAAAACAAAATATTTAACTTTAAAATATAAAAGATTACATCGTTTGAAATTACATGAATAATCATTTCTTTTTATTACTGAAATAGATAGTGTAAAATATAGCGAATTCATACTTTACACATCTCTTATATTCCTTGCTGGATCAAACGTTGTATCTTTAAAAGGGAAAGAAATCAAACTAATTTACAAATATTAAGCATATCTAAATTCCAACAATTCCAAATATATAATAGTTTATATTGTAACAACATTAGGGTAATACTCCAAATTTATAACGTTCTTATATAGCCTATTTCAAATTTGGAATAAATTTCATTTAAATTAATATTCTAAATTCATACTTTTGGGACTGATTTCTAGATTAGATTATATACAATGCTAAATCAGTTTATAAACAAGAACATGTAGGCGATATTTATTATATTCAGATCATATTCAATTCGTTGCCTACAACTCATATATAATTATTCTATTAGGCATAAAAATAAAATAAACACCAATGGGATAATTTTCATATTATAACAATCTATAAAAATTCCCAAACACCTTTGAAAAGTGATCCAAATCAGTAGATCTAAAGTAGAAACTTTGATTCATCTCCAAATCCCTTTTAATCCAAGAGATATGTATAAAAGATATATACATACATTAGAATTAGGGATTTGATAAGTGATTTAGGGTAGAGAGAAAAAATATACAAATATATATATATATATATATATATATATATATATAAATTACCTCAAATACGTGTATGGTTGATTCTTTTCTCTTCTCCTTCTATTAGATTTCTACTCTTCTCTGATTTGTGTGAATATAGATTCAAATTTCTTATCTTTATAATTTAGAAAGAAAGGGAAAAAGAAGAAATAGCAGAGCTTCTCTACTGCCTCCAGAAGGGAGGGCTATGCCTGAATTTATAAGCGCTAGAATAAATCAGGACCGTTAGATCAAAATATATTAAATTCGAGCTGTTGCGGTCTAGGTTTACTGGAGCTGCCAGGTCGCCACCGGTCGATTGCACTTAGGTGACCAATCGACCGCTAAGGATTAACCGTCCCCAATGACGGAACAGCTTATGGGCCTGGGTAATTAATATTAAAACTTTAGTTATTTCTTTTTTAATTATTTTCCTTTTTAATTCATTTTTCATCCGTTACTTCTTTATTTGAGCTTCGATTGCAAAACTCCAGATATGAAAGTTGCTTAGAATTTTGCCACGAACACAATGTTGTAAGTTTTATGGTCAAATTCTATCATTTGCACAAATTCCATTTTGGAAGCTGATTAAGTATCTAACCAAGTCCAAATTACGAGGAGTTGGCGACGGTGATGGTGAGGATTCAAGCATTATCATGGTTTCGAATAATAATGCGTGATTTGAAGAAGATGGATTAGTGGGTTAATGATGCAATTAACATTTAATTTGTAATTAATTTAATTAATCGTTAAATGTACATTAATTCATAACTATTTTGCACAAGGTTGGATTCGAGCGCGGTTAGTGGGGTTGTACTCATGGAGTTGATATCTACACTTTTGAATTGGATTAATGGGAATTGATGCCTATAGAATTTCAAGCCAAAATCAAACATGATGGAATCAGAATACTTCGGTAATAAATAGAATTTCTGTGAGTTTACTCACCTTTAAATTAGCTATACAATATCTGCGAAGCTATAAATTTAATGTTGAATGCTTGGTTTTTGTTTGGTTAAAAAATTTTGGAAAATGGATGACATATTAATTTAATTGTTGTGAACCCATATGATGATATATATTGTCCGTAACCATTATTTTGCAAGAAATATTTGTAGAGAGATCCCAAAGGTTTCCCGCCAGTAATTGTTATTTAATTCTTTATGCTGCTTATATTGATGTTTAGTTGTAAAAAATTAAAATATTCTATTTAAATTATTTAAGTGTCGTTAAAGCAATTTTTGTTAACATTTTGTGTATGTTGAACTTGAGCTTGTATTTTCACAAAATTAAATGCTTAAAATTCATTAATCATTTTAATTATTGATATTTTAATTTAATTAATCATTTTAATTAATAGTTAGTTAAAGTTAATAAACTGTTTTAATTAATGATATTTGAATTTTATTAATCATTTTAAGTAATGATGTTTTAAGTTAAAAATCATTTTAATGAAAGATGTTAAAATTTAAGTAATTATTTTCAATAAAGTTATTCAAATGAATTAATTATTTTAATTAATGATATTTGAGTTTAATAAATCATTTTAAATTAATGATGTTTAAAAGTGATTAGTCATTTCAAATTAATGATATTTGAGTTTAATAAATCATTTTAACAAATGATGTTTAGTAATTAACCATTTTAAACAATGATATTTGAGTTTAATTAATTATTTTAATTAATGATGTTTTGAATTTAGTTAGTTGTTTTGTTTAACAATGGTTGAACCTAATTTATCATTTTAGTTACTGATACTTGACTTTGGTTAATATTTTTTGTCAATGGTGTTGTATAAGTTAATTAATTGATTTAATAAAATAGTATAAAGTAAATTAATTGAATTAATAAGGTTTAAAAGTTAATACTGATTAAATAAGGGTTTTTTTGAGATAATTAGCTGTTTAATAAAGATATGTTATGGGATTATTAAAAGAGACTATAAATTTGATAAAATATCTTTTTGGGTAATTAATATTTTTTAAATTTTGTAAAGATTAATAATGTGGTTAATTATCTTTTGGGATAGTTAATGTTGGGTTAAATTTATAAAAAGGATTTTAATTTTGACTTATTTTCTTTGAGATAAATTAATATTTGTTTTAATTTACAAAAGTAATTTAAATTTGATTTATTTTCTTTTGGGATAATAAGTATTGTTTTAAAATTTATAAATAATAGTTTATAAATAAGAAGATTTTTGAAAAATAATTGTTTCAAATAAAGCTAAGTGTAGTTTATTTTGGGTTTATAATAAAAATGTATTAAAATTTGTTTTGACATTGATTTTAATACACTAAGAAAATGAAATTTGCCCCTCTAAAAGAATTTTTTAAAGAGCGTTTCTACATTGTCATTAAAAGTATTATGATGTGAAAATCGAGTGCAAGTGAAAACAACCGTCGTATCATTTTTGATAGTTGATGTATCGACTTCAATTCTGCTTTCTTCTTTGTATTTCATCACTCTAAGATGATGTGTTGCTCATTTGAGTCTTGTTATCCTTTGCTGAAAATGACTAAACTCAAAGAGTAAGTAGGGACCAAGCTATGTAGGGTTGCTCCCATTAGGGTATTTTCACATGCACTCTAGATTTGATTCGGTGTTGTGCAATGAGATGTGAAATACTCGGATACTCGATAATACCTGGCGGGGTTTGGCTTGGAGGTTTCTGTTTGATGGTTTTGATGACAACAACCTTAGAATAGATTATAAAATATAAATACTAACATTATAAGTTGAGACATATATGTATATGCAAGATTTAACCATGCAGGTAACAAGAATGAAGACTGTACAGTATAGAGATTCAAGATATCAAGATAGAAGACTCATGAGTATCAAGATTATCAAGAGTTCAAGACTTCAAGAATAAGTGTTTTAATTAGGAATTTTGTTAAAACTTCTAGAAAAGCACTGGCATCTTAGAATCCAATTTATTCGTGGAATGGAATCCACTTCGAGCCTGTTAAAGTTGATGGAACCCTAAGTAGGATGGGACCTACGAAAAATCTAGTGGAATATTATTTTATATCCACTAATTTTTATTCAAATGATTTTACAAAAATTATCTTGTTTTCAAAATGATTTAAAAACTTTCATTTAAAAGATTCAAAAACCTCTATCCAGATTTTAAATAATTTTAGCCTCAGAATCATCTTTAATTTCAAAGTCAAATTACTCCTGCTTTTAAACTATCTTTTATAATATATTTAACTTTTAAATATTTATACTTAGATTTAAATATAAAACTATAGTTAAATTATATATATATATTATTCTCTATATTTACTTATGAGTTTTAACTATAGTCAAGTATATTTATAAAGTTTAAATTAGTTTTAATATAATATAAAGGTTATTTTAAAAGAAAATCAAATCATCAAAAATTGCCTTGGGATGTCGACATACTCATGGTGACCATGACGCCATAGTGTCAGTTAAGTTCAAAATTTAAAATTCAAAAGAAGTGTCTATTTGTCATAACTCTTCACGAATGGACATGGCTGTTGTTCTTCTATAAATAGGGGTTAGTTTCAACGAATTTATCATTAGATTTTCTGGTTTTCAATTCCTTTTCTTCTTCCACTTTTCTTAATACATACTCTTACCATTACTCTGCCGAAATCAACATTGAATCAAACTCGATCATTCGTAATTTGATTCTCTATCACTATCTCAACAATATTCTCATTGCTATTCAGAGTTATTGGATTTTTGTAATCAACTTAGCGAGAAAAGGTGTGATTGTAGCCTTGGGAAATCAATTACGTGAACTTGTTGCCGTAAAATCAAGTGGGTGAACTTGTTGCCCGGAAAATCAATTATCTCTACCCAGAGGATTGTGATTCTGGATGGTGTACCTCGTAGCCTTGAAATCGAGGGTGTAATTGTAAAGATTTCTTTTGAAAGGAAATCCGTACTTGTGTTGTGGGACTGGATGTAGGGTAACTCCGAACAAGTATAAAATCCGGTATGTTCTTTCCTTTACTGCTTTTTATTTTATTTCTACATCTGTGTTTTTTTCTGTGATTATATCTGTGTGTGTATATTGCACACGTCTGTGTTTAAATTAACATAAACTCCAAAGATTTAGTAATTCTTTATAAACACTATTCACCCCTCTCTACTGTTAATCCTAGCCTGAAGATCCATAATCTGCATTTCTCACAATTGATATCAGAGCAAGGTTTTCAAAGTTTCATAATCTGATTTTTGAAAAAGCTTTTAAAATGGCTGTATTTGTTAATACTAGTTTTGAAATATTCAAATCTTCAATATTTCATGAGTCTGCATATAATCAATATTCAAAATCAAGTTATCTACCAAAATTGTTTGATGTGCAGGAATCATGCTTTATGGCTGTTGAGGAATCAATCCACAACGGATAAATTGTGCAGATCAGAAAGAATAAATGGATACTTGATAGTGGATGTTCTAGACACATGACTGGCAATCCAGATATACTGAATGATATTATATACAAAGACGGTGGACTGGTTAATTTTGGAGACAATTCAAAAGGATATGTGATTGGCATCGGCAAAGTCGGTAGTTCTAAAACTAGCTCTAAAACTCCTACTATTAATAATGCTTTTCTAGTTAAGAATCTTAAACATAATCCGCTAAGTATAAGTCAACTATGTGATAAAGGATATAAAATTAAATTTGAAAAAGATAAATGTCACATTGAAGATAATAATTCAACCATTATATTTGAGGGAGTCAAGTAAAAGAATATTTATATTCTTAGTATGAAAGTTTCGAATGATAACCTGTGTCTGTTGGCAAATACAAGTGACCCTTGGATTTGGCATAAGAGATTTAGGCATTTGAATTTTAAACTCTTATCTAGACTGTCAAAATATGATCTAGTAAGAGGTCTTCCTAAAATGAATTTTAAAGTAGATAGTCTATGCGATGCTTGTCAATTAGGAAAACTTAGAAAAAGTTATTTTAAATTAAAAGATATGATTTCAACTTCAAAACCTCTTGAATTACTTCATCTTGATTTATTTGGTCCATCTCAAATTCTGTCAATAAATCATAGTAAATATGTTTTTGTAATTGTAGATGATTATTCTAGATTTACATGGACAATATTTTTGAAACATAAAAGTGATACTTTCGAATGTTTTAAGAACTTTTCAAAAAGAATTCAAAATCAATTTTCTTTAAAATTATAACTATTCTTAGTGATCACGGTGGTGAATTTGAAAATGAAAAGTTTGAGGAATTTTGCATAAAAAGGGAATAACTCATAATTTTTCATTTCCGAGAACTCCCCAACAAAACGGAGTAGTATAACGTAAAAATAGGACGATTCAAGAGTGTGTGAGAACTATGAAAGTGCGGTGTGTATACGATTATATGTGCTAATATAGTACACACGGATCGTGTAATATGGACTATAATATAAATGCGGAAATAGATGATAATAGCATAGTAAATAAAAATAGAAAAATCACACCAGAGATTTTTATACTGGTTCGGAGCACCGTCCTACGTCCAGTCCCAGACTTCCATCTGGATTTTCACTATTAACTACCTCGCCTCACCCGGAGGAACAGGTTTACAACACCCGAGCAACCGAACGGGATTTCACGCCTCTAATACACTGAGGACTTCAACACTTGCCTCTTACAACACAGAGGACTTCAACAAAAGAACAAATACAATTGTTGTTGACAACTTGTGCTCTTGAAAACACGGATTTGTCACTAGTAGTACACCCTTCCTATAATCTTATCCTCAAAGTATGCGAATGATGTTTTGAAAAGATTAAGGAAAATATATTACTTATTGAATCAAAAGATATGAAATAGTTTCAATTATTCAATAAATAATCGAGAGCTTTTAGAATGCAGGAGTATATATAAAGTAAGATCAGAGATTAGAGTAAAAAGCATATAAAATCATGTTGTTTTAATCAACGATTTAGATGGGTTTATATAGATAAGAATGGTTGTAACTCTTTGTGAGCAGTTGCCATTAAGAGATATGATCTTTGATGAAAGGTAAGAGATGCAACCTTTGGAGAAAAGAAGTGTCTTTTGGAAAAATTGCTTTCTGTTTAAAAACGGTCGACAGGTTAAAAAGTGACCAGTAGACAGGAATTCAAATATATATACGTTATGTGCATGTGTGCACGTTCAGTGTGCAAATTATGCAGGAACGGTCGACCGCATATATTATGACCGGTCGACCGGTCCCTGTAAAGTTGCACACTGAATGTGCAACTACATTCTAATCGTATATATATTGATTTTCTTGAAAATGCATGATTATTTGAGGATAGATTTTAACAAGTTTATCACTATTATAATATCAAATAATCAACCTACAATCTAGAGTACCATATGTAGCTCTTTATAGCCATAATGACCTTGTTTTGTCGATCGCCTTTAGTTATTTGTCAGAAATCAAAACCTTCATAAAACTTGTGACTCAACATTCTCCCCCTTTTTGATTGATGACAATATATATCTGCAAATCTGAATCTCCCCCTGAGTATGTGATCTCTTTCTTTGAATTCTTATATATGTACGTTCCTGCAAACAATTGTTAGCCCTTTCTCCCCCTTTGTCATCGACAAAAAGGAGTAACAGATACTAGAATAGTAGAGAAGTGTAATTAATATGATATGCATAGAAAAATAAAACATTAACACATCAAAAACATAACAGAGTATAATACAGACCCTAATGTCAAACGAAAAATAAGAATAACGACACTATTTAGTACAAGTGTCGATGAATGTTTGTTAAAGTGCTAAACCATAATAGAATCTAAGATGAAGCAGATCGTATCTCCTCTTCATCATCATCATCGTCGTCATCATCATCTTCTTCTTCTTCCTCATCATTGTTCCCTCTAGATGATTCTCCATGTCCATGACCACTTATACCAGTAGAATCGTCAGATGATGTCCAGGTGAAAACAGGAGCAGCAGGACGTTTTCCTGGGTCTTGTGCTTGAACAGAGGTGGATGTGGAACATGATATAGCATCCCATAGCATACCAAAGAATGACTTGACCTTATTGAAGCGCTTATCAATTTTAGAGTCCATGCGCTTGAGACGTGATTCAAGCAAAAATTGGTTACGCGCAATAGTTTCAAGTGATTCTTTTGTGGATGATTTTGATTTTAATAGTTTTACTTCATCGGAACGAGGACGAGAGGAAGTTGCTTTTTGTTTTCTTGGTCCTCTTTGTTGCCATTCTTCAAAAGGCATAATCTCAAGATAAGGTGGAGAAAGCTTCATTCGTTTGATGGTTATGGAATCAATGCATTTTGGTTTTGAGGTTGCAGAATCAGGAGGATTTACCCCACAAGTTAACAAAAGTCGCATGATATATTCATTGTAGAAGAAATGAGGTCGTGTAGAGTTATTTACCTTGAGAATTTCATCAAAAAGCATGTGTACCCAATTGATTTGGATTTCACCATAAATAGCATAGAGAGCTTTGAAGTTTTCTTTATATACAGCATCATAATTTCCAAGTCTAGGAAAAAGAGAATGCATCAAAACACGATGAAGTAGTCTGGCTGTGGGTCGAAGTCCAATAGACTTTGTGCCATCACTATTGTCTTCTATGAACTGATGACTGGTACTATTGCGAGTGAAGACTTCGCAGAAAGTAGATGAAAACTCATCGCCTCGATTTGGTATACCAAGTATAGAGGCAATTCTAGCATGAGTAAGAAAGATTTGCTTGCCATAGACCACAGACCAGATGACTCCGTTTGGATTATCAGGTTGATACTCGTCGAGATTCATGTTGGCGTAAAACAATTTGATCATCAAATGATTTATCTCCACATTATTTTCTGAAAAATCTATCAATGGAGTAATGTTGGAATTATTGGCTAACCTCCGAACTCCATAAGCCGTGAAATCATCAAATTTGATGAAAGAGCCTGGATGAAACTTGTAATTTGTCATCTGATTCCATCTTGTTACAGCAATTGGACTTTGAAGCCATTTTTTGGCGGAGATGCTCAGAGATGAAGTTTCAGAGGATGTTCCTTTCTTGGATTTCTTTTGAGGAGGAGCCATTGTTGGAAGAGTTGAGATTTGGGAATTGAAAATAGGAAACTAGGGTTTGTGATTTTGGGAAAAAAGAATAGCTTGTGTCAAAAGAGAAAGAGGGTAGAAGGAAAAATGACGCATAGATATATATAAAAACTGAAAATACGTCAACCGGTCGACCAAAGAATTATGGCCGGTCGACCGTTTTCAACCAGGGAGCAAACGGTCGACCGGCTATAAATGGGGCGGTCGACCGGTTTTGCCTGCTGAGTAATAACATTTTATTTTGCAAGTTTTTATAATATATCAACTTATATATATTATATTTCATTCTTAATACAAAATATAACCGTTATTACACAAGTGATCGATAAAGATATAATAACTATATATAAATCTAATGAGAAGTGGAAGGTTCGTCATTAGAATTATCATTGTTTCCTTCAATACGTTTTGACCATGGACTCCAGTGTTTCTGAGCACCTTCATTCTTCTCATAGTTCCGATCCCAAGAGTTAGGACTTTTAGATGTTGATGGTCTAGACGGCATTGGTTCATGCACGTCATGCTTGTTGGAACTACAGAAAAATGTTGCCAACTTTTCTAAAACGGATAATCGTGCCGATGTCCGTTGTTGCTCATGATAAAGTTGACTTTGCCCATAATGGAGCTGTCTCTGAAGGTCTATTTGATGTTTCTGATAGTGGTGTATTTCATCGATTTGTGCTTTGGTACGAGGAGAACAGAACAGTGTCCTCTTCACTCGTTTTGAATTTGGAGTATTATCAGACATACAAAAGCATTGATGATGACAACTTGGTTTTTGTTTTGGTGTTGTAGGAAAATAATATTCTTCCGACTCAGAACTCGTAATAGAAATGTATGATTCTTGAGCACATTTATCACAAATGTGAGCCATAGGGAATGTTGTATAGAATATTATGGTTAGATAAAAAAAGATGAACAAAATATGAAATTTTTGCAAGCTTATATACAAGTTTCTTATGTATAAACCTATGGATGTGAGTTAATAGAAAATTTTGACCAAGAAAACATAAGCAGAAACTTTATGTTAACTCTAAAAATAGCTCTCCTTTTAAAACTGAAATTATAAAATAAGAAAGGAAAGGACGATCACTAAAAGAAAAGAATGAAAAAATGAGTAAAGAGAATTAACCATTAAATCAAGCAGTGGCTTATATTTAATGTAAAAAATAGTTTATGCAAAAGTTATGGTTAAAGAATAACTAAAAAGAAGACGTTCTTTAGAAATTACTTAGTCAAGATTTTTTCTTGAAATTAAACCAAGCTCTCTTCGTAATCTAATAAAATTAGATTCGAGCAGAGGCTTAGTAAAAATGTCCGCTAATTGATTGTCAGTATGGACATATTCAAGACATATATTTCCTTTGTCAATATTATCTCGAAGGAAATGATGACGGATATCAATGTGTTTGGTTCTAGAGTGATTTGCTGGATTTTTAGAGAGATTTATAGCACTGGTGTTATCACAGTATATAATAGAATTTGATAAATGAATATCAAAATCTTGAAGTGTTTGTTGCATATATAGTACTTGAGTACAAGCGAGAGCTGCTGATATATATTCAGCTTCACATGTTGATAGTGAAACACAATTCTGTTTCTTACTGAACCAAGAGACAAGTGATTTTCCAATAAAATGGCACGTACCACTTGTACTTTTTCTATCCGTTCGTGAGCCACCGAAATCAGCATCACTATATGATACTAATTCAAATGGATATTCTTTTGGATAAAAAAGACCGAAATCTTTGGTATTATTAAGATAACGAATTATACGTTTCACTGCTCGTAGATGTGATTCCTTTGGATCGGCTTGAAAACGAGCACATAAACAAACACTCATTATTATATCCGGACGACTAGCTGTAAGATAAAGAAGAGAACCAATCATGCTTCGATATAATTTCTGGTCAACATTCTTACTTCTTTCATCTTTTTCAAGATGTGTAGTTGTACTCATAGGAGTTGGTTTACCAGATGTATTTTCTAATCCGAAGCGTTTGATAAGGTTTTCACAGTATTTTTCTTGATTGATAAAAATACCGTTTGAAAGTTACTTTATTTGAAGTCCAAGAAAATAAGATAGTTCTCCCATATGAGACATTTCGAATTCTTTGGTCATAATACTTGCAAATTCTTTGCAGAGTTTATCGTTTGTTGAACCGAAGATGATATCGTCTACATATATCTGGATAACTAGAATATCTTTTCGAGAATGTTTAATAAACAAAGTTTGATCGACTTTGCCTATTTGAAATCCTGAGTTAATAAGATAGCTACATAGTCGTTCATACCAAGCACGAGGTGCTTGTTTTAAACCATACAAAGCTTTCTTAAGTTTGAACACAGGGTCAGGATATTTTTCATGTACGAACAAAGGAGGTTGTTCGACATAGACATTCTCTTTGATAAATCCATTGAGAAAAGCACTTTTGACATCCATCTGATAAAGTTTGAAATTATGGTGACAAGCAAAAGATAATAGGATTCTAATAGCTTCTAGTCGAGCAACTGGTGCAAAAGTTTCTTCATAATCGATACCTTCTTCCTGATTATATCCTTGTGCTACTAATCTTGCTTTATTTTTGGTGATATTTCCTTGTTTGTCGGCCTTATTTTTATAGACCCATTTAGTACCAATTACTGACTGATCAGTTGGTCGTGGAACAAGTTCCCAAACGTCATTGCGCTCAAACTGATTTAGTTCTTCCTGCATGGCAATGATCCAGTAATCATCTGTAGCAGCTTCTTTTGGATTCTTAGGTTCGATATTTGAGAGAAAAGCAACATGACCCATTTGATTGAGTTGAGGAATATTCTCAATAATTATTTCCGAGTCAGAATCAATATTTGTGATGATTTGATTGTCAGTGACTATTGATTCGTCATCATTTGATATAGTGTGAGGGTGCTGATAGATTTCATCAAAAGAGACATGAAGTGATTCTTCAATAGTTTTGGTTCGTTTATTAAATATCCGATAGGCCTTACTTCGTTCCGAATAACCGACAAATATTCCTTCATCGGCTTTTGGATTGAATTTGCCAAGCTGGTCTTTCGTATTTAAAATAAAGAACTTGGAACCAAAAACTTTGAAGTATGAGATTTTAGGCTTCCTTTTGTTAAATAATTCATAAGGAGTATTCTTGGTGAGAGGTCTTATGGACACACGATTTAAAACATAACAGGCAGTTGCCACAGCTTCCGCCCAAAAATGTTTTGGTAAGGTGATTCCATTCAATAATGTTCTTGCACATTCTTGTAAAGTTCGGTTCTTCCGTTCTACAACTCCGTTCTGTTGTGGAGTTCTGCGAAACGAAAAATTATGATATATACCTTTCTTTGTACAAAAATGTTCAAATTCATTATTTTCAAACTCTCCGCCATGATCACTTCTTATATTTTTAACTTTAATTTCTTTTGATTTTTGAATTCTTTTGACGAAAGATTTGAAATGATCGAAAGTGTCACTTTTATTTTTTAAGAAAATTGTCCATGTATAACGAGAGAAATCATCAACAATTACAAGCACATATTGACTGTGATTTATTGATTGAACCCTAGTAGGTCCAAATAAATCCATATGTAGTAACTCAAGTGGTTGTAATGTTGATATGACTTTCTTGGATTTAAAAGATGATTTGGTCAATTTTCCTAATTGACATGCATCACAAATATTGTTAATTTTAAAACTCATTTTGGGTAGTCCTCTAACTAGATTGTTTTTGGCTAGCTTGTCAATAGTTCTGAAGTTTATATGACAGAAGCGTTTGTGCCATAGCCATGGATCATTGTCATTAGCCACAAGACACATATCTGAATTATGATTAATATTCATATTCAGAATATATATATTTCTGTCTCTATAACCTTCGAAAACCAAATTATGGTCTTTATCTAAAATACTACACTTATTATTTGAAAATGAAATTATAAAACCCTTGTCACATAACTGACTAATACTAAGCAAATTGTGTTTTAAATTTCTAACTAGCATGACATTAGTAATAAGAGGTAAGTTAGATGTACCACAATTGCTCACATCGCCTTTGCCGATGATATAGCCTTTTGAATTGTCTCCAAAAGTGACGGAGCCACCATCTGAGTATGTAATATTTGTTAATAAGCTCTTGTCTCCCGTCATGTGCTTTGAGCAACCACTGTCCAATATCCACTTTCCTCTTTTCTTAAGTGGGACCTGCAAAAAATAGAATTAAGTCCATGGTACCCACTTTTTATAGGGTCCTAAGAGTTAGGTCTTAGGAGTCCAAAACCATATGGGTCCGGTATCCCCTTTATATATATAATTATTATTAAAATGCACAGTATTCATGAATTGCTGAATGTATTTGTTCCTAATCAAATTGTTATTTGTTTTAGGAACCCATATTTTGATAGTCTTGACATTTTTCTTTTGAAATTTCACAACTGGTTTTGGTTTGGAATATAATAAACTAAGATTTTTCTTAGCTTCAGTTTTTTGTACTTTCTTCTTCCTTTTATTTCCAAGATGTTTCTTGGTTTCTTGTTTGTTATATCCCAATCCTTGTTTGTCTGAAGTAGATTGTGAACTTTCAATGATTTTTATCAAATTTTCTCGACCTTTGTTAAAGTTAGAAACATTTTGAGTAATGTCATCAAACTTTGTTTGTAAGCTAGCTTTTTCTAGGTCTAGAATTTTGAATTTTGCTTTAAGCTCATGATTTTCAGTAGTGAGAGCATTATTTTTCTCTTTTTGAGCTTCTATTTCTTGACTCAAAAGAGATATTTGAGAGTCAACATTAGATGATGATTCTTGAATATTTTCAAGTTCCTCTTCTAATATTTTCTTCTCATCTTTTAACATATCTCGTTCAAACTCTGCTCTACTTAAATCTGCTTTGACTACTTTTAATTGACGTTTTATGTCTTTATATTTGACTATCAATTCAGCATTAATATCAAGTAATTCATCAAATGTAGGAATTTGTACCTCATCTTCTGTTGCCATAAAACAAACATTAGCTTGTTCATTCTCTGAATCACTTTCACTTTCTGATGAAGATGACTCTGAATCATCCCATGTTACTGAGAAGGCTCGTTTCTTAGATTTGTCCTTCTTAAATTTGAATTTGTCATTTTCTGACTTCTTCTTTTGTTCTGGACAATCCTTCTGCATGTGTCCCTTTTTGTGGCAGTTGAAACATTCTATAGCAGATGAAGATGGTTTATTTGATCCAGGTTTCCTTTTATTGTAACGACTGGCTTTTCGATATTTTAGGAATTTTTTGAATCCTTTCGCAATGAATGCCAAATCTTCGTCTTCAGAATCTTATTCATTTTCATCTTTCTCAACATGAAATGCTACAATTTTCTTTTCTTCTTTCTGTTCTTTTCTAGCCTGCAAATTTGCTTCATAGGACATTAAATTTCCTATCAATTCATCTGGCTTCATGACGGAAAGGTCATTAGCTTCTTCAATTGCTAATACTTTTCCTTCCCATTCACTAGTCAGAGAATGTAGGACTGTTGAAACAACATCGAAATCAGAATACTTTTGTCCTAAGCCAATAAGTGCATGGTGAATAGTTTGAAACCGTGAATACATGTCACTGATTGTCTCATTTGGTTTCATTTTGAAATTTTGAAATTGACTTTTCAGCATGGCTATTTTGGCTTGTTTAACCTTGTTAGTACCTTCATGAGTGATTTTTAGTGTTTGCCAAATTTGATATGCAGTAGTGCAGATACTAACACGGTTATATTCATTTTGGTCTAATGCACAGAACAACATATTTATTGCTCTTGCATTTACGGCTGCTGCCGTTTTCTCAGCTGCAGTCCATTCTGAATAATCAGTTGTTGGATTCACTATTTCTCTTTGAGTGGCATTCCAAGCATCATAGCTATTTGATTGCATAAAGAATGACATACGTGTTGCCCAATAACTATAGTTAAGACCATTGAAAAATGGAGGTCTTTGTGTCGATTGACCCTCCGTGTAAGTGGTGTTTTGAGTGCTAGTACTTACGTTATTTTCCATATTACTATAATATATCAAATAACTGTGTTACGGTTATATGACGACCGTGCTCTGATACCAAATGAAAGTGCGGTGTGTATACGATTATATGTGCTAATATAGTACACACGGATCGTGTAATATGGACTATAATATAAATGCAGAAATAGATGATAATAGCATAGTAAATAAAAATAGAAAAATCACACCAGAGATTTTTATACTGGTTCGGAGCACCATCCTACGTCCAGTCCCAGACTTCTATCTGGATTTTCACTATTAACTACCTCGCTTCACCCGGAGGAACAGGTTTACAACACCCGAGCAACCGAACGGGATTTCACGCCTCTAATACACTGAGGACTTCAACACTTGCCTCTTACAATACAGAGGACTTCAACAAAAGAACAAATACAATTGTTGTTGACAACTTGTGCTCTTGAAAACACGGATTTGTCACTAGTAGTACACCCTTCCTTTAACCTTATCCTCAAAGTATGCGAATGATGTTTTGAAAAGATTAAGGAAAGTATATTACTTATTGAATCAAAAGATATGAAATAGTTTCAATGATTCAATAAATAATCGAGAGCTTTTAGAATGCACGAGTATATATAAAGTAAGATCAGAGATTAGAGTAAAAAGCATATAAAATCATGTTGTTTTAATCAACGATTTAGATGGGTTTATATAGATAAGAATGGTTGTAACTCTTTGTGAGCAGTTGCCATTAAGAGATATGATCTTTGATGAAAGGTAAGAGAATGCAACCTTTGGAGAAAAGAAGTGTCTTTTGGAAAAATTGCTTTCTGTTTAAAAACGGTCGACAGGTTAAAATGTGACCAGTAGACAGGAATTCAAATATATATACGTTATGTGCATGTGTGCACGTTCAGTGTGCAAATTATGCAGGAACGGTCGACCGCATATATTATGACCGGTCGACCGGTCCCTGTAAAGTTGCACACTGAATGTGCAACTACATTCTAATCGTATATATATTGATTTTCTTGAAAATGCATGATTATTTGTGGATAGATTTTAACAAGTTTATCACTATTATAGTATCAAATAATCAACCTACAATCTAGAGTACCATATGTAGCTCTTTATAGCCATAATGACCTTGTTTTGTCGATCGCCTTTAGTTATTTGTCAGAAATCAAAACCTTCATAAAACTTGTGACTCAACAAACTATGCTTTCAGGTAGTAATTTACCAAAGAATTTTTGGGCAGAAGCAGTTGCTACCGCCTGTTTAATTTTAAATAGAATTTTATTAGACCTTTAACTGATAATACATCTTATGAACTTCTTTATTCAAAGAAACCTAAGGTATCTTATTTCAGAGTTTTTGGAAGTACATGCTTTATTTTAAATACAAAAGACAATTTAGATAAATTTGATCCTAAATCTGACAAAGGAATCTTTATCGGATACTCTAATAAAAGTAAAGCATACAGAGTGTTTAATTTAAAATCTAACACCATCGAAGAAACAATACATGTTTCATTTGATGAAAATTTCAAAAATTTTGAAGATACAAATGATGAAGAGGATTTAATCACTCAAAATCAAGAATCAATTGAAACTAATAATGATATTAATCATCCTAATAAAAGGACTAAACTTTTAAAAGATCATCCTATAGAAAATATACTGGGAGATATGCAATCTGTTGTTAAAACTAGAAATCAACTAAGTCAAATGAGTAATGTAGCCTTTATATCAACTATTGAACCCAAAAATCCAAAAGAAGCATCAACTGATGATTCATGGATTTTGGCTATGCAAGAAGAATTAAATCAATTTACTAGAGATGATGTTTGGGAACTTGTTCCTAGATCTGAAAATAAAACAATAATTAGAACTAAATGGGTTTATAAAAATAAAATGAATGAACAAGAAGAGGTAGTTTAAAGCTCGATTAGTTGCTCCAGGTTATTGTCAAGAAGAAGGAATAGATTTTGATGAAACCTTTGCTCTCGTAGCAAGATTAGAGCCATTAGGAGTCTACGTGCTTTCGCAAATCATAATAATTTCAAATTAATTCAAATTGATGTTAAAAGTGCATTTTTAAATGGTTTTGTAAAAGAAGAAGTATATGTTGAACAACCACCACTTTTGAAATGATAAATTACCTAATCATGTTTACAAACTTAAGAAAGTTTTATACGGTCTAAAACAAGCTCCAAGAGCCTGGTATGATATACTAAGATCTTATTTATTACAATTAAATTTTGAAATTGGTAAAGTAGATAATACTCTTTTTATTCAAAGAAATAAAAATGATATTCAACTAGTACAAGTTTACATAGATGATATCATTTTTGGATCAACTAATTTTGAAATGAATAAAGAATTTTCTGATATAATGACAAAAGAGTTTGAGATGAGTCATATGGGTGAATTAAATTTCTTTTTAGGATTACAAATAAAACAATTAGATAATGATATCTTTATTAGTCAAGAAAAATATGCTAAAGACCTAATTAGCAAATTTGGTTTGACTACTGCAAGTGGAAAACCCACTCCCATGGCAACCAATGAGTACCTTAGTAAAGAAGATCCCTTGAAAGATGTAGATAAAAAATTATATAGAGGAATTATTGGATCACTACTCTATATTGCTGCTAGTAGACCTGATATCATGCATAGTGTTTGTCTCTTTGCCAGATATCAATCCCAACCTAAAGAGACCCACTTAAAAGCCATAAAACGTATCATAAGATATGTTAAACACACATCTGATTATGGTTTATTTTACCCTAAAAATGATTCTTTTGACTTAATATCTTACTATGATGCTGATTATGCTGGTTGTAAATTAGACCGAAAAAGTACAAGTGGGACTTGTCACTTTTTGGGGCATTCTCTAGTTTCCTGGTTTAGTAAAAAGCAAAACACGGTTTCTTTATCATCAACTGAAGCAGAGTATATTTCTGCTGCTTTGGCTTGTTCTCAAGTGATATATATGCAACAAACTTTAAAAGATTATGGTATAAATATCTCAAAATCACCAATTTATTGTGATAATACTAGTGCAATAAATTTGTCCAAAAATACTACTCAACATGCTCGAACTAAACATATTTATATCGGACATCATTTTCTCAGAGATAATATAAATAAGGAAGTAGTTACTCTCGATTATATCAATTCTGAGAATCAAATTGCTGATATCTTATCAAAACCCTTAAATCAATCAACATTTACTAAATTAAGAAGAGAATTAGGTATTTGTTCAATAATTGAAATATAAAATATAAATATCCACTATAGTAAATAATTAATACTAAAATAAATCAAATAGTAAAAACATAAAGGAGCATGTCGACATCCTCTACATACCCATGTCGACATATAACGTTTTTTATATTTTTAAATTTTTCCCACCAAAATTCAAAAAATTGGTCATATATTCTTCTTATTTTTGAATTTTTGATCATTCTCTTTGTTCTCTTTCTATTCTATCTTCTAAAATAAAAAAAAATCATGGAATCATCTTCCAAATCAAACATAAATTCAACATTTTTGTTTCCCTCTCCTGCTTCTGGTCCATTTCAACGTACTACTCTCACTCGTGTAACAAAAATGAAGGAGTCTCTGAAGGATGCACTTCAGATGATGACTGAAATTCAAGTGATTCAACTCCGTATGGCAAAGGAACAAGAGTGGAAAGGCAAGATTCTTAGGAATTCGCAAAAATTTCTTATGGATAATCAAGCCAACCCTATCTTGATTGACGAAGATTCTTCACACAATCAAGAACAAGAGGCAAGCGAAGAAGAAGAAGAAGAACGCATGGAAGAAGCGCAAGCGGAAGATGATGATAAAGTCGTTTGCGTTGGAGAAGTGTGCTTTGATAAAGATGGGAATCTTGTTGAACAACGTGGAAATTTCTGTTTTCACTATCCGCATTGTTCGATTCATAGATCTCCAATTTAGTTTCTTTTCTTTCTTCTCCATTGTTATTTGTGTTTCTTTATGTTCTAAATGCTTATACAACTTTATACATAATGTGTTATAAGTATTATCATGGATTTTAGTTAGAATAGTTAGTAGTAAGTTTTTAGTTTTAGATCTAAGTGTTGATTACTTATGATAACACTATCATTATAATCACATATCATAGGGTATTAGATTTAGGGGGAGTTTGGAGTTATATAGTTTGGAGTTATAAAGTTTAGAGTTTTTTTTTGTTGATGACAAAGGGGGAGAAGTATGAAATAGGGTAATTAGGACATAGATTAAGGGGGAGTTATTAGTTTTAGGGGGAGTTATTAGGATAGAAGTAATATTTTATAAACAAAGGTTGTCATCATCAAAAAGGGGGAGATTGTTAGTCCTTGAGATGATGGTTTTGATGACAACAACCTTAGAATAGATTATAAAATATAAATACTAACATTATAAGTTTAGATATATATGTATATGCAGGATTTAACCATGCAGGTACCAGGAATGAAGGCTGTACAGTATAGAGATTCAAAACATCAAGGTTGAAGACTCATGAGTATCAAGATTATCAAGAGTTCAAGACTTCAAGAATAAGTATTTTAATCAGGAATTTTGTTAAAACTCCTAGAAAAGCACTGGCATCTTAAAATCCAATTTATTCGTGGAATGGAATCCACTTCGAGCCTGTTAAAGTTTATGGAACCCTAAGTAGAATGGAACCTACGAAAAATCTAGTGGAACATTATTTTGTATCCGCTAATTTTTATTCAAATGATTCTACAAAAATTATCTTGTTTTCAAAATGATTTCAAAACTTTCCTTTTAAAAGATTCAAAAACCTCTATCCGGATTTTAAATAATTTTAGCCTCAGAATCATCTTTAATTTCAAAGTCAAATTACTCCTGCTTTTAAACTATCTTTTATAATATATTTAACTTTAAAATATTTTTACTTAGATTTAAATATAAAACTATAGTTAAATTCTATATATATTATTCTCTATATTTACTTATGTGTTTTAACCATAGTCAAGTATATTATAAAGTTTAAATTAGTTTTAATATAAGATAAAGGTTATCTCAAAGAAAATCAAATCATCAAAAATTGCCTTGGGATGTTGACATACTCTTGGTGACCATGACGACATAGTGTCAGTTAAGTTCAAAATTTAAAATTCAAAATAAGTGTCTATTTGCCATAACTCTTCACGAATGGACATGGCTATTGTTCTTCTATAAATAGGGGTTAGTTTCAATGAATTTATCATTAGATTTTCTGGTTTTTCATTCCTCTTCTTCTTCCACTTTTCTTAATACATACTCTTACCATTACTCTGCCGAAATCAACATTGAATCCAACTCGATCATTCGTAATTTGATTCTCTATCACTATCTCAACAAGATTCTCATTGCTATTCAGAGTTATAGGATTTTTGTAATCAACTTAGCGAGAAAAGGTATGATTGTAGCCTTGAAATCAATCAAGCATGATAAGGTGTGATTGTAGCCTTGGGAAATCAATTGGGTGAACTTGTTGCCCAAAAAATCAAGTATCTCTACCCAGAGGATTGTGATTCTGGATGGTGTACCCCGTAGCTTTGAAATCGAGGGTGTAATTGTAAAGATTGCTTTTGAAAGGAAATCCATACTTGTGTTGCAGGAGTGGATGTAGAGTAACTCCGAACTAGTATAAAATCCGGTGTGTTCTTTCCTTTACTGCTTTTTATTTTATTTCTGCATCTGCGTTTGTTTCTGTGATCATATATGTGTGTGTATATTGTACACATCTGTGTTTAAATTAACATAAACTCAAAAGATTTAGTAATTCTTTATAAACACTATTCACCCCCTCTAGTGTTAATCCTAGCCTTAAGATCCATAATCCGCATTTCTCACAGTTTCAGAGAGACATTGGAGTTTTTAAGTATATTTCTAGAGGTACACATTCGGTAGTGGAGTGCACCCTCCTAGTCATTGTTGGAAATACTTCTCTTTCCCTTTTTTTAATTCAAATCTTTGAATTATTTCCTTAATTGGATGGAGAACTGCATTGTGCTCTTCTTTATGTTCAATTATCTATGACCATTCTTTTAAGTATGGAATTTTATATTGTTTATGCCCATTCATTTAGTATTAGAGTTGTTATTACTAGTACCCACCCTTTTATTTGGATTGTTTCTATTGTTTATTTTCATTCTTTCTTGATTGGATTGTTGTTCTGATTTGTTTCTTATTTCGTCATTTATGGATGTTGTTCTTGCAAGGTAAGGACCAGTTCCGCATTAGCGGCATGGTCTCATAATATAGGTGATATTTTATTATAATGCTTGGGTCAGATCGAGTTTTTCCCAGGTAAGCTATGCTGATATGGTTTAATTGGAGAAGAGCTGGATATTCACCTATTAAAGTGTTTTATTTTCTGTTGTATTATATTGTGCACCTATCAGCAATTGTAAGGTCAGTATTTTATAACTATCCAGTTGATAAGGTATGTTTTTAACTCTGATGTACTTTGTATATTTGAGTTACAGCTTTCATCGTCTTTGTTATATTATATATTGTTGATTTCGTTGTGAGATTCTGATTTCTATGTTCTTTGTTCTATTCCTTTTACTTTACCATAATAATCTGCCTATTCGACGATTGGATGTTCGACATTTGAATACCATGGATAGATTCAGTGTCGACTTTTGATGGATGAAAAGGAAAATTGTTACAATTTGGTATTAGAGATGAAAGGTAAGGGAAAACCTTGGCTTTGGTAGGGTATGGATCTTTAGAGATAGAGTTAGTAATACCCTAGATTGAGTAACACATTAGAGATAGGGTAAGTGACACCCTAGAATGAGTTTGAGAGTATTATATATTATGACAACATGATTGTTATTTGCTAGAAAATGTATTGTGTTACTTGCTCTATTGAGTTGTTTATGAATTCAGGTCGAGAATGTGGGATGCCAAGTTGTCAAAGGGATTTCTATACACTTGAACAAAACAAACAAACACGATATTGATTTTTGAAATTTATTAAACTATATTTTTTTTTACCTCGGATTATATATATTTGATGTATATAAAGAATTTTTTAATTTTTTATAGTGTTTGTTTATTTATGATAATACTCCTTTATTATCATTATTGCTTGATTTTTCATGCTCGGATAGTTTAGGGGCATTGACTATTTGTAACACCGCATATTTTGATAACATTATTTAGAATATTTAATTACGTAAATAAAATAAAATAATGTATTGATTAAGAGATTGAGATTTGAATTATAGTGGAGGGGTAGCCTTACCATTAACTAATGAATTAAATGTAGTGTTTAAAATGTAATACATGTGGGGTAAAATAAGAAAGAGGCTATTTCTATATCTATAACCCATGGTTGTGTATTATACTACATGTTCATTTCATTTTGAAAATTATAAAAGCTAAGGCTGGCCACCATTAACAAGAGAAAGAGAAAGAAAGAGAAACGAGAAGCTTAATCAGCATCAAATTCATTCAAATTCATATCTTTAATCTCAAAAGCTAAGGTGAATAATGTTTACATCTCTAATTTGATTTTTTTTCAGTTTGAAGGGGAAATTCGAAATGATTTGTAATGTTTTTCCATGTTTTTGAATGGATGAATGATTATATATACTTGTCGATGATTTAGACATGTTCATATTGATTTTACGATATGTTTTAAAGTAAATACCCTATTAAATGACATCCAAATGCCTTGCAAACTTTTATATAGATCAGAAATAATATTTTTTTGATGGGTTTTTGATTTTTAGAATTTTCTGAATTTTCGTTGATTATATATGAATTTTCTAGTAAAGAAAAGGTTCTTTTGGATTATAAATTATTTACGGTTAAATGATAAAAGGTTCGGGTCTAAAAATTTTATATGTTAGAAAACATATTAAAAGAGATTTATCGATTTTTTTATAGAATTTTCCTAAATTGAATTTGTTATTTCTAAACATTGGCAGCACTTTAGAAAAAGTACAATGGCAACCAATCAGATTTAGACAAACAAGGCAGGTTAGGTACAAAAGAAATTGTTTAAAAGGATAAATTGTGACGACCCGGAATTTTTAAGCATTTAAAATTGGAATATTTAAATTAATTTTAACTATTTAAGGGTTAATTTTAACTTGAATTCAAATATCACAATTTATTTGATGATTAAATTATTAAATTAAATAATTTGAAATTGGGTAAGATGTTGAATCTGAAGTTTTAAGCCTGTTGAAAATAATTTGAAGGCTTGTAAAATTTATATTTATAGTACTGAGGATAGTAGACGTTGTAAAATTGAATTTAACAGTGATTTGTTCGGTTTTAAAGATATATCGTTTAAATTGAATTTAAAAATAGCCTTCCGAGGCACAGTCTCGGAATTTGACGAAACCAGTTCCATTGGATCCGTAATATTGAATTATTATCGGATTTCAATTTTCGAATTGATCGGAGTCGTTGTGTGAGTGTACGGTATATAAACGCGTTGAAATTTATATCGAAAATTCAATATAATAACTGGTCCAAGAGCTATCTTCTCCATACGATCGAGTTAGGACTCGAAGCCTTTTCCATTGCATTCGAAATAGACATATAACATTATAAACGCCTAGCAGCACGCCTCAATTAGGGGTCGAGATTTTGGGTTATGATTTCGAGATAATTCGAAATTAAATTCAAATTAATATTTATTCACTTTTGTTGACAGTTAAAAATGATATCACGTCAAAACCTTTTTCATTCACATCAGCATCACATATTGTCGGCACGCTGTCTCCTTTGTTCGAAACATCATTGTCTTCCTCGAGAAGTTTTATGGCCAGTTGAAATCACGAATGGATTTCCTCTTTGAAGCCATCTAATCTCATTTTTTTGGAGCCGAGTTCTTTCCCCCCAAATCGAAATCATCTCGTAACAAACCCTTTTTCCTTCTTCAATTAATCGAAGCCTCCCTGAGTAAAAAAAAAACAGAAATCGAACAGCTTGAAAAAAAAGGGTTTATTCAGTCGAAGTATTCGCATGGCAGATGAGAAGAGGGATCGAGTTCGAGTCACGAAGGCACCGTGGGGGGAGTCGAACTGCGGCGAATCTTGTTCACACGAGATGGGGAGCTCGACCTTTCCTTTGAGACACGCGATTTGGAATCGTAATTGAGGGTTGCGAAGTGATTGGAGGGGGTCATACACGGCTTTGGGTATCGTCGCGTGAGCGCGTGGGAGGAGAGGAACCTCTGATTTTGGTGACGTCATCTCTGTGTTTGGGCTCGACTTTGGGATGAATCGAGGAGATTTGGTCTGGCACGATGCTTTAGGGAGGATTACGATTTTGGGTCTGTCGAGATGGTGCTCGATGGTGGCTGTGAGGTATTTTCTCTGATTGGAGATATGTGTATTTATATAATAAAAATATAAAGTATGAAAGTGTAAATAAATATATAAACACACACAAACCTATTTTAGTTTAAATATATATTGATAGACAGTAGATTTTTAGAAAAATGTGTAACAACCCTGTATTTTGTAATTATTTTATTGTATATTTTAACTATTTTTAATGTAAGATTTTGATTTAAAAACTTATTTTACTTATTTGAAATGATTAAATTTATTATTTAAATATAATCTTGATTTTTTATGAGTTATAATTCCAAACTTGTGTAAGTTGAATATTTGCCTGAAATGCTGATTTTGGTCAAAATAGTCAAACTGTGACTTTCAACTTAAAATTTTAAAAGTTTAAAATTTTAATTTTTTTTCTTTTATTATGAAAGTACATAAAATTCTAAGAACACCACTTTTCGTTTCGTTGAAATCGGATGTAAATTGTGAAAGTTATACCCTTTACAATATTGTGCGTATATAGGGTTATTTAACAATGACTATTTTAAATTGTATAAATTACATCTTCTTTGTTATATTTTATTTTAATATGTGATAATATGTTATATTATGTATATTTTGACTTTTAAGTATTTTTAAAATGATAATATAATTTTTCTAAAGTTTATTTGAATTTATTTCAATTTATAAAGCCTAGTTGGTATTTACTGCATTTTTCTTTATTTAACTTTCTATTTAATAAAAACTAAATCATTATTTTACCTTGAAAATGTTTTAAAACCATTTTAATTAAAATTTTGTGTTAAAATATTTTTTTGTGAAGTAATAAATTTTCCAAAGTCATAGGAGATTTTTCTTGTAATTTTTATGTCAGGGTTGCTATTTTTAAGCAATTTCTTATTTCCTTTTTCTATTTTACTTAAAATAACTTATTTATTTTATTTTATTCTTACTTAGTTTCGGTTTTAAATAACATTTCTGAGTTTATTTTTTTTATAAAATTAAAAAGAAAAGGAAATGTAAAAGGTTTAGAAAGTTAAGTGATCTTAAAAGCCTGAAACGTAAAGACGTTTTATCCGGTTCTTTTTGCAATTAATACATCAATTAATCTTAGCCATTCCTTTCCTCATCCTTTGCAGCCGACTCTCTCATATTATTCACGAATTTTCAAACTCCAAAACACTAAAAATCATGGCCTCCATCTTGAGAAAAAAATCTGGTAATGGCTACATCTTTTTTTCTACCTTTTTCTTCTCATTTTCTATGTATTTTGCCTAGTTTTCTATGCTTTCTGGATTGGCCTCTACCACCCACCATCACCACCATACTCTCCACCATCCCCTACCACTCTTCCTTGGCATCATCTCCAGCCATCATTATAGATCCATCCATGGCCACACCTCCCTTGGTGATAAAACTCCACAAAATTGCAAATAATGTCCAAAACAATGCACTAGCCACCACTATTACTTCACCACCTTCATACTTCACCATGGCCACCACCTCTAGCCACGACCACCACCTTGCTACCACCACTACACTTCATCTTAGCCTCTATCCAGATCTGAAATTGACATGGCCAAGACTCCATGAACCAAAACTCCACAAAAACAATGCATAAAGCCTTGAAACATTCATGATAGCCACCCTATAACTTCATATCTTCATCCACCACCTTGGCCACCACCATAAGCCGCCAGCACCACCTTTTCCAGACCTCCCCACACCCCTCCATCTACTGTCCAAACCTGTACAAGTATGGCCAAGCCCCACTTGAGCCAAGGCCGAGCCTTGTTGTGCTCAAAAACTTCATATATGTTGCCTTGATCAATTGTATGCTTCATGTTATAACCCTACCACTCCATACTCCTTCTAGCCGTGAGTTATGGTGCTAAACCTGAGCTATATTATCATCATGTCTGAACCCAAGAACCTCCTAGGCCAAGCATTTGAATGGTTAAAGCAAGGTCAAGTAATCTGTTCCTTTGTTGCTTCGTATTTTCATTGTTTCAACATTGTTTTGCGTTGAATATTTATGTGTGTATTATCTTGTTTTGGTTATTGTTTACAAGACAAATATCAAGGCTCTCCATTCATTCAAATCAAAAGTCGTGCTGTATCGTGCTTGTCATACTTTTGGAACCGCTCTTCTGTTTGTTGTTTTGGTCTTCAGCTTGAAAAAGTGAGTCTTTCTCACTCTGACATTTATACTTATGAAAAGTGAATTGATGACAAGTGTTTAGTAATAAAAAATGTTTATGCAAGTTAATGATGATCATATGATATGTTATGCCATGTTATTACCATATTATTACCATGTTAAAACTGTTAATTTTCACCTGACATCTGATATATGACTGTATATTGTGATATTGACCTTGTTTATATTATTTCTGCATATGATCACACTGCAAGTTCCCTGTTAGAAAAAAAATGTTATGGGCTGAAATGATAGGCCTGAATGGTTTTAAATTTTTCATTTTGACTTGGGATTGCGGGTTTGAAATGATAAAACCCGGATTTTTCTTTGTAAATTACGGGTTGAAATGATATATTACCTGTATCACTTTACCTAGCGTAGAAAATTTTATACAGGCCCATAGTTAAAATATGTTTTTCTACAATTTTTAAAATATTTTAGAAATTTAATTAATATAATATTTTGATTTGAGATTTAATAGAATATGATTTTTGTAAAATATTATTGATTTTCTGAACAATTGTAAGTAAAATGAATTAATGAAAATTTTGAACGTAAGTTATTTTGGAAATTTTGATTTAATTATAATTGAAAATTAAATTGAATATGAAATTATGATAAATTTATGATAATTTGAATTTAAATGAATTAAAAGTGATTTTATATCATATTAATGATTTTTTTTACAAAGTTGAAATGTGAAATGAATGAATGTTTTAAGTTGAAATTTTGAATATACTAAAATTGGAAATTTATGAAATTGACTTAAAAGTGAACTTTTAGTTAAGTAAATGAAAATAAAACAAAGTTATATTTGAGAATTTGAACTTAAGTGTTAAGTTGAAATTTAATGTAATGGATTTTAAAAATTCAACATTGCATTTTAATAAGTGAATTATTATTAAATCTTGATTTTTGAATGGAAATTTAACTTTATAAAATCATGAACTTGAGGAAAATTAAATGATGTTTATAAATATGAAAATGTATGATTTTAAAAGTTAAAAATGTTTTAATAAAATATAACTGGTTGAGAAGTTTTATTGAATATTTGAAGTTAATTGACTGCATTTTTGAAATGATATTAATTACAATGTAAATGATATTACAGCAATTGTAAATACTGTAGTTGATGATAATGAACTAAAAAAAAAGCTATTAAAAAAAACTATTATTGAAATTGTTGCAAGTACTATGATTTTTGAATTTAACTAAGTTTATTTGAAATTTAAGAAAACTCTATTACAACATTTTTAAACGTTGTCTTTTGTTAAATTGAACTATTTTGAAAGAACTTTCCGTAGAGTTTTCTAAATGATGCGAAAAGTGAATTTTCACTGTTTTGATAAACTTAAGTGAATAACTGAACTTTGAAAGTTGAAATTTTTGGAAATTTAATAATTTAATTATTAAGCATAATAACTTCATTGAATGAAAAAAAAAGAATTTTTGGAATATAAACTGTTTTAAAATATGAATTGAAATGGTATTTTAGATTGAATAAAATGAATAATGATTTGAAATGAATGAAGTTTTGAAAAGATATGATATTTTGATATATTAAAATGATTTGAAACGAAGTTTTGAAAGGATATGATATTTTGATATATTAAAATGATTTGAAACGAAGTTTTGGAAGATATGATATTTTTGATATTAAATGATTTGAAAAACGGAGTTTGAAAGATAGGACATTTTGATATTAACATGATTTAAAAAGAAGTTCTGAAAGATATGATATTTTGGAACTGAAGCTTTGAAAGGTTATGATATTTTGATATATTAAAATGATTTGAAAGGTAGTGTTGAAAGGGTATGAAAATTTAATATATTGAAATGGTTAGAAATGACTTGATATTTATTTTGATAAATATTTGAATTGAAAGATATTTTACGATGATATATTGAAATGGTTTTGGAAATGATTTAATCTTTATTTTGATAAAGATTTGGAATACGGGTTATAATAACGATTGGTTGTTAAAGAGACCGGGATCGGATATTGTCTTATAGCCGGCCAATACCGAAAACCACGTTAACAACTGTGTACGCGGTGGAGATTCCAGAATGAAGTAGGATGGTGGCGACGTTCTCGAGGTATATTACGTGGACCAAACTCCCGTGAGTGGGCATATATGACTTAAACAGGAGCTATACCGGGCTACACAAAGGGTCGCACCCTTTCATCGAGCATGCTCCATCGGAAACCATTCTATTACTTTTGTGATTCGATATGTGGCGCCACCTTGATTCGGGGTATTGTTCGAGGTGGGCGGAAGCTGCTTGCTTGCCGTCACCACCGGTCCGGGAGTGCAAACGGTGTATCCACCCTGGCATTTCCTTGCGTGCCGTGTCATATCCTTATATCGAGCCCACTACAATTTTGGTTTTAAAGATCCGACCGCGTTAAGGTTCACCATCCCCTTAACGCTATTTTCTATATGATTATACTTTACTGATTAGACACTACCGTATATAGCGTATATTACTACATAGTAAATAGTTTAACGGATCCTTAGAGGATGGGCGGTCCCAAGCATCCTTTAAGTTACTGATGCATTTTGTTACTGTTCACTTGAGTTGATTTACAGCTTATAAGTATTTATGTCCTGACTCGAGGGTTTTGTGTTTTGCTTTACGCACGGGTCAGATTGATTGAGTTAGCATTCAAGATTTACCTTCGGCGTTGGAGCTTTCCTTGAAGATCCAGCCATCTATTTTGTTTCAGTATCCAGTGGTTCGGTGATGTATTTGATTTGTACCTGATGTATCTTGTTACTCTTCTGTTGTATCTTATTTAACTCTGATGTATCTTATATTTTATATAGTAGCTTCATGAACTACTATCTCTTTTTCTTCCGCTGCATTTATATATACTCTGTGTCTGTGATCTGTCATTTTTATTTACTGTATATTCTGAGATTTGCCAAATTTTTATTTACAACGCGGTATTTTGAGCAATCCAATTCCGGCATGAGTGTCTGCCTATGCACTTATAATGGATGCGAATGGTTGAAAATATCAGGTCGTTACAGTTGGTATCAGAGCTTTGGTAGCTCTAGGCAAAACTCAGCATATGGAGTGAATGTATTTACAGAATCACTTTCATTCGAGTTTGAATCTCTCCCTTTTGACTCGATTCCTCTGAATTTTGGAACATTCCCTACGGTTCCAAAATCCATTCGTATCCCTCACTATTCATCTTCTTTTGATTCTGGAGTAACCCATAACTCCGCTTCGAATGATCTTTCTAGTGAGTCGGCGGTCACGCCAATTTCAAATTTAATTGAAAAAGGGGGAAAACTCCTTTGCAGTTAGCATCGATTCACCAAGATTCTTATCTATCCTTGGTTTAGATGCTAATATCTTTTGTTATTTCAAACTCTAACTCTTGAGATCGAATGTAGATTTACCCTAGAAAAATCAACATTGATCTTATTCTTTAAGTCACGGTTGACCCGGTTAAGGTTGCCCGTGATTTATATAAGCTTATCCATCTTCCTATTCTGTTATTTAATCATGTCATCCTTATTTCCAACTTATTTTTAAATCATAATCTCCTTTGATTTGTGTTAATCAAAAAAATTTGAATCTCTATCCTTCTTTGAAAATCTATTCATGTATAGTGTATTTGTAAACTAGTATTTAAAGTTAAAATGTTTTATATGTTGTGTTGTTTGAGTTGTTGATGTTGAGTTGGGTTTCTGATCGATACGATTGATCAGCGCTATCGATAAGATTTCCAAAACACTTTGACAGAACAAACGGACACAATATATTTAAAAAAAATTTGGTTAATGAAATAAATTTTGATATATAAGTAAATTTATGGAACTTAATGAAATGATTTAAATTGATAATTTGAAATGATAATACTTGATTTATCATTTATTGTTCTACAAATAGATCTATAAATATTTGTTTATAAATTTATTGTGAACTGAAATGAATTTAAAACAAGAATTTGAGGATTTCAAATTCCGATTATTTCGAACTTTGGTTTAAAGTTTTAAAGGGCTATATTATTTAAAGTATTTTGAATAGAATTTGTTTTCAAATAATTTTAAAGGTTTAAAATTTGTGCTCTTCTCTTTGTCGCTGGAAAATAACTTCGGTGATGATCGCGACATCATCGACGTTCATTTTCGAGTGTCGAAGTTAAGAGACCATTCTGTAGTCTTGCTACAGCTTTGTTTTGGGAAATTAAATTGATTTGAATTTCTAAAATATGACTTGATTTATAATATATATATATATATATATAGATATATGATTGAAATTTGATTTGACATATTATACATGTATATATATTATTTCTTATCTCTAAATGGTCTGAAGAAATCAGAAATTTAATTCTTAAATTCTATTTTTAAAGAATAATTTCAATTATGAAAAGAAAATAATTTTTTTTTTGAATAAATGATTTAAGCTTGAAATGATTGAATTGGAAATTTTATTTGTATAATACAATTGCATTCAAATATAACTTACCAAAATTTCAGAAGTTAAAAATGTAATTGGATAATATACGATATAAAAAGATTTTATAAATAAAATTTGAGTAGTTATAATAAATGTTATACACTTAAATTTTAATTTTAAAATGATTAACAGAGGTAAATATAATAAAGGGTAATTGAATGACTTACAATAAAATGATGTTAAAAGAACTAAGAATAAAAGAAAGTAGTTATAAAAAAAAAAGAAGTGTAAATATATTTAGCATGAGTGATAAATATATTGAGAGGAATAAATTTAATTTTGATTAGGAATAAAGAAGAATAAAATTTATTAAGTACAATGTGAGTGTAATAAATGATTATTTTTCAAACCCATGGTTCTAAAAATTGTTAATTTAAGATGATTGGATAATAAGATAATGAAATTTGAGATAGTTAAGATTTAGTTAACTTGTGTAAAGATTTATTCTCTGTTTAAGTTGAAATCTCCATGCTTTCAAATTCATTTCCTTATTTTGTTTTTCAAACTATCTTTTGGTTGTCCTTATCATCCTTATCTTGCTATAGACCGGTATATGCATCTTTCTATAATATTTCTGTTTAGAAATCTTTGTATAATCTTTGATAGACCTTTGGTAATAATTTTGAATCCACCTTTTTCGTGCTTGTGTTCTTGATTCTGGAGGATCTTGGAAAGATCACATCCACCTTGTTAAACTTACCTATAACAACAGTTATCAGGTATAACTTCAATCTTCTTGTCATCTTATCTTAATCATATTTCACTCTATCTTTTCTGTGCCCTTCCATACCTCATTCCTTTTCGGGGACGAAAAGTTTTGAGTGGGGGAGAGTGTAACAACCCTGTATTTTGCAATTATTTTATTGTATATTTTAATTATTTTTAACGTAAGATTTTGATTTAAAAACTTATTTTACTTATTTGAAATGATTAAATTTATTATTTAAATATAATCTTGATTTTTTATGAGTTATAATTCCAAACTTGTGTAAGTTGAATATTTGCCTGAAATGCTGATTTTGGTCAAAATAGTCAAACTGTGACTTTCAACTTAAAATTTTAAAAGTTTAAAATTTTAATTTTTTTTCTTTTATTATGAAAGTACATAAAATTCTAAAAACACCACTTTTCGTTTCGTTGAAATCGGATGTAAATTGTGAAAGTTATACCCTTTACAATATTGTGCGTATATAGGGTTATTTAACAATGACTATTTTAAAAATTATAAATTACTTCTTCTTTGTTATATTTTATTTTAATATGTGATAATATGTTATATTATGTATATTTTGACTTTTAAGTATTTTTAAAATGATAATATAATTTTTCTAAAGTTTATTTGAATTTATTTCAATTTATAAAGCCTAGTTGGTATTTACTGCATTTTTCTTTATTTAGCTTTCTATTTAACAAAAATTAAATTATTATTTTACCTTGAGAATGTTTTAAAACCATTTTTAATTCAAATTTTGTGTTAAAATATTTTTTTTGTGAAGTAATAAATTTTCCAAAGTCATTGGAGATTTTCTTGTAATTTTTATGTCAGGGTTGCTATTTTTAAGCAATTTCTTATTTCCTTTTTCTATTTTACTTAAAATTAATTATTTATTTTATTTTATTCTTACTTAGTTTCGGTTTTAAATAACATTTCTGAGTTTATTTTGTTTTTATAAAATTAAAAAGAAAAGGAAATGCAAAAGGTTTAGAAAGTTAAGAGATCTTAAAAGCCTGAAACGTAAAGACGTTTTATCCGTTTCTTTTTGCAGTTAATACATCAATTTATCTTAGCCATTCCTTTCCTCATCCTTTGCAGCCGACTCCCTCATATTATTCACGAATTTCCAAGCTCCAAAACCCTAAAAATCATGGCCACCATCTTGAGAAAAAAAATCTGGTAATGGCTACATCTTTTTTTTTTTACCTTTTTCTTCTCATTTTCTATGTATTTTGCCTAGTTTTCTACGCTTTCTGGATTGGCCTCTACCACCCACCATCACCACCATACTCTCAACCATCCCCTACCACTCTTCCTTGGCATCATCTCCAGCCATCATTTCAGATCCATCCATGGCCACACCTCCCTTGGTGACAAAACTCCACAAAATTGCAAATAATGTCCAAAACAATGCACTAGCCACCACTATTACTTCACCACCTTCATACTTCACCATGGCCACCACCTCTAGCCATGACCACCACCTTGCTACCACCACTACACTTCATCTTAGCCTCTGTCCAGATCTGAAATTAACATGGCCAAGACTCCATGAACCAAAACTCCACAAAAACAATGCATAAAGCCTTGAAACATTCATGATAGCCACCCTATCACTTCATATCTTCATCCACCACCTTGGTCACCACCATAGGCCGCCACCACCACCTTTTCCATACCTCCCCACACCCCTCCATCTACTGTCCAAACCTGTACAAGTATGGCCAAGCCCCACTTGAGCCAAGGCCGAGCCTTGTTGTGCTCAAAAACTTCATATATGTTGCCTTGATCAATTGTATGTTTCATGTTATAACCCTACCACTCCATACTCCTTCTAGCCGTGAGTTATGGTGCCAAACCTGAGCTATATTATCATCATGGCTGAACCCAAGAACCTCCTAGGCCAAGCATTTGAATGGTTAAAGCAAGATCAAGTAATCTATTCCTTTGTTGCTTCGTATTTTCATTGTTTCAACATTGTTTTGCGTTGAATATTTATGTGTGTATTGTCTTGTGTTGGTTATTGTTTACAAGACAAATATCAAGGCTCTCCATTCATTCAAATCAAAAGTCATGCTGTATCGTGCTTGTCATACTTTTGGAACCGCTCTTGTGTTTGTTGTTTTGGTCTTCAGCTTGAAAAAGTGAGTCTTTCTCACTCTAACATTTATACTTATGAAAAGTGAATTGATGACAAGTGTTTAGTAATAAAAAATGTTTATGCAAGTTAATGATGATCATATGATATGCTATGCCATGTTATTACCATATTATTACCATGTCAAAACTGTTAATTTTCACCTGATATCTGATATATGACTGTATATTGTGATATTGACCTTGTTTATATTATTTCTGCATATGATCACACTGCAAGTTCCCTGTTAGAAAAAAAATGTTATGGGCTGAAATGATAGGCCTGAATGGTTTTAAATTTTTCATTTTGACTTGGGATTGCGGGTTTGAAATGATAAAACCCAGATTTTTCTTTGTAAATTACGGGTTGAAATGATATATTACCCGTATCACTTTACCTAGCATAGAAAATTTTATACAGGCCCGTAGTTAAAATATGTTTTTCTAAAAATTTTAAAATATTTTAGAAATTTAATTAATATAATATTTTGATTTGAGATTTAATAAAAAATGATTTTTGTAAAATATTATTGATTTTCTGAACAATTGTAAGTGAAATGAATTAATGAAAATTTTGAACGTAAGTTATTTTGGAAAATTTGATTTAATTATAATTGGAAATTAAATTGTAACATCCCGCCTTTTCGCACACTTTAAACCGACACACGTGCCAACTCAAACCATACGAAAGGGCGGATTGTTATGGGGTAAATGAGAAAAACAGAGAAGAAATAAAACAAAACAGAATCTCACAGCGGAAGGATAAAATATAATAATCAAATATACAGTTCATGAAACTGTTTTACAAAATAATTTATTTTTCTTGTGCAATAAATATCAGAGTTACACATACCAATACAACAATGCAGCGGAACTAAATGGTGTAGTGCACTAGTATAAATAATAATAATACAAATCTTCGTCTTCGTCCTCCAAAGCTAAATCTTCAAATCCTGAAACGCTCGGACTGACCCGAGCGAATTTGAAAAGACAAAAACACCCGAGTCAGACTAGAATATCTTATGTGAGTTAAATGAACAGAAATAAATATGAGTACAGTAACTCAAGAGATGCTCGGGATTTACATCTCCTAAGGATCCGTTAAACTATTTACTATGTAGTATATTGCGCTATTATAATAGTGTCTATTTATAAAATAAACTTACTTTTAAATAGCGTTAAGGCTTTACATTTTCCACCTTAACACGTAAAATGCCAATAGTCTATACAGTACCGTAATACCTCCTGATCGGGAAGCTACCAGAGGATACTCCATAGGTACGACACAAATAGAAACTCGTAGTAAAGGCTCGATATGGTAGGTGACACGGCACAACTAGGCAATGCCAGGGTAGATATACCAATTGCTATCCAGGCTGGTGGAAATGCGTAGCCGCAGTTACCGCCCACCTCGGACTAACTCCCCAAAATCAAAATATAGAAGTGGCCACTGAATCAATCCAAGTCAAAGTATAATATCGAAGAGGAGCGTCCGATCAGAGGAATGACCTCATTGGCCTGAGAATCGCTCCTGTTTTAGCCACCTTATGCCAACTCACGGGAGTTGGGTCCACGTATTTACCTTACAGGAAACGTCGCCACCACCTACTTCATTCTGGAATCTCCACCGCGTACACGGTTAGTCAAAGTGGTTTTCGGTATCGACAGAGAGTATGTCCATATCCGATCCCGGTCTCTTTGCCAACCAATCGTTATTATAACACCGCGGTTATTTAAAAATAGTTTATACTTTTAAAACCAAAATAAAATCCATTTCAAAACCATAATATTACGATATCATTTCTTCTTTAAAACCCAAAAAGATTCATTTTGATATTATTTTTATAAACCCAAATCAATGATATCATTTCCCAAATATAAATCTTTTCCAAAAATTATGCCACTTTTAAAATTTATAATTCCTTGTAACCAAATATTTGAACATTAACTTTCAACATAATACTTCGAAATCCATAGTTTTTAAAACCATTACTTTCAAAACTAAATGGTTTGGATATTCAACCGTATATAAAATAAGTGATTTAACCTTATGGTTACTTTGTAAAGAAATATTTCTCGTGGCTTTACAATACATTTCTTTATTTAAAGTTAAAACCAAAATTTAATATCGCTTCAAGTTCCAAAACCATTTCAATAAATTCATATATATACGTATATCCATTTTGAGTATAAATATTTCAACTAAAGTTGGATTTTATTCTTTCAAATCAAATGTTCTATTAATTAGCCTTGAATATTCACATAGAATCCATAATTAATAAGACTTCAATTTCTAGTAAAATATATATATATTTCCAAATTCAAATTTTACTAGAATATTCATTTCAAAATATTTTGGGAAAAATCCAATTATAAATATCATATCTTTAAAATTTCCAACTTAATATTTAAACATAGGATATAAATCATCAAACTCCATTTTCTTAATTTTCTTCCATTTTTAATAAAGAAATTTATTCACCTTTTAATTTCAAAATTTCAACTTCAAAGGTATATGAATATGGAATAAAATATTTATACAATATAAAATTTAAGATTTATAAACCGTATTCAATCCAAACCATAGAAATCACATTAGAATAGTTATATATAGACCGCGGTGCCTGTATATAATTTTCTATCCTATGGTCAAGTGATACGGATATTTATCATTTCAATCCGCAATTTAAAAAAATAAAACTGCGGTTGTATATCATTTCAAACCGCAATCCCGAATGAAATGTAAATGCATACTAACTTGCAGTTTAATGATATCCAAATAAAACATTCATTCAACAACACATCCATCATCCAATCACACATCGATCAATATCAATCAATAACAATTATATATGTGATCATATATAACAGGTGATAACTGGCAGTTTATTCAAATTAAATTTATCAACTATTAATCTAACAGTTTATTCAGTAATAATTTATACAACTGTTAACTAGCAATTCATATGCAACAATAATTTCCAACAGTCAATTAATACGCAATAAATCAATTAAATTAACAGTTAAATTTAATAAAATGCAATTCAACAGATATGAATGAAATAAACATGCCAGATACCCATAAATAAATTTCTATTCATTTCTAAAACTTATTTAACAAACATAAAAGCTTCTAGTAATTGTGAGTGGGTTAAAACACTCACCTTTTGAATTTAAATCGAATTTAAACCCGATTTAAACCCAAAAATTCGCCCGTCTCATAATTCTTCCAAACCAGCGTCATCAGATCCGGAATTTAAATACGATCCTAACAAAAAAAAATTCGCGTGAAACCGATGTCGTATGAAAAAGTTATGACGAAAAACTGATTTGAAAACAAAATTAAATCAACAAAACAACTTACACACATTACAATGCCACGTCATCAAGAATATCACTCCCCCTAAACCCGCGTACAACTCTCCAGCGTGCCCAAGAAGACACGCACTTGCTAGAACCCTAACGCACGAAACACCCAGCCGCCCCCAAATTTTCGAAACCCAAATCAAAAATAGCCCCACATCCAACCGTTGATTCACCCCAAAAATCATATAGATGCACTCCCCTCGGTCCCCTCTACAAAACCCAGAAACAGTTTCTCCATCCGACGAAGTTTTGTGCGCTGATGATGAACGGTTTTGGAGCTGTTTGAATTTATTCTGGATGAATGACAGCTCCAATTGACAAACGAATTTCACCATGAGATTACGCGTATCGAATACTTCAACATATATTTTTTCTGGAATTTTCTGAAATTTTTGAGTTTTGACTTTTGATTTTGAACTGTGGATAGATCTGGAATTGGATCTGAGATGTATGCATTTGGGGAAGAGAAAAGAGTGAAGAAATGAACGTACAACAGATGAAAAAAGAAGGGAGCTAGGGTTTATAACTGTATATTTATAGATAGGCTAGAGGTAGGGTAGCTAGACTGGATACGCGAACGTACGGAATAAACTATGGCCCAAAAATGGCTATTTTTAATATTTATTAAATAAATTAAAATAAATTATAAATCCAGTTTTTATGTTTCAACTTCTAATATTGGCCAAATTTTGTGACTTATATAATTCAAACAATCCCAAATGGTTTTCCAAGCTTGGATGTGAATTAAAATTTATAAATATATCAATTTTGCAGTGTTAATTTCCGCGTTTTCTTATTATTTGGGAATTATAAATTTTACTCGCAAAAACCCAATTATTAAATCATATACTCTTATACTCTCACTTAAATCCAATTAGATAAATAGATTTGACTTCCATTCCAACTCATTTGATTGCAAATAAACTTTTTACCATAAATAAAATTCCAAATTATTAATAACTTTATTCCCATTTTCTTTACACACAAACATCGTATTATAAAGGTATCTACATTATTCTCCATTGGTTTGCCTTAACTTATTTAAGGTAACCTTACATTAATATCTATTGCTATGTTTTCAAATTATTCTTCCCTCATTCTTCTTTACTATTATTAATTGCAATCTTAACGAATTCAACATTATAAGTTTGATAAATTTATTAAATTCACTCAATTGTTTACAAATTCCATTTTAAATTCAATAACGTAATATTTTACGTTTAATTCTATTTTATTTGTAGTAAATACCCTTTGTTGGATTTAATATTCAAATTATAAATAAAATCTTGCTTTCTAAAGTTATATCAACAATGGTCCAACTAAATTTGAATTAGCTTTAACTTTATTTTATGGAATTAACTATTGCAATAAATCCAAATTGATAAATAAGGCTTGATTCCTATATTAACTACTTTGGTTCCAATTAACCTTTTATGGTGAATATGAATTTCAAGGTATAATTGAAATCTTTATATCCATTTGATTTCACTGTTTCATTTTTATTATTAAATCCATTATAGCCAAATGCATGAAATTAATATACACAAATATTTTAAATCCCAACTTAAGTTTTACTTAACGTATAAATAAACGTTTAAATTTTCTTAATTGCAATAACTCAATTACCTTCATTCTTTTTATTTACGTAGCCAAATCTTGATTTAAAATCTTTACTATAACCCATAGTCTTATTAAAATAGGAATTTACACTACCTGTAACGTTAATTTCCATCAGTAAAGATCTTACACCCTTTGTTCCATAGATTTAGATTTCACAAATTTAGCTACTGCATTAATTCTTATTTATATAACATAAATGTTCATATACTTTGAATTCATTCCCAATTCACCAACTCAATTAATTATGCTTTACAAATGTGTTTCCAATATATAGGTATTTTATACTAATTGTTATCATACCCATAATTACACGCTTATAACTAATCCCACATTTGCATAAATTTATTAAGTTAGAATGTTTATTAAGGTTTATGCATTTCCAACTTGTACTGATTTTACACAATTATTATGATTTCTCACAGAACGTTAAATTTATTAAATGACCATTTATTATAATTTAATTCCCTTAATTGAATCAATTGCTTATTATTATATATATTCTTTTCATTCTACCATTCCTTCCCATTATAAATTCATTAACGTATTTACACATCTCTATCTTTCAAATATCAATAACCAAACTTGATTACAACACTGTCCTTATCAATCTTCATAAATTTGTTCAGATCTATATTCCTTTATATAATTAGAGTTTATGTCTCTATTAGATTTCTTTTCACTACAGGCATAAATTATTACTATCTTACTAATTACATCTTTGTATTAATGAACACCATTCAAGTTAATATTTGTACTACATTCACAGATTCAACATTTGTTTGTTTCTTAAAATTAACTTTAAATCAAATTGTGAAAATTTGCATTATCCACATTTATCGTCATAAAATCTAATTTACAAGCCTATACTTAATTATTACCCTACAATACGTTTACGTTACTATAATATCCACTCTTCCGTTACTACGTTTCTATAAATTTATTCATTTATAAATTTATTGTCTAAAAGTTCTCCTTTTATTGACTAGACACAACAATAACCAAAATAATTAATTAGATTCATTTATATACATTAGATAAATGGGTACACTTCTGCAATAATCCTATAAATGAAAATGTTTTGGTGCATAAATTTCTACATACTTAGTGCATTCATTTATTAAATTACAAATTTCCTCAATCCACATAAATCACCCATTCACATAGTTTAATTTAGCATTTATTTAAATCTTCGTTTATACATTTAGAGTTTCTACTAAATTGAATTACACAACTTATGAACTTTAACAAATTTAGTTCACTTAATAAATTTTATAATGTTTATTAAATTGCAATCCAATCCAGTTATCATTCCATTAATACCATTTAATCAGCTAATTATAACTAATAGCTACCCACCAATTTACGTTAATTCAATCCATGCCATATAAGTATTTAATTGTCAACATTAAATTACAATCACTATATCAATTTCTACATTTATTCTTAAACAAATTAAAATTTATATCAAATTAATTTATTAAATATTATTAATTCATGGGTCGTTACATAAATTGAATATGAAATTATGATAAATTTATGATAATTTGAATTTAAATGAATTAAAAGTGATTTTATATCATATTAATGATTTTTTTACAAAGTTGAAATGTGAAATGAATGAATATTTTAAGTTGAAATTTTGAATATACTAAAATTGGAAATTTATGAAATTGACTTAAAAGTGAACTTTAGTTAAGTAAATGAAAATAAAACAAAGTTATATTTGAAAATTTGAACTTAAGTGTTAAGTTGAAATTTAATGTAACGGATTTTAAAAATTCAACATTGCATTTTAATAAGTGAATTATTATTAAATCTTGATTTTTGAATGGAAATTTAACTTTATAAAATCATGAACTTGAGGAAAATTAAATGATGTTTATAAATATGAAAATGTATGATTTTATAAGTTAAAAATGTTTTAATAAAATACAACTGGTTGAGAAATTTTATTGAATATTTAAAGTTAATTGACTGCATTTTTGAAATGATATTAATTATAATGTAAATGATATTACAGCAAATGTAAATACCGTAGTTGATGATAATGAACAAAAAAAAGCTATTGAAAAAAAAACTATTATTGAAATTGTTGTAAGTACTATGATTTTTGAATTTAACTAAGTTTATTTGAAATTTAAGAAAACTCAATTACAACATTTTTAAACGTTGTCTTTTGTTAAATTGAACTGTTTTGAATGAACTTTCCGTAGAGTTTTCTAAATGATGCGAAAAGTGAATTTTCACTGTTTTGATAAACTTAAGTGAATAAATGAACTTTGGAAGTTGAAATTTTTGGAAATTTAATAGTTTAATTATTAAGCATAATAACTTCATTGAAATGAAAAAAAAGAATTTTTGGAATATAAACTGTTTTAAAATATGAATTGAAATGGTATTTTAGATTGAATAAAATGAATAATGATTTGAAATGAATGAAGTTTTGAAAAGATACGATATTTTGATATATTAAAATGATTTGAAATGAAGTTTTGAAAGGATATGATATTTTGATATATTAAAATGATTTGAAACGAAGTTTTGGAAGATATGATATTTTTGATATTAAATGATTTGAAAAACGGAGTTTGAAAGATAGGACATTTTGATATTAACTTGATTTAAAAAGAAGTTTTGAAAGATATGATATATTGGAACTGAAGCTTTGAAAGGTTATGATATTTTGATATATTAAAATGATTTGAAAGGTAGTGTTGAAAGGGTATGAAAATTTAATATATTGAAATGGTTAGAAATGACTTGATATTTATTTTGATAAATATTTGAATTGAAAGATATTTTACGATGATATATTGAAATGGTTTTGGAAATGATTTAATCTTTATTTTGATAAAGATTTGGATTGAAAAGGATATTTTATTTTGAAGTATAAAATATTGTTTTAAAGTTATAACTACGGGTTATAATAACGATTGGTTGTTAAAGAGACCGGGATCGGATATTGTCTTATAGCCGGCCAATATCGAAAACCACTTTAACAACTGTGTACGCGGTGGAGATTCCAGAATGAAGTAGGATGGTGGCGACGTTCTCGAGGTATATTACGTGGACCCAACTCCCGTGAGTTGGCATATATGACTTAAACAGGAGCTATACCGGGCTACACAAAGGGTCGCACCCTTTCATCGAGCATGCTCCATCGGAAACCATTCTATTACTTTTGTGATTCGATATGTGGCACCACTTTGATTCGGGGTATTGTTCGAGGTGGGCGGAAGCTGCTGGCTTGCCGTCACCACCGGTCCGTGAGTGCAAACGGTGTATCCACCCTGGCATTTCCTTGCGTGCCGTTTCATATCCTTATATCGAGCCCACTACGATTTTGGTTTTAAAGATCCGACCGCATTAAGGTTCACCATCCCCTTAACGCTATTTTCTATATGATTATACTTTACTGATTAGACACTACCGTATATAGCGTATATTACTACATAGTAAATAGTTTAACGAATCCTTAGAGGATGGGCGGTCCCAAGCATCCTTTAAGTTACTGATGCATTTTGTTACTGTTCACTTGAGTTGATTTACAGCTTATAAGTATTTATGTCCTGACTCGAGGGTTTTGTATTTTTCTTTACGCTCGGGTCAGATTGATTGAGTTAGCATTCAAGATTTACCTTTGGCGTTGGAGCTTTCCTTGAAGATCCAGCCATCTATTTTGTTTCAGTATCCAGTGGTTCAGTGATGTATCTGATTTGTACCTGATGTATCCTGTTACTCTTCTGTTGTATCTTATTTAACTCTGATGTATCTTATATTTTATATAGTAGCTTCATGAACTACCATCTCTTTTTCTTCCGCTGCATTTTTATATACTCTGTGTCTGTGATATGTGATTTTTATTTACTGTATATTCCGAGATTTGCCAAATTTTTATTTACAACGCGGTATTTTGAGCAATCCAATTCCGGCAAGAGTGTCTGCCTATGCACTTATAATGGATGCGAATGGTTGAAAATATCGGGTCGTTATAAAATGTATATACAAGTTTACTGTGAATTTTTTTTATGCATAGTAGAAAAAATATATAATAGCTGTTTGGAAGTTTTTAAAATTTATAATTAAGTCTTAGTTTAATTTAAACCTTATGTAGATCATTTTGAAAATAAATGTACATATACCTTTTAAATCCACTAGTTTATTTTAAACATGCATTTAGGATGATTAATTTAGTTAATTAACCTATCGAATTTATTTTTGTTACTAAAGGGTTTTTAAGAAGGAATTTTTTTTAAATTTAATTATTTGCTTATGATAAATCATTAGTTAAAATTTAATTATTAGTTAAATTAATTTATTGAATGGAAATTGATTTCGGATTACTTCGAATATTAATAAAACGTATAATATTTATACAAGGTCAAAATTGGGGGATAACGATCGAGACGGAATTGGATTGCCAAACAAAAATCAAAGGTGAGTTAATCTCACTCAGCTGAATTTAAATTTAAATTCAAATGATTAAATTTAAATAATTGTTTGAATGGTTGAATTGATTGATGTGCTATATTATAGTATATACTACATCTTGGAATGTTTGATTTCCCGCATTATATAGCGGAAACGACCCTATACGCCGCATAATAGCGGGTGATTTATATTAATCCCATATGCCGCTATATTCCACCTCGAAGTGGAATTGGTATTATATTGTGCTAACGTCTGTGGATGCAAGAAAACAGGTTGGAGGGATCCAACTAGACCCCTCAACATTTATTTAAATTATTTAATATTCTCTGTTGTGATTATTTGATATTCTATGATGAAATATATTGGAATTTTGAATGATATGGTTTGGTTGAATATATTTAGGTATAATGAGTTACCAAAAATATATAAATTGAATTTGGGAAAGTAAATAAAGAGGTGAATTTGCATGCGAAATAATTATAGAAAATATTGAATGAATTAAGAATGAATTGAAAAGAAAAGGAATTGATACTAAAATACTAATAAATAACTTCGAGTATGAAAAGAAAAGATTTTGAATATACAGAAATTAATGAATTGTAAAATTTAGTGATATTATTTTAAGGAATAAAGAATTATTTTTAAAATTTAAAGTTTAAATTTATTTAAAAGAATGAAGAAGTAATTTGAGAAATCTAAAATTGGTATTTTCAGTAAAAGTATTTTAAATCATAGTTAATGAATAAAATCTGGAATTAATGGATCTTGGAATAAAAGAGACTAAATTGGAAATCAATTTGGAACTTGATTAAAGTGTTTGAAATTGGAAATTTAAAGAAGAATGTGAAGAGAAGTATATTTCTCTGGATAACCAAGTACGTTTTCAAAGTAAATTTATAAATATAAGATAAAAGTCTAATGTTGTTTTAAAAAGCGTGTTTTAGAAAATTTATTATTTATAAATGTTTAAATTCTAAAGAAAGTATTTTTAAAAAAATATATTATCGTAATAATTATTTAAAAGATGATTTGGTATTTTTCTTAAAGAAGTAAATCTAGTTTATATTTATAAAGTAACCTTATTGTAATTAATTCTAAAGTATTATTTTAAATTAAGTATTAAAGTAATAAATTTAAATTTAAATGTTAAACATATTTTACAATAAAGTGTTTTCAAATTATTTTAAAAATCTAAGTTTTGTGCTTGGTGATCTTAGAGGAAATAGAAAATATTTAGAAAAATTATTCTGTAAAAGGAAGATAGTTTAGAACTGTTTTCAAAGGGTTGAAATTTGAAATATATCTTGCAAAGATATTTTGAGATAAATAAATGATTTGGAGAAATTACTTATGGTTGATGGATGTTTGTGAATATTAATTGATAGTTAAATAACCGACTATCAATATTGGCCAAATGCGCTGATCGTTTCGAAGAGACCGGGATCGAGATTTATTTCTCAAATACCACTTCGATCCGGTTTGTATATTTTCGTGGAAAACGAGTTTGGATTCGAAGATGGAGCAGTGAAGTGCAAGGGCTAGTCGCTACTAATCTTGAGGATATTTCCAAAATGGATATAGTGAGAGTAGTGCCTTCGGTTTCGTTCGAACCCGGGACGGACTTGTATGGATGAATGCTTCCGGGACATCGTCAGGTGGACGATGGGCATTCTAAGGGATATGTTCTAAAAAGGTAACGCTTAGCCTCAGCCTCATCAACCGGGAATGACTGAAAATCAGGGGTTATGCAGCAAGGCTTGGTGGGAAGCACCCATTTCCAAGTAAGGTCATCCCTGTCTAGATGTCCCTTTTTATTTCGGCTTAGTGGTGTGGTTGCTGATCCCAACCGTGGGGTGATCTTACTCGGGACTATCCAGTAAGGGGTAGTCCGTGTCTTGTGTTGCAGGGGGTCGGGAGTGATCCTCGGTACTGTGATCTAGGCCACGTACCGTGACAGGTGGTACCCCTGTGCCTAGTCATTAGTTGGAAATCCATTCTCCCTACGAGCCTTGTACGAGTTTTGTTTGTATTACCCACTCTGTGGCCAGTAGCTGGAATTTAATAGATGTAGCAATTTTGGCTATTTTAATAAGTATTTGTATAAAGACCCTATTATAATATCAGAGGATTTTAATAAGAAATGTTTTAGCTATCGTAAGGTAAAAACCTGACATGTTTGTTTGTGGCATGGTCTTACGAGATGCTTTTGTTTTCAAAGGATTTTGAAACTTTAATAATCAATTTGAGTGTGATTTTCTCACGCTGGTATTTCAGACTGACTCGGGTGTTATTTAACTGTAATGCTCGGGTCAGACCGTGTATTATAGAATACATGAAAGGATGCTATGGAGCTCAAGAGGCGAGCTGGATCGCGATACGTACTTTCATACTTGATTATTATTCCGCTGTGTATCCAGTTGTATGTTATTGATGTGGAACTCTGAAGATGTACTCTAATGATGTATGTATAAAACAGATATAATTTTCTTTTGTGTAAAGATCTGTTATTATATATTATATTTTATTCCAATGCATTGGTTAGATTCTGTTGTTGTTTTCTATTTTCTCTTCTTCTACCTCTTCTTCTTTAACCCTAATGGTTCGTATTTCTGTTCAACTTGAGTTGATTGATAGAGAATAGTGTCGACTCAAGGGGTACGGATTTGCGGGTCGTTACATTTGGTATCAGAGCTTATGTTGGTGATAACCTTGGCTCTGGTGGGAATTACTCATTTAAATAGAGTCCATGGTACTCTAGAATGAGCTTGAGCGTGTTAATAGATATGAGCGTGTATTTTTTGGTGAATATAAAATTGTTTTATATTGCGTTAACTTATCGGTTGAGTGTTTATGGATTCTAGTCGATATGTGGGACGCCATGTTATCGATAGGGATTTCTAAACTCTTAAACAAGGTAAATCGACACAATATTGTTTTAACTAGGGTAAATGAAATAATTTTACCCAAAATTATTTTTGTATATAAAAGAAATGATTTTAGTAAATTGTTATAGTTATATATGGATGCTTGGTTGTTAGGAGTGATAATATTAAATTATTATCACTGTATGACAATTGAATGAGAAATTGAAATAATAACCAAAGATTAAGGAATAAATTAATAAAATAAATGAAATTTGTAAATGTGATTCATAATTGAATAAGGAATTGAAACCATAATTAAAAAACTAAGAAACAAATTCATATACGAATGAGATTTGTAAATATGAATTATAGTGTGATTAATTATTAAAATAAGATAAAATTTCAAAGTAATGTTTGAATATAAATTTAAAGGATTTGGAATTTGAAAATTTGGAAATTTAGGTTCCTTTGAATTTGATAATGATTCTGAAAGGTTGTGAAAAATAAAATATATTTGAGAAATATTTTTGAATCGGATTTGAAAATCTAGAGAGATTTGGAATTTAAAAATATTTGAAGGGTTTTAAAAAAGAGATAAAAGCATTGAACTCTTTCGGTCGTTGGAAAATAACTTCGGTGATGACTGTAGCATCATCGATGTTCATTTTCGAGTTTCCAAGAGAGAAATTGCTACCAAATTATTTTAAATTGGAATTGTTTGCAAAAGATAAATTTGATTTTAGAAATGAAAGGAATTTTGGATATAGGTGATTTCAAAGGGAATTTTGAAATGTTGAAAGATTGTTCAAACTTTGGAATTTTAACTAAGAATGTTTATAACATAAAAAAAAAGTTTGATAACTTGTAAATTTGGAATTTGTTGAAATAAAATTCAATTTTGTAAGTAAAGAGAAAACTAAATACTGGAATTTAAAACTTGAATTGTGTTAAATTATGTGAAATGGAAAAATTAGTCAAGTTGGACTACATAAAACAAAGTTTTGAGACTTAAAATTTGTAAGTAACTGAATGATTTATAAGGTATGCAACTGAAATGAAACTGAATATTGAATGATGTTTGATTTAAAATTGTATAAAAATAAGTGCAGAATTAGTTCAAATGGACTAAAAATAATTAATGTTTGGAAATAAAATTTATTGGTTGGAAATGAATTAGAGAATGAATAAATGAATTTATAATTGTAAGTGAATGAACTGGGAATTGGATATTGTAATGATAAATGGAATTAAGTCCTTACTTAACAAAATTCAAAAGAATGGTATGTAACTAGATTTAACTGGAATTAAGCTAAATAAAATTGAATTGAAATGAATTCATTTGAGTTATAGATAATATTGAATGGAATAAAATTCTTACTTAAATAAATAAATGTAAACTAAGTAAGTATTGAATTGGATTAAAATAGATTTGGTGTGAGTTGTAAACAAATCCAATTCAAGCATAAATTGAATAGCCTTATTGTTAATAAATTCGATAATGAATTGTTGATGTGAATTAAAATTTAAAAATGGATAAAAGAATATACTAATCGAATACATTAGTAAAATGAATGGGATTTGATCAAAGGAAAAATTAAATCAAGAATTTAAAATGGACGTTGGTGGAATAAAATAAACTTAAATTATTGGGTAGAATAGTTTGAAGAAAATAAATAACCTAAGTAAATGGTGAAATGGTTATTTAATATATTGGTTGTTGAGTTTAAATAAATATTTTTGGAAATGAATCATGAGTTATAAATAGAAATTCAACTTAGAATTGTAAGTGAATTAAATATGAATTAAAGTTGTACGGAATTGGATTAAAATAAAATGATTTGGGATGAAAATAAATCCAATTCGAGTATGAATGAATTAAAAATGAGAATGAACTTAGGTTATGAAATGGTAGTGAATTGAAGTAAATTAACTTAAGTTTAAAGTTAATAGAAGCATGGGATGATGTCAAGTATAACAAAATGGCTTTGAACAAAACCAATGTGAAACGGGATAGAATGCAACTTATGGTTTGTAAATAAGTTAGATTGGAATGGAATATATATACATTGAGTTGGAATCAATTTAAATTGGTTATAAGGCTTATGTTATTATTTATTCACATTAATATTGTCGAATTGCATTAGAAGATTTGTTGTTCGACGTAAACGGAAGTAAACAAAATTATATGAATCAATAGCAGTTTAATAAATTGATTTTGACATCAATTGAAATGAATATGAGTTCGTTTCGTTTAAAAATGAATTGAATGGAATGTTGTGTAATTTGGATGCAAACAATTTAAAATTAGTGTCGAAACCTTGCATATGTACTTATGAATGTATATCACATGCATTACTTGTGAAATCTATGTGTTAGCTATTTGAATATAAGTGAAATGTAAATAAATTGCATATATTTAGTACTTACATATTTAAATTGAGTAAGTACAGGTTCAGGGAAGCCTATGGATAGATTTGGTCGCGCTAAATGCTAAAATAATAAGTCGCTTGCTTAAAATGCTAAATAAGGGTACGCCTATGCAATAAAAATAGGAAATATGAACTGTTTTTGGTTTTTCCGACCGTGTTGGTCGATGTATATATATTTATATCTTTTTTCAAATTGCAAAAGCTCCTCCGTACAAAGGAGACTCTGCCAAAAAATTTCAGAAATCTTGGGAGTTAGAAAAAAAAATTGATAATTTTGGGAAAATTTTTGTTAGCGATAAAATGATTTTTAAATTGAAAATTGAAATAAATTAGGGAATGAAACTAATTTAAAAATGGAAGATAAAATTTAATATTCAAAGTTTGAAGAAAAAATTGAATTAAAGTAGAATTGGAAGATGGAAATCTGAATGGAAATTTGAAAAAAAGTATTTAGATTGGAAAGCAATTAGTAAATTGAAGCTAATTGAATTCAAATGGGATTGTAAAGGCATAGTGAATAGAAATGGATATAAACTCCAATAGTGAAGTGAAAATTTGTAAGGAAGTCGATAAAATGTTTTGAATGTTGTGATTGGATATTATTGCTATGTAGGATATGCAGGTATTATAAAGGGAAAAGAAAATTGGTTTTGATTTCAGAAGATAAATTTGAATTGCTCGACAAAAAGGTATGTGTTTAAATTTCTGTATGAAATTTGATGGGTTTTTGATCGAGCCACTTGGCATTTTGTTTTCTTTTGGAATCTAGGAGCCTGTAGAGGCATTTTATTGTTGTACCGAGCTAGCCGCACAAAGGAGACGCTGGAAAAAAAATTGGAAATTTAGGGAGTTAGAAATATTTGAGAAAATTTGAAAAAAAAATTCAAAATTTGGTTTCAAATTGAAATTTGAATGGTTGGGTATATGATATTAGTGGGAACCCAATGGGAGAAGTTTGGGAAGTTAGGAACAGTAGTAGGGTGTTCTTAATAAAAGGTTGTTTTGGAAAATTGTTAAAAAATTGTTTAGTTTTGGGAAAGACAAACGGGTATTGGACCATTCTTCCTAACTAGTAATTTCGAGGACGAAATTTTTTTAAGGGGGAGGAATGTGACGACCAGGAATTTTTAAGCATTTAAAATTGGAATATTTAAATTAATTTTAAATATTTAAGGGTTAATTTTAACTTGAATTCAAATATCACAATTTATTTGATGATTAAATTATTAAATTAAATAATTTGAAATTGGGTAAGATGTTGAATCTGAAGTTTTAAGCCTATTGAAAATAATTTAAAGGCTTGTAAAATTTATATTGATAGTACTGAGGATAATAGAAGTTGTAAAATTGAATTTAACAGTAATTTGTTCGGTTTTAAAGATATATCGTTTAAATTGAATTTAAAAATAGCATTCCGAGGCACAGTCTCGGAATTTGACGAAACCAGTTCCATTGGATCTGTAATATTGAATTATTATTGGATTTCAATTTTTGTATTGATCAAAGTTGTTGTGTGAGCGTACGGCATATAAACGCGTTTAAATTTATATCGAAAATTCAATATAATAACTGGTCCAACAGCTATCTTCTCCATACAATCGAGTTAGGACTCGAAACCTTTTCCATTGCGTTCGGAATACGCGTATAACATTATAAACGCCTAGTGGCACGCCTCAATTGGGGGTCGAGATTTTGGGTTACGATTTCGAGATAATTCGAATTTAAATTCAAATTGATATTTATTCACTTTTGTTGACAGTTAAAAATGATATCACATCAAAAAAATTTCCATTCACATCAGCATCACATATTGTTGGCACGCTGTCTTTTGTTCGAAACATCGTTGTCTTCCTCGAGAAGTTTTATGGCCAGTTTAAATCACGAATGGATCTCCTCTTCGAAGCCATCTAATCTCTATTTTTCGGAGCCGAGTTCTTTACCCCCAAATCAAAATCATCTCGTAACAAACCCTTTTTCCTTCTTCAATTAATCGAAGCCTGCCTGAGTAAAAAAAAAGAGATATCGAACAGCTCGAAAAAAAGGGTTTATTCAATCGAAGTATTCACATGGAAGATGATAAGAGGGATCGAGTTCGAGTCGCGAAGGCACCGTGGGGGTGGGGGGGGGGAGGGTCAAACTGCGGCGAATCTCGTTCGCACGAGAGGGTGAGCTCGACCTTTCCTTTGTGTCGCGCGATTTGGAATCGTAATTTAGGGTTGCGAAGTGACTGGAGGGGGTCATGCACGGCTTTGGGTATCGTCACACGAGCGCGTGGGAGGAGAGGAAGCTCTGATTTTGGTGATGTCATCGCTGTGTTTGGGCTCGACTTTGGGATGAATCGAGGAGATTTGGTCTGGCACGATGCTTTAGGGAGGAGCACGATTTTGGGTCTATCGAGATGGTGCTCGATGGTGGCTGTGAGGTATTTTCTCTAATTGGAGATATGTGTATTTATATAATAAAAATATAAAGTATGAAAGTGTAAATAAATATATAAACACACACAAACCTATTTTATTTAAATATATATAGATAGATAGTAGATTTTTAGAAAAATGTATATAGAAGTTTACTGTGAAATTTTTTATGCAAAGCAGAAAAAATATATAATAGTTGTTAGGCAGTTTTTAAAATTTATAATTAAATCTTAGTTTAATTTAAACCCTATGTAGATCATTTTGAAAATAAATGTACATATACCTTTTAAATCTACTAGTTTATTTTAAACATGCATTTAGGGTGATTAATTTAGTTAATTAACCTGTCCAATTTATTTTTGTTACTAAAGGGTTATTAAGAAGGAAAATTTGTTTAAAATTTAATTATTTGTTTAAGATAAATCATTAGTTAAAATTTAATTATTAGTTAAATTAATTTATTGAATGGAAATTGATTTTGGATTACTTCGAATATTAATAAAACGTATAATATTTATACAAGGTCAAAATTTGGAGATAACGATCGAGATGGAATTGGGTTTCCAAACAAAAATCAAAGGTGAGTTAATCTCACTCAGCTGAATTTAAATTTAAATTCAAATGATTAAATTTAAATAATTATTTGAATGGTTGAATTGATTGATGTGCTATATTATAGTATATACTACATCTTGGAATGTTTGATTTCCCGCATTATATAGCGGATGAGTCCCTATGCGCCGCATAATAGCGGGTGATTTATATTACTCTCATATACCGCGATATTCCATCTCGAAGTGGAATTGGTATTTTATATTGTGCTAACGTCTGTGGATGCAGGAAAACAGGTTGGAGGGATCCAACTGGACCCCTCAACATTTATTTAAATTATTTAATATTCTCTGTTGTGATTATTTGATATTCTATGATGAAATATATTGGAATATTGAATGATATGGTTTGATTGAATATATTTGGGTATAATGAGTTACCAAAAATATATAAATTGGATTTTGGAAAGTAAATAAAGAAGTGAATTTGTATGCGAAATAATTATAGAAAATATTGAATAAATTAAGAATGAATTGAAAAGAAATGGAAGTGATACTAAAATACTAATAAATAACTTCGAGTATGAAAAGAAAAGATTTTGAATAAACAGAAATTAATGAATTATAAAATTTAGTGATATTATTTTTAAAGGGATAAAGAATTATTTTTAAAATTTAAAGTTTAAATTTATTTAAAAGAATTAAGAAGTAACTTGAGAAATCTAAAATTGGTATTTTCAGTAAAAGTATTTTAAATCATAGTTAAGGAATAAAATCTGGAATTAATGGATTTTGGAACAAAAGAGATTAAATTGGAAATCAATTTGGAACTTGATTCAAGTGTTTGAAATTGGAAATTTAAAGAAGAATGTGAAGAGAAGTATATTTCTCTGGATAGCCAAGTACGTTTTCAAAGTAAATTTTTAAATATAAGATAAAAGTCTAATGTTGTTTTAAAAAGCATGTTTTAGAAAATTTATTATTTCTAAATGTTTAAATTCTAAAGAAAGTATTTTTTAAAAATCTATTATCGTAATAATTATTTAAAAGATGATTTGGTATTTTGTTTAAAGAAGTAAATCTAGTTTATATTATAAAGTAACCTTATTTTAATTAATTCTAGAGTATTATTTTAAATTAAGTATTAACGTAAACATTTTAAATTTAAATGTTAAACATATTTTATAATAAAGTGTTTTCAAATTATTTTAAAAATCTAATTTTTGTGCTTGGTGATCTCAGAGGAAATAGAAAATATTTGAGAAATTTATTCTGTAAAGAAAGATAGTTTAGAACTGTTTTCAAAGGGCTGAAATTTGAAATATATCTTGCAAAGATATTTTGAGATAAATAAATAATTTGGAGAAATTATTTATGGTTGATGGATGATTGTGAATATTAATTGATAGTTAAATAACCGACTACCAATATTGGCCAAATGCGTTGATCGTTTCGAAGAGACCGGGATTGAGATTTATTTCTCGAAAACCACTTCGATCCGGTTTGTACGTTTTCGTGGAAAACGAGTTTGGATTCGAAGATGGAGCAGTGAAGTGCAAGGGCTAGTCGCTACTATTCCTGAGGATATTTCCAAAATGGATGTAGTAGTAGTAGTGCCTTCGGTTCCGTTCGAACCCGGGACAGACTTGTATGGATGAATGCTTTCGAGACATCGTTAGGTGGACGATGGGCAATCTAAGGGATATGTTCTAAAAAGATAACACTTAGCCTCAAGCCTCATCAACCGCAAATGACTGAAAATCAGGGGTTATGCAGCAAGGCTTGGTAGGCAGCACCCATTTTCGGGTAAGGTTATCCCTGTCTAGATGTCCCTTTTCATTTCGGCTTAGTGGTGCGGTTGTTGATCTCAACCGCGGGGTGATCCCACTCGGGACTATCCAGTAAGGGGTAGTCTGGGTCTTGTGTTTCAGGGGGTTGGGAGTGATCCTCGGTACTGTGATGTAGGCCACGTACCGTGAAAGGTGGTACCCTAGTGCCTAGTCATTAGTTGGAAATCCATTCTCCCTACGAGCCTTGTACGAGTTTTGTTTGTATTACCCACTCTGTGGCTAGTAGCTGGAATTTAATAGATGTAACAATTTCGGTTATTATAATAAGTATTTGTATATAGACTCTATTATAATATCAGAGGATTTTAATATGAAATGTTTTAGCTATCGTAAGGTAAAAACCCGACATGTTTATTTGTGGCGTGGTCTTTCCAGACTGAATCGGGTGTTATTTAACTGTAATGCTCGGGTCAGACCGTGTATTATAGAATACAGGAAAGGATGCTATGGAGCTCAGGAGGCGAGCTGGATGGTGATACGTACTTTCGTACTTGATTATTATTCCGCTGTGTATCCAGTTGTATGTTATTGATGTGGAACTCTGATGATGTATTCTAGTGATGTATGTATAAAACAGATATAGTTTTCTTTTGTGTAAAGATCTGTTATTATATATTATATTTTATTCCGCTGCGTTGGTTAAATTCTGTTGTTATTTTCTATTTTCTCTTCTTCTACCTCTTCTTCTTTAACCCTAATGGTTCGTATTTCTGTTCAACTTGAGTTGATTGATGGAGAATAGTGTCGACTCAAGAGGTACGGATTTGCGGGTCGTTACATAAATAAATAGATTTTTCACTGTTTCGACACTTTCTGCACTAGGTTCTGGTTTCCTACCTTCACCTCCAACACCGTTGAAACAATTGCACATGGTTTTAGGGAACTGGTGTGTACTGAACATGATATAGGCGGAAGGTATAGAGTCGAAACCGAGGGTTCCGAAAGGGTAGAAGGTTCTGGTGGTGAGATGTATGCTTTGTTGGGTGTTATGGAATAGATGATGAGTTGATTCGAGTTTTCAAGTTTAGAGGATTCGCAGATGTATTTGAGCCTATAGTAGGATTTCCGTCGAAATACGCCATTATATTTTGGATAGACTTGGTTCCGGGAGTAGAATTAATGAGTACGCCGCCAAGTAGGATGACCCCTACAAAGATGAGGGAATTAAAAGTGCAGTTGATGGATTTGGAAGGCAAGAGTTTTATCAGGCCGAGCAGTTCACTTTGGGGAGCAGTAGTAGTGTTTACAAAGAAATCGGATAGATTATTGAGGCTATCTATCGATTATCATACGTTGAATGAGAGGACGATAAGGAATCGATATCCTTTGCCCAAAATCGACGATTTTTTCAACCAATTGAGTGAATCCAAGGTATTTTCTCGGTTAGATTTGGTAATAGGTTTCCATCAGCTCAGGGTAGCAGAGCATAGTATACCTTTGATGGTGTTTAGGACTAGATATGGATCGTACGAATGGTTGGTTATGCCATTCGGACTGACTAATGGCTAGAATTCTTTGTGGATTTAATGAACCGAGTTTTCGGAGAGCACTTGGATAGGTTTGTATTGATTTTTATAGATGAAATCTTGATATACTTTAAGGATGAAAGAGAGCATGAGGTTCATCTTGGAGTGGTGCTGAGTCGCTGAGGCAACATCAGCTGAAGGCAAAGTTTTCGAAGTGTTATTTCTGGACGAAAGAAGTGAAGCTTCTTGGTCATGTAGTCTCAGAGAAAGAGTTGTCAGTATATCCACTAAGATAGAAGCAGTGAATAGTTGGAAGAAACCCGAGATGATAACTGAGATAAAGAGTTTCCTTGGGTTAGCTAGTTATTACCGGAGATATATTAAGGATTTTTCGCGGATAGCAGCACCGATGACCAAGCTAACAAGAAAGGACGTGAAGTTTGTGTGGACTGGTTAGTGTGAGGAAGCATTCCAGAGTTTGAAACACTTATTAGACCATGCACCTTATTAGTTGTTCCAGAAGGGAATCATAATTTGGTTGTTTATACCGATGCGTGTGGAACATGATTAGGAGTCGTGCTAATGCAAAGAGGTAAAGTGATTGCCTATGCTTTAAGACAGCTTAGACCGCATGAGGTCAGATATCAGATGCATTATACGAAATTTGGCTGTAATGATTTTTGCATTGAAGGTGTGGAGACATTACCTTTTGGGAGAGAGGTTTGAGTTATGTATAGATCAAAAGTCGTTGAAGTATTTGTTCTCTCAGAAGGAGCTGATCATGAAATAGTAGAGATGGTTAGAGTTTATAGCCTCTTATGATTTTAGGATTGAGTACACACCAAGGAAAGGCAACAAGGTTGCAGATGCACTTAGCAGGAAACATCAGAATTCAATATTAGCGATGATTATTGTGTGGAAAGATTTGAAAGCATTGGCAGATTGCAGAGTGCAGTGGAGATTCAAGGCTGGGTCTAGTGGAGAAACCATAGTATTATTTTGTTTAGAAGGTCGACCAGTGATGATCGAAAGGATAGATTATAAATAGATGGAGGAACCTGTGTTACCTAATTGGATCGGACATGTAAGAGAAGGAACCAAAAGCGATAACTTGAAGGACATCAGTCTTGACCAGAATAGGTGGTTGAGAAACAAGGGAAGAATATGTATCCCAAGTGTAGGAAACAAAAGGAAAGAAGTCTTGGAAGAGTGCCATCATTCGAGGTTCAATATTCATCTGAGAGGGGCTAAGATGTATCAGGATATAAAGAGAAGTTTCTTCTGGGATGGAATGAAGCAGGATATTAGCTTATGTGTAAAGCAGTGCTTGACTAGCCAACAGGTAAAGGCCGAACACCAAAAGCCAAGTGGATTGCATCAGTCATTAGATATTTTGGTATGAAAGTGGGATTCTATTTCTATGGATTGCATTGAAAGGTTGCCAAGGTCGAACAGAGGAAATGAAAGTGTATAGGTCATAGCGGACAGGTTAACCAATTATGCCCATTTCATTCCAATTTAGTCAACTAGGACGGTACCTGTTTTAGCAAAGCTATTTATGAGGAATGTGGTTAGACTGCTTGGAATTCCTAGTAGTATAGTAAGTGTTAGAGATTCTTTACTCATTAGCAAGTTCTAGAAGAGTCCACCGGAGAGTTTAGGAACCAAGCTCCAAATGAGCACCATTTACCATCCGTAGACAGATGGGCATACGGAGAGAGTTAACAAAAATCATGGAGGATTTGTCAGGAGCTTGTGTATTAGACTTCGGGGGATCATGGAAAGACCATCTGCACTTAGTCGAGTTTTCGTATAACAACAGTTATCAGACTAGTATTGGGATGGCACTATTTGAATTTTTATATAAAAGGCCATGCAAATCTCCCATATGTTGGTTGTGAAAGAGAGTGTGGATCGTGCAATATGGTAATATACTAAATATGTATGAGATTAAAACAAAGATAGTAGATAGTAGAGTAAATAAAAGTGAGCACATTAAGATTTTTATACTGGTTCTAACTTCCCGTTCTACGTCCAGTCCCAGACTCCTTCTGGAATTTAACTAATCAATAACCCTCACTTAACCTAGAGGAATGTTGAGTCACAAGTTTTATGAAGCTTTTGATTTCTGACAAATAACTAAAGGCGATCGACAAAACAAGGTCATTATGGCTATAAAGAGCTACATATGGTACTCTAGATTGTAGATTGATTATTTGATATTATATTAGTGATAAACTTGTTAAAATATATCCTCAAATAATCATGCATTTTCAAGAAAATTAATATATACGATTAGAATGTAGTTGCACATTCAGTGTGCAACTTTACAGGGACCGGTCGACCGGTCACAATATAGGCGGTCGACCGTTCCTGCATAATTTGCACACTGAACGTGCACACATGCACATAACGTATATATATTTAAATTCCTGTCTACTGGTCACTTTTTAACCTGTCGACCGTTTTTAAACAGAAAGCAATTTTTCCAAAAGACACTTCTCTTCTCCAAAGGTTGCATCTCTTACCTTTCACCAAAGATCATATCTCTTAATGGCAACTGCTCACAAAGAGTTACAATCATTCTTATCTATATAAACTCATCTAATTCGTTGATTAACACAACATGATTATATATGCTTTTTAATCTAATCTCTGAACTTACTACATACTCCTGCATTCTAAAAGCTCTCGATTATTTATTGAATTATTGAAACTATTTCATATCTTTTGATTCAATAAGTAATATACTTTCCTTAATCTTTTCAAAACATCATTCGCATACTTTGAGGATAAGATTATAGGAAGGGTGTACTACTAGTGACAAATCCGTGTTTTCAAGAACACAAGTTGTCAACAACAATTGTATTTGTTCTTGTGTTGAAGTCCTCTGTGTTGTAAGAGGCAAGTGTTGAAGTCCTCAGTGTATTAGAGGCGTGAAATCCCGTTCGGTTGTTCGGGTGTTGTAAACCTGTTCCTCCGGGTGAAGCGAGGTAGTTAATAGTGAAAATCCAGATAGAAGTCTGGGACTGGACGTAGGACGGTGCTTCGAACCAGTATAAAAATCTCTGGTGTGATTTTTCTATTTTTTATTTACTATGCTATTATCATCTATTTCCACATTTATATTGTAGTCCATATTACACGATCCGTGTGTACTATATTAGCACATATAATTGTATACACACCGTACTTTCATTTGGTATCAGAGCGAGGTCATCATATAACCGTAACACAGTTATTTGATATATTATAGTAATATGGCAAATAACGTAAGTACTAGCACTCAAAACACTACTTACACGGAGGGTCAATCGACACAAAGACCTCTATTTTTCAATGGTGTTAACTATAGTTATTGGGCAACACGTATGTCATTCTTTATGCAATCAAATAGCTATGATGCTTGGAATGCCACTCAAAGAGAAATAGGAATCCAACAACTGATTATTCAGAATGGACTGCAGCTGAGAAAACGGCAGCAGCCGTAAATGCAAGAGCAATAAATATGTTGTTCTGTGCATTAGACCAAAATGAATATAACCGTGTTAGTATCTGCACTACTGCATATCAAATTTGGCAAACACTAAAAATCACTCATGAAGGTACTAACAAGGTTAAACAAGCCAAAATAGCCATGCTGAAAAGTCAATTTCAAAATTTCAAAATGAAACCAAATGAGACAATAAATGACATGTATTCACGGTTTCAAACTATTCACCATGCACTTATTTGGTTTTTGAATAATAAGTGTAGTATTTTAGATAAAGACCATAATTTGGTTTTCGAAGGTTATAGAGACAGAAATATATATATTCTGAATATGAATATTAATCATAATTCAGATATGTGTCTTGTGGCTAATGACAATGATCCATGGCTATGGCACAAACGCTTCTGTCATACAAACTTCAGAACTATTGACAAGCTAGCCAAAAACAATCTAGTTAGAGGACTACCCAAAATGAGTTTTAAAGTTAACGACTTTTGTGATGCATGTCAATTAGGAAAATTGACCAAATCATCTTTTAAATCCAAGAAAGTCATATCAACATTACAACCACTTGAGTTACTACACATGGATTTATTTGGACCTACTAGGGTTCAATCAATAAATCACAGTCAATTTGTGCTTGTAATTGTTGATGATTTCTCTCGTTATACATGGACAATTTTCTTAAAAAAATAAAAGTGACACTTTCGATCATTTCAAATCTTTCGTCAAAAGAATTCAAAAATCAAAAGGGATTAAAGTTAAAAATATAAGAAGTGATCATGGCGGAGAGTTTGAAAATAATGAATTTGAACATTTTTGTACAAAGAAAGGTATATATCATAATTTTTCGTTTCCCAGAACTCCACAACAGAACGGAGTTGTAGAACGGAAGAACCGAACTTTACAAGAATGTGCAAGAACATTATTGAATGGAACCACCTTACCAAAACATTTTTGGGCGGAAGCTATGGCAACTGCCTGTTATGTTTTAAATCGTGTATCCATAAGACCTCTTACCAAGAATACTCCTTATGAATTATTTAACAAAAGGAAGCCTAAAATCTCATACTTCAAAGTTTTTGGTTCCAAGTTCTTTATTTTAAATACGAAAGACCAGCTTGGCAAATTCGATCCAAAAGCCGATGAAGGAATATTTGTCGGTTATTCGGAACGAAGTAAGGCCTATCGGATATTTAATAAACGAATCAAAACTATTGAAGAATCACTTCATGTCTCTTTTGATGAAATCTATCAGCACCCTCACACTATATCAGATGATGACGAATCAATAGTCACTGACAATCAAATCATCACAAATATTGATTCTGACTCGGAAATAATTATTGAGAATATTCCTCAAACATGTGAGTTACAATCACCACCAAGAATATTAAGAGACCATCCGGTTCAAAATATAATCGGTGAAATAACATCACATGTCAGAACAAGAAGTCAACTCAATCAAATGGGTCATGTCGCTTTTCTCTCAAATATCGAACCTAAGAATCCAAAAGAAGCTGCTACAGATGATTACTGGATCATTGCTATGCAGGAAGAACTAAATTAGTTTGAGCGCAATGACGTTTGGGAACTTGCTCCACGACCAACTGATCAGTCAGTAATTGGTACTAAATGGGTCTATAAAAATAAGGCCGACGAACAAGGAAATATCACCAAAAATAAAGCAAGATTAGTAGCACAAGGATATAATCAGGAAGAAGGTATTGATTATGAAGAAACTTTTGCACCAGTTGCTCGACTAGAAGCTATTAGAATCCTATTATCTTTTGCTTGTCACCATAATTTCAAACTTTATCAGATGGATGTCAAAAGTGCTTTTCTCAATGGATTTATCAAAGAGAATGTCTATGTCGAACAACCTCCTTTGTTCGTACATGAAAAATATCCTGACCCTGTGTTCAAACTTACGAAAGCTTTGTATGGTTTAAAACAAGCACCTCGTGCTTGGTATGAACGACTACGTAGCTATCTTATTAACTTAGGATTTCAAATAGGCAAAGTCGATCAAACTTTGTTTATTAAACATTCTCGAAAAGATATTCTAGTTATCCAGATATATGTAGACGATATCATCTTCGGTTCAACAAACGATAAACTCTGCAAAGAATTTGCAAGTATTATGACCAAAGAATTCGAAATGTCTCATATGGGAGAACTATCTTATTTTCTTGGACTTCAAATAAAGCAACTTTCAAACGGTATTTTTATCAATCAAGAAAAATACCGTGAAAACCTTATCAAACGCTTCGGATTAGAAAATACATCTAGTAAACCAACTCCTATGAGTACAACTACACATCTTGAAAAAGATGAAAGTGGTAAGAATATTGACCAGAAATTATATCGAAGCATGATTGGTTCTCTTCTTTATCTTACAACTAGTCGTCCGGATATAATAATGAGTGTTTGTTTATGTGCTCGTTTTCAAGCCGATCCAAAGGAATCACATCTACGAGCAGTGAAACGTATAATTCGTTATCTTAATAATACCAAAGATTTCGGTCTTTTTTATCCAAAAGAATGTCCATTTGAATTAGTATCATATAGTGATGCTGATTTCGGTGGCTCACGAACGGATAGAAAAAGTACAAGTGGTACGTGCCATTTTATTGGAAAATCACTTGTCTCCTGGTTCAGTAAGAAACAGAATTGTGTTTCACTATCAACATGTGAAGCTGAATATATATCAGCAGCTCTCGCTTGTACTCAAGTACTATATATGCAACAAACACTTCAAGATTTTGATATTCATTTATCAAATTCTATTATATACCGTGATAACACCAGTGCTATAAATCTCTCTAAAAATCCAGTAAATCACTCTAGAACCAAACACATTGATATCCGTCATCATTTCCTTCGAGATAATATTGACAAAGGAAATATATGTCTTGAATATGTTCATACTGACAATCAATTAGCAGACATTTTTACTAAGCCTCTGCTCGAATCTAATTTTATTAGATTACGAAGAGAGCTTGGTTTAATTTCAAGAAAAAATCTTGACTAAGTAATTTCTAAAGAACGTCTTCTTTTTAGTTATCCTTTAACCATAATTTTTGCATAAACTTTTTTTTTTTTACATTAAATATAAGCCACTGCTTTATTCAATGGTTAAATTCTCTTTACTCATTTGTTTTATTCTTTTCTTTTAGTGATCGTCCTTTCCTTTCTTATTTTATAATTTCAGTTTTAAAAGAAGAGCTATTTTTAGAGTTAAAATAAAATTTCTGCCTATGTTTTCTTGGTTAAAATTTTCCATTAACTCACATCCATAGGTTCATACATAATAAACTTGTATATAAGCTTGCAAAAAATTTTATTTTGTTCATCTTTTTTATCTAACCATAATATTCTATACAACATACACTATGGCTCACATTTGTGATAAATGTGCTCAAGAATCATACATTTCTATTACGAGTTCTGAGTCGGAGGAATATTATTCTCCTACTACACCAAAACAAAAACCAAGTTGTCATCATCAATGCTCTTGTATGTCTGATAAAACTCCAAATTCAAAACGAGTGAAGAGGACACTGTTCTATTCTCCTCGTACCAAAGCACAAATCGATGAAATACACCACTACCAGAAACATCAGATAGACCTTCAGAGACAGCTCCATTATGGGCAAAAGTCAACTTTATCACGAGCAACAACGGACATCGGCACGATTATCCGTTTTAGAAAAGTTGGCAACATTTTTCTGCGATTCCAACAAGCATGACGTGCATGAACCAATGCCGTCTAGGCCATCAACATCTAAAAGTCCTAACTCGTGGGATCGGAACTATGAGAAGAATGAAGGAGCTCAGAAACAATGGAGTCCATGGTCAAAACGTATTGAAGGAAACAACGACAATTCTAATGACGAACCTTCTCATTAGATTTATATATAGTTACTATATCTTTATCTATCACTTGTGTAATAACGGTTATATTTTGTATTAAGAATGAAATATAATATATATATAGGTTGATATATAATAAAAACTTGCAAAATAACATATTATTCTCAACAGACCAGAACCGGTCGACCGCCCCATATATAGCCGGTCGACCGTTTGCTCCCTGGTTGAAAACGGTCGACCGGCAATATTTCATAGGTCACCGGTTGACGTATTTTCAGTTTTTATATATACCTATGCGTCATTTTTCCTTCTACCCTCTTTCTCTTTTGACTCAAGCTGTTCTTTTTCCCAAAATCACAAACCCTAGTTTCCTATTTTCAATTCCCAAATCTCAAATCTTCCAACAATGGCTCCTCCTCAAAAGAAATCTAAGAAAGGAACAACCTCTGAAACTTCATCTCTAAGCATCTCCGCCAAAAAGTGGCTTCAAAGTCCAATTGCTGTAACAAGATGGAATCAGATGACAAATTACAAGTTTCATTCAGGCTCTTTTATCAAATTTGATGATTTCACGGCTTATGGCGTTCGGAGGTTAGCCAATAATGCCAACATTACTCCATTGATAGATTTTTCAGAAAATAATGTGGAGATAAATCATTTGATGATTAAATTGTTTTACGCCAACATGAATCTCGATGAATATCAACCTGATAATCCAAACGGAGTAATCTGGTCTGTGGTAAGCAAATTTTTCTTACTCATGCTAGAATTGCCTCTATACTTGGTATACCAAATCGAGGCGATGAGTTTTCATCTACCTTCTGCGAAGTCTTCACTCGAAATAGTACTAGTCATCAGTTCATAGAAGACAATAGTGATGGCACAAAGTCTATTGGACTTCGACCGACAGCTAGACTACTACATCATGTTTTGATGCATTCTCTTTTTCCTAGACTTGGAAATTATGATGCATTATATAAAGAAAACTTCAAAGCACTCTATGCTATTTATGGTGAAATCCAAATCAATTGGGTACACATGCTTTTTGATGAAATTCTCAAGGTAAATAACTCTACACGGCCTCATTTCTTCTACAATGAATATATCATGCGACTTTTGTTAGCTTGCGGAGTAAATCCTCCTGATCCTGCAAACTCAAAACCAAAATGCATTGATTCAATAACCATCAAACGAATGAAGCTTCCTCCACCTTATCTTGAGATTATGTCTTTTGAAGAATGGCAACAAAGACGACCAAGAAAACAAAGAGTAACTTCCTCTCGTCCTTGTTCCGATGAAGTGAAACTATTAAAATCAAAATCATCAACAAAAGAATCACTTGAAACAATTGCGCGTAACCAATTTTTGCTTGAATCACGTCTCAAGCGAATGGACTCTAAAATTGATAAGCGCTTCAATAAGGTCAAGTCATTCTTTGGTATGCTATGGGATGCTATATCATGTTCCACATCCACCTTTGTTCAAGCACAAGACCCAGGAAAACGTCCTGCTGCTCCTGTTTTCACCTGGACATCATCTGACGAGTCTACAGGTATGAGTGGTCATGGACATGGAGAATCATCTAGAGGGAACAATGATGAGGAAGAAGATGATGATGACGACGACGACGATGATGATAAAGAGGAGATACGATCTGCTTCATCCTAGATTCTGTTATGGTTTAGCTCTTTAAAAAACATTCATCGACACTTGTACTAAATAGTGTCGTTATTCTTGTTTTTCATTTGACATTATGATCTGTAGTATACTCTGTTATGTTTTGGATGTGTTAATGATTTATTTTGCTATGCATATCATATTCATTCTACTATTCTAGTATCTGTTACTCCTTTTTGTCGATGACAAAGGGGGAGAAAGGGCTAACAATTGCTTGCAGGAACATACATATATATAAGAATTCAAAGAGAGAGAGATCACATACTCAGGGGGAGATTCAGATTTGCAGATATATATTGTCATCAATCAAAAAGGGGGAGAATGTTGAGTCACAAGTTTTATGAAGCTTTTGATTTCTGACAAATAACTAAAGGCGATCGACAAAACAAGGTCATTATGGCTATAAAGAGCTACATATGGTACTCTAGATTGTAGATTGATTATTTGATATTATATTAGTGATAAACTTGTTAAAATCTATCCTCAAATAATCATGCATTTTCAAGAAAATTAATATATACGATTAGAATGTAGTTGCACATTCAGTGTGCAACTTTACAGGGACCGGTCGACCGGTCACAATATAGGCGGTCGACCGTTCCTGCATAATTTGCACACTGAACGTGCACACATGCACATAACGTATATATATTTAAATTCCTGTCTACTGGTCACTTTTTAACCTGTCGACCGTTTTTAAACAGAAAGCAATTTTTCCAAAAGACACTTCTCTTCTCCAAAGGTTGCATCTCTTACCTTTCACCAAAGATCATATCTCTTAATGGCAACTGCTCACAAAGAGTTACAATCATTCTTATCTATATAAACTCATCTAATTCGTTGATTAACACAACATGATTATATATGCTTTTTAATCTAATCTTTGAACTTACTACATACTCCTGCATTCTAAAAGCTCTCGATTATTTATTGAATTATTGAAACTATTTCATATCTTTTGATTCAATAAGTAATATACTTTCCTTAATCTTTTCAAAACATCATTCGCATACTTTGAGGATAAGATTATAGGAAGGGTGTACTACTAGTGACAAATCCGTGTTTTCAAGAACACAAGTTGTCAACAACAATTGTATTTGTTCTTGTGTTGAAGTCCTCTGTGTTGTAAGAGGCAAGTGTTGAAGTCCTCAGTGTATTAGAGGCGTGAAATCCCGTTCAGTTGTTCGGGTGTTGTAAACCTGTTCCTCCGGGTGAAGCGAGGTAGTTAATAGTGAAAATCCAGATAGAAGTCTGGGACTGGACGTAGGACGGTGCTCCGAACCAGTATAAAAATCTCTGGTGTGATTTTTCTATTTTTTATTTACTATGCTATTATCATCTATTTCCACATTTATATTGTAGTCCATATTACACGATCCGTGTGTACTATATTAGCACATATAATTGTATACACACCGTACTTTCAAGGAATAGGTATCTAACAAACTCCTGAGCAGTAGAACAGGATGCCTCAGCAACTGAAGAGGACTTCACAATGTCTGAGCAGCAGAACGGGATTTCAACCAGTATAAAAATTGTCTGACTAATGTGTTCTTGATAACACAGATATGTTAATGTGTGTACACCCTTTCTATAATCAAATCCTCAAGTATATGAGTGTGTGTGAAGATATGAAAGGAAGATTATCGCTATGAATCAAAGAATATGAATACGAATTCAAAGATTCAAGCAATGAAGATATTTTGATTGCTTTTGAATATAGAGAATATAGAGAGTAAGCAGGATCAGTAAAATTTTCAAGAATTGGTGATTTGGAAAATGATTTTGATGTGTTTATATAGTGCATAGGTAGATACAACCTTTCGTTCAGAGATTCAATCAATAGATGCAGCCATTACTCTTCAAATTGGATTGAAACTCTTCACGAGAGGAAGCATCCTTTCAGAAATATAGCCGTTATACGCAGGTCAGTCGACTATGTTCAGAAGCTCAGTTGACTGAAATTCAAATTTGAATACATATTCTTAGTTCATTGTGCGTTTTGCATCAGGTCAGTCGGTTGGTCCACTGTAATCAGTTGGCTGACCTGTGCAATTTTGCACAGTGAATTTCAATGCATATACAAACGAAAATAATTTATTTTTTGTGCTAGTATAACTACTTAAGGAATGAATCTAACAGTATCTAAACATATCTAGGACTCAAAAACATAATAAATAATCATATGAAAACTAGTTTTGAAGTCTCTTGTCTTTGTAGTTTATACCATGTATATTTTACTCTCTTTTTGTTGCTATCGCCATATAGTCTTTGTTAATTCTCCTTGTCATGAATCAAAACCCATGATTCAACATTCTCCTCCTTTTTGATTGATGGCAATCTATAACTGACGAACTGATATACAGTATAAATTATATAACAAAAGTTATATATATATTTCTCCCCTGAATGTGTGGCGATAATGTAATCTTCATAAAACTTGTTAGTAGATATTTTTCCCCCCCTTTGTCATCGACATAAAGGAGTAGACATAACCAGTAAAGCATAGAATAAGCACAACAAACATAACAAACCAAGATGTTGCTACGTAATGTATCATTCAGAAAAAAGAAAATAAAGTTCCATAAACAAAAATAGCACAAGGCTATTTAGGTACAAGCCTTGATAGAAAAGAAAGTTAAGTAAAAGAGCAAAATAAATACCATTTCCAAATACGATAGCACCCAACTACTCATTAGCATCCCTGTTATATTCTTGTTCTTGAATGGCAGGAGACTTGCCTTGAGATGATGCTTCACCACCATGTCCACCTCCGCTAGTTTCGCTAGTGTCTGTGCCGGTGTGATCCTTCAATGTGCTCCAGGTAAATTGTGGCGCAGGGCGTTTTCCTGTAATTAGCATGGTCGAAGTAGAGGCAGAACAAGAAATATCATCGCATAAGACGGAGAAAAAACCTTTGATTTTGTCAAGTTTTTTATAAGTTTTTTCTCAATCCTTTTCAAATGTGTGTCAAGAACAAGTTGGTTTCGGGATAAAATCTCAATAGATTGTTCGGTTGAATGAATGGACGTTGCAAGTTGAATCTCGTCATTTCTGGAACGTGATGGAGGAGTAGGCGAGCCATGTGGTTGAAAGGAAGGACCTTGATCTTGTTGTTGTTGACATCGCGCACGTTGGCATGCTTTCCATGCATCATAATCCATAATAGGAGGAGGAGTAACATGTAATTTCATGAGACTAAGAGTTCTCATGTTTATAGTACTAACATTTGACACTTCGGAATCGAGAAATGGCACTTCCAATTTGATAAGAAGACGCATAATGTATTCCCCAAAATAGATTACATTCATTTTTCCTTGATTAAAAGAGAGGAATTCATCTAAAATTAATTGCATCCAGTTGACTTGCGTGTTACTCCAAATTGCATATAGGGCTTTAAAATTATTTTGATAGACAAGCTCATATGACCTAGTCCTTGGTAGAATAGTTTTGATTAGGGTCCTATGCATAATCCTAGCTTTAGGACGTAGAGACATTGATTTACACCAAGTTGCATCATCGTCCAAAAATTGATGACTTAATCTATCTCGATTTGCCATGTTGCATTCTACTTCATCAAGGGTGACATCATGATTTGGTGATTGCAAAATACGGGTAATGCGATCGAGAGAGAACCAAACAGGTTTGCCACAAACAAAACTTTATACACAGTTGTTAGTATGTCTAGGATGTTGATGTGCTAAGTTAAGATTAGCATAGAAAAGCTTAACCATAATGTGATTAATCTTATGGCTATTCAATTTTAAGTCCGTTAAAGACTGTAAGCCACTTTAATCAGCCAATTCTCGAAGCCTATAAGATTCAAAATCAGGGAGTACCATAAAAGAACCTTCAAATATCCTTGCCGATTTTATTGTGTTCCGTCTTTCCACCACCATCCAATCATAGAGCCATTGAGCGAAGAGAAAGTCTACGGCTGCGGTTGAGGATGATCCAGTGATTTTTGAACATTGGGAGGCATGATTTGTGGTAAATTTTATGGTAGAAGGATGAAAAATGGGATTTTTAGGGTTTGGGAAAAATGGAAATTGGTAAAAGAGGAAAGTAAAACTGAAAATATGAAGAGATAGGGTAAAAAGAAGATGGAAAGTGGGGTAAGAAGGCTTAGAAACGTCGTTCGGTCGACTGAATACAGCAGGTCAATCGATTGAACTGGAATTAAAATGCACAGTGAGCCTATTAAGCAATCATAAAACAATATATACTAAAGCTTATACAAAAAGTGGATGAATACACCATAATATATATAAAATGACATAGATAAAGACAAACAAAAATTATTTAGAGGATGATGATTTTAGTGGTGTCTTTTGAGGTGTTTTATGTGGTGTCGTTTGTTCATCCGACTCTACTTTTGCATCTCCAATGTGCGGTTGTAATGGAGACCATATATTGTTACGAGCAATTGTATGAGGTGAGACCGATGGTGGTCGAGGACTGGGTTCCCATGGATTGCGATAGGAAGATGATGTTGGTTGATGAACATTAGATGTAGAACAACCACAAATTTTCCAACCGAGTTGCTCCAGAAAGTTAAGACGTTTGGAATTAACCTTTTGTTCATATAGCCCATTTCTCATTGGAGCTCTAGTTGTTCTCGTTGATAATGATGCATATCATCAATCTTTTGTTTAGTTGCTGGAGAAATGAAGAATAAGAAACGACGAGCTTTCTTCTTTTTTGGAGTTGTCCGATATGATTTTGTGGAGATGCAAACCTGGAAGGTTCATGGCAAGGAGTTGGTATAAGTAATGATTGAGAGGAAGAAGTACAAGAGGAGGATGGTGTCGAATAGTTAGTTGTTGATTAGTCGGAATCATCACGGCCATTGGAGGCCATTGAAATGAGAAGGATAAATAGGTCGCACATCATGGTGAATTGCAGAAATTGATAGGAATGATAAGATGATATTAAAAGAAAAGTGTTGATTTAAAAAGAGGTAGTAGGAAGTTTAAATAGGCGAAGAGGATGCTAAAAAGAGAATTAATTTGAAGCTAAGAAAGCTTGAGAGAACATAATCATAGACTAAAAATAGTAAAAAGAGATGAACGGAAGGAAATGTTGGTTTAGATGGAAGGTGTAATAAAACTAAATATGAGTATAATGTTATGTTTTAAGTCTAACATATAACATTGCTAGCTCATATGGTAAAGACATACAACTTCCAATCTAAGATCCACAGTTCAAATCTTAGAAATTACACATATTTTTGAACTTGAAAATTTTTTGATTTTCTTATTCATGTGGATATTGTAATTAAACAAGAAACAAACATAGCTTATTTGGTAAAGTAGACATGTTCATTTTAGGAGAGCTAAGTTAAAAAACTAGAAAAGGCAAAGAACGCAAAGATTTTTCAGAATTTTGCTTGAACGGAAAATTTTACAAATCCTTAAAAAAGGCGATTTCAAGTTCTCGTCAAAGTTTTACAGAAATATTTTAGAGAAGCGGCTTTATAAATATATCGACCAATTATTTTCTAAGGAAACAAAATCCAAGTTGATCGTTCCTTTTTCAATGTTATCACGAAGAAAATGATGACGAATGTCAAAATGTTTCGTTCGTGAATGATTGACTTGATTTTTGGACAAGTTGATAACACTCGTGTTATCACAATATATGATAGGATTTGTTAAATTTATATCAAAATCTCGAAGTGTCTGTTGCATGTAGATTACTTGGGCATAAGCTAAGGTAGTAGAAATATATTCTGCCTCACATGTAGAGAGCGAAACGCAATTTTGTTTCTTACTAAACCAAGAAACTAACGATTTTCCAATAAAATGGCACGTACCGCTTGTGCTTTTTCGTTCTGTATGAGATCCCCCGAAATTAGCATCACCATATGATACTAGTTCGAAAGGACACTCTTTTGGATAAAAAAGTCCAAAATCCTTGATATTACTAAGATAACGCAGTATACTTTTACTACTCTTAAATGTGATTCCTTTGGATTAGCTTGAAATCTAGCACACAAACAAACACTCATCATTATGTTAGGACGACTGGTTGTTAAATATAGTAATGATCCAATCATACTTTGGTATAATTTTTGATCAATACTTCTACCATTTTCATCTCTATCGAGATGTGTGGTTGTACTCATAGGAGTTGGTTTGGCAGAAGTATTTTCCATTCCGAAGCGTTTGATTAAATTATTACAATATTTTTCTTGATTAATAAAAATGACATTTTTTAATTGTTTGATTTGTAAACCAAGAAAATATGATAATTCTCCCATGTGGGACATTTCAAATTCTTTGGGCATAATTTCGGAGAAGTCATAGCATAATGTTTCATTGGTAGAACCAAAAATGATATCATCTACATAAATTTGAACAATTAAAATATCCCTTTTTGAGTGTTTGATGAACAGTGTTTGATCAAACTTTCCCATTTTAAATCTAGAAGTTATTAAATAACTCTTAAGTCATTTGTACCAAGCACATGGTGCTTGTTTCAAACCGTAAAGAGCTTTCTTAAGTTTATAGACATGGTCTGGATATTTCTCATGGATAAATAAAGGAGGTGTTCAACATACACGTTTTCTTTTATACAACCATTCAAAAAGGCACTTTTTACGTCCATTTGATAAAGTTTGAAATTATGAAAACATGCATAGGCCAATAAAATACATATTTCTTCTAATCTAGCGACAAGAGCAAACGTTTTTCGTAGTCAATTCCTTCCTCTTGATTATAACCTTGAGCAACTAACCTTGCTTTATTTCTGGTGATGTTGCCTTGTTCGTCCGCCTTATTTTTATGGACCCATTTTGTTCCAATAACAGTTTGATCACTTGGTCTAGGAATTAACTCTCAAACTTCATTACGTTCAAACTAATTTAGTTCTTCTTGCATTGCAATGATCCAGTAGTCGTCTGTAGAAGCTTCCTTAGGGTTTTTAGGTTCGATATTGGAAAGAAATGCTATGTGGCCCATTTGATTTAACTAACTTCTAGTTTGGACATTTGAATTAATTTCTTCAATGACGCTTTGAACGGGACGATCCCGTAATATTCTTGGTGGAGATCTTAACTAATTATTGCGATGAACAACATTCTCATCTTTGCTAGATTTATCAATTATGTTTTCATCATCACCAAAATTTATATTGTCCGTATTTATGACGTTATGTGGAAGTTCTTCATCATCTCTTATACTTGGTTTTTGTAGAAAGCTTTCATCAAAAGATACATGAAGATCTTCCTTAATAGTATTTGTTCTTTTATTAAATACTCGATAAGCTTTGCTTCGATCTAAATATCCTAGAAAGATTCCTTCGTCAGATTTCGCATCAAATTTTCCAAGCTGATCTTTGGTATTAAATATAAAACATTTTGATCCAAAAACTTAAAATATGAAATATTTGGTTTTCTTCCAGTAAAAAGTTCACATGGAGTATTTTTGGTAAGAGGTAGAATAGAAACCCGATTCAAAACATAACAAGCAGTTGCTACAGCTGCTACCCAAAAATGTTTAGTAAGTGTGCTTCCGTTTAGCAAAGTTCTTGCACATTCTTATAGACCTCTATTCTTCCGTTCTACAACTCCATTTTGTTGTGGAGTTCTAGGAAATGAAAACTTGTGAAAGATTACTTTCTTCTTACAAAAATGATCAAAAAGTTCGTTTTCGAACTCTCCTCCATGATCACTTCTATGTTCTTAACTTTTAATCCTTTTAAATTTGAATTCTTTGAACACAAAATTTAAAATGATCAAAAGTATCACTTTTATTTTTCATAAAAAAGGTCCAAGCATATCTAGAAAAGTCATTTACTATTACCAACACATATTTATTGTGATTTATGGATTGTACATGAGTGTGTCCAAATAAATCCATATGTAGTAATTCAAGTGGTTGTAATGTAGAAATAACTCTCTTAAATATAAAAGATGATTTAGGTCACTTTCCTTATTGATATGCATCACAAATATGATCAACTTTAAAGTTCATTTTTGGTAATCCTTTGACTAAATCATTTTTAGAAAGTTTGTTTATAGCTTTGAAGTTAATATGACAAAATCTCTTGTGCCATAACCAAGGACCATTCTCTTTGGCTATTAACCACATATCCGAACTATGCTTAATTTTTATATTCAGAAAGTATATGTTTCTATCTCTATTACCTTCAAAGATAAGATTTTCACTGTGATCATAAATGCTACACTTATCCTCAGAAAATGAGATTTTGAATCCTTTGTCACACAATTGGCTAATACTTAAATTATGCTTTATGTTTTTGACAAGTAAAACGTTGGAAATGAGAGGTAAATTAGATATACCGTAATTGCTCACATCACCTTCACCGATGACGTAACCTTTGGAATTGTCCCCAAATGTGATAGAACCTCCATCTGAATATGTGATATCTATTAGCATATTTTTGTCTCCTATCATGAGTTTTGAGCAGCCATTGTCGAGTATCTATTTTCCTCTTTTCTTAAGTGGGACCTGCAAAGAATAACATTAGTACCCACTTTTTAATAGGGTCCTAGAGTTAGGTCTTAGGAAACCAAAACCAAGAGGGTTCGGTATTCCCTTTATATAAATAATTTTTATTTTATGAATATTTTTCAAAAACGACTCAATATATTTATTCCTAATCAAACTGTTGTTTGTTTTAGGAACCCATATTTTTATGGTTTTTGAGTTTTGATCCTTTTTAATTCAACTATGGTAGACTTAGGTTTAGAAATATTTTTCCTATTCTGCTTAATTTTTGGTGGAGCTACTGCTTTCTTAGTATAACCTAGTCCTTTCTTAATTGGGACAGACTGAGAATTTTCAATAATTTTAGATAAGTTTTCTTTGCCTTTATTAAAGTTAGACACATTTCTAGTAATATTGTCTAACTTAGTTTTGAGACCTGTGTTATCTAATTTGATCATTTAAACTTCTAATTTTAGCTCATGATTTTCATAAACAAGAGCATCATTCTTTTCTTTTTGAGTCTCAATTTCTTGACTCAATAAGGTAAGTTGAGAATTAACATAAGAAAATGAATCTCGAACTTTCTCAAGTTCTTCTTTCAATATTTACTTCTCATCTTTAAGCATATCTTTTTCGAATTATGCTCTATTTTTATTTTTAAACCTTCTTCATATTTTCTTTTGAGAATTTCAAAGCATCTTATAATTCAGAAGTTATTTCAATCATATCATCAAAACTAAGATCATTTACCTCATTATCAGTAGCCATGAAGCAGACATTTGCTTGTTCATTTTCACTATCACTGCTACTTTTAGAAGACAAAGAATCTGAGTCATCTCATGTCATCGAAAATGCCTTCTTTTTAAATTTGTCCTTTCTATATTTATTTTATTTTCCCTTCCTTTATTCTGGACAATCTTTTATATATGGCCCTTCTTATGGAAATTGAAACATTCTAATATTGAGGATGATGGCTTATTGTTGAAGTTTCTTTTGCCATTATTTCGATTTTCATTTTCTGTACTTCAGAAATTTCTTAAAATTTTTATCTATGAAAGCTAAATCTTCATCCTCTGAATTTGATTTCTCTTGTACTACATAAAATGCCATATTTTTCTTGTCTTGCGCTTGAACTCTTTTTTCCTGTAAATTTACTCCATAGGACATTGAATTTCTTATTAACTCTTCCGGTTTCATGGTGAAAGGCCGTTTGCTTCTTTAATGGCTAAGACTTTTCTTTTCCTTTCATCGGTTAAAGAGTTTAGGATTTTGGACATGATATCGAAGTCAGAATACTTTTCTCCTAGTCCTATCAGAGAATGCTAAATATCTTGAAATCGAGAGTACATATCATTTATGGACTCATCTTGCTTCATTTTAAAATTTTGAAATTGACTCTTGAGCATAGATATTTTACATTGTTTAACTTTGCTAGTTCCTTCATGAGTAACTTTAAGTGTTTGCCATATTTGATATGTAACGTTACATATGCTAACTCGGTTAAATTCATTTTTATCTAATGCACAAAACAACATATTCATTGCTTTAGCATTAGCAGTAGCATCTTGTTTTTGTGCAGTTGTCCATGTAGAATATTCAGTAGTAGGTGCAGTATATTCTGCTTGTGTAACATTCCATGCATCAAAACCATTGGTTTGCATATAAATACGCATTCGTGTTGCCCAATAGTTGTAATTCATACCATTGAATAGTGGAGGTCGTGCAGTAGGTTGACCTTCAGTAAAACTAGTGTTAGTGACAGTGCTGGTGTTGTTTTCCATATTAGCACAAATAACTGTGCAATGGTTATAAGAAACCTACTCTGATACCAAATGAAAGAGAGTGTGGATCATGCAATATGGAAATATAATAAATATGTATGAGATTAAAACAAAGATAGTAGATAATAGAGTAAATAAAAGTGAGCACACCAAGATTTTTATGCTAATTCGAACTTCCCGTTCTACGACCAGTCCTAGACTCCTTCTGGAATTTAACTAATCAATAACCTTCACCTTAACCCAAAGGAATAAGTATCTAACAAACTCCTAAGCAGCAGAATAGGATGCCTCAGCAACTGAAGAGGACTTCACAATGCTTGAGCAGCAGAACATGACTTCTACTATTATATAAAATTGTCTGACTAATGTGTTCTTGATAACACAGATAAGTCAATGTGTGTGCACCCTTCCTATAATCAAATCCTCAAGTATATGAGTGTGTGTGAAGATATGAAAGGAAGATTATCGCTATGAATCAAAGAATATGGATATGAATTCAAAGGTTCAAGCAATGAAGATGGTTTGATTACTTTTGAATGCAGAGAATATAGAGAATAAGTAAGGTCTGTAAATTATTTAAGAATCGTTAATTTGGAAAATGATTTTGATGAGTTTATATAGTGCATAGATAGATTCAACCTTTTGTTAAGAGTTTCAATCAATAGATGCAGCCATTACTCTTTGAATTGGATTGAAACTCTTCATGAGAGGAAGCATCCGTTCAGAAAATATAGTCGTTATACGTAGGTCAGCCGACTGAGTTTAGAAGCTCAGTTGACTGAAATTCAAATTTGTGTGTATATATATATATATTCTCTATTCACTATGCATTTTGCATTTTGCACCAAGTCAGTCGACTGTTCGACTATAATAAGTCGACTGACCTGTGCAATTTTGCATAGTGAATTTCAACGCATATACAAACGACAATAATTCATTTTCTGTGCAAGTGTAACTACTTGAGGAATGATTTTAACAGTATCTAAACATATCTAAGACTTAAAAACATAATAAATAATCACATGAAAACTTGTTTTGAAGTCTCTTCTCTTTGTAGTTTATACCATGTGTATGTTACTCTCTTTTTGTTGCTGTCGCCATATAGTCTTTGTTAATGCTCCTTGTCATGAATCAAAACTCATGATTCAATAGGTTGGAGACTGGGGATAGGTTGGTTCTTGGTCCACATTTGGTTAGGAAAGCTGTTGAAAAGATTGCGGTCATTCGGGCTAGAATGAAGGTGGCTCAGTCTAGGCAGAAGAGTTATGTAGATAGTAGAAGGAAAGACTAAGAGTTCTCGGTTGGAGATAAGGTATTCATTAAGGTGTCAGTAATGAAGGATGTGATCAGATTCGAAAGATCAGGGAGTTGGCACTGAGATTCGTTGGACCTTTTTCTATTGTTGAGAGGATCAAAAAACTCGCATATAGAGTTGAGTTACCAAGCAGTTTGGCAGGTGTCCATGAAGTTTTTCATGTTTCTCATCTTAGAAAATGTTTTAAAGATCTGGATACTGCTATTGCACTGACTGTGCTAGATAACTTAATAGTAGAGTTGGATTTGACCATAGTTAGAAAACCAGTTGGTATAGTTGCAATCGATGAGAAGACGCGTAGAACCAAGACGGTCAGATTAGTCAAGGTCTGTAGAGTGACGACGGCATGGACTATACTTGGGAGGTTGAGAGCAGGATTAGAGATGTTTATCCTGATTTATTTAATGGTATGTTTTACCTCTTTGTGTAATTTGTGTGTACCTTATTTAATTTCGAGGATGAAATTCTTTAAGGAGGGGAGTCTGTAACACCCCATATTTTGATAACATTATTTAGAATATTTAATTAAATAAATAAAATAAAATAATGTGATGATTAAGAGATTGAGGTTTGAATTATAGTTAAGGGGAAGCCTTGCCATTAACCAATGAATTAAAAGAAGTGTTTAAATGTAATATAGGAGGGTTGAAATAGGAAAGAGGCCGTTTCTACATCTATAACCCATGACCATGTACTATACTACAGTTAGTTTCATTTTGAAAATTTTAAAAGCTAAGGATGGCCACTATTAACAAGAGAAAGAGAAAAGGGTAAGCTTAATCAACATCAAATTCATTCAATTCTCATATCTTTAATTTCTAAAGCTAAGGTGAATAATTTTTTCATCTCGAATTTGATTTATTTTCGGTTTTATGGAGAAATCCAAAATGATTTGCAATGTTTTTCCATGTTTTTGAATGATGAAATGATTATATACTTGTTGATGATTTACACATGTTCACATTGATTTTAGGATATGTTTTAAGGTAAAAACACTCTTAAATGACATCCAAATGCCTTGCGAATTTTTATATAGACCAGAAATTACATTTTATTGATAGGTTACATTTTAGAATTTTCTGAATTTTTGTGGATTTTATTTGAATTTCTAGTAAAGAAAAGGTTATTTGAGGTTATAAATTATTTACGGTTAAACAATAGAAATTTTGGGTCTGAAATTTTTATATGTTAGAAAACATGTTAAAAGAGATTTTCTAGAACTTTTATAGAATTTTCCTATGTGTTTTAATGGATATATAAAATTATTTAATGTATGGGACTTAAATGTTTTATATATTTATAGAAGGAGAAGGGGCTCTTTGCTAACAATTTAAATTTGCTGTTTCTGAAAATTGGCAGAGTACAATGGTAACCAGTCAGATTTAGACAAACAAGGTAGATTAGGTACAAAACAAATAGTTTAAAAGGACAAGTAAATAGGTTTTTCACTATTTCAATACTTTAGGCACCAAGTTCTGCCTTTCTATCTTCGCCTCCAACACTTTCGAAACTAATGCACATGGGATTGGGGAACTTGTACATAGTGAATTCGATATAGGCGGAAGGTATAGAAGTAAAACTAGGGGTTCCGAAGGGGTTGAGGCATTACTTTGCTTCTTAACAAGAAAATATACCTGCTTGCTTTCGACTAAGATTCTTTCGACTTGATTAGATTTCGACTAGGTCCAATGGTTTAAAAGGGAAGGTTTCGATAGGGTTGCGCCTTTGATTTAAATGATTGCTTTCAACTAAGCTGAACCCTTTTGCTGCCGCCTTTTTAACTTTCATCCTAGAGGGTTTTGAAGGGGTTACTCGTTTTCTAAAATCTACCCACATCTCCAATGCTTTCAAAGGGATGGTTTCGACACCATCACTTCTTTACTTAGGAATGCTTTCGAAAGATAGGATTTCGACTTAAACGGTATTAATGACCCTTTTGCTCAATTGAAGTATAGCCCAAAATGGTTTCGATAGAGTCAGTTTTGAATGGTTTCGAACGATGTTTTTCCCCATATTTTAAATTGAACCCAAATGCTTATGAAAGGTTTAAGTTTATCAAGATTTGATGCTTTCGAAAGGTTTTAAAGGAAGGTTTCAAAGGGGTGGTTCCCCAATTGTTTCGAATGAGTCAAAAAGTTTGGTTTTTCTGGCTGTTTCGAAAGGATTGAAGGAAAAGATTTTCCCAAGAATTTCGAAAGGAAATGTATAAAGGTTTTAAAAGAAGGATGTCCAAGGTTTTTAAAGCTTTCAAAAGGAAGGATTTCCAAAGGTTTCGAAAGGGTTTTGAGAATGGTTTCAAAAGGAAGGTTTTGGTCTTTCGGCCTAGAAAAAAAAGGTTTTTACTTGGTTTCGAAAGGGGTAATGGTTTCGAAAGGAGTACTTTAAATGGATTCGAAACGGGAACTTTCAAAGATTTAAATGTTTCATCAACTAGATTTAGCTAAAGTGTATATAACATGGCAAGGTGATTTTAAGTAAAGCATAAAGTTTATATATTTTCCATGTTTGAGTTTGATTTATAGGTTTAACTCACTTTGAAAAGGTGTTCAAGGAAAATTTTAGGAAGGAATCCCTAAGTAAAATGACTCGGATATTAGAATACCAGATGGGACTGCTATATGTTCACACCCTATACATTAGCTATTAGCCCTAGCTAATTTTTTCCAAAATTCTAATGTGCAGGGCTTTGTCATAGGTAGACTAAAATTATGAATACACAAAGAAAGGAATATATGTTTGTATATAGATAGATTATTAGTGAACCTGCTAAACCATTAGGATCAGGTGACCCTGAAAGATGATAAGTTAAGGACAGACCATCCAAAAGAGAAGTATTTAAACTATAAATAAAGACAGAATATCCAGAAGAGGAGGACTATCTAATTGATGTTAGATAAATTTTGATATGTTGTCTGATAGGCTCGAGTCAGCCAAAGGTTAACAAGTAGCCTGAAAACTAAAGTGCACGAACAGATAGTTCATTTATTACCTGGTATGTATGTTTACGTAATAATGCTTTCTAGATTTTAACCAATTTTGGCTGCAGGAAAAGAATTGCGAAAGATATGTTTTAAAAGGATGGTAGTGAGGAGAAACCCGTTTCGCTAAGTGGCGTGGTCTCACTTAACATAAAATAACATTAATGAATAGTATTATTTACACTAGGCTTTATGTCTGACTCAAAGTTTTTATTCCCATAAACTCTCGGGTGCTCAAAATTGATATCAGTAGGCAGAGGGTTGAGGTTTTTAGATTTTTATTGTTTTGGCAAATACAGCTTCCAAAGACGAACAGGTGGCCGACGGATAACTAATTAGAAGTGTACACTATTTTTTATATTCCGCAGTGTATATTTAATCACAAATGACTATATTGCTTTAATCAACCAAGGGGGCATCGTCATATGTCACTCTTGGCGTATTATTGTAAATTATATTTCATCATTGCTTGGGAAACGTTTTGGGGATTATGTAACTTGGATATGAATCTGTTTTGGAATGTAATCAGTAAAATGTTGTTTTTAGAAATCTATGATTTTTTTCATATTCAAGTGCTTCTGATAATATGGATACCATTAGCCTTACCGTATTTTGTCACCGATACCATGGATGACTGCAGCATTTATAATGCTTAGCTTTTGGCCTCTAGATACGGGATATTACAACTTGATATTAGAGCATAGGTTTATGAAAAACTTTGAACCAAAAATGGTTTTGAAAACATATTCCTAGGATTAGAGTAAGATTAGGATATGGGATAACACTATAGTAATGTATTTGTATTTGCTATATATAAGTATACGCTTGATCTCTAGTCTCCTATCTTTGATAAGGTTATTCTACCATATCTCATGAGGTTTGAATATATATATATATATATATATATATATATATATATAGATATGGAAGGTAGAAGAGGAAGAATTAACCACGTAAGGGGAAGCACCGATGGGAATGACGGACCTAATATGAGGGGAACTCAAGGTCAGGCACAAGCAAAGAATGTGGATGCTGGAGTACCACAAGTTGGAATAGAAGCAATGTATCCGTTTTTTGTGAATATGGTGCAGGTGGGAGTTGCTACTGGAGTAGTTGAAAGGGGAATTCAAGAAGATCTAGTTGCTAATGATTATGCTAAGTTTAGTGGAGATTACACTAAGCTTAGGAGGAATCCACTTACTGGAACCTAGGATGCCATTGAGTGGAAAACGGATTGTTGCACTACGAAAGGATTTTTGCAGATTTGAGGCTTAATGATGAGCAGCATAGGAGGTTGGCATCTATATAGCTTCAGGGAGCTGCTTTGTTTTGGTGTAATAGTGTGACGTGGCAGTAGATGAGGAGACCATGACCCAGGCAGAGTTCAAGAGGAGGTTCCAAGAGAGGTTCATGTCAGTTATGGCGCAGTCTGTTTTGATTAGGAAGTTTGCTGAGCTAAAACAGAAAGAGATGACTATTCTGGAGTATGCTAGTAGGTTTGAAGAGCTAGCCAGATATGGTTATGCTGCTATGGGTACAGCGATGAAGAGGAACGATAAGTTTATCAAAGGATTGAAGCCTAAGTAGGCCAAGGTTACTTCACCGCATATTAGAGATCCTTGTGGTGTGGTTGTGGAGATGGCTTTGAGACAAGAGATGCTCATTTTTCAGGGGAAGAATAAGGCTAAGGAGGTCTAGGTTGGACAGGGCCAAAAAAGGAAGTTCTTTCACAAGAAGGGTGCTTAGAAGGGTGGAGCAGCCAAGAGGGGAAAGCCTAAGGTGGTCTGTTTCAAGTGCAACAAGAAGGGACATTTTGCCAATGAGTGTCGTACTGGGAAGGCTAAGGAAGTGATCGGGAAGAAGAATATCATATGCTTCAATTGCGATAGGATAGTCCATTATAAGAACCAGTGCAAGAAGCCCGCTAAGGATGGAAAGGGCAAGGTTTATGCATTGAAACCTGCTACTTCGAAGCCGAGAGCTCAGGAGAAGGGAAAGACATTTTTGGGAGGTACGCTTCAGATCCATTGTATGTCTGTTAGCATTCTATTTGATATTGGTGCATCGCATTCTTTTATATTTAGATATTTGGTAGATAAGCTTAACCTAGAACACATATTTATTTTCTTCCTTACAGGTTGCGAATCCAATAGGAGGGTATGCAACTCTAGGGTTGAGATGTGACCAGCTAGAGTTTGACTTGTTAGGTCATACTTTTATTTGCAGTTTGAAAGCGTTTGATTTTGTGGGGTTTGTAATTATTCTTGGTAAGGATTGGTTAAGTGAGTACGATGCTAGGATAGGAAAATATCTCTCATACACCCTGATTGTAGTGAGTGGATAATTTATACCGTTGAAGGTACTAGGGTTGAAATGTATACTTTGTTGGGTGTTATGGAATCGAATGATGACTTGAGTTGAGTTTTCATGGTTAGATAATTCACATATATTTTTAACTCTGTAGTAGGATTGCCACCGAAATGAGCTATTGAGTTTCAGACAGATTAGGTTCCGGGAGCAGAACCGGTGAGTAGGCCGCCAAGCAGGATGACCCCTATAGAGATGAGGTAATTGAAAGTGCAGTTGACGGATTTGGAAGGCAAGAGTTTTATCAGGTCGAGTAGTTCGCCTTGAGGTGTAGCAGCAGTGTTTGCTAAGAAGCCGAATGGATCGTTGAGACTATATATCTATTATCGTAAGTTGAATGAAAGGGTGATAAAGAATCGATATCTATTGCCCAGAATTGACGATTTTTTCGACCAATCGAGTGGTGCCAAGGTATTTATTCAGTTAAATTTGACAACAGGTTTCCATCATTCTTTGTGGATTTGATGAATCGAGTTTTCCCAGAGAACTTGGATAGGTTCGTATTGGTTTTCATAGATGAAGTTATGATGTACTCTAAGGATGAAATAGAGTATGAGGTTTATCTTAGAGTGGTGCTTGAGATGCTAAGGCAGCATCAGCTAAAGGCGAAGTTTTCGAAGTGTCATTTTTGAAAGGAGGTGAAGCTTCTTCGTGTCTCGGAGAAAGGGTTGTCGGTAGATCCGGCTAAGAAAGAAGTAGTGAATAGTTGGAAGAAACTCGAGACAGAAACCAAGATAAAGAGTTTCCTTAGGTTGGCTGGTTATTACCGGAGATTTATTAAGGATTTTTTGTGAATAGCAGAACCAATGACCAACCTAACAATAAAAGATGTGAAGTTTGTGTGGACCGATAAGTGTGAGAAATCATTTCAGAGTTTGAAACACTTATTGACCCATGCTGCTGTGTTGGTAGATCCAAAAGGGAATCAGGATTTGGTGGTATATATCGACGCATGTGAAACGGGATTAGGAGCTGTGCTGATGTACAGAGGCAAAGTGATTGTCTATGCTTTTAGACAGCTTAGGCCGCATCAAGTCAGATATCCAACGCATGATTTTGAATTGGCTGCCATGATTTTTGCATTGAAAGTGTGGAGATATTACCTTTTGGGAGAGAGGTTTGAGTTATATACAGATCATAAGTCATTGAAGTATTTATTCTCTCAGAATGAGCTGAGCATGGGACATCAGAGATAGTTAGAGTTTACAGCCGCTTATGATTTTGGGACTGAGTACACACCAGGGAAAGGCAATAAGGTTGTAGATGCACTTAACAGGAAACATCAAAATGCAGTATTAGTGATGATTGCTAAGTGGAAAGATTTGGAAGCATTTGCAGATTGTAGAGTGCAGTGAAGATCTGATGCTGGGTCTAGTGGAGAAACTGCAGTATTATCTTGTTTGGAAGTTCAAACAGTGATGATCGAAAGGAGAGCTTCTAAATAGATGGAGAATCCAGCATTAGCTGATCAGATCAGAAAGTTAAGAGAAGGAACCAAGAGCAATAACTTAAAGGACTTTGGTCTTGACCAAAACGGGTGGTTGAGAAAAAAGAGAAGATTATGTGTCCCGAGCGTCGGAAACATAAGGAAAGAAGTCTTGGAGGAGTGTCATCATTCGAAGTTCTCTATTCATCCGAGAGGAACCAAGATGTATCGGGATATGAAGAGAAGTTATTTTTGGGAAGGTATTAAGTGGGATATTGGCTCATGTGTAAAGTAGTGCTTGAATTGCCAATAGGAAAAGGCCGAACACCAGAAGCCAAGTGGATTGCTTCCGCCATTTGATATTCTAATATCAAAATGGGATTCTATTTCTATGGATTTCACTGATGGGTTTTTAAGTTCGAACAGAGGAAATGAATGTATATGGTCATAGTGGACAGATTGACCAAGAGTGCCCATTTCATTCTAGTTAAGTTAAATGGGACGACACCTGTTTTAGCGAAGCTATTAATGAAGAATGTGGTTAGGCTGCATGGAATTCCTAGTAGTATAGTAAGTGATAGAGATTTCTTATTCACTAGTGAGTTCTAGAAGAATCTATAGGAGAGTTTAGGAACCAAGCTCAAGATGAGTACCGCTTACCATCCGTAGACAGATGGGACAACAGGGAGAGTTAACAAAATCTTGGAGGATTTGTCAACATCTTGTGTATTAGACTTTAGGGGATAATGGGAAGACCAGTCGTATTTAGTCAAGTTTTCATATAACAACAATTATTAGACTAGTACTGGGATGGCACCTTTTAAAGCTTTGTAGGGAAGGCTATGCAAATCTCCCGTATGTTGGTTGGAGATCAGGGATAGGTTGGTTCTTGGTCCATATTTGGTTAGGGAAGCTGCAGAAAAGATTGAGGTCGTTCAGGCTAGAATGAAGAAGGCCCAGTCTAGGAAAAAGAGTTATGCAGATAGCAAAAGGAAAGACTTAGAGTTCTCGGTTGGAGATCAAGTATTCATTAAGGTGTCACTGATGAAGTTTGTGACCAGATTCGGAAGATCAGGGAAGTTGGCAATGAGATTCGTTGGACCTTTTCCTATTGTTCGTAGAATCAGAAAATTCACACATAAAGTAGAGTTATCGAGCAGTTTGGCAGGTGTCTACAGTGTTTTTCATGTTTCTCATCTCAGAAAGTGTGTTAGAGACCCGGACACTACTATTGCACCCACTGTGCTAGATGACTTAGTAGTAGAACCAGATTTGACCATTATTATAAAAGCAGTTGGTATAGTTGCGAGAGATGATAAGAGGCATAGAAACTAGATGGTCAAATTAGTCAAAGTCCAGTGTAGTGACGATGATAGGGACTATACCTGGGAAGTTGAGAGTAGAATTAGAGATGCTTATCCTGATTTGTTTGATGGAATGTTTTACTTCTTTGTTTGCTTTGTGTGTACCTTATCGTAATTTCATGGATGAAATTCTTTAAGGAGGGGATTTTGTAACACCCCATATTTTGATGAAATTATTTAGAATATTTAATTAGATAAATAAAATAAAATAAAATAATATGATGATTAAGAGATTGAGATTTGAATTATAGTCAAGGGGTAGTCGTGCCATTAACCAATGAATTAAAGAAGTATTTAAAATGTAATATAGGTGGGGTAAAATAGGAAAGAGGCCATTCCTACATCTATAACCCATGGCTTTTTATTATACTACATGTCCATTTCATTTTGAAAGTTTAAAAGCTAAGCCGGCCACCATTAATAAGAGAAACGGAAATAAAGAGAAAGGGGAAGCTTAATCAACATCAAATTCATTCAAATCTCATATCTTTAATCTCTAAAGCTAAAGCTAAATCGAAAAATGTTTGCATCTCTAATTTGATTAGTTTTTGGTTTTAAGGAGAAGTCCGAAATGATTTGCAATGTTTTTCCAAGTTTTTGAAAGATGGAATGATTATATAATCTTATCAATGATTTATACATGTTCATATTAATTTTATGATATGTTTTAAGGTAAAAACCCTATTAAATGACATTCAAATGCCTTGCAAATTTTTATATCATCCATAAATAGTATTTTGTTGATGTGTTTCAATTTTTTGAATTTTTTGAATTTTCATGCATTTTATATAAATTTTCTAGTAGATAAAATGTTATTTTAGGTCATAAATTATTTACGATTAAATAATAAAAGGTTTGGGTGTTAACTTTTTATATGTTAGAAAACATATTAAAAGAGATTTTTTGGAATTTTATAGAATTTTCCCAAGTGTTTTAACGGGTATATAATATTATTTAAGATAGGGGACTTAAACGTTTTATATATTTATAAAAGGAGAAGTGGCTCTTTGCAAATAATTTAAATTTGTTATTTCTAAAAATTGGCAGCACTTCTGAAAAGTCCAATGGAAACCGTTCAAATTTGGACAAACAAGGCAGGTTAGGTATAAAAGAAATGGTTTAAAAAGAAAAATAAATAGGTTTTTCACTATTTCGACACTTACGGCACCAAGTTCCGCCTTTCTACCTTTGCCTCCAACACTGTCGAAACCAATGCACATGGTATCAAGAAACTTGTATGTAGTGAATTGGATATAGGCTGAAGGCATAGAGTCGAAACTAGGGGTTTTGAACGGGTTGAGGCATTACTTTTCTTTTTAAAAAGAAAATTTGTCTGCTTGCTTTCGACTAAGATGCTTTCGATTTGGTTTGCTTTCAACTAGGTCAAATGGTTTAAAAGGGAATGGGTTCGATAGGGCTACGCCTTTGTTTTAAATGATTGCTTTTGACCAAGCCGTAACCTTTTGCTACCACCTTTTTACCTTTCAACCTAGAGGGTTTCGAAGGGGTTACTTATTTTCTAAAATCTATCCATATCTCCAATGATTTCGAATGGATGGTTTCGACACCATCACTTTTTTACTTGGAAAAGCTTTTGAAAGATAGGCTTTGAATTAAATGGTTTTTACGAATCTTTTGCTCAATTGAAGTATAACCCAAAATGGTTTCAAAAGAGTTAGTTTTAATGGTTTCAAAAGATGTTTTTCCACATGTTTTAAATTAAACCCAAGTGCTTTCGAAAGGTTTAAGTTTATCAAGGTTTGATGCTTTCGAAAGGTTTTAAAGAAAGGTTTCGAAGGGGTGGTTCACCAATGGTTTCGAAGGAGCCCAAATGGTTTGGTTTTTCTGGTTGTTTCGAAAGGATTGAAGGAAAAGGTTTTTCCCAGGGTTTTGAAATGCAATGTTTAAGGGTTTTAAAAAAAGTATATCTAAGGTTTTTAAAGCTTTCAAAAGGAAGGATTTTCATAGGTTTAAAAAGGATTTTGAGGATGGTTTCAAAAGGAAGATTTTGGCCTTTCGTCCTAGATAAAAGAAAGGGTTTTGCTTGGCTTTGAAATGGGCACTTTCAATGGTTTCGAAAGGGGTACGTTCAACCATTTCGAAAGGGGGACTTTCAAAGATTAACATGTTTTCATCAACTAGATTTGGGTAAAGTATATATAATATGGCAAGATGTTTTTGAGTAAAGCGTAGAGGTTATATATTTTCCTTGTTTGAGTTCTATTTAAAGTTTTTAAATCATTTTGAAAGGTTTTTGAGGATAATTTTAGGAAGGAATCCCTAAGTAAAATGACTCGGATATTAGAATACCAGATAGGACTGGTATATGGTTGCGCCCTATACATTAGCTATTAGCCCCAGCTAATTTTGCCCAAAATTCTAGTGTGTAGGGATTTTTCACAAGTAGACTAAAATCATGAATACACACATAAAGGAATATATGTTTGTATACATATAGGTTATTAATGAGCTCGCAAAACCATTAGGATTAGGTGACCCTGGGAGGTGAGAAGTTATGGATAGATTGTCTAGAAGAGAAGTATTTAAAAGATAGTTAAGGACAGAACGTCCAGAAGAAGAGGAGTGTCTAACAGATGTTAGATAAATTTTGACATGTTGTCTAGTAGGCCTGAGTCAGCCAAAGGTTAATGGTTAGCTAAACAAAACTAAAGTGCATGAACAGATAGTTCATTTATTACCTGATATGTATGTTTATATAATAATGCTTTACAGATTTTAACCAGTTTTGGTTGTCGGAAAAGAATTGCAAAAGATATGTTTTAAAAGGCTGTTAGTGAGGGAAAACCTGTTTTGCTAAGCGACGTGGTCTCACTTAACATAAAATAATAGAGATGAGCAGTATTATTCACACCAGGCTTTATGTTCGACTCAAAGATTTTATTCCCCTTAAACTATCGGGTGCGCAAAATTTATTTAATTAGGATGAGGGTTGTGGTTTTTGGTTGTTTTGGTGAATAAAGTTTCCGGAGACGAGCAGCTGGTTGACGAATTGCTAATTAAGAGTACAGATTATTTTGTTTTGATTCCACTGTGTATATTAAGTTAGATATGACCTTATTGCTTTGAACAACCAAGGGGCATCGTCATATATCGCTCTTGGCATATTATGGTAAATTATATTTGATCATTGCCACGAAAATGTTTTGGGGATTATGTAACTTGGATATGAATTTGTTTTGAAATGTAATAAGTAAAATGTTGATTTTGGAAAATCTATGTCTTTGTTAATATTCAAGTGCTTCTAATATTTTGGATACCATTAGCATTACCGTATTTTATCACTAAAAATTAGTACTATAGATGACTCTGCAGCGCCTCGCTTTTAGCCTCTAGGTATAGGATGTTACACTATTGTTTGTTGGTTGTTAATCCTGCTCAATTAGTTTATGAGCATATATTATTTGATAATTGTAAGTACATTAAAATGAATCCATTGTGAATTAAGTTTCACAATTTGACTATAAGGTGTCCGGAATAAATGTTAAGTAAAGGAAATCTTTTAACAAAGGTTATTTAAAATAATATAAATGGTACGATAAGACATTAAAAGAATAAATATTTGAGGAAATTTAATTATAATGAAGGAGAATTATTATATTATGAAATGTTTGGACCAAAAATGGTCACAAACACCTAGTTGTATGTGAAAGCACCAATTTCTAAAATCAATATCTAAATAGAAAGATAAGCAGCCAGATCACAGATTAAGTAGTAGAAGAAGTAAAGGAACAAACGAGTTTTATAGTGGTTCGGCAAACTCCGGCCGACGTCTACGCCAATAATCTTTTATTCGTACTGTAAGATTAAAAGTAAAGTTGTTTTTTCCTTTGAAAATTAATGAAGGAAGGGATAAGTAGTGATGAAAGAGAGTCATTTGAAAAGTCCCTTGCAATGAACCAAGTCCGCTGTATTTATAGGTAAAGACGTGCATAGATCGGGTTGAAATTTCGACAGAAGAACCTCTAGGCCCATACGAGCCGATCCACAAAATTTTTGATCAATCAAACACAAAAAATAATTTAGTCAAATTGTTCCATACTAACTCCATTGGGCTACGATCGTTTCTATGGGGTACCCCATGCCTCTAGACCTTGCTCCTAAATTTTCCCGCCATTACGATTTACCTTTGTGAGATATCGACCAATCTTCACTATTTTGAATAAAAATTGGATAATAGGAGATCATTTCAAGCCTCACCCTTTTGAGCTTCGATCAATCATGTGGGTTCCCCATGACGTTAGCTACTTGCTTTCCATGCAATTTCGACGTACTATTTGTGAAATATCGTGTTTTGCATAAAACTATGGATCACTACGCTGATTTGTACGATTGTACCAATAAAAATCGACCTCTTTTCCAAGATTTCATCCATTTGAGCTGCAATCGATCATATGGGTGCTCCATGACATAAGATACTTGTTCTTCAAATTTCATGTAATTCCGACCTTTTTTGTAAGATATCACATTTTCTATAAAATTATGGATCGTTATGCTGATTTGTACAATCATTTCAATAACGATCGGCATCTTTTCCAAGATTTCATCCTTTTGAGATATGATTGATCATATGAGTGCCACATGATGTAAGATGCTTGCTCTCCAAATTTCACGCAATTCGACATACCGTTTGTGAGATATCACATTTTCCGTGCAACTATGGATCGTTCTTGCTGATTTGTACGATCATTCCAATAACGATGAACCTCTTTTCCAAGACTTAGGAGTTTTTTCGTGCGATCATTTTTCTAGGCTCTACTCTTTAGTATATTGATGATCTGAAAGTTTCAAGTACATTAGCTTTTTAGATTTTAAGGTATTGATTGATCTTCGTTGATTTACGCTGTTTTATGGGTCGTTCCCGATCGATTCATATAAATTCTTCCTTCGACTATAACTTGAGCATATGAACTCCAATTGACTTGAAATTTTGAAATATGGCCTCATGGGGCCTTCCTCATCACTTCATATAGATTCCACCTTTATTGGGACCTGGTATGAATCCTTCCAACTATTGTCTGTAGTTTCAAATATCATCGATTTCCAACCCTGATAACCATCTCTACGGGCTTTCTGCCTTGATGATCACAGAAGCCATCTAGCCAACTTTTACGATATACTGACTAGTCTAAAGGAAGTAAAACATTACCCCCCAAAAGATGCCTTACGATAGGAAGGCATGCTTTGAATTACCTTAAGTCCAAAGTTCGAAACTCATCAAACCTACGAACAAATCTGTGATCTTGACTGATTGTTAGTAACGGCTGTTCAGGGCCATTAGTCAAATTCATAGCCGCCCTAGACTGATGATGATCCCACAGTATTGAGTGTTTGTTCGAGGCGAAATGCGTGTAATGTGATCGTTCGAGATCGAACGCCTATTTGAGGTGAAATGTGATCGTTCAAGATCGGGTGCCTATTCTAGGCATAATGTGATCGTACGAGATCGAGTGCCTATTCGAGGCAAAATGTGGTCATTTGAGATTAAGTACCTGTTTGAGGTGTTGTGTGGTCATTCTAGATCGAGTGTTTGTTCGAGGTGAAATGTGATCATTCAAGATCAACTGCCATTCGAGGAGAAATATGGTCGTTCGAGATCGTGTCTCGTTCGAGGAGAAATGTGATCGTTTAAGATCGAGTGCCATTCAAAGTGAAATGTGATTGTCTAGATGGGACTCCAAATTTTTAAAGTTAGATTTTATGTTCGAGTGATCTTCGTAATCAGAATATTCAACTAGTAGAATCAAGTCCAAATACTAAATGAAAAAGAAAAACTAAACACTATAATGCATGCCTCTTTGGATGTGATGGTTCATCGCCATCTCAAAGCATGTCTCGGGACCCTTCTCGATCTCGTACATGTGTAAGTGATTTAGCCATTTTAATGTGGAGTTTATTGCTTATTCCTTGCCATCCCAATCAATTGATGATAAGTTTATGCCTCAATCCAAAACAATTCCCATTCGATGCGGATGGTGGCTTCTCCTTTTCTATCCCCGTTGCCCTTATTCTTATGTATTGTAAAAGCCTGCCATTTCAGACATGTTTCTCAATCTCATTCTTTAAGTGCATGCAACCATTTGTACTATGTACACTAGCTCATGGAACAGACAATATTTTTCTGATTTCTTTACATTATTTATAGGCTCTCTCCTCATTGGCCTTCGATAGGGGATCTGCCCCCTAGTGTCCAGATATATCTATTCCAATTTCTCAGTCACTTCCGTGTAAGAGGTGGATCTCGGTTCCATTCATGGTCACTTCGATCCATTGGCACCATCCTCTGCTTTCCATTTTCCTTTATTCTTGTTTGAACCTTTCATCGGCGAGCATCTACCTTTAACCGCATAAATTTCCACTTCCTCTCTTCCCTTTATATCAGCTTTCGCATCTTTTTTATCACAAAAACCTTTCTGCTTCATGGTAAAATTCATGGATCCCATTCCAACGATATCTTGAAATCCGAGTTATCCGCAATCCCTAACACTACTGCAATAAAAAACATCGACGGATCTGGTCAATCCCCGAAGCTACTATCGTATTGAACCTGGTTAAGAAATACCTAAGTGATGATTCTTTCCACTGTTTCATGTTGAATTCATCACACTTTTGGGTCACGTGATGTGGAATCGAAGTTGCCTCATAAACCTTTCGATCAATTTCGTCCATGTGCTAATAGAGCTCCTTTTCAACTGTCTGAACCATAGTGCAGCCATATCCATTAAGTATAAAGGAATGCACCATGCAATGGCTTCCTTCGATGCCCCAAGTACCTCTATGTGTCTCATATACCTCATTAGATAAATAGTGGGATACGTTTTTCCATCATATGTCTCAAGCATTGGTAGTTTGAACTCTGATGGATTCTTAGCTTGCCTGATATTAGGAGCGAAGAGACTCCTATTTACATCTTCCAGATCCATATTTACCAATCCTACTCCCATAGCCCAATTGATCATTTCCGCCAACTTGTTTTTGTAATCTAGTGGTAGTCTTCGATCATTGTCCACAACCTTCCCTCGAGTCCATGGGGGAATCCTAAGATGTGCTCTTCTAGACGAGCATCCACATTCCTATCAATGCCAAACTGGATAGGACCAACGATATCCTACGTGGAATCGATCCAACCTGACACGGGGTCATGCCCCTAAGTATAGATCGGTCGACACTGATCGTTCTGGAACAATCAGTCTCGATCATTCTTGGTTGGTTCGGGGTCGCTCATTGCTGTTCCACTCAATCCTGCATCTTCTTAGCTTCGTTTCCTTGGTCCTATTTTTGGTTTTCCTCAGCTCGTGCTTCTCCAACACCGTTATCCATATTTATAGTGTTTCGTGCTACTCCATTTCCTTGTTTTTGCGCTCTAGCTTGTCCAATCTATTGGAGTAGATTCTGCATTATCTCCTCCTGTCTCGTTAGCATCCACTCCTACATAGCATCCATCATTGTTTCCATTTCATCTCTAGTGATGTAGATAAATGTCTGATTTACTCTAGCTCCAGAAGAAGCCTCCTGAATCCCTCCATGATAACTCCTATCCGCTAATGGTCTCCTCATTGATTGCCAAACCATTGCTTCCTATATTCAAGTATCCAAGCTTCCAAATCCAAGATCCTAGCTTCCAAATCTGTAGGTGCAAATCCTTCTCGGTGAAAGCACCAAAATATTTGCACCAAAAATGGTCTAAATCACCAAGTTGTATGCGCAAAAACTACTTTCCAAAACAATATCAAAATAGAAAGATAAGAATGTAGATCACAGAATAAATAACAGAAAAAGTAAAGGAACATAGGAGTTTTACAGTGGTTCGACAAACTTTGGCCTACGTCCACTCCAATAATCTTTTAGTTATACTACAAGATCACAAGTATGATTGTTTTTTCCTTATAAAATTAATGGAGGAAGAGATAAGAAGTGATGAAAGAGGGTCAGTCAAAAAGTCCCTTGCAATGAGCCAAGTCCATTGTATTTATAGGGGAAGGCTTAGATGGATTGGGCTGAAATTTTATCAAAAGAACCTCCAGGCCCATATGACCCGACCCACAAAATTCAAGATCGATCAGACATCAAAAAGTAATTTACTCCAATCATTCCATACTAATTCCAATATGGCTGTGATCATTTTTATGAGGTCCCCCATGCCTCTAATCCTTGCTCTCAAAGTTTCGCGCCATGTCGACTCACCGTTTGTGAAATATCGATCGATCTTTGTTGTTTTGACTCAAATTGGATCATAGGAGGTCAAATCATGATTTATTATTTTAAGCTACGATCGATCATGTGGGTTTTCCATTATGTTAGCTACTTTCTATCCAAATTTTATGCAATTCCGATGTACCGTTTATGAGATATCACGCTTTCTGTAAAACTATGGATCATCGTGCTGATTTGTACGGTCATTCCAATAACAATCGCCCTCTTTTCCAAGATTTCATCATTTTGTGCTGCGATCAATCATGTGGGTTCTCCATGATGCAAGATACTTGCTCCATTAATTGCGTACAATTACAACGTTCCGTTTGTGAGACAGCATATTTTCTGTGAAACTATGGATCATTATGTTGATTGTATGATCGTTCCAATAACGATCGGCCTCTTTTCCAAGATTTTATCCTCTTGAGCTACGATCATTCATGTGGGTGCTCCATGATGTAATATTTTCTTTCTCCAAATTTCATGCAATTTCAATCACCATTTGTGAGATATCGCATTTTCTGTGCAACTATGGATCGTTCTGGCTGATTTGTACGATCGTTCCAGTAACGATCAGCCTCTTTTTCCAAGATTTGAAAGTTTTGTCATGTGATAAATTTAATGGGCTCTATTCTTCAATATATTGATGGTATGAAAGTGAGTGCATTGGCTTTGTATATTTTTAAATATTGATCGATCTTTGTGGATTTACCATGTTTAATGGATCGTTCCCGATCGATCTATATAAATTCTTCCTTTGCCCATAACTCGAGCATACGAACTTCGGTTAACTTGAAATGTGACATCACAGGCCCTTCCTTCTCACATTATATTGATTGCATCTTGATTCAGACCCAATTCGAATTTGCCCAACTACTGTCCATAGTTCCAGATATCATCGATTTTCGAGCCTGATTACCATCTCTCCGGGCTTCCTGCCTTGATCGCAGAAGCCATTAAGGCAATTTTTATGATATACTACCTGTTCAAAAGGCGGTATAAGATGAAATATTTTATATAAAGGTAATTTTATATTAGTTTGATTTATAGAATGTGTTTTAAAAAGGATTTTTGAATTTAAATCCCATGGTCATCTTAAATAATTTCGAAAGGTTTATGAATAACAACAACAACAACAACAATAATATATGGTGTACTGCCTGGAAGTATTTCTAAAATATAAATATTGTGGAAATGAAATTTTAAGTGGAATGCATTTTCTTTAGGATAATTCAAAGGTTGTGGTAATATGAATAATCTACCAAGTATCGAACGGATGTTGCTTAGGCTAATGTTGTTGAGTACTTGGTAAGTTATTCTCTTTATCATTGTTCAATTAAAATGAGTTCAAATCCGAACAAAGCTAAAGTGTGTTTTAGTAAATTAATTGTTTGAAGTTATTTCATAAAGAAATATAAGTAGTATATTTTCAAAGATGGAATTTTGAAATAAAAACTAGGTATTTAATTTTTAATTTCCCTTAAAAAGGATTCGATTTCAAAATAAAAGTTATTTTGAATAACAATTTGAAAAATGAAAATTTTAAAACTCTTGGATAGAAAAGAAATAATTTAACTCAAGTTTTGAATGGACTAAATTAGATAAAAAGGTTTTGTTAAATTTATTTAAAACATAGTTTTTGTTAATTATATAAGTTGTTAAATTATTTAGTTATATTGTGCCAACTTATAAACATTTTTCCTTAGAGCATTCTAAGGTAAAGAGGTCGAAGGGTTGACTTAGTTTTAAAGACCTAATTTTTTTGGATTTCCAATTAAATTTTAAGAAAATAAAATAAAAAAATAATAATAAAATGGTGTTTTATATATACTCTTAGGATCTAGAAGGGTATCATACAAGTAAATAAAATAGAGTAAGTTTGTATTTGTTGTTTTATAATGTATTGTCTTTGTAAAATATTTATAATCTTAGGTCTAAGTTTATGAAGTAATTCATAAAATAATTTTAGTGTTGAAGGAAATAATAAATTGAAAATATGAGTGATCTAGAAAGAGATTGGTATTTTAAGAAACCAATCAAACTAAGTACGTAAGTTAAATGTCGATCGTTGTATTCGCACGGTTCTTGATCTAGGAATCGAACACACAGCTTTAGGATGATTCATACTAGTCCAAAAAATGATTTCTCACTTGATTCTTGTAAGCGAACACTTGACTCCAATTCTCTTTACGACAATGAAGTTATCTATCATATTTTATGACCATGCAAGGAGAACAGAAGTTTCTACTTGAGGAACATGATCGGAGTCAGCTCTAAGGGAGGTCGAGTGACCGATACTAGTTTGAATGTAATGGCTCAGGATTTTCGACTTTCGAAAATCGACATTAGTACATTCACTGTATAACATGCCGAACAATCGAGTGCCAAAAATACCATGTCAATAGGATAAAGAAGAAAATGGATAATAGAAGTGGCAACACAGAATCTCACAATCACAACGGAACAATATATAATAACCGATCTTTATACAAAAAGAAACTATAACAGTTAACATTAACACAATCATCAGAGTACAACAGCCAACAATATCAATTCGGACAGTTATAATAACTTGTCCTCACAAGTGTTGGATATACAAAATAACTCACACATAGCGGAAATAACCAAGTACGTATAACATGCTTGAGAATCCTCCAGCTCGTCTCCTGAGCTCCCATAGCATTCTATCCTGAATCTGTAATACTCGGTCTAACCCAAGTATTATAATAAAATAACACTTGTGTCAGTCTGGAAAACCATCGTGAGAATAACACACTCAATTTGGATTATTATTGTTACCAAAATTATTTGAAAACAAAGCTATCTTGTAAGACCACGCGATACAAAAATACGATGGTCTTTTACCTTATGATAACCAAAATATTTTATATCAAAATCATTTGATACTATAATAACGTGTATAGAAAATAAACTATAAAATAGCTGAAATGCTTGCAACTCACCTTTTAGCATAGTTGGGCACAGTCAAAATCATACAAGCTCATAGTGGATATTGGACTCCATACAATGACTGGACTACTGGGATATCGCCCATCATAGTACATCTGTTGACTAATGTACCGAGATCGTACCAAACAATCCCTGCCAACACAGGACTAGCCTACCCCTTGCTGGATTGTACCGAATATGTTGTCATCCCGAGTGTTCCAACCCTAATCAAGCGCTCTCTTTTCCATGCACAACCATATCCACAATTACAATAACATATCTGAGGGTATCTAGAAAAGTGATAACATACCCTACTTCGGTGCGACCCACTTAGCTCTGCTGCATCTTCCATGTTTTAGTCATTCCCGATTGACGAGACTTGAGGCTACGTTTTACATTTAGAATAGTATTCATACTTGGAATGCTAACACTACCTTTTAGACCATAATTCAAATGATAGTATTCATCCATACAAGTTGTTCTGGATCTGAACAAACTGAATCTCCTTCAAGATCACCATCTTCATTATCTTCAAGGTATCATAAATCGTAATGCACAGATCGGATCGAAGTGGTTTTCGAATAATTCTCGGCCTCTTCAAAACCATCAACAAATTTGGCCAGATATGACATTTGGTTATTTAACTATCAAATTTCACACATAAGCAGTCACAGGCCCAATTTATTTAATCTTCTTAAAATTTTCATTCCAAATATCTTTACCCAAATATACATTTAATCTCTTCCAGTATTCCAATGTTTAAAAAGCAAATTCAAATCCTTATATCCTGAATGGGATATTTTCATACTGTATTAACACTTAGAAATATTTTCGTATAACCTTCTCATAGTTAAAACATTCATAAATCATTTATTTCAATACTTAGAAAAATATTTATAAATATATATTCCAAAATCACTTACTTCTCAACATTTAGCAAATATCTCTATCTTATCGATTTTATAGGTATATTCATAAATGAGGAAACCTCACTTTTATTCCAACTTCATAAACCATTTACAACCCTTTTTTAAAGTCACAAATCATTATAATTCAGTTCATAAATCTTCGGAATTTTCGCAATCCCTTCTTCAATTTCCAAAATCGATTTTTCCTAAATAAAATTTCATTCACCAATTTATAACTTCTTTAAATCAGATTCATTTTTCGAAGTTCACTTTTCTAACTATTTTGAAAATTTCTTAAGTTTCCAAAATTCCGTTATTATATTTCTCTTACAAAATCCATACCCGTTAAGCAACCCCCGTTTACAATTCTCGAGAGAAATTATAAATAAAAATCAATCACTTACTTTTAAATTCTATATATAAACAATGCAAATTAAAAACATGGTTAAATAATTATTAAAAACACCAAAGCACTTTTAAAATAAACGTTAATAACTAATTCCAATTCATTTACAAAATTTCTAATCAATTTACAAAACTTGTTTATAAAACTTAGAATTCATTTCAACAATTTAAATATTAAATAACTAGCTTCCTAAAATATTATACTGTAACTGATAGTTTTTAAAACTACATAGTTTAATAAATAAATCCTTTTTGAATACAAACTTACGTCTTCGAAAGACTGTTCTTAAAATTCAACATAGCCGATTTTATACTTACAAATCTCTCTTGATTTATCACAAATCAATTTACATTTCCAACTTCACAACTATTTGAAAATTCTAAAATAGAATCCACTATTTCTTTTTAAACTGATTTCCATATCTTGTTATAAATTCTCACTATGAATTTATATTTCTAATTCATCAAATGGTAATCATTCCATTTAATTTATAAACATCGCTATAAGTCTTATAAACTCATTTCCTGTGTATAACAGCTTTATATCACTAAAATCCAATTATAAATCACTTCCTATTAAAAATTCCATTTGGAAATCTATTTCTCAAATAATCCAAACTATATACAAAACCATTTAAATCTCGATTCCAACTGCAATTTCATATTTAAATAAATCTCATTTAATAATTCATCATTTTAAAAATACTCAATTTACAATTTTCCATTTAAAAATCATTTTTCAAAATAGCTAATTAAATATCCAAAATCAAATTATTTATTTTATCCAATTAATTTGTTAACAAAAAGTCCTGAAATTTCTATATAAATATTTTCATTTCAAAATCTCCATTGAATTTCCTTTTTAAAATTCAAAAATATTATTCATGGTATTTATAATACCAAAATTTAGGCATGTGCTACTATAACATCCAATTAGTGAAATCACGCAACTTCCATTATAGTTTATTCAATTTCACCATATATCACTATATATGAAAAACAATAAATATATATGAAGAATCCAGTTGGATCCCTCCAATATATTTCCCTGCATCCACAGATGTTATATAACGTAAAATATCAATCCCGCTTCAAGACGGGATATCGTGGTAATATAGGGTCATTCGCTTTATGCTGGAAACATAGTGTCTCATCCGCTCATACACTACTATATATAATATAACATCCAACTGATAATAATTAAATGAACCAATAAATAAATTAATTATTATAAATTAAGTCCAGTAATCCAAATGAGTGAGATTTACTCATCTTGATTTTTAATTTTACCAAACACCAAGATTTTAAATTTTCTAAATCCCAACTGACTCCAAAAAATCTCCAAATCAATCCTGTTGCACAGATCTCGCAGCTACAAATCCAACATGATCAATTTCATGATTTGGACCTTGTATGTAAATGATATAAAATTATAAATTTTCTATTTTTATTAATATCGTAATTTTTTTATTAATTACAGTAATTAAGAAGGTTAATTACCTACTGATCTTCTTCCCTCATGCTACAAGGCACGCAACAATCAACGAGTGGTCGCTGCCTTCTTCCCAAACTGAGACCACCCATAATGACTCTCCACCGCCGCTTGCTCCCAAATCGAAGCACTAGTCATTATCACCTCCATTCCCACAGACGTTGCCACCTCATGCAAAAACCCATCAGCTTCGCCCCAACCCTCGGCCCCCTCAGCACGTCGTACTGACCACCGCGACCCCTACCTGACCTCAATTGACACCATGTGCCACTCCAGTGACCACTTCCTCCCGTCGCTCAAAACTTGACTGCACAGCCACGCCCTCCACGCATGTGATTTACTCCTCCAAGTCGCGAGATCTCGATTTCAGTTTATATTATATATTTTTTCAAACTGTTTGTTAAGAGGAGGAGAAGGAAGTGTAATTCATGATTTAGAAAATAGAAGAGGTGGTTGAGTTTAGGAAATAGAGTGGGCAAAGATAGGGCTAGGTCGATTGGAAAAAAATAAGGTTTGACTTTGATTTTATGTATATTACTTAATCCTAAAATATCTAATTTTGGCAACTTAAAATTCCGATCTCCTATCGTGGCATGCCGCCTAGCATTTCTAATGTCATACCACTATTCCGAACCCAGTGGAACAAGTTTCGAGCCCTAATTTGATCGTATATGGAAGATACCTTTTTAAACCCTGTTATTAAATTAAATTTTCAGTATTAGTTTCAACGTGTTTCTCACGTATGATCAAACGATAACTCCAGATGCTACGAAATTTGAAATTCGATAATAATACACTATTATGGATCTAATGGAACTAGCTTCATCAAATTCCAAGACTGTGAACCAGTTCGCTATTTTAACACGTCGATTAAATCGACGATTTTAATAATTGGCGAAACCACTTGGAATTTTAATTTTGAAACTTACCAATTCAATTCTAATTCAAATAGAATTTATATCAATATTAGAAATTATTTTAATTCATATTCAACTCAAATTTCAGTTATTTACCATTTTCGTAACACGATAAATCGCTATATTTTGAAATTTGAATTCATTCTACAATTTCAACCAAAATCTTCATATTCAACAATTAATTTATATCACAAATAAATAATTAAAACCATTTTAAACGTTCAAAATCAAATGAAGGAAATCTGAGTCGTTACATTGAAAGTAGAAGTCTTTGTATTCGAGCAAGTGATCGAATTAAATATAGCGTATGATGATTTATGTATATCCTATGGGCTTAAGTATAATTGTATACTTAGCATGTGACATAAGAAAATTTGTGAACTTAAGTAAAATTCTAAATCTAGTTGTTTGTCATTTTACATTTTAAATAATGTTAAGCGTTAGATTTTTTCCCCTTATGAAATTTAATTGATTCATATTGTTAGTTTATTTCTTTATGGAATTTGATTGATTTGATTTGATTGGTTGTGTGATTTGTATACCATATTTTATAAAGTTTGAATTTATAAATAATTGGTTTTGAATTATTGTTTATTAGGACTTAAATATCGATTCGTTTAAAAAAATAGTTTCGGGAGATATTATAAAAGAAATAAAATATTATTTTGAAAAAATATATTTGTGAAGTGTTATTATTTCATAATATGTGAATATAGTATCTTTGAAGTGACTTTTTAAATGTGTTAGTTATGACTAAAATCAGTGCGATTGGGAGTTTCCCGATTTTCAGACATCGGGTATATTTACTCTACTGTTTTTAAGAGGTACCAAAATACCACTAGAGGCTCTATTGTTTTTGTTTAGAGTTCCACCATGCTCGGAAAGGGGGTGCATCCTCTTAGTCATGTTGGATCTAGTTTTAATTTCAAAGTATTTTCTATATTTTGTTGCATATGGTTGATATGTTGCCTTTTAATTGCATGTAGCTTTATTTCATACTAAAGTTGTATGTAGATTTATACCATGCTAGTTCTTGCATGTACGGTTGCCTCATTATTGTTAGCTGCACCATATTACCTTGGTGTCTACAAATGTTATATTGTTTATGCTATTTGAATATATGATAAAGATAGCTAGAATATTTCTCTTCTATTAGTATAACTCCTTTTGGATTTTGTAAGTATAGGGAAGCAAGAGATTTCTACTTGACTTTTTGTGCACCAGTATTTGCGTCGAGATAATAAACTACTTGCGAAAATATAAACCAAACATAAAAAGGCACATAGTAGGTTTAGAAATTTGAAATCGGTTGATGATTTTATACCCTAGATATGGAAGGCCATTTGACTTTTGTTTTCTTTTGTTGGTTTGAGGCCCGTAGAGGCATTTTGTAGTTTTTTCGGATCGGCCGCGCAAAAGAGGTGTTGTCAAAAATTTTCGTAATTTAAGGAACTTTAAGAATTCCATAACTCATTTTAATTAATAGTTTTAAACTTAAGAGTTTGGAGTCATTTTCTTCCTTAGAAATTTTGAGGACGAAATTCTATTAAGGGGGTGATGTAACAACTTAGAATTTTGACCATTGAAATTTTTATGTTCAATTAATTTTAAATGTTTAAAATAATTCGATTTTGAAATTTAATATCTTATATTCATAGACATGGATTACTTGAATATTTGGTCTTGTGAATTAAATATTAATATAATGATTTATTTAACTCTTTTTAATTAGTAAATAATATTGGTGAATTCAATTAGTAAATTTAATTATGAAAATAAATTGATTGGATAAATATGATTTTGGATTGAAAATATAAAAAACTATTTAAAATATGTGAAAATTATCATTTTGGGGCCGTATCTCAGATTTTGACGAAACTAGTGACATTGGAACCAGAATAAAAATTATTGTACGCAGACGAGTTTCATGACAATCAAATGTACTATCTGATCGAGCGAGCTCGAAACGCGTAACGATTAATATCAAAAAATTAAAATATTGTAATTTGATTTAAAAAGTTAACTTCTGTATAGAACTAATTCTCGAAAATAGTGCCATTCAATTTGGAATAGGGTTTATAGCTGGGAAGTCTAGTGAGCACGTCTCGATTGGAGTACGTCAATTTTCGGGCATGAATGGTAGTGTTTAGAGAATCCTATATAAGGACCCTCATAACCTTCATCTTTTCCCAAACCCTAGCCGATGTTTATATCAACTCTCATCCAATGGTCCATGTTTGTCGACACCACTAAATGCCGATATGGGCTTGGTTGTCAGCTAGGAAAAGGGGCGACTTGGGGAGATGAGGCGGATGAACGATGGGTTTGAGTCGCGGTAGGGCATAGTGGCTAGAATTTGGCTCGAAAACGAGGTAGGTTTTTTGGATTTTTCTCATTAGAGGGTGCAACTTGAAAATCGTGACTGGTGGCGATGGTGGCTTGGGAGGTCCGACATTCGTCAATAGTGATGCGATAGTGCAGCAAAGCTCAAAACGACGGTAATGGTGAGGATTCGAGCGTTATCGGGGTTTTGAGTAACAACAATCATGATTTGAAGAAGATGGATTAGTGGGTTAAAGATGTAATTAACATTTAATTGTAATTAATTTACCTAATTAACCTTATTCATATCTACACTTTGGAATTGGTTTAGTAGGAATTGGAGCCTATAGAATTTCAACCTAAAATCGAAAATGAAAACAAAACGTTTCGGCAATATCTCGAACTTTTATGAGTATACTCACCTTTAAGTTAGCTATATAATATCCGTAAAGCTATAAATTTATTGTCGAATGCTTAGTTGTTGTTCAATTGTTTGTTTGGTTGAAATCCTGTGTTTGGCAAACAGATGATATATTAACTTAATTGTTGTGAACCCATATGATGATATACATTGTCTGTAACCATTGTTTTGCATGAAATATTTGTAAAGAGACCTATAGGGGTTTCTCACCAATAGTTGTTATTTATTTCCTTATGCTGCTTATATTGATGTTTAGTTGTAATTAATTGAGATAGTAAATTTAAATTTTTTAAGTGTCGTTATACCAATTTTCGTTATATCCTCAATTATTGAATTTCATCTCATAAACCCTTTGTGTATGTTGAATTTGAGCTTGTATTTTCGCAAAATTATATGTTTAAAATTCATTAATCATTTTAATTTAGTTAATCATTTTAATTAATGTTTGTTTGAAGTTAATAAATTGTTTTAAGTAATGATATCTGAATTTAATTAATCATTTTAAGTAATGATGTTTTAAGTTAATAAATCATTTTAACTAAAGGTGTTTAAATTTAATTAATCATTTTGATTAATGATATTTAAATGAATCAATCATTTCAATCAATGATATTTAAGTTTAAAAATCATTTTAAATTAATGATGTTTAAAAGTAATTAATCATTTTATATTAATGGCATTTTAGTTTCATAAATCATTTTAATTAATGATGTTTAAAGATAATTAACCATTTTTAAATAACAACTTTTGAGTTTAATTAATTATTTTAATTAATGTTATTTTAAATTAATTAATCATCTTAGTTGACGATGTTTGAATCTAATTTATCATTTTAATTAATGATATTTGATTTATTTAATATTTTTATTAATGGTATTTTAAAAGTTAATTATTGACTTAATAAAAGAGCTTAAAGTAAATTAATTGATTTAATAAGGTTTAAAAGTTAATTACTGATTAAATAAAGGAGTTTCTTTAGATATTTAACTGTTTAATAAAGATATGTGATTGGATTATTAAAAAAGATTATAAATTTGATAAAATATTTTTTAGGATAATTAATATTGTTTTAAAATTAAAAAAAGATTATAATGTGATTAATTATCATTTGGGATAATTAATGCTGGGTCAAATTTATAAAAACGATTTTAATTTGATTTATTTTCTTCAAGATAAATTAACAATTGTTTTAATTTATTAAAGTAATTTAAATTTATTTATCATCTTTTGGGATAATAAGTTTTATTTTAAAATTTATAAATAATAATTTATAAACTAGAAGATCTTTAAAAAGAATTGTTTCAAATAAAGCTAAGTGTAAATTGTTTTGGGTTTATAATAAACAATGTTTTGATATTTGATTTGTCCTTGGTTTTAATCTACCTAGAAAATAAAATTTGCCCCTTTAAAATATTACTTTAAAGAGTATTTTTAAAGTGTATTTGAAAGTATTATGATGTAAAAAATCAAGCTCAAGTGAAACCAACCATCTTATCATTCCTAATAGTTGATTTATTGACTGTCGACTTTGATTCTGCTTTCTTCTTCATATTTCGTCACTCTAAGATGATGTGTTGCTCATTTGGGCCTCGTTGTCCTTTTTTGAAAACTATGTAGGGTTTCACCCATTATTTTGTTTTCACATCCACTCTAGATTGGATTCGGTATTGCATAATGGGATGCAAAATACTCTAATACTCGGTAACAGTTGGCAGGGTCCGGCTCGGAGGTTTTCGAGAGCCGTCGAAGTTCTCAAGTATATTTTTAGAGGTATATTTTTGGTAAGGGGGGCATACCCTCCTAGTCATTATTGGAAAAACAAATCTTTTCCTTCTTAATTCAAATCTTGAAATTGTTCCTTAATTGCATAGAGAACTGCCTTCTGCTCTTCTCCATGTTCAATTATTTATGACCATTCTTTCAAGTCTGGAATTTGATATTGTTTATGCTCATTTATTTAGTATGGGATTTGTTCTTACTAGCACCCATCCTTTTATATGGATTATTCCTATGTTTATTTCAATTCTTTCTTGGTTGGATTGTTGTTCTAATTTGTTTCCCATTTCATCATTTATGGATGTTGTTTTTGTGAGGTAAAAACCCATTCCACATTAGCGGCTTGGTCTCACAAATTTTTTGTATTTTCATCATATTATTTGAGTTTTCTCACGCCGCTTTTTCAAATTGACCATGGTGTTATTTTATTATAATGCTTGGGCCAGACTGAATTTTTCCCAGGTTGGCTATTGTGATATGGTGTTATTAGAGAAGAGGTGGATGTTCACTTACCATAGTGTTTTATTTTCCAATGTATTATATTGTATATCTATCCGCAAGGTCCTATCCAGCTAAAAATGTTTTTTTAAAACTCTGATGTACTTTGTATTTCGAAATGATAGTTTTTATCGTCTTTATTATATTATATGTTGTTTATTCAGCTGTAAGATTCTGATTTCCCTATTTTCTATTCTTTTCTTTTTAATTTACCCTAACAATCTATCTTTCTAGAGATTGGATATTTGACATTTGAATATCGTGGGTGTATTCGATGTCGACTTTTGATGGTTGAAAAGGCAGGTTGTTACAAGTTTTCATTCGTTTGGTTTTCCAATCTGATCTAGGTGTTATTTTATCATAATACTCGGGTCAGACCGAGTATTTTTCTAGGTTATTGTTGGCAGGACTGGAGCTCATGTAGTGGAGCTGTATGTTAACCTATTATAATATTTTTATTTTCTGATGTAGTATTATGTATACCAACCAGCAATTGTAGGCGTATTAAGTTATAACTGTCCAAGCTGATGGGGTTTGTTTTTATCTCTGATATACCTTGTATCTTAGTAGTATAGATGTTATTGCCTTTGTTATATTGTATGTGTTCGTTTGGCTGTGAGACTTTGTTTTTCCCTATTTTTCCTTTTGTTTTACCCTAACAATCTGCCTTTTCGACACTTGGATGCTCAACATTCTAATACCATAGATGTATTATGTACCGACTTTCAAGGATCGAAAAGGCAGGTCGTTACACTCAGTGAGTCGTTCTATATTTTGTTCCAAATGTTTATTAGTACATAACCTATTTATAATGGTCCTCCCTATGTAATACTTTGAACCAACGTTGAATAACAACATTTGACTCTGAATATCACAAAAGAAGTCGGCTTAAAGCCTATCTGCCATCTGATATCACTAGTCTCATATACAAAATAGCATGTCTGCCATGTAGAACATCACTAACAAATATGCATTTCCAATATCGACTTAAAATCTCCAAAATGCTCTAACTATTCTGTAAGCCTTCCCCAAAAGCACCATACTCCCAAACTAGTCAATTGAGTACATAAGAGCTGTTATGACATAAACAGACAAAGACAAAGTACAGGTCAGACATAAAGCCTGGTGTGAGGGGAATTATCTAAAAATGTTGTATATACATGCAACCTATATACATCTAATAAATGTGAACAAGGATCAATGCGTAATACTAATCATGCATTGTCCTACTTTATCCATACACCAACAAGTCAGGATGTTACATAATAGTGGTTCTGTAATTAAAACCATACATACTATAACAAGCCATGCCACTAAATAGAAAAAACGAGTGTGGGGTAATACTACACTTCATAAGTAATAGTACTAAATATTTCTCATTCCTTATCGAAGTAATTCAAATGAATAACAAATACAATGATATAACTTTGCTACTAACATAGTATCTCCAAGCCCAAAACCTAAATAACAAATATCTTTAACCAGTAGTCGTACTAAATTGCCATTAGCTACCAAAGAGACCATCGAGAGCCACACTAACTTGTGGACTCTTTTAAAAACCAAAACCTCAAAAGAAGTTGGCCTATAGGTCATGTCGCAACACCTAATCGTATTACAGAATAGTATACTCTAGACTGGCATTCCAACCAATCTCCACCCCTACTTCGAGACCATGTCCGTAGGTCATGCATCTCAATGGTATAATGGATTCCCTCACTAGCATCCTGTCCTTCAGGCTGCCTATACTGACATACCGAAGCTCTATGTAAACGCTAAACCCAACGCACACCCTTCCTATACATGTACATAACACCAAAGTACAGTAGCCACGTATGGTTCATAATTCATTCTTGAAGGGCTTCTCACTACCTGGTTGCCCTAAGTCAGGCATACCAAACCAATATATATAAATTGCCCAAACCGTGCATTTATAGTTATATATATATAAATTGCCCAAACCATATATTTATACAATTGCAATATATTTCGTCCACAGTTCGGTAACCTTAAGTCGGTCATACCGAACTATACGTACGGTAAAATTGTGCATCGATAAACCATGTCAAATTACAATTAGCAACAAAAGGGACTTATCAAAAGTCGTAAGTAACTTGTGGACTCCTCTGAAAACGAACATCTCAAATGAAGTTGGCTTATAGGTCATGTTGCAGCACCCAATCGTACCATGGAATAGTATATGCCTACTCTAGATTGGCGTCCCAGTCTCTCTCTTCCTTTGCTCTAAGACCACATCTATAGGTCATGCACCTCAATGGTACAATGGATTCCATGCACCAATCGATAGCCTTATGTAGGACATAGCAAAACTATATATAAACACCTTAAACTACACACACATAGATATATGTATATATGTAATTTCACGCATCTCTCAGTAGTCCTAAGCCGGATATACTAGAACTATATTTTTACATAAAACATATATAAATCACATAAACTGTATGTAGGTGCGTGTGTTTTTGTGTTTATATATAACCGATCCAACTATATAGAACTAATAAACACATATTGTGCACAACTACATACACTAAGGCAGTACACAACGAAAGTAAAAAATCAATCATCTCGATATCAATAACAATTCCGACATACAATCATATAAATAATTAAATAAAATTGCATCTTACTTAAATAACCAATCTAATAATTACATCTTCATCTTATTATTTTATAGAAGTCTCAAACTTATTTTATAAAATAACACACAATCCTAATCATAGCTTAATATTATTTAATTCGTCAATTAAAATTAATTTTAACTATTAATAAGGCCTCAAAATATTATATAACTCGTGTATCTTTATGACGACCCGCCTTTCATTCCACAGAAAGACGCATCATCGATAAGAAAGAAATAGGTAGAAATAGAATAGATAGAAAGAAAGAAACAACAACATCAGAATCTCACCATGGCAATGGAACAAAATATAATATTTCATATATCTATTACATAGTCATATACATCTGAGTACACAGTTACACAACATCATTACATTAGACAGTCGTAAAGACCTGTCTATCCAATACATCCAAAATACAACGGACAAAAGACTTCTACACGACGGAAATAGATAGATATAGCTACGCCTGGACTCCTGCTCCAAGCTTCCCGAAATTCGTCTAGCCAAACTGGATCACTTGGATACTTGTAAAAATTTGAGTACCCAAGAGTTTAAGAAAAATAGAACTAACTTTGGGTCAGACATGGGTTTTGTGTGGGTAGACGGTTAAGTTGTTTAACTAGGAAAAAAACCTTTTAAAGAAAAGTATCTTGTAAGGCTCTCCTCCAATAAATACGGACAAGTTTTTCCCTTACGATAACCAAAACACTTAATATGGAATCCGGTTATATCATAATAGTGTCTAGGGTTTTCAAATAAATATTCACATAGCCGAAATTGTTACATTCATTAAATTCAAACATATATAGGTACACAATCAAGTCCGAGATCACTTATTGGAGATTGGATTCCATACAATGGCAGGGCTACTGGGTACCGGCCATCTTAGTACGTGGCCTAGATCATCGTACCGAGGATCCACCCTGATCCCCTGCATCACAAAGACGGAGCTATCCCTTACTGGATAACCCAAGTAAGACAACCCCACGGTTGTGGCCTACAATCGCGTACTCAGCCAAATAAAAGGGACCTCTAGACAGGGGAAAATCTTATCCTACTTGGGTGCTACCCACTTAGCCTTGCATGCACCTCCCCTGTTTTAGCCATTCCCGGTTGATGAGGCCTGAGCCTACGATTACCTTTTAAGAACACATCTTGGAATGCTCATCGTCCTCCATTGACGATGATCTGATAGCATTCATCCATACAAGTTCGTTTCGGGTTCAAACGAAACGAAGGCATTATCTCGTTGCACTCATTTTGAAATCACCCTCATAGTTAACGACAATAACCCTTGCACTTTGAAACTTCATTTCGATCTTCCCTTGAGATTTCACGACGTATCGTTTAACTTGGATCGATGTTGTTTTCGGATAATCAAATTGATATCTGATCCCAGTCTCATCGAAATCCAAATGTTTCTTAAAGGCCAAGTTGTTTAAGGTTAAACAATTTAATTCAATTCAATACTTTGAATTCACACAGCATCATCCACAGATAAATATCTCATATTTATCACAGCTATATCAATATCACATCATAGAATATCATATATTATCAAACTATAGATATCAACCAATCTAGACATTCCACTCAAACAATCTTCACAAGAAAGAATTATAAATCCATATTATAATTAATTCAATTAATTCAAATAAAATTAATTACTTAAGAATTAATCACCTAACTTAAGAATTAATCACCTGACCCTGCTTAATCAATCATTAATTAATTACAAACCATTTGAATTAATTAATCATTCTTTACTTACTTCACAAATTAATTAATTTTTAATTACTGATTAATTATACTTTAATTATTAATTAATAAACCTTAATTATTAATTAATAACCCTTAATAACAAATTCATTAATCCTTAATCACCAGTTAATCAATACTTAATTACCAATTGATTAATCTCTAATTACTAAATTAATTAATGCTTATTACAACTTACTTAATCTTTAATTACTAAATTAATTAAATATCTAATTATAAATTAATTAATCTTAATTACTTAATTAAATAATCCTTAATTATCAATTAATTAATCTCTAATTAATTAATTATAACCCGTAATTATCAATTAATTAATCCTCAATCATTAATTAATCAAATTAATTAATTAATTACTCTTTGATTACTTTATTAATTTAAATAATGTTTAATTCCTCAAAAAATTTAATTATCTTTAAGATAAATCATTAACTTTATTAATTTTAAAACATTTACTTTTTAATTAACCCTTAATTGCATTTATAAATTAAGTTTTAAAAAACTTAAAATTTTAATTAACAAATTTAAGTTAACAAATCATATAACTTCTTTAATCAAATAATTTAAAAACATTTATCATATAATAGTTTAAACTAGATTTAATTTAAATTTATTGCTTTATTATTTAAACTTAAAACTGTTTAAACTTTACTTCGGGTTCGACCCGATCCTCACCCGAGACCTACCTCGAGTTTCCCTTTCTTTCTTTTTTTAAAACTTTATTAGTTTAAAATTTTAAACTTGAAACATGATTTCACCCACGTTCCTACTCGAGTCCATACTCGAGAAACCAGGTAACTGCTTCGTGTCCTCACCCGAGTCGACCCTACCTTCTCCTAAACACAACATCACTGACACACAGACCCAACTGTGAACATGCACGCCAACTCGCCAGAGCTTCGACCTTCATGACCACCGTCGACAAGTCAACGGTGACCCACCACTTCGATTCCAACCACCCAATAATCGCATAGACTCAAAATCGATATCGAGAAATCTCGAACTACCTGGAACTAAAGCCCATTGCCTAAAACTCCTCGAACCCACAACTCCGACCACTATGCCCTTGCAACTCTGGCCATACCCTCTCCGGCCATCCATGCAGCCTTTCCTTCTGGTCCGATGAACTCTGATCATCCAGAGACACCGTAGCAACCTAATTCCAGACCTTGACCCATTTTAGGGTTTAAACCCTATTCCGACCTATCGCCGCCGCCACGGTGGCTGAGAAAACCTCCACTCATTTTTCCCAGACTCAACAACTCCCCAGCAACCTCTAGTGGCGATCACGAGGTCCCACCACTCACCAGTCGCTAGAAAAGCCTAAAAATTCACTTTCTGATCAAGTTTGAAATTCTCAATCAATACAACACTATGAATCATGATTTTCTTTTTAAAAATCATATTTTACAAAGACGATTCATGTTATATACTTGAAGCAGCAAATTATAATGTTTGATTTTTAACATGTTTAAAAATCTTACCGTTTTTTCATTTCCCAGATAAAATCCTAACTAATTTTACTCAAATTTATTTTTTACAACTTAATCTATGTTTAAAAAAATATAAGTTGTTTGAAAACTAAAACCAAATAGAGAACAGGTGAAGATATATTTCATTTTAATCTAAATTTTAAAACTCTGTAACAAGAAACAGTGTTGAACAGACTTGCACATTACAAACACATATATAAACAGAGTTTACACTTATATAAACACATGCAAGGCATAATTTACCTCAGAAATCCACATGAAAAAGAATTTTATTTACTTAAGCTTTTTAAATAAAATGTTTACTCATCAGAATCATAGAGATTGAAACAGTTTTGAGATTTTGAAAACTTGAATTGCTTTTGATCTCAGAAAGCTTGTTACTGGAAACTTGTTACTGGAAATCTTTTGTTGTTGAGATGATTAAGCTTCGAAAACTGAGATGATCAATGTAACAACCCGCATATTTTATGATTGTGTATTTAAATATTTTATTTAAATACAGCATCATTAGTTGGATTATAGTCCGAAATGCTACTTTTTGCATACGGTCGGATTAGGACTCAGGACCACTTCCATTGAGTTCAAAGCGCCGTTTGCAACCTTTTTGAGTATAAACTTCGATATGTTTGGAGCTAGCTAAAATTTGACCTTTGCACTTTGGACATTGGGTTTGGGTTAGCCTAAACTATTAACTCTAGTTCCACCCCCCACTTTTCTTCATTCACTTTCATTTCCTAATACCTTCAAGCTTTCATAAAAACCGGAGAAGAGAAAAAGAATTAGAATTCCTAAGCCCTAGTTCCATTGCAAATCCAAGTTCTAACTCCAAATTCAAAGTGAAGCTATTGGTAAACATCCTCTTCTTCTTCTCCAACTCATTCTACCTTCAATTTCAGAAATTCCTAAAGTCTAACTTAGGAAATATTTTTCTTTTAAGCTTAGATTCAAGCTTCTTGGGTTGGAATTGAGGAGTGATTGTTTTTTCCTTGCTCTATAGCTTCTTCTTCCTTGTTTTTGTGAAAAAGGTGAGATTTTTATCTCACATCTATGTCAACAACTATCTTTGATTGTTGGGTATGAATTCCTAACACTCATTCATGTGCATTTGCTTTTGGTTTGGATTGTTGGTGAATATTTCAATTTTTGTGTGTTTTGAAGTAAAATCCTTGAAAATCCTAACTTTGACGTTTAAACATGTTTTTAGTGATGCATTAAAGAGCCTATAGGATCGGGTTGTCGATTGGCATAAACCCCTAGCGCCATTGCTCATATGGTTGCGAATCGGTTAAGTTTGCTCTTCATTTGTATAGGTAGGAAATACTAGGAAACATGCACCAGTCGACTGACCCTCTGAGTCCAGTCAACTGAACTGGAACCCGAGAGTTTTCCAAGCAATTGACCAGTCGACTGTTCTCAGAGAGCCAGTCGACTGACCTGCTTGTATTCAGCTTACATTGCCTATTTAGCCTATTTTGCTTGAAATTCCTATTTTTATCGATTCATGGTTTTCCGATTTGTTGTTATCATTTATTATCGACTTTGATGACTTCTATTTTGGAATTTTTGGGTATATCCATTTTGATGGATTTGGAATCGATTTCTTGGATTTAATTCACGTCTTTGAACGTGAAATTTTTGGTGATTGATTGTTTCTACAATCAATTTTTTGATTTGTCACTTTAAAATATAAAGGTTTATATACTAGTAGTAAATACCAAAACTCTTTCATTTAAAATGATCAACTCTATTTTCAATACAAAGCTCGTTTATAAAACCATTTTCCAATCTATTAGTATACACAAACCTTTACCTCATTCGTTTGAGAAATCTAATTAAACGGCTTAGTAAACAAGTGGTATGAAACGCTTGCGTTCACCTCGTCGGTTAATTCTTTGACTTGTTCGATTGAAACTCTTGTGACAATTTTTTAAGTAGAAATCTACAATTTGTTCGTAAATACTTAAGTTAAGCCAATGTTTATGGGACATGAATCTAAACTCATTTATTTACTAGCTTAGTATAATTCACACTTTTCATTGATCAGTGAGGATCATTTTTGTGATTTAGACTAGCGATTTGCAATGTTTTCTTGTCCACGAAGGGGACGGTACCTCGTTTAGTTGAGTTTCGTCTCATTTCTTTTATAGGCTAACGACCTAATAGTTCCTTGGAGTTTCGACTCAAATCTTATGGGCTAGCGACCCATGTTTATTTATGGAGTTTGGTTCATTGGACGTACCTTTATACTACGTTGTTGTACCGACTTATCAGGATCATTGGCGTACCTTTGTACTACGTCGTTGTTTCGAAATATTTGAGTTTCTGGTTTCTTAGGCATACCAATATTGTACTACATCGTTGCACTAGCTCTATGGTTAGCGACCGTGGGATAGCGTCCCGTTTGTGATACACGTGTTGGTGAGTTACCATGCTCCCGTTTTATGATAGGCCTCCCCCTTTTGTGATTTCTGAATTTCTATTGATGATTTCGAGAATTTGTGTTTCGCCAATTTTCGTGATTTACATTGATAAGCTTTATCAATATTTGTGCATTGGTGAATTTGTGTTTCACTAACTTTTTCGATTGGTATTGATATGTTTATCAATATTTGTGGTTTGGTGAATATGGTGACGGGTATGACTTTCTTTTTGGTGCTTTTGAGATAACTAAGATATTATATGATTTTGCTGATTTTAAATGTATCCTTTTCATATCATGGCATTATTGTTATCATACGTTCTGACATATCTCTTATTCCATCTCATTTTATCTGATATTTATAGCTAGACTGATCCGTTTATTGTTTTCTTATTAAATAATACTCGGGTCTGGCCGAGATGTTACATGTGCTTCTACTTGACTCCTGATCTGGTATCATCATTACCAGACTTTTGTCTAACTACATTAGATTGGTAGTTTTGTTGTTATAAATATGAGATAGAGACTCGTTAATGTACACATATTCTTTTTTCTAGGACTTGTATCCATTCTTTTGTGTTATTGTGGATCATTTTGACCACTACTCTGATGTACACTTTCCTGTGTTATATTCATATCTATTTCTGCCTTTGTGATATGGATATCTGTGACTGATTTGTGTTATGTTTATTTCTGTATTTGTTTCCGAAGATATCATACCCACTGTGTAGTAGATTTGAGTTTGTATTGGTATGTCGGATTTTCTCTTGAAATGAAATTCATGTTATACTATCTGACATACCGTTGCTCGCACAAGGCAATTACACGGATGGTCGCTCCTCAACAGCCTTATTCTTTGTGCTAGTCGACAGCATTACCCCGTAGTGTCCTTGGCTAGCGTGAGTATAGAGGTGGGGCATCATAATCAAGGCTTTTGATTTCAGGTTGAAGCTTGCTTTGTTTTGGTGATTTCAGGTTTTGATTGCTTGATTAATTTCTCGTTTGAGAAAGTTTACAGGCTTACGTTTTGATTTGGTTTTAAATGTTTACATGTTTTTTTTGAGTTTTCTCTGATTTTTATAATGTTTATAGGGTTTTGATTTTGAGTTTTTGAAATGAAGATAGGGAAAAGAAATGGAAGAGAAGAGATAGGTGTTTATATAGACTAAATTATGATTTATTAAAAATAAAAATAAAATAAAATAAAAAGTGCACTTGTTAAATTTCTTAACATTTGTCATTTACATAAATTAATCACATTACTCTTGTATTTAAGATGATTTCATAAATTAACACTTGTAATTATGCATTTTTTATTATTTTTAAATGTTAATGTAAAGCTTTTGTATTTATTTTACTATTTAATAAATAATTTCTTAATTTATATACTAATAAAAATCGTACATATATATTTTAAATCCAAAATATTTTAAGAGATCTATCTTTTGAAATTTCAAATTCAAATCCAAATTCAAATTCAATTTAAAATCCAATTTAAAATCAACTCAAATATATATTTATATATATATATATATTTAAACGAACACAAATTGTAAATAATAATTCCATTTAAAATCTATTTATATTTTATATATAAAAACAACACATTATTATTATTGTTTGAAAATAAAAATATTGCCAATTTTAAATAATTAATAAAGGAAATTATCACATTTTGAATTGCTTGAAATTCCGTGATATCACAATATTATTTATACACACACACATATCACAAACCATTTCTAAGGATCTAAAGTTAATAAATCTTTTTATAAACTTTACCAAACCCTATTAAATAATACAATAATTCTTTTGTAATTTTAACTTTTCAAACCAAACCCTATTGACCTTTATCAAACTTAGAATGCTTACGGCTAGTTTTAAGAATTGGGCTGCGGATGTATATGGGCATGGCAATAATCTCTCCTTTCAGTTAAGAAATGACCTAAAGAGCATACAACAACAAATTGCTTCTAATCCAAACAATTGCTCTCTGGTGAAAGAAGAAACGATCCTATGTGAACATCTTAGCATTGCTCTCAATGCTGAAGCATCTACGGCTCATCAAAAGGCTATAGACTCTAGTGAAATCATAGGAGATAGGACCACTGCATATTTCCATTCAAAACTAAGAGTTAAAAATGCTACTTAAGCTATCTTCTATATTACTAATTCAAATGGAATTCAATAGACTGATGATCAAGGAATTAATTTAGCCTCTATCTAGTATTACAAATCCGCTCTTGCAACATATAACACTCACCAACCAAATCTTCAAAGTCGCCTCAATATGAAACACTCATCCTTATCCCAACTCAATCTTCCAGCCTTATATCCCTTGTAAATGTTGCTAAAATTAAGGAGGCTCTATTTTCCCTTAACTCAAGCAGTGTTAGTGGTCCATATGTCTTTAATGCTTTCTTTTTAAGGAATTTTGGGAAGTAATCCTCTGAACTATTCCAAATCCATTCAACGTTTTTTTAGCTCTAACAAATTGCCCCATGGTATCAATGCAACAAACATCTCCCTAATTCTGAAACCTGAAAACCCTACCCATGTCTCACAACTTGGACTATCTCTTATGAAAACATGACCTATAAATGTGTAGCCAAAGTTCTATCTTCTAAGCTTCAATCTATGATAAATGATGTTATATCTCCTAAACAAATAGCCTCCATTCCTAGCAGATTAATTAGTGATAACATCATTCTCACTCAAGAATTGCTTAATAGTTATGGGAGGGAAGGAAGCTCTCCATGTTGCATGCTTAAATGTGACATCCAAAAAGCATTTGACACAATATCTTGGGAGGAAATTGTAGCAGTACAGTCACATATGAACTTCCCTCCCCTCTACATAGCATGGATATACACGTGTATATATACTCCATTCTATTCCATTATTAGGAATTCTTGTTGCATGGCTATTTTAGGGGAAGTTAAGGAATTTGTTAGGAAGATCACATACCTACTTTGCTCTTTACTATGGTCATGGAAGTCCTCAACTCTATGTTTAAGGACAACGTTGATTAAAAGTTGCTCCAACTTAATCCTAAATGCTCTAACCAAGTTATCTTCTGTTTATTTTTTGCTGATGATCTTATTTGCTTCCACAACCCACGGCTTTAAAAATCTTATGTATTCTACAAACTTCAGATGACTTTAAAAAGCTCAAAAATATGGCTATCAACATTCAAAATCCCAGATTATAATTGTTGGCCTTCTTCCACAACAAAAGGAAGAAATCATAAACTTATCAAGGCTCTCAAAGTTGCCTCTTACATTTTGCTACCTTAATGTCCCCCTCATTTCTAATAAAATATCAACAGTCAACTTCCCTCGCTTTATAAAAAGTCATGGATAAATTAACAACCTAGTTGAATACAAAATTAACTTAGGCATGTAGATTGACCATTGTTCAATCCATTATTGTTGCAATGACTTCTTATTGGTCATGACATTTATACTTCCTGTAAAGCTCATTGCAATGATGAATCGAGCCCTAAATAATTTCCTTTGGCATGTCGATCCATATTCCACCAATATGATGTCGATTACATACAAATCAGCTTCCAAAACTAAATGTAGGACTATAAATTATTAATATCAAAAAGTGGAACATAGCTTATGTTTCCAAGTACTGTGTAACAATCCGTATTTTCAACCATTTAGAATATTAAATTTAATATAATTGTTAAATAAAAATTGTTATAAATAAAGATTTTGCTATTTATTAATGGAAATGTTATTAGATGTATGTTATAATCAAAGATAAAATCCTCAAATAACAAAATTTAATAAGTTAAAATTCTTAAATAACAAATGTTAAAGTTATAAAGAATGAAATGAATGTTTTTCTCTAATTAGAATATGATTGTAAAGTTCAATTGGATATTGTTAACCCGCCTTTTAGCAAGGCCATAGACAGACGGATTTAACATTATCGACTGCTCGGTCGTCGAGGCTGGTGTACGATGGAGTTAGTCGACTGGATGGATGGATGACGCAACGCGCTTGGATAATGGAAATTGGATTGGATAAAGTTGGAGCGACTATAATTTGGGTCTAGGGAATTTGGTTCGGTCTGAAAAGTTAGAAGACATTCGGCATTATGATAAGATCATGCCGCTCGGCATTGGTGAGGTGTTTTGGTTCTGAAAGTATGGTTCGGCATAATAGGTTGTTCGACATGATGGGTCGTTCGGCATGGTGGATCGTTCGGCATAATGGATCGTTGGCATAATGGGTCGTTCGGCATGGTGGATTGTTTGGCATGATGGATCGTTCGGCATAATGGGTCGTTTGGCATGGTGGGTCGTTCGGCATGATGGGTCGTTTGGCATGATGGGTCGTTCGGCATGGTGGATCGTTCGGCATAATGGGTCGTTCGGCATGGTGGATCGCTCGGCATGATAGGTCGTTCGGCATAATGGGTCGATCGACATGATGGATCGGCATGAACTCCTCGTTTGGCATATGAGTGCCGTGCGGCATGGCTACCACATTTGGCATACGAGTGCGTTCGGCATGGATACCTTGTTCGGCATGCGAGTGTGTTCGACACGGCTACCTCGTTCGGCATATGAGTGCGTTCGGCACGGCTACCACGTTTGGCATTCTCTGTTTCAACCAACCACATTTGGTATGCATGGTTCGGCATCAAGTGGCTCGGCATTGATGGGATACGGCTCTGTCCAGGTGGCTCGGCAAATGCCGCTCGGTCAGGACGAAGGATATACGTGGCTCGGCAGTGGCCTTGTTGGGCCCAAGCTATTCAGGAGGCCCAACAACTCAGGATTCGCCTATACATACAACATATGGGGGTTCAGAAAAGGGATCTTCTTCTCTCCTCTCTCTAACTTTCTATTTTCTAAGGCTAAAAGTTACTCCATCAGTGTGTAATTGTAATTGATTTGAACATTAATAAGAGGAAAACTTATGGAGTGGACGTAGGCCGGAGTTAGCTGAACCACTATAAAATATGTGTTCTTTACTGCTTTCATTTTAATTTCGACCGTTCTTCATATTATTACTCTCTACATATATTCATCTGTTACCTGTGACCGTTATTTGGTTCTTTCATTTACATTTGAGTGTTAGTGACCAATTTTGGCGCTAACATTTTGGTGCTTTCATTGAGAACGCAAGCACTCAGGATTCCTAGAGCTAGGGACTTGGATTCTAGGAAACAATGGCTAGGCTATCAGCAAGGAAGCAGGTGATAGAAAGGAGCAATCAGAAGGGAAGTCAAGTGGTTTCCTCTGGAAATGGAGCAGGTGAAGCATCCATCTACATCACCAGAGAGGAAATGGAAGCAATGATGAAAAGACAAGAGGAGATGATGCAGGCTCTTCTCAGACAATTTACACAAGCAGAAAATGCAGGAGCTCAAATCCGCAGAGCTGGAACAGAAGCACTCAACCAACAAGCTGAGGGAATGGCCTAGCAGGGGGCAACCCCCAATCAGCAGACGGCTACCAACCTGGATCGATCTAGGCTCGAGGGCATGCCACCAGGAAATGCTGGACCAGCCCATCGAGGGATGCCAGATGATGCAACGCAGCCCGACACCAGCAGGGATGCAGGAGTACGAGATGAGGAGTATGTGCCAGAATTTCCTCGTCAACTCGGGGGGCAGACCAGAGGTAACGGACAAGGATTGCAGCTTGACGACAATGATAGACTAGCAGAAATGGTCAGACGGGCTATGAGAGGTGGATTGGTAAATAGAGACTTAGAGGATGTGAGTAGGAGTCCCTTTACTCCTACAATCAGGCGAGCTAGGAATCCACCGGAATTTAAGCTACCAATGTTGGATATGTATGATGGGAGAATGGATCCCACCGTTCACCTGACAAGGTACATTAGGCATATGGAGGTATTGGGGGCATCGGACGAGGTCATGGCTCAGTGCTTTCCATTGTTTTTGACGGATATCGCAGCTATGTGATTCAGACAGCTGGAGAGTGGTTCTATCGGCACATGGACGGAGCTTATTGAAAAATTTATGAAACAGTTTCGAGTCCATATAGTCAGATCCAAGAATGTAATAACCTTGACATCGATGAAACAATGGAGGGGAGAGTCGCTTAGGAACTTCTTAACCAGATTAAACGCAGCAGTAGCCTCAGTGGATCGACCTGCTCTGTCAATAGTTTCGGTGGCAGGAGTCTCGGGAATCGTGGATAATTCGGACTTCATGATATCATTAGAAAGGGACCCACCGAGGGATCTCGGGGAGTTTCACCATGAGGCAGAAAGGTTATAAAGACAGTAGGATACACAGGCTGAGAGAGTAAGAAGAGAGGCTGAAGCTTATGCAGTGAGGGGTGGAGATTCACCCTTTGAGGATCCAAGTAAAGATGATAAAGCAAAAAGGAAAACAAATGGCAACGGTGGCACTTTGAGGAAACCTCGTAGGGAGTCAAAGTTTTCTTCTTACACAGATTTAACCGAGAGTCTTGAAAGAATTTACTTGGACACTCGGGGGCAACTCCAATATTGAAAGCCGACGAGGAGAGAGCCTTCTGAATACGAGCGGACATCGGGGAAGCATTGCCTATTCCATGAGTTGGATGGACACAACATAAACGACTGCAGGAATTTGAGGGATATCATTGAGGAGCATGTAAGAAATGGTCATCTACAGCAGTATATCAGGAATCAAGCTATGGCAGTGAGACAGGAGCGACCACCACCTACTTGAACGGAGATGGCACTGGATCTGGGCAACGTCAGCTCATTATCCACTCAACAAGTTTATGGTTTTTGAATAAGTAATAGGACTAAAAGTAATGCGGTTAGGTCACTTACACACGTACGGGATCGAGGACGGTCCCTAGGCATGCTCTGAGGTGACTAAAAACCGTACTACTTGAGTCTATGAAATACTAATTTCTCTCTGTTTTTCTGCACTTTGGTTTTCTCTTTCGTACTTTGGATATTTACTTTTCTTTGGTATGGTTTTGGAGTTTGGATTGAACCCCCGGTTTGGTTGGTTTTTTGGTTTGCCATTTTGGTTTGGATGTTTGATTTTTGATACGGATTTCTGGTTTTCTAATTGGATTTGGATCACTGTATTAAAACAATTCAGGATTAGCGATTATTGTCCTGACCGGAGAGATGGGGCAGTGGTCGCGAGTTACGAGTCCCTTCGCTGGAGAGCGATGGAATGGACTCGGACAGAATATCAAAAGTCCTTGACCGGAGTGCCAAGGCCGGTGAATATCAAAAGTCCTTAGCCAGAGTGCCGAGGCCGGTGAATATAAAAAGTCCTTGGCCGTAGTGCCGAGGCCGGTGAATGTAAATGTCCTTGGCCGGAATGCCGAGGCCGGTGAATGTCAAAGTCCATGGCCGGAGTGCCAAGGCCGGTGGATCTCAAAAGTCTTTGGCCGGAGTGCCGAGGCTGGTGGATCTCAAAAGTCTTTAGCTGCAGTGCCGAGGCCGGTGACTGTAAAAGTCCTTGGCCGGAATGCCGAGGCCGATGAATCTCAAAAGTCCTTGGCCGGAGTGCCGAGGCTGGTGAATGTAAAAGTCCTTGGCCGGAATGCCGAGGCCGGTAAATGTTAAAGTCCTTGGCTGCAGTGCCGAGGCTGGTGAATATCAAAGTCCTTGGCCAGAGTGCCGAGGTCGGTGAATGAAAAATTCCTTGGCTGGAGTGTTGATGTTGGAGAACATAAAAGCCCTTGACAGGAAGGTCAAGGCTGGAACAGGATAACACGACCCGGCAAGGTCTATAGATTCAAGGATAAACCCGGAGGGGTCATGAATTTGATAATATGGTTACGAAAGGGATATGGACTTTGGATATCGGATTTGAGGCTGTTCAAAACACACCTTCCAACAGCAAGGCATATTTTGGAGGGCAAGTGTTAACCTGCCTTTTAGAAAGGCCATGGACAGGCGGATTTAACATTATCAACTGCTCGGTCGTCGAGGCTGGTGTATGATGGAGTTAGTCAACCGGATGGATGGATGACGCAACACGTTTGGAAAATGGAAATTGGATTGGATAAAGATGGATCGACTATAATTTGTGTCTAGGGAATTTGGTTTGGTCTGGGAAGTTAGAAGTCGTTCGACATTATGATAAGATCATGCCGCTCGGCATTGGTGAGGTGTTTTGGTTCTGAAAGTACGGTTCGGCATAACGGGTCGTTCAGCATGATGGGTCGTTCGGCATGGCGGATCGTTCGGCATGATGGATCATTCGGCATAATGGGTCATTCGGCATGGTGGATCGTTTGGCATGATGAATCGTTCGGCATAATGGGTCGTTCGCCATAGTGGATCGTTCGGCATGATGGGTCGTTCGACATAATGGGTCGTTCGGCATGATGGATCGTTTGGCCTAATAGGTCGTTTGGCATGGTGGATCGTTCAGTATGATAGGTTGTTCGGCATAATGGGTCGTTAGGTATGATGGATCGTTTGTTATGAACTCCTCGTTCGGCATACGAGTGCGTTCGGCATACGAGTGCGTTCGGCACAGCTAGCTCGTTCGGCATACGAGTGCGTTCGGCCCGGCTAGCTCGTTCGGCATAGGAGTGCGTTCGGCACGGCTACCTCGTTCGGCATACGAGTGCGTTTGGCACGGCTACCTCGTTCGACATACGAGTGTGTTTGGCACGGCTACCTCGTTCGGCATACGAGTGTGTTCGGCATGGCTACCTCATTCTGCATTCTCTGTTTCAACCAACCTCGTTCGGTATGCATGGTTCGGCATCAAGTGGCTCGACATTGATGGGATACGGCTCTGCCCAGGTGGCTCGGCAAATGCTGCTCGGTCAGGGACAAAGGATATACGTGGCTCGGCAGTGGCCTTGTTGGGCCGAAGCTATTCAGGAAGCCCAACAACTCAGGACTCGCCTATAAATACAGCATATGGGGTTTAGAAAAGGGATCTTCTTCTCTCCGCTCTCTAACTTTCTATTTTCTAAGGCTAAAAGTTACTCTATCAGTGTGTAATTGTAATTGATTTGAACATTAATAAGAGGAAAACTTATGGAGTGGACGTAGGCCGGAGTTAGCTGAACCACTATAAAATATGTGTTCTTTACTGCTTTCATTTTAATTTCGACCGTTCTTCGTATTATTACTCTCTACATATATTCTATCTGTTACCTGTGACCGTTAGTTGGTGCTTTCATTTACATTTGAGTGTTAGTGACCAATTTTGGCGCTAACAGATATAATTGTAAAGTTTAATGAGGAATAAATTAAATGTTGTATTAAAGGAGAAATCATATGTTATTTAGTTGAAATTGAATTAGCATTGGTAAGTAAATTATAATCCTCATTTATAAACAATAAATTAATAGATATGAATTACTAAGTTGCAACAATTGTTTTATTTCTCATCTTATTATTTAATCCATTTTAAAATTAATTTTGTAACGACCCAGAATTTCTGTCATTTGAAATTCGTATATTTAATTGATTTTAAATATTAACAAGTAAAATTTGTAAGTCAATTTTTTTTATTTCGAATATCTAGATTTAGTTGGATAATAAAATCAATTATTTAATATTTGAAATTACAGAAATAATTGGAAATTGGGTTTAAAGTGATTAAAATTGATTTGTAAATTTGTATTAAATCATATTGGAGTTAGAATGATGTCATAGAACTTTTAAATTTGAATTTAAAGTTAATTTGTGGAAATTGAATATTTTAATATTTAATTGACGAGTAAAAATAGTCATTTTTTCAAACAGTCATGGATTTTGACAAAACCAGTTTCATTGGAACCATAATGTTAAATTATTGTAAGATTTCAAATTTCGTGTCAATCGGATTTACGGTTTGTTCGGGGCAAAAACGCACTGAAATCAGTTTAAGTGAATTTTTAAATTTAAATAGTCGATTTGAAATTGTATCTTTCAAATTCTTTCGAATTGGATCCCGATACATATTTCATTGCATTCGGAATAGGGGTAAAACATTATAAACGCTAGGCGGCACGCTTCGTATGGAGTTCGAAAAAAATTCGGGTGAATAGTGTTTTGGCAAATTTTCTATAAAAGGACTCATTTTTTTCTATTTGCATCAGAACCCGAGTTAAAAACCCTAGCCGCCATTATACTGTACATGGCCAGAAAACTCCCATCTTCTTCCTCGTTTTTCTTGCAATCCATCAACCGATTCAAAATGTGTTCAACTACAAAGTTGAAGAGCGCATTGAGAACTTCTAGATCAACAGTTATGATCATAAACAACAAAGTAAATCGACGGCAATAAGGGTTTGAACGTGTGCGTTCGTTCACGTTTTTCGAGGCCTGGGGATGGTCGAGTTGCATGTCGTTCGAGCCGAAGGTGAGTTGGAGCACGAGCTTCGAGAGGGTGGTCTTCGATCGACCTAGAAGTGATAGGAAGTGGTCTAGTTAAATCGAGCAAAGCGTGGCCATGGTTTTGTTATCTCGCGTTCGAAAAAACTAGGAGGAGGGAGAAGATAGCTGTGCGGCCAGATCACAGATCACGTTCAAACAAAATCAACGGCTATGATGGATTAAGGTTATAAATTAAATAAGAAAATTGTAAATTATTATATTTAAAATTCGTATAAACTTCTAAAAGCTGCAACTTGTTCATACAAGGTCCGTTTTGGACGAAACAAATTGAGTCGGGTTCGTATGGACGAATACTACGCGATGGAGCTGGATTGGAGTTGATTTGAGCTAGTGAGAATTTTGGGTAAAATTAAACGCGCGTTTAATTTTATTTAAAATAAAACACTACAACTGTATTTGAAACAAGGTGAGAACTTCTCACTCAATCGAATTTGTTTCGATTTAAAATTTTAAATAGTTAAATTTAAAATTGCTTAATTGTATGCTTGGATGATAAATTGCTATCTGTTGTATTGAAATAGACCCTATACGCCATATATTAAGCGAAGGTTGTTATATTAAACACATATACCGCGATATTCCACCTTGAAGTGGAATTGGTATTGTATATGTACTTGGAGTTGATTTTCCCACATTATATAGCAGATGAGACCCTATTACGCCGCATAATAGCGGATAATATTTTATATAAACCCACGTACCGCAATATTCCGTCTTGAAACGAGATTGGTATTGTGCTAACATCTGTGGATACAGGGAAACAGGTTGGAGGGATCCAACTGGATTTCTCAAATAATTGAATTTGTTTCAATGTTGTGTGTTGATTTTTTATAATCTCTGTGTGATTATCTTTATGATTGAAATTGTTAAAAGCTAAAATTTAGTCGAATATAATTTTGTTATCGTTAGATACCGGAAATAAATAAAAATTTGATTTTTTTTGAAAATTCAGGTTAAAAGTTTTTATTAAAAATTATGATGTTTTGAGAAATATAGTTGAAAGGTGATTTTTGGAAATATGAAGTTGATTATTTTATAAAAGAATTTAAATGGTGATTTTTGAATTTATTATAAAAGCTTTATATATATAAGATTTAAAAAAAATTGGATTTTTATGAATCAAAGTGATGGAATTATAAAGGAGTTTTAAAGACGTTTTAAAATGATGTTATAAATGGATTTTATAAAAGAATAGAATCTACGATTTGTGAAGTTATAAAATGAATGAATTTGTAAATAGAGAATTATAAGTAATTTGCTTATAATTTAGATTTTGGCGTGTAAATGAGATATGGATAGAATATGTTAATAAAGTGATTTTATAAGTTGAAGTTGTTATAAAATATAAATGGAATTTATAAACATTGTTTTGTAAATCCGAAATTGACTTATTTTGATAAGTTAATTATTATAGCTTATTAAAGGAGATATATCCACGATTTTGGACAGTGGATAATCCTTTAAATAAAATGTGTAAAAATGTTGAATTTGGTTAACGAAGTATATTCATGATTTTGGACAGTGAATAATATATTAATGAAATATTTTAGGGAAGTGATATTTTAAATAGAATTAAAATGATTTAAAAGGTGTTTTAAAAAGTATTAACTATCGAAACCATAGATTTCAACATTCATTGTTGAAATAGACGTTTTCGAGAAATAAGGAAAGATGGACTATAATACTGTTGTTGTAGTAAATGATTTCTGAAAGGAAATGTTTTTGTATAGTATTGGAATATATATATATATATATATATATATATATATATATTATTTTCGAATCCCTATACGAGTGATTTTGGGTTGTCGTAATGATGTTTTAGGCAACATTCGTTTTGACTCAAATAAATATGTTTAAGAGAATGTTTTCCTTAAAGAATAAAATATATACTTAATTGTGATTTAAGTATATTGAATATTTCCCAAATGTTGAAAATAAATAGATTTGTGAATTACTTATTATAAATAAGTATGGAAATGTTTTCCAATATGAAGTGAAATGTTTTGAGATTGTATATTTTAAAGATAAATTGAAAGTGAATATTTGAAATCGATCTGAAAATCATATATCCGTGGATATTTGGAAATTTAAATTCACCATGGAATTTATAAAGGAAAGGGAATTTTTTTTAAAAATAAACATTGATTTATTTTTGAAGTGTGGGAAAATATATCTTGTAAAGATATTTTTGGAAAATAAATAATTTGGGAAATTATTTGGAATCTGGTGATGTTGTGCATATCTATTGATAGTTAAATAACCAACTATCAATATTTACCTTTAAATGGGCATTTGTTGTGATTTGCTTGAATTTGAATGCTACACTTATTTTAGAATAAGCGCTCGTTATTCGATTTAGCCGGGAGAGGACCTTTGGGTCGTGAATCCCATTCCGAATAGTGATACGACGTAGTGGATAGCATTTGAAGACCGGATGTTTTCAAAAACGGAAGGATTACCGTCGAATGTCTCTACATCAGCTGATCTCCGATATAGAGATTTTATCACCCTTTGTGTTGGGAAGTCCGGTCGTGATTAGTGAATATCCGGATTGCAAGGGCTTCTTTGGAAGTGCCTTCGGTTTCGTTCAATCTCGGAACGGACTTGTATGGATGTGTGTCTGACGTTACAATTTGAGATGTAAAGCTGGTTTCTATCAAATACATTTATTTTGGTGGCGAAGAATTTATTCTTTTAGCTTAACACCCCTCTCTGAGACGTACGAGCTCAGAGGTTATGTAGTTGATGGTTACTAGTGATACATTCCCAATTTGGTAATGTGGCATACGAGTGCTGCTGATCATTTGTTGATCAAAGCATAGCTTTTGTGAAAAGCGTATCTTTGTGGACGAGACTTCGTCGGACCTCACACCCCGGTAATGGTCAAAACAGGAAAGATGCAGCAAGGTTATAGGGAGTACCGCCCCTTAGGGTATGTGCATTCCTTCTGGATAGAAGTGGTATCATGGATGTGGATGTCGCAAATATACATGACTTTGTGATTGATGTTGGATGAGGATCCATGGATAAAGGTTGTTTACAACCGGGGGATGACATACTCGTGTCAGTAGTTACCTACTTTTGCAGAGCTAACTCGGCCTTGTGTTGGCAGAGATCCGGTTAGTTTCTCGAGGCGTCTCTCCAGAGGCGTACCCATGTGGCAATGGGAAGTTCCTTGGCCTGACCATTTGTTGGAAATCCGAACTCCAATACGCACCTTGTACGGTTTTATTTGTAGAACCTACCATTTACTTATGGTGGTCACCACTGTTTAGATGATAGCCATAGTAGGCATAGTGCGAAATGCCTATATTGGCTAAGATTTATATTATACTTTCGAAATGTTTTCCTACACTTTGCACTTATAGTAATAATATCAAAGAAATTTGCGTATCAAGCATGTTTAACTATCATAAGGAGAAATCTCCTCTGATTCTGTGTTTGCATTGTGTGTGTGTGTGCGGGAGGCCTTATGGTAGTTTCATTTTCTAGAAGTATTGCGAATCTATTTTAAAAATATTTCCTTGTTTGCTTTTTTAAAGATAAGCTGTTTTAAGTTCTCAGACCAGTCCCATGACTGACCTGGAGTTTATTGTTCCCTTCCTAAACTCTGTTGCCCACCAATTGCCACGCGGACAGTCTAGAGTCAGGTTATCAGGATATTCTGGAATTCAGGAGGTGCTGTGGAGCTCAAGAGGCGAGCTGGATGGCGAAACGTATCACTTGTATATGATATTATCTTTTCCACTGTGTATCCACTTGTGAGGACAGATTTATATAACTGTCCATTATTTTGTGGTGTTGTATATTGACTCCGAAAATGTAATGTAATGTGATGTAATGTATAAGATGTACAGTTCTTTTGACTTAAAGATTAATTGTTTATCTATTATATGTTGTTATGCTGCGATTGTGAGATTCTGATATTGTTTCTGTTGCTTCTTCTTTCTTTCTTCTTCTACCTCTTCTTCTTAACCCTAACAGTTGGGTTTCCCGGCCATCAATTGGTCGGCAGTTGATACAGTGGACGTATTAATGTCGATTTTCGTGAGTCGAAAATTAAGAACGTTACATTGTGGTATCAGAGCATTTGGTTAAGCGACAACTTTGGCTATGTTGGGCATTACTCATTAGAGATAGAGTCAGTAGTACTCTAAAATGAATGTGAGTGTAATAATTGATATGAGTGCGTATTTGTTAGTGAATGTAAAAAATTGTTTTATATTTTGTTGATTGGTTTGTTGAGTGGTATATGGATTCTGGTCAATACGAGTATTTAACGTTATTGATAGGAATCTCTAAACACTTGTACAGAACAAATTCGACACGATATCATTTTAAAATAGGGTAAATGAAATAATTTTACCTAAATTATTTTCGTATATAAAAGACAAAAAATTTCTGTGAATTATTATGATATATGATTGCTTGGTTGCTAGGAAGTGATGATATTAAATTATTATCATTAATGTTTGAAAAGAAATTGAAATCGTAACTCCAAAGTAAAGAAATAAATTCACATACAAATAGAATTGGAGAATATAAATTGTAAATGTGATTTGTAATTTGAAGTAAAATTCCAGAGGAATATTTGGAAATGTTTTGAAAATGGTTTTCCAAGGTTTGGAAAAATGTTTTTGGAGGGATAAAAGCTCTAAACTTTTTTCGGTCGCTGGAAAATAACTTCGGTGATGACTGCAGCATCATCGATGTTCATTTTCGAGTTTCCAAAAGAGGAATTGCTGCCAAGTTGTTTTAAATGGAAGTCGTTTGGAAAATTTGGGTTTGAGTTTTGAAATTCAAAGGATAATTTGAATTGATTTCAAAAATGGTTTTGAAATGTTGGAAAGACTCTGGAATCTGATAAAAATAGTTATGGAATAAAATTTATTGAGTTGAAAATAAATTTAAGGTAGAAACAAATTTATTGAAATTGAGTTGAATTGTGGAAATAAATTTATGAATGAATGAATTTACAAATGCAAGTAAATTGAAAATTTGTCAAGTTGGATTAAATGAAGCTAAGTATTAAAATGAAATTAGTAAGTAAAACTAATTGAAGAAATGACAAATTTAATATGGGTTTAAATGAATTGAATTCAACGTTTATAAATGAAGGGTAAATTAAATTCATATGGAATTTGAAATCCAGTTTGAATATAAGTGGTTATAAACGGAAATAGTGAATTGAATTGTGTTTGGGAATGAACTAAAGAATAAAAAAAACTGAAATTGAAAACTGAATATTGAAAACCAATTTGAATTGTGCGAGATGAAATTAGTTAGAACTTGTAATGAATTAGTAAAAGAAACTAATTTAAAATAGCAAGATGAATCAGTTGTGAATGAAAAATAATTGATAAAATTCAATATTCAGAAGGTAAATTGAATCCAAATAGAATTGAAATTTTAAATTGAATTCAAATGAAATTGATAATGTGAGATTGAATGAAAATGGATATTATGGTTAGCAAGATATACAGATGGATTAAAGGAAATTGGGATATTGATTTCGAAGATAAAAAAAATTGAATTGCTCGACAAAAGGTATGTATTTGAATTTCAGTATGAAATTTGATGATTTTCTTGTCCAGCCACTTGGCCTTTTCTTTTCTTTTTGAAATCTGGGGGCCGTGGTGCCATTTTTGTAGTCGTACCGAGCTAGCCGTGCAAAGGAGATGCTGGCGAAATTTTTCAAAATTTAAGGCGTTAGAATATTTTTGAGAAAATTAGAAATTTTTGAAAACTATAACTTTGATTTTGGAGTGAAAAGTTAAACGATATAGTTGGTTTTGAAAAGATAACTAAGTATGATTTGAAAACTTAGTAAAGTTATTGTAAGAAATTTAACTATGGATTTTGGAAAAGTTAAAATGTTTAAATGAATTTGGAATTTAGTTTGAACCAATGGTTTTGAAAAATTAATGGATTCTGTAACTTTTCTTACTTGGCAATTTCGAGGACGAAATTCTTTTAAGGGGGAAGTTTGTGACAACCCAGAATTTCTGTCATTTGAAATTCGTATATTTAATTGATTTTGAATATTAACAAGTAAAATTTGTAAGTCGAAATTTTTTTATTTCGAATATCTAGATTTAATTGGATAAATCAATTATTTAATATTTGAAATTACAGAAATAATTGGAAATTGGGTTTAAAGTGATTAAAATTGATTTGTAAAGTTGTATTAAATCATATTGGAGTTAGAATGATGTTATAGAACTTTTAAAATTGAATTTAAAGTTAATTTGTGGAAATTGAATATTTTAATATTTAATTCACGGGTAAAAATAGTAATTTTTCAAACAGTCTCGGATTTCAACAAAACCAGTTTCATTAGATCCGTAATGTTAAATTATTGTAAGATTTCAAATTTCGTGTCAATCGGATTTACGGTTTGTCCGGGGCAAGCTAAAACGCACTTAAAACAGTTTAAGTGAAATTTTAAATTTAAATAGTCGATTTGAAATCGTATCTTTCAAATACTTTCGAATTGGCTCCCGATACATATTCCACTGCGTTCAAAATAGGGGTAAAACATTATAAACGCCAGGTGGCATGCTTCGTTTGGAGTTCGGAAAAAATTCGGGTGAATAGTGTTTTGGCAAATTTTCTGTAAATGGACTCAGTTCTTTCTATTTGCATCAGAACCCTAGTTAAAAACCCTAGCCGCCATTATACAGTACACGGCCAGAAAACTCCCGTCATCTTCCTCGTTTTTCTTGCAATCCATCAACTGATTCAAAAGGTGTTCAACTACAAAGTTGAAGAGCGCATTTAGAACTTCTAGATCGACGGTTATGATCGTAAACAACGAAGTAAATTGACGGCAATAAGGGTTTGAATGTGTGCGTTCATTCACATTTTTCGAGGCCTGGGGATGGTCGAGTTGCACGTCGTTCGAGCCGAAGGGGAGTTGGAGCACGAGCTTCGAGAGGGTGGTCTTCGATCGACCTAGAAGTGATGGGAAGTGGTCGCGTTAAATCGAGCAAAGCGTGGCCATGGGTTTTTTTATCTCGTGTTCAAAAAAACTGGAAGGAGGGAGAAGATGGCTGTGCGGCCAAATCACATTCAAACAAAATCAACGGCTATGATGGATTAAGGTTATAAATTAAATAAGAAAATTGTAAATTATTATATATAAAATTCGTGTAAACTTCTAAAAGCTGTAACTTGTTCATACGAGGTCCGTTTTGGACGAAAAATATTACGTCGGGGTACGTATGGGCGAATACTACTCGATGGAGCTAGATTGGAGTTGATTAAACGCGCGTTTAATTTTATTCGGAATAAAACACTACAACTGTATGTGAAACAAGATGAGAACTTCTCACTCAATCGAATTTGTTTCGATTTAAAATTTTAAATAGTTAAATTTAAGATTGCTTGATTGTATGCTTGGATGATAAATTGCTATCTGTTGTATTGAAATAGACCCTATACACCGTATATTAAGCGGGGTTTATTATATTAAACACATATACCGCGACATTCCACCTTGAAGTGGAATTAGTATTATACATGTACTTGGAGTTGATTTTCCCGCATTATATAGCGGATGAGACCCTATTGCGCCGCATAATAGCGGATAATATTTTATATAAACCCATGTACCACGATATTCCGTCTTGAAACAAGATTGGTATTATGCTAACATCTGTGGATGCAGGAAAAGAGGTTGGAGGGATCCAACGAGATTTCTCAAATAATTGAATTTGTTTCAATGTCGTGTGTTGATTTTTTATAATCTCTATGTGATTATCTTTGTGATTGAAATCGTTGAAGGCTAAAATTTAACCGAATATAATTTTGGTATCGTTAGATACCGGAAATAAATAAAAATTTGATTTTTTTTGAAAATTCAGGTTGAAAGTTTTTATTAAAAATTACGATGTTTTGAGAAATATAGTTGAAAGGTGATTTTTGGAAATATGAAGTTGATTATTTTATAAAATAATTTAAATGGTGATTTTTGAATTTATTATAAAAGCTTTATATATATAAGATTTAAAAAAATTGGATTTTAATGAATCAAAGTGATGGAATTATAAAGGAGTTTTAAAGACGTTTTAAAATGATGTTATAAATGGATTTTATAAAAGAATAGAATCTACGATTTGTGAAGTTATAAAATTAATGAATTTGTAAATAGATAATTATAAGTAATTTGCTTATAATTTGGATTTTGGCGTGTAAATGGGATATGGATAGAATTTGTTAATAAAGTGATTTTATAAGTTGAAGTTATTATAAAATATAAATGGAATTTATAAACATTGTTTTATAAATCCGAAATCGACTTATTTTGATAAGTTAATTATTATAGCTTATTAAAGGACATATATCCACGATTTTGGACAGTGTATAATCCTTTAAATAAAATGTGTAGAAATGTTGAATTTGGTTTACCAAGTATATTCACGATTTTGGACAGTGAATAATATATTAAAGAAATGTTTTGGGAAAGTGATATTTTAAATAGAATTAAAATGATTTAAAAGGTTTTTTAAAAGGTATTAATCGACACCATAGATTTCAACATTCATTGTTGAAGTAGACGTTTTCGAGAAATAAGGAAAGATGGACTATAACATTGTTGTTATAGTAAATGATTTTCGAAAGGAAATGTATTTGTATAGTATTGGGATATATATATCTATAGAATTTTCGAATCCCTATACTAGTGATTTTTGGTTGTCGTAACGTTGTTTTACGCAACATTCGTTTTGATCCAAATAAATGTGTTTAAGAGAATGTTTTCCTTAAAGAATAAAATATACACTTAATTGTGATTTAAGTATATTGAATATTTCTCAAATGTTGAAAATAAATAGATTTGTGAATTACTTATTATTAAATAAGTATGGAAATGTTTTCCAATATGAAGTGAAATGTTTTGAGATTATATATTTTAAAGATAAAATGAAAGTGAATATTTGAAATCGATTTGAAAATCGTATATAAGTGGATATTTGGAAATTTGAATTCACCATGTAATTTATAAAGGAAAGGGAAATTTGTTTAAAAATAAACATTGATTTATTTTTGAAGTGTGGGAAAATATATCTTGTAAAGATATTTTTGGAAAATAAATAATTTGGGAAATTATTTGGAATCTGGTGATGTTGTGCGTATCTATTGATAGTTAAATTACCGACTATCAATATTTACCTTTAAATGGGCATTTGTTGTGGTTTTCTTGAATTTGAATGCTACACTTATTTAAAATAAGCGCTTGTTATTCGGTTTAGGCGGGAGAGGACCTTTGGGTCGTGAAACCCATTCCGAATAGTGATACGTCGTAATGGATAGCTTTGAAGGACGGTGTTGAAGACCGGATGTTTTCAAAAACGGAAGGATTACGTTGAATGTCTCTGCATCGGCTGATCTCCGATATAGAGATTTTATCACCCTTTGTGATGGGAAGTCCGGTCGTGATTAGTGAATATCCGGATTGCAAGGGCTTCTTTGGAAGTGCCTTCGGTTCCATTCGATCCCGAAACGGACTTGTATGGATGTGTGTTCGACGTTACAATTTGAGATGTAAAGCTAGTTTCTATCAAATACATTTCTATTGGTGGCGGAGAATTTATTCTTTTAGCTTAACACCCTTCTCTGAGACGTACGAGCTCAGAGGTTATGTAGTTGATGGTAACTAGTGTTACATTCCCAATTTGGTAATGTGGCATACGAGTGCTGCTGATCATTTGTTGATCAAAGCATAGCTTTTGTGAAAAGCGTAGCTTTGTGGACGAGACTTAGTCGGACCTCACACCCCGGTAATGGTCAAAACAGGAAAGATGCAGCAAGGTTATAGGGAGTAGCGCCCCTTAGGGTATGTGCATTTCCTTCTGGATAGAAGTGGTATCATGATATGGAGCCCAGACACTTAACTTATGTGGATGTCGCAAATATATATGACTTTGTGATTGATTTTGGTTGAGGATCCTCGGATAAAGGTTGTTTACAACCGGGGGATGACATACTCGTGTCAGTAGTTAGCTACTTTTGCAGAGGTAACCCGGTCTTGTGTTGGCAGAGATCCGGTTAGGTTCTCGGGACGTCTCTCCAGAGGCGTACCCATGTGGCAATGGGAAGTTCCTTGGCCTGACCATTTGTTGGAAATCCGAACTCCAATACGCACCTTGTACGGTTTTAGTTGTAGAACCTGCCATTTACTTATGGTGGTCACCACTGTTTAGATGGTAGTTATAGTAGGCATAGTGCGAAATGCCTATATTGGCTAAGATTTATATTATACTTTCGAAATGTTTTCCTACACTTTGCACTTATAGTAATAATATTAAAAAAATTTGCGTATTAAGCATGTTTGATTATCATAAGGAGAAATCTCCTCCGATTCTGCGTTTGCATTGTGTGTGTGTGGGAGGCCTTATGGTAGTTTCATTTTCTAAAAGCATTGCGGATCTATTATAAAAATATTTCTTTGTTTGTTTTTTTAAAGATAAACTATTTTAACTTCTCACATCAGTCCCATGACTGACCTGGAGCTTATTATTCCCTACCTAAACTCTGGGTGCCCACCAATTTCCACACGGGCAGTCTAGAGTCAGGTTATCACGATATTCTGGAATTCAAGAGGTGCTGTGGAGCTCAAGAGGCGAGCTGGATGGCGAAACGTATCACTTGTATATGATATTATCTTTTCCGCTGTGTATCCACTTGTGAGGACAAATTTATATAACTGTCCATTATTGTGTGGTGTTGTATATTGACTCCGAAAATATAATGTAATGTGATGTAATGTGTAAAATGTATAGTTCCTTTGATTTAAAGATTATTCATTTATCTATTATATGTTGTTCTGCTGCGATTATGAGATTCTGATATTGTTTCTGTTGCTTCTTCTTTCTTTCTTCTTCTTTAACCCTAACGGTTGGGTTTTCCCACGTTCGATTGCTCGGCAGTTGATACAGTGGACGTATTAATGTCGATTTTCGTGAGTCGAAAATCCAGAACGTTACAAATTTTGTAATCAATGGAATTAAATGTAATTGTAATATTGTAGCAAATGTAAGAAGACACGTTAACTGCAGAGTAATGAGTGAATAAAATGAAAAAAATGAAAACTAATGTTTAATAAGCACATAAGGAAATTGTCGATTTAATATAGAAAACATTTCAATCAAAATAAAAGAATATGTTGAAATTTAAATATAATGAACTAGGATTTTATTACTATTGTAATTAAATGTTGGAATTAATTTAGTATTTAAATCTTGGATTTAACATGAAAATTTTAATTTTAAAAGATTATTAATTCATGTTTAATCAAGTGTGATGATAGAAATTTTAGAATAAAAGTAATTAAATCAATTTAATAATAATTCGTCTAATTAACGTGTAAAAATAAATATAATTTGATTTTAAAGCTAACTTCTAGATGTAATAGAATTAGGGATATAAATTAGTTTTATTGCGTTTAAAATTAGTAGAAACCTATGTTTCGATATATAGGGTGACCTATTTTCGTGTTGGGAATGAAATAGGCTTTCAGACCTTTATTATCGCTTTGGCCCAGTTGATATCCATTCCATCTATTCACGTTCCATCTTTATCTATATATATGCTGTTATGAAACCATACAGCCTTCTGTTCTATTTTTCTGTATGTACTTTGCCATCTGACTACTCTTTTTCAATTATGAATTTCCTAAAAACTAATTTCCAATTTTAAAATCTAATTCAATAGTTCAAACTGCTCAAACCCTATCGTATTGTATATCGTCACGAAGCTCTCTACGAATAGAATCAGCATTTGCAATTTATTTTTACAATCAAGTCTCAGTTTGATCGGAATTGGGCGAAATAGTCTCGGCCGTTCATTCTAGGGTTTGGATTTAACGGCGGATCGTTAACCATTCGACGATCGGAGGGCACTGCATCGTAGAGGATGTTAAGGGGAGTTGATCTATCAGCTTGGATCAACTTGATTATGCCCAAAATCACCAGAATCGGCAAAAGTTCGGCCATGTTTTCATGCGCGGTGGAGGATACTTGGCGGCGTCAGAGGCGGCGGGACACTTGACATTGGGGTTTCGGGGAATGGCGGTCTTGATGGTGAAGTCTGATCTTAACAATTACATAGTAATTGGTGGCGTTTGGGACGTGCAGATGCGATAACTGATGGGTTGAATGGGTTGTTCGATGATTGAGGGTTTTGGGAAGGTAATGATAATTTCAATTTTGCCGCTTATTTATTTAATTACAATATAAAATTAAATGTTCTAACTTTCCGAAGTTTTGCGGACAAACTCTACTGGCGTGCGTTTTCTTCCATTGGACTCGCATCGAGATTTCGGACAATATGAAACTAGTTTGGTTGAATTTGAAGGCCATTTAGATTCTAGGCTTCTACTGAATTTTTAATGGGATTTAAATCAAAGGTGGGTGATTAAACCCACTCACACAACATAACTTTTTTTAATGCTAGTTAAAATGAAATCATGAAGTGATAAAATTTTATTGACTGTTGTTTCATAGTTTAAATTGACATTTAAACTAAATTTGAATTTCATATTAAATTAATTGAAATTTAGATTAATATTGAATTTAATGGCTAGTTAAACACCGACAATTGATAACTACTAACTATTGTGATATATTGGTTGATTTGAATGTTGATTGTTATTGGATGCTATTGATTGATGTTGGATGTATGGTTGTTTATTTATTTTGAATATATCCTTGTTATTATCATATTTATTATTTGACATCCTATAAATTTTCATTTAGATTATCTAAAATAAACTAAGAAATGGGGTGAAATGATATATACCTTTATCATCTAAATTATGGGTTGAAATGATATATATCCATCCATGTAATTAAAATTGATATAACTGATAGCTTGGATATAGGTAAAAAAATTATATACGAACATCGGATTTGGTTAAATTAAACAGGTTTAAAATATTTAGATTGTACTTGTTAAATGATATTATTTTAAACAAAATAAATGTGGATTTACATGAGTACATTTATTTTCAAATTCTAGCTTGTGAATGTTGAAATTAAAACTATTTAAATGAAATTGTTAAAGGATTTAATTTGAAATCTTAAAGTGGGTATTGGGATATGATTTTAATTTATTAGAAGTGAATTATTTGAAAAGATTAAATTTGAGTTTAAACTTTGACGTTATTTTAATTAAAGTGCTTTAAATTGATATTTTGAATTTTGATATAAACAGATTTAAGCTAAATTGTTTAAAAATGAGAATTTAAATTGGAACTTTCAACCATTTGAATAGAAACGTTTAAACTGATTTTAAAGTGAAGTTTGAAATTTTTTTGAATTGAGGTTGACTTACATTTAAATCTGAATATGAAGTTGACTTGAATTGGAAGTCGAAAAATTGAATTTGTTGTGATTTGGAATTTGAAGCTGAGTTCAAATTACTGTGAAACAAAGGAACAATTTTAATATGAACTATTTTAATGTAAGAACAATTTTAAAAATATAATTATTTAATTATATAAACTATTTTAATTATCAAACTATTTTCAATATTAAACTATTTTTATATTCAAAACTATTTCTAATCTTTAAAACTATTTTAATTATTCCAATCTATTTTTTAATATCAAAACTATTTTAATTATTCAATCTACTTTCAATACTCAAACTGTTTTAAAAGTGGGAACTATTTAGATTTAAATCATTAATTTAAATACATATGTTTTGCTATGAAGGTATAACCTATTTTGAGTTCGAAATGATTTTGAAGCAAGTCTGATATTTTGATATAAAGTATGACTTCTCCTTGAAATTTAAAAGAACCAATCGGTGTGTAAAGTCACATTTGGTTATTAAAGAGACCAGATCCGCATGAATGGCATACTCTCTGTTATTCTACCGGAACCACTTTAATAGCCGTGTGCGCGGTGGATGTTATCCAGAATGTAGAGGTTGAATTGGCGACGTTTACTGGAATGAAGAAAGAGAACGATGATGGATGACTCCGACACTTATGTCAATTTGAAATGACTAAAGCAGGAGCCTATGTACGGCCAAGGGGTTATCTACATTTAGGGGGCATCATCCTGTTGTATTATACTGATTTTAGACTAGATCGGTGCATATTGATTTGATTTTGAGGTGGTGGACTCGGTCGGCAGTCATTGCAATAATGTGTTACGGCCATCCAGAAAGGGTAAACTGGTATAATCCTGTCTTCGGCATTGCCTCACGTGCCTTGTCATAGTTTTATCCTTATACGAGCCCATTACGATTTGTTTTAGTATGGTACCGATAGGGTACTCACTGGCTACCAGCATTACTAGTTATGTTACAGGACCGGCATAGACTACTTGCTTAAAAATGTTTTAAGGGGGATCAATGTAAAGCCTTAATGCTATTTAATACTTTACCGATAGACACTACATATATAGTGTGTCTTACTATATAAAAATAGTTTGACGGATAATTAGGAGATAGAAAATCCTGTAACATCTCTTAAGTTATTACACTAACGTTGTAAATTTGATAGGAGATGGAAAATCCCATAAACTTATCTAAAGCTATTACACTCATATTTACTTGTTATTGATTTAACTTACATAAAAACTTTTAGTTCTGACTCGAATGTTTTGTCTTTTCATTATGCCCAGGTCAGCTTGAGTATTTTAGTGTTTAAAGACATTATTCCTTGAAGATGAAGTTGGAGTTTGCTAGAGAATATTTACTATTATTACTATTCCACTGCATTTCTTTGGTAGGGTTGTTGATTGTATTTTACTTATGTTGTAAAAATTGAAATCAAATGTATATTGTAAAACAGCTGCATGATTTGTTTATTTGGTTATTATATTTTGTCATTTCGTTGTGAGATCATGTGTTTTGCTTTCCTTCATTTCTCTTATTTTCTTTTCAAACCCCATTGATAATCTGCTCTTTTGAATGGTTTGAGTAGGACATGTGTGGTTTATTTTCGACTTAAATCGTATAAAAAGGTGGGTCATCACAGTTGGTATCAAAGCTTTTGTTTAGAGATATCTTAGCCTGTTGGGGATTAACTCATTAGAGATAGAATTAATAATAACCTAGAATGAGTTTGAGTGTATATATATACAAGAGAGCATATTTGTTAGTGCTATAACGATGTTTTTTATTGTATTAATTTCTTCTGTTAAGTATTTATGAATTCCGTTCAGTAATAGGAGGCTATGGCATCGGTAGGGATTTCTAAACACTTGAACAGGATGAATCGACACAATATTGTTTTAAAAATAGGTAAATGAAATAATTTTACTTATTATTATATTTTTTATTTAAAAAGAATAATTTTTCATAAATTTATGTTGTTATTTTTTTGGTCTGTTGTTTGTTAGGTAATGATAATATTGGATTATTGTCATTTATTGTTGGTTAGTCAAGGTTCGTAAAAACATTTAACTATTATATGTTAAAAGAAATGTAATCTTATAAATATGGTTTATAAAGTATGATTTACAAATAAAATGAATTTAAATTGAAATTAGAGTACTTAAATTCTATTATTTTGAAATTGGTTTTCAAAGATTTTGGAAAAATAATATTACTATTATTTGGAAGTATTTTCAGATAGAAATATTTTCAATGGGATTTGAAAGAAATATTTTTAAAAGAATTTTAAAGAAAATAAGTTCTATACTCCTCTCTTTTGTCATTGGAAAATAATTTCGGTGATGGCCGTAGCATCATTGAGATTTTCGAGTTTAAAAGTGGGAAGACCATTATAGTAGCTTTGCTACAAATTTGTTTTGACAAACAAATTTTGATTTAAATCCATCAAGTATGAGTTGATATATAAAAATATATAAGTATATATTATTTCAAGATGATTTGAAATTAAACCTGGTATTTAGTTTTTAAGTTTTCTGGTATAGTGATTTTTAATCATTGAAATGAAATTGAATTTTCGACGATTTTAAATAGTTGGATACTTATAAATTGAAATATGAAATTAAAAAAAGATAAATGTTTAATGAAAATATAAAGAGGATGTTTTGTAACTCTTAAATTAAAAGTTAATGAAAATTAAGAAGGTTTAAACAATTGAACTTTTTTTGTAAGTAAAATGAATAGGACTTTGGCATATGCTTCTAGGATTTAGTGGAATATTATACGAGTAAAAAACTTAAGTAATAAAAACGATTCAAAATAAAAAAAATTCTATACATATAAATTAAGTTGTTATAAAAAATGTTATACACTCAATTAATATTTTATGAAGTGATTTATAATTATATTGAATAGTAAAAAGTGAATACTATTTTAGTAAATGATTATAAACTTAAGAAAATGTTGAAATGTTTCGTAAATAGATTTAATATTAAACGAAGCTATATATGAAGGAGTAAATGTGAATTAAATTTAGAAGAACTTAAATAATGATTCGGTATAAGTAAATAATAAATGTGAATTAAGCTGCAAAGAAGCTTAAGCAATGCTTTAAGAATTAATTCATTGATGACTTTAAATATTGAATGGGAAATAATTTATGTAAGTAAATGAATGTAAATCAATAAAAGATAATATTTTATGAATGAATGAGAACTAAAATAAATAAAAAGTAAATGATGTATTAAAGAAACCAATAGAATAAAATATATGTGTTTGCGTAGATTATTTTATCCTTATAATAGTTCTGATGCAAATTCAAATACATGATTTGGGGTAACTAACATAAGTCTGAGTTAGGATTTTTCGCTCGATTCTAGACGATGAACATTTGATATGAATTTTTGATATGATTTTAAAGTTTCTATCTAAGTTAATGCTATGTAAGGAAAATGAAGATTTCTAATCAAGAAATCGGATCAAAGTCCATACTAGAGTGGTTGGTTAACAATCCTAGTTCAGAAGTGAAATTTATTTATTCAAACAAGCGATCAAAATTGATATTGTGTACATATGATATATGTACTTAATTAATTTTTAAATTCTATGTTGTTTGGCTTATGGGAAGTTTGGAAAATGACACTTCAAATTGTTTGAGGTTGTATGAATAATCTATTGAATAATTAACTAAGACTGTTGAGCGTAAGGTACACTTATTTATCACCTTGTAGGATGAAAAGTTTCTGAACTTGGACAAACCATTAGTTTTGGGTGTGATGGATGTGTGATGGATTCTTTTGTTGCACATAATGCTCATACTACTTTTATTTGCAGATGATTATTATACACGTTGTGTTGCTTGTGCTATTGATTGGAGCGACTAATATATCTCTTTTTACATAGTTTTGACTTTTTTAGATTATGTAAGTGAAATCCAGGTTTATAAAAGCAATAGCTATTGCTTTTGGTTACATAAATAGAGCTTTATTTGCCCAAGAAATAGGTACGTTTTCTAACTACGGTTTTTGTAGCGGTATTTTATTGTTTTTTCATGGTTTGGGATGCTTTATAATTAAAATAAGATACCATGTAATTATTCATATAGTTATTTTTCTAGACCTATCCACGCAAAGGAGATGCTACTGAAATTTTTCGTAAATTTATGACTTAGAAAATTTTTCATGGAAGTTGAGTTATTTTAAAATTTATATTAAACTAACTAAGTAAGTTTAAATTGCCTATAAATTGACTATTTCAAATAAAATATATATCAATTCTTGTTTCTTTTCAGGAACAAAAAGTTTTGAGTGGTGGAGGTTGTAAAGACCCGTATATTCAACCACAAATATTTAATTTAATATAATTGTTGAATAAAAATGGTTACAAATAAAGACTTTGCGATTTATTAATGGAGATGTTATTAGATGTATGTTACAATTGTTGGAATCTCGGTTTTACATCGTTTTGATTATGACAAGCTATATAAAATATTCTGTGTATGCTAATCATTTTTGCAGCAGATTTGTTGCAGATTCATATTCAGAGCTTAGAAGTTGATTATGTCGTATCTAGAGTCTTCATTTCATTTAGTACTTTGTTAAAATCTCTCCTGAATTGATATATATATAAATTTATATGCACATATGCGCAAACACGCACAGCAGGCTAAACACAGCCGGCTGAATGGATTCATTCAGCTGGCTGAATGTTGGAGCAAAAATATTATTCCACAATATTCAGCCAGTTGAATGAATTTATTCAACCGGCTGAATAAGGCCAGAAATAGCCAAATTCCTTTGCGTTTTAATTTGATTTAGAAGGCTGAATTATTTTATTCAGCCGGCGGAATGTTTCTAACTGCTATTTTTCATAAATAGACGCTTCTCTTCATCGAAGAGTAACGTCTTCAAAATCAACGATTAGATCTGCACTTTTCAATATAGTTTTTAATCTATGGTTGTAATCTTTTACACTTTGTAAATAGATTTCAAAATTCAACAAAAAAATCACCGAAAACTATTTTAATATTCTTGAATTCTTGTCAATTTTCTAGTTTTCAAACTGCAATCAAATTGCTTACATTCTCTGATCATTGATCACTCTATCTTCCATAATTCCCAAGCACATTATACTATATATCATGAAGGAGAAGATTATAGGAAGACTGTACTTAATTGACTTATCAGTGCTATTCAAAGAGCACATTACAGTTAGATACTTTTTGTCGTTTGTAAAGAAGTCCTGTTAGGTTGCTCGGGCGGTTGAAGTCCTATTCGGTTGCTTAGGCAGTAGAAGTCATGTTCGATTGCTTATGTGGTGTAAACCTATTCCTCCAGATTAAGTGAGGGTTGCTAGTTTAATTACAGAGGGAGTCTGAGACTGGACGTAGAACAGGAGTTCGAACCAGTATAAAAATCTCTGGTGTCATTTGCTTTACTGTTTTTACTATTTCTTACTTATTCCGCACAAGTAGTTTATCCATATTATACGATCTTATAGCACAGACACTTTCAATAATCCATGATAAAATCCTTAAATAACAAATTTCAGTAAGTTAAAATTCTTAAATAACAAATGTTAATGTTATAAAGAATGAAATGAATGTTTATCTCTAATTGGAATATAATAGTAAAGTTCAATTTGGATATAATTGTAAAGTTTATTAAGGAATAAAAGAAATGTTGTATTAAAGGAGAAATCATATGTTATTTCGTAGAAATTGATTTTAGAATTGGTAAGTAAATTTATAATCCTTGTTTGTAAACAATAAATTAATAGATATGAATTGCTAAGTTGCGACAATTTTTTTATTTCTCATCTCCTTATTTGATCCATTTTGAAATTAATTTTTTAATCAATGGAACTAAATGTGATTGTAATATCACGGTTAATGTCAGAAGAGACATTAATTGTAGGGTAAGGAGTGAATAAGATGAAAACTTATGTTTAATAAGCAAATAAGGAAATTGTGATTTAATATAGAGGACATTTAAATCAAAATAAAAGAATATGTCGAAATTTAAATATAACGAACTAGGATTTTATTACTGTTGTAATTAAATGTTGAAATTAATTTAATATTTAGATCTTAGATTTAACATGAAAAATCTAGTTTTAAAAGATTATTAGTTCCTTTTTAATCAAGGATGATAATAGAAAACTTTTAATTTAGAATTTAAAAGTAATTAAATAAGTTTAATAAAAAAATTCATTTCAACTAGCGTGTAAAATAAATATAATTTGATTTTAAAGCTAACTTCTATATACAATAGAATTAGGATATGAAATTAGTTTCATTGAGTTTAAAATTATAAGAAGCCTATATTCCATATATTGGATGACCTATTTTTGTTTCGGGAATGAAACGGGCTTCCGAGCCTTTATTATCGCTTTGGCCCAATCTATTCCATCTATTCATGCTCCATCTTTGTTTATATATATATGCTATTATGAAACCCTAGTAGCCTTCTGCTCTAATTTTCTATATGTACTTTGCAATCTAACTGATTCTTTTCAATGGTGAATATCCTAAAACCTAATTTCCAATTTCAAAATCTAATTCAAAAATTCTCACTACTGAAACCCTATCATATTATATATCATAGCGAAGCACTCAACGAATGGAACTAGCTTCTACAATTCATTTTTGCAATCGAGTCTCATTTTGATCCGAATTGGGTGATGGTCTCAGCCATTCATTTTAGGGTTTGGATTAAACGGTGGATCGTCGAACATTTGACGATCGGAGGACACTGCATCGTAGGGGACTTCAATAGGAGTTGATCTATCGACTTGGATCGACTTGTTTGTGCCTCAAATCTCCATTATTGACCAAAGTTTAGCCATGTTTTCATGCATAATGGATGATACTTGGCGGCGCTAGAGGCGGCGGGACGCTCGGCATTGGGGTTTCGGGGAACGACGGTCCCGATGGTGACGTCTGATCTAGACGATTACGTAGGAATTGGCGGTGATGAAATTGTGTAGATGTGGCGGCTGATGGGTTGAACTAGTTGTTCGATGATTGAGGGTTTGGGGAAGGTAATTATAATTACCATTTTACCCTCATTTATTTAAATTAAAATATAAAATTTAAATGTACTAACCTTCCTAACTTTTGCATACAAACTCGGATTGACGCGCGGTTTCTTCCTTTAGACTCGTATCGAGATTTCGAACAATATGAAACTAGTTTGGTTAAATTTGGAACTATTAGATTTTGGGCTTATATTGGATTTTTAATGGGCTTTAAATCAAAGGAGAGTGATTAAACTCACTCACGTAATGCTAAATTTTCTTATGCTAGTTAAATTGAAATCATGAAGCGATAAAATTTTATTGATTGCTGTTTGGTAGTTTAAACTGAGATTTAAATTGAATTTGAATTTATATTAAATTAAATTGACATTTAGATTAATATTGAATTTAATGCTAGTTAAATACCGACGATTGATAACTAGTAACTTTTATGATATATTGGTTGATTTGGATGTTTATTGTTATTGCATGTCTAATGATTGATGTTGGACAAATGGTTGTTCATTTATTTTGGATATCCCTATTATTACCCTATTTTTTATTTAACATCTGATAAATTGTCATTTAGATTTTATGAAATGAACTAAGAAATGAGTTGAAATGATATATACACATGTCATCAAAATTATGGTTTGTAATGATATATATCCACCCATGTAATTAAAATTAAAATAACTAATTAGTTGGCTATAGGGTAGAAACTTATATGCGGACAACGGATTTGGTTAAATTAAACAGGTTTAAAATATTGGAAATGGATTGTTTAAATGATATTATTTTAAAGGGAATAAAATTGGATTTACATGAATTAAGTTATTTTAAAATTCGAGTTTGGGAATGTTGAAATTGAAACTATTTGAATGAAATTGTTAAAGGATTTAATTTGAAATCTTATAGTGGAAATTGGGATATGATTTGAATATATTGGAAGTGAATTATTTGGGAAGTTTATATTTAAATTTAAATTTTGACTTTATTTTAATTAAAGTGGTTTAAATTGATATTTCAAATTTTGGATGTGAAATGGATTCAAACAAAATTGTTTTAAAATGAGAATTTGAATTGGAACTTTCAACCATTTAAATAGAAACTTTTAAATTGAATTTTGAAGTAAAGTTTGAATTCGTTTTGAATTGAGGCTGACTTAAATTGAATTTTGAATATGAAGTTGACTTGAATTAGAAGTCGAAAAATTGAATTTGTTATGATTTGGAATTTGAACTTGAGTTCAAATTATTGTAAAAGAAAGGAACAGTTTTAATATAAACTATTTTAACATAAACTATTTCAACATAAATAATATTTTAAATGTCAAATTATTTTAATATATAAACTGTTTTAGTTACCAAATTATTATCAATATTAAACTATTTTTATATTCAAATGTATTTCCAATCTTTAAAACTATTTTAATTATTCCAAACTATTTTTCAATATTAAAACGATTCTAATTATTCAATCTACTTTCAATACTCAAACTATTTTAAAATGGGAACTATTTAGATTTAAATCATTGATTTAAATATGAATGTTTTTTATGAAGATATAACATGTTTTGAGTTCGAAATGATTCTGAAGCAAATCTGATATTTTGAATATGAAGTATGACTTCAAATTTAAAAGAACCAACCAGTGTGTATAATGACGTTTGGTTATTGAAGAGATCAGGGCTGAATGAATAGCATACTTTCTATTATTCTACGGGAACCTCTTTAACAATCGTGTACGTGGTGGATGTTATCCAGAATGTAGAGGTTGAATTGGCGATGTTTATTGGAATGAAAAAAGAGAACAATGATGGATGACCCTGACACTTATGTCAATTTGAAATGACAAAATAGAAGCCTATGTCTGGCCAAGGGGTTAGCTACCTTTAGGGGCCATTACCTCTTTGTATTATATTGATTTTGACTTGATCGATGCATATTGATTTTATTTTAGGGTGTTGGACTCGATCGGCGGTCATTGCAATGATGTGTTATGACCAGCTGAAAGGGTAAACTGGTAGAATCATGGGCATTATGTAACGACCCACCTTTTTGGATGGTTCAAATAGATAATAAACCAAACATGTAAAACTCAAACCATTCGAAAGGAAGGATAGTTAATGGGGTAAATAAGTAAATAAAAAAGGAAAACAAAACAAGAATCTCACAATGGAACGTCAAAATATAATAATCAAATAAAAAGTTCATGAAACTCTTTTATAAATTACATTTGATTATGTTTTAACAATTCAAATCAGATTTATACATACATCAGAAATAAAAAAATGCAGCGGAACATAGAATGTAGTGGAATAATGAATAGCAATAATATACTGAATCTTTGTCTTCGTCCTCCAGAAAATAATCTTTAATACACTGAAAAAGCTCAGACTGACTGAGCGTAATGAAAAGACAAAACATTCGAGTCAGAACTAAAAGATCTTATGTAAGTCTGATCAAAATAAGTAAAGTAGAAATACTAGTGCAATGATTTCATAGATGTTATGGGATTTTCATCTCCTATCAAGTGTAAAATGTGAATATAATTATTTAAAGGGTTTCAAAAATTCGAAAAATCAACCTTAATCATCTAATTAAAACAAATCTAAAGTTTGAATTAACTTAAACCCTTCAAATAATTCAATTCCAAATAAAATCCAAATTCAAGAAATTATATGGGTATATGTCAATTCAACCAGTATCAAAAATCAACATTTCCAAATCAATGAAAATCGCTCGGGTTTATCATTTCAACCCATAACGATTTTCCTCTAATCTATACTTTTTCGGGTATGTATCATTTCAACTCATAGGGATAACACAGGTATAAACATAAATAACATCCAATCGTCCAAAGTGTCAACCAATAACATCCATCCAATCACTCTAATATCAACAATTGAACATACAAAACAATCATAATTGAAGTCAACCAATAACTAACAACAATTTACTGGTTATCATTAATAGATATTTAACTGGCAATTTAAATTCCAATATTAAATTGAACGGTAATTAAATTCAATAAAAATTAGGTTTAACGGAAATGATAATTTAAAATATACTAAACAACAACCAATAATTTCTAATCACATCATAAGTTCAATTTAACTAACATAAGAAAATAAAGTAGTTGTGAATGTTTGCTCACCTTTCATGGCTACAAAGGTGATGATAAAATGGAGCAATATGGAGATTCCTAGAAAGATCCAAATGTAAAGCAAATCCAATAAAGCTTAGACAAGAACACGAATCAATAAACAAGTTTCAACTACTTCCAACTTCAAAACAATCTAAGATCCAAACTACGGGCAAACCTGAAACTAGGTCATTTTAAGAAAATATTTGGACCAGAATTACTGAATTTGTAAAAGTGACTAACTAGAAAGTTGTTTCAAATTCTTTTCTCTCCACTTTCAATAAAATAATCGCTTAAAAGCTTTGGTCTTGAGGAAGTTATGGTCAAAACAAACAGAGGTGTTTTGTATGTCAAAAATCTGAGTTCAAAAATACGTCGAAAATATTTGACTTTTTGGCATAGCAAATTAATGAATTTGAAGAACTAATCTAAAATAAAGTTGAAGCCATTAAAAAATAAATGATTTGAAAAAAAGAATCGCGTAATTTGATTCATTCCTGAAGGAGATATGATTGATACAGTATGGGTTATTTTCGGCCAAAACTAGACTCGAGAAAGGACTTGAAAAATGATGTTTTGGATATTGAAATATTCAGAATGGTAAGAAGGGTTCAATAATAAAGTCATTTCCATTGAAATTATACATGATTTCAAAAAAATATTTGATTTGGAGTAGTTTATTGGAATATAGAAGCCATGGAAATAAGGAGAAGAAAGAGGGAAAAAGGGAAGTGAAAAAGAAGGGGAAAGAAGATCAGAGGGAAGGTGGGGCTTTGGCTAGGGTTACTGCCGTGGGTTGTGGGTGGTGATGGAGGTAGGTGGTGGAAAGAGGTGAGTGGTATGCTAGGGTTTCGAAGGAGGAAGTATGGAATTTGATTTGGAGATTTAGGAGTTTTGGGGTTTGGAGTTTTCTGTAGATTTGAGCAAGAAGAAGAAGAAGAGTACGTAGAAAGTTTCTTAAATGAGGAATTTCAGTACGTACTCGGTTTTAGTTAGATAGGAAATATAAGGTGAATGGGTGGGAAAAGAAAGGATTCAAAATCTCTTAAGGTTTCTAGGATCTTTTTGGTTTACTAAGGAGCCCATTAGTCTAAAAACAACCCAATAGGACATAGCAAAAAAAAGAACACAAATATACACTACAAATGAAGGAAATAGGCTGTAGGTTATTTAATAATTAGGAAATTAAGGAGGAGAGACAAAAATAAATGCCACGTTTTATTTTGAAAGCTACAAGCATTAATAATGCGTAAAGAAATGTATGTAGGAATGGAAAAGTTTGCAAACCAAAGAAAAATTGCGACGACCCAGAATTTTTAACAATTTAAAATGGAATAATTAATTAATTTTAAATATTTAAAGGTTATTTTTAACTTGAATTCCAAAAATTAATATTTACTTGATAATTAAATTATTGAATTATATAATTTGAAATTGGGTAAGATGTTGGATATGGAATTTTAAGCCTGTTAAAAATAATTTGAAGGCTTATAAAATTTATAATGATGATACTGAAGATAATAGAATGGTTGAGATTTAATTTAAGGGTGATTTGTTCAGTTTTGAAATTATATCGTTTAAATCGATATTTGAAACTAGCCTTCCGAGGCACCGTCTCGGAATTCGACGAAACTAGTTCCATTGGATCCGCAATAGTTAGTTATTATCGGGTTTTAAATTTCGTAGCGTTTGGATTTACCGTTGCTCGTACGGGTAAGAAACGCGTTGAAATTAAAACCGATAATTTAATATTTTAAAACGATTTAAAAAGCTAACTTCCACATATGATCAAATTAGCCTCCGAAACATGTTCCAATGTGTTCGGAACGTGGGTAAAACCTTATAATCGCCTAGTGGCGTTCCTTAAGAGAAGTTCGAAATTTTAAGTAGCAACTAACGTAGCATTTTGGAAGTTTTATAAAAAAATTGGAAGTAAATTAGTCAGAGATATTTTTATTAACCAACAATCGTACTCAGGAAGCCATCCCCAAATCTCTATTTTATTTCCGTCTTCCTCTCTAATCTTACAACAGAATCGAAATCGAACTCATTACAAAAAAATGGCGACCGAATGAAAAAAAAGAAATAAAATGGCCGAGTGTTTCCTTGTCTCCCTCCTTTTATTCGTTAATCCCTTCCCAATGTCGGAACCCGAAATCAAAAACAAAATTATCAGCCTCTCTTTTTGTTCGATAAACCCAATTCTTTTCCGAATCGATGGTGAATGGGAGTAACGAATCTTGGGTTGCGACTCCCTTAGTTTCTCCTCAGGTCGACTTGGGGTTTTGAGGAGAACGTGAGCAAGCTCGCACGTGCGGGGTGTGGTCTCGCAAGGATAGGGTGGGAGGCGTTTGTGGCCGAGATCTTGCCGTGATGTTGATTTGGAGACAAATCGTGGTGGGACCGGTGATTGAAGCTCCGACGAAGCTAGGTTAAATTCTTTGGTGATGATGGTGGCCTTGGCGAAGCTAGGTCAGAGGAGTTGAGCGACCCAGTGAGGTATAATTCTTTTTTCCAATTTATATACATAAAAAATAATAATAATAATAAACTACGGTAAAGTATATATATACACAATTTACATATTTCGAAATTTAATAATAATATATATAGATAAATATATGGGTATTCAGTAAAGCAGAAAAGCGTATATAAGATTTGAAAAAAATAGGGATTTTAAAAATGTTGAAAGTTATATAAAAAAATATCATATTTTTAACCCATATAGATTATTTTCATAGGTGTAGTTTCAAAGAAAATAAATATACATATTTTCACTGACTATTTATTTCAAATAATTAATTTAGGTGATTAATTTGTTAAATTAAATTATTTGTCCAAAACAAAGTTATTAGTTTAAATTAAATAAGTAAGTAGTAATTAACTGTTCGATCAATTCAAATATTAATAAATCGTATAAATGTTTATTCAAGGTTTGAACTCTGAAAAAAAACAAGCTGGTCAGGAGTAGATTGCCTATTTCGAAACAAATGTGAGTAAATCTCACTCCTTTGGATTTTTATCTAAATTTAAATATTTGGTTGCATGGTTAAATTGATTGTTGTGCACTGATGATCTAGTGACTTTGGTTTTGGCTGGTTCTCGAGTTAATTGTTGCTTGACTCGAAATATTCGAGTTTTAAATTATTTTTAAACTTAAATCATAAATAAGAAAATGTTTTCATTTTGATGTTAATAAAGACTAAATGATTTGTGATTCATTAAATTAGTAGGGTAATTAAAATGGATAAATTAATTAATTCAATTAATTAATGATTTGAGTTGATTAATTTAGTAATTAAGGGTTTGAATTAATCAATGAAGGTTTAAGTTTATTAATTAAGTTTAATTAATTTAGAATAATAAATGGGTGGATTGATAGGTAATTAATTAATGTAATTAATAAAATATAATTACTTTGTGTAATTATTCAAGAGATTAATTGTGACGCCCCACCTCTATACCCACGCTAGACAAGAACACTACGGAGTAATGCTGTCGACTAGCACGGAGAATAAGGCTGTTGAGGAGCGACCATCTGTGTAATTGCTTTGTGCGAGCATCTATATGTCAGATAGTATAACATGCAAATCTTTTCAAGTGGAAATCTGACATGCCGACACAAACTCAAAGCTACTACACAGTGGCTATGATGTCTTCGGAAACAAATATAGAAATAAACATAACACAAATCAGTCACAGATAATTCATATCACAAAGGCGGAAATAGATATGAATAAAACACATGAAAGTGTACATCAGAGTAGTGGTCAAAAAGATCCACAATAATACAAAAAGACATAGATACAAGTGCTAGACAAGAATATGTATACATCAAGGAGTCTGTATCTCAAATGCATACAACAAAAACTACTAAACTTAAGTAGTTGGCCAAAAGATCAGATGAAAGTCCGATAAGGAGTCAAGCAGAAGCACCTGTAACATCTCAGTCTGACCCGAGTATTATTTAAGAAGAAAATAATAAACGGATCAGTCTAGCTATAAATATCAGATGAAGTGATATATAATAAGAGATATGACATAAACATATAATAATCACAATGCCAAGCTGTGATAAATAAGTAATTGAAAATCAACAAGAGATTAATCAATATCACAATAATCTACTCAAGATAAAAAGGAATGTCATACTCCTAATTTCATTCACCAAGCCACAATAAATGACATATATATCAGTGCCCATCGTAAAAGTTGGTGAAACATAAATTCCAGAAATCAACACACGAAATCCAGAAATCAGAAGAATAGGTGAAGGATAAAATTTCCAGAAATCAACACACGAAATCCAGAAATCACAAAAAGGTATGTGTGAGCGGAATCACACAAGTGGTGTCTAGGCTAACCGAAAAGGTATGTGTGAATGGAATCACACAAGTGGTGTCTAGCCTAACCGAAAAGCATAAAGGTATGTGTGAATGGAATCACACAAGTGGTGTCTAGGCTAACCGAAAAGGTATGTGTGAATGGAATCACACAAATGGTGTCTAGCCTAACCGAAAAGCATAAAGGTATGTGTGAATGGAATCACACAAGTGGTTTCTAGGCTAACCGAAAAGGTATGTGTGAATGGAATCACACAAGTGGTGTCTAGCCTAACCGAAAAGCATAAAGGTATGTGTGAATGGAATCACACAAGTGGTGTCTAGGCTAACCGAAAAGGTATGTGTGAATGGAATCACACAAATGGTGTCTAGCCTAACCTCGCAAACAAAGAGACATCGCACATTGCTAGTCTAAACCATAAAGATGATCGTCATGATCAACGAGAAGTGTCAATTACAATAAGCTAGTAAATATATGAGCTTAGCTTCATGTCCCATAACCACTAGCTTAACTTAAATATTTACGAACAAATTGTAGATCTCCACTAGAAAATTGTCACAAGAGATTCAATCGAACAAGTCCAAGAATTAACCGACGAAGTAAACGCAAGTGTTTCATACCACTCGTTTTACTAAGTCGTTTAATTAGATTTCTCATCCGAGTGAGGTAAAGGTTTGTATATACTAATAGATTGGAAATTGGTTTGAGAAAACGAGCTTTGTAATAAAATAGTGTTGAAATCATTTGAAGAAAGAGTTTTGATATTTACTACTAGTATAGGAAACCTTTATATTTTAAAGTGACAAATCACAAAGAAGATTGTAGAAACAATCGGGCATAAAAATTCACATTCGAAGACGTGAATAAAATCCAAAGAAATCGATATAAAATCCATCAAAGTGGATATATCTAAAATTCCCAAAGAAAAGGTCATCAAAGTCGATAATAAATGACAACAACAAAAGGGAGACAACACGAATCGATTAAAGTTGGATATTCAAACGAATTAGCAATATAGGCTAATCTGACAAATAGTAGCAGGTCGGTCGACCGGACTCCCTGAGTCGGTCGACCGAACCAGAGGTTGGAAACCTCTCGGGACAGCAGGTCGGTCGACCGAACCCTGTACTCGGTCGACCGAACCTTAAAACAGAAAGTGCTTATGCACTTGGAAGTAGGTCGGTCGACCGGACCAGGGGGGTCGGTCGGTCGAGCCTGTTTCCAGCCTCATCCCTGCCTATTACAAATGAGGTTCAATCTTGACCAAAATTGCATTCTCTCGAGCAACGGCGCTAAGGGATTATGCCAATCGACTACCCGGCCCTATATGCTCCTCGACGCATCACCAAAAACATGTTCAAACATCAAAATTAGGATTTTTAACGAATTGAACTCAAAACACTAAAAATTGGAATATTCACAAAAGCAATCCAAATCAAAATCAAATGCACATGAATAAGTGTTAGGAATTCATACCTAACAATAGAAGAGAATTATAAGCATAGATGTGAGATTAAAAATCTCACCTTTGAACCCAAAAACAATGAATGAGAAGCTATGAAGCGATGGCAAGAACAAGCACTCTTCAATTCCAACTCAACAAGCTTGAATCTAAGCTAAAAGGAGAAACATTCCCTAAATTAGGTTTAGGAAATTTTTGAAATCAAAGAGAGAATGAATTGGAGAAGAAGAAGGAGATGCTTACCAATGGGTTCTCATAGATTTTGGAGCAAGAACTTGGATTTTGCTATGGAACTAGGGCTTGGAGTTTTAATTTCCACTCCTCTCCACCATTGTTGCTAAAGCTTGAAGGGTTAGGAAAATAGAAAGGAAGTAAATGAAGAGGAGAGGGTTGGGACTGAATACATAAGTGGGGTTAATGGGCTCAGCCCAAACCAAAGCCCTAAGTGAAAAAGTGGCAAAAATCAACTTTCTCCAAACATATCGAAGCTTATACTCAAAAAGGTCGCAAACGTCATTTTGAACTCAATGGGGGTGGTCTCGAGTCCCAATTCGACTGTTTGCAAAAAGTAGCTTTTCGGACCAAAATCCGACGAGCGATAAAATATTTAAATGAAATATTTAAATATAAAGTCGATAAATATGCGGGTTGTTACAGACTCCCCTCCTTAAAGAAATTGCGTCCTCGCAATACTTAAGAAGAAAATAAGAAGTAACAACCATAGAAGCATATCAATACAAAAGAAAATTTGAAATAGGAAGTTCACCATAAAGAGCACGAAAGAGTTAGCACGAACAGGATCGCTCGATGAATTCTCTGGATTCCCAAGAGCAATCCATAGGATTTGAGAACCATTGAACTATTATCAAAAAGAATATCTTTATATCGAAGGCGCTCAACCTCCAAAGCAACGATGCGAATAGAATGTTGCTCAAAAGTCAAATTTGGTGAAACTTCAATCCCTCAATAACACCGGGCTCAAGAATAAAAACCGGAAACATAAAAGCATTTCCATAGTTAAAAGACGTGGAAAACGTCAAGAATAGCAGAAAGTTGAGCTGGTGCAACGGCGTAGTACAAATACGGTACGCCCGAGAAACTAGAAACTCGAATAATTTGGAACACCGACGTAGTACAAAGACGGTACGTCCAATGAACCAAAAAGCCAAGTCATTGATGCAGTGTAAACGGTACATCCAATGAATCAAAAAGCGAAGACATTGATGTAGTACAAACGGTACATCCAATGAATCAAAAGCGAAGACATTGATGTAGTACAAACGGTACATCCAATGAATCAAAAGCAAAGACATTGATGTAGTACATACGGTACATCCAATGAATCAAAAGCAAAGACATTGATGTAGTACAAACGGTACATCCAATGAATCCAAAAAGAAAAGACATTGATGTAGTACAAACGGTACATCCAATGAATCAAATAGCAAAGACATTGATGTAGTATAAACGGTACATCCAATGAATCAAAAGCAAAGACATTGATGTAGTACAAACGGTACATCCAATGAATCAAAAGCGAAGACATTGATGTAGTACAACGGTATATCCAATGAATCAAAAGCAAAGACATTGATGTAGTACAAACGGTACATCCAATGAATCAAATAACAAAGACATTAATGTAGTACAAACGGGACATCCAATGAATCAAATAACAAAGACATTGATGTAGTACAAACGGTACATCCAATGAATCAAATAGCAAAGACATTGATGTAGTACAAACGGTACATCCAATGAATTAAAAAGCGAAGACATTGATGTAGTACAAACGGTACATCCAATGAATCAAAAGCAAAGACATTGATGTAGTACAACGGTACATCCAATGAATCAAAAGCAAAGACATTGATGTAGTACAAATGGTACATCCAATGAATCAAATAACAAAGACATTGATGTAGTACAAACGGTACATCCAATGAATCCAAAAAGAAAAGACATTGATGTAGTACAAACGGTACATCCAATGAATCCAAGCTCAAATAATTCGGAACACCGACGTAGTACAAAAACGGTACGTCCAATGAACCGAAGCCCGAATGATTTCGAAACACCGACGTAGTACAAAAATGGTACGTCCAATGAACCGAACACAATAAAAGGACATCGGACGCTAGTCCATAAAAGAAATGAGATGAAACTCAATAAAACGAAGTATATCAAAACGTCCGATGAACTTGATGAAAAGATAATTCCATTCAAACAACATCAAAGAATCAACCACTTGTTGCTTACGACAAAGCGCATTGGCAACACGATTTCCCTTCTCAGGAATAAAAGAATATCAAGATCATAAGATGCTAGGAACTCGAGTCAACATGGAGTTCCATATGAGAAAATAATTATTCCAAAGGTTTATGATCGAGGTAGAGAACAATTTCTCATCCAAATATGATGATGCCAAATTCCAAAAGTAAAAACAATAGCCGAGAGCACTAGATCATGAGTGGCATATCTAGTCTCGATAAGCTATAATGATTTAGAAGCACAAGTGATAGCACGTTCTCCTTTGCAAGAGAACGGCATCCAAACCAATATGACTAGTATCGGTACAAATAGCAAAGTCTTGGTTCCCCTTCAGGAATCACAAGAACAAGAGTATCGAAAGGAAGAGTTCTTTTTGATAATCTTCTTTCTCGAAAAGCTAAAACTTTCAAAATCACAATTATTTCAATGTAAAAATATTTCTAGAAAAATTTACAATTTACAAGTCAATATATCGTGTCTGATTGTCACATCAAAGCGTTTAGGAAATTCCTATCGATAACGTTAATTAAGCGCATCGACGAAAATTCTTAAAGCACTCAACGGGCAATACAATCACAAAATCATCTTCTATAGGATAAATAAATCTCTTAAAAAGTTTTAAGAATATTCTTTGTTCGTTTCAAGAACAAAATCTAGTTTTACTTATAAATAAATCTTATGAAAAAGATTTGCAAAACTTTAAATTACTATTTTCATCCAAAATCAATAAATACAAGAATGGTCTCATCGAAATATTCATAGAATATTCGATTTATAAAATGGATGAAATAAGCTGGACAAATTGAATGACATAATAAGTCATTCATAAGAATCATAACAAGTGCGGAATGCGGTAAGTGGAATGCTAACTTCCGCAACTCGTAGCAAATGAAAATCGGTGATAAGGTCAAAAACACCTTAACACCACACAAAAGATTTCTTAGGTGATAATCCTAAGACAAACTCAAAAATACCGGAAAATTTCTCAAACTACATGAATGAGAGAAATAGCACTTTCCTTATAAGTGGGCTTAAGGAGTAAAATGATGCCATCAAGTTGGAATCAAAATCATAAAGGAAAAATAGAAATCTGCTTAACAGATTGAAAATGTCGAAGATGAATAGTCCACTCGAAAAATAGGATATGGGCTTCACAATGATTAAGCCGATCCTTTCAAAAAAAATCAATTCCGAAGCCCAAGTAGTATCGGCTCGGAAAGAAAAGTCTCATAAAATAATTTCGACATCAATAAAAAGCAAATTGAGTGTTGCGGATCTACCATCCGGATTCGCAATCCTCAAAGAAGTCATCAAGCCTAAAATATTCAAAGAAAAAGAATCGACAAGTTCTTTTGATATAAAATAGTGAGATGGAACCCGTATCAAAAAGAACTCAAATAAGAAGATCACAAAATAAATGTAATCAAGGATTAAATGAGAAATACCTTGACCACGAGAAGTGTTACTAGGGGCTTGCACAATATTTAGCTTTCTCATGTCCTTGTTCAAAAGTTTGAGACATGCAGATAAAAGATGACCTGGTTTCTTGCAATAGCGACAAGAATGGGGTTTTGGGCACATATTCGCATAGTGTTCCTTTGAATTACAATTGTAGCATCCTCCACGATTAGGGATTGGAGTCTTTGCTACAAAAGTAGTTTACTTCACTCTCTTATTGGGATTAAGGCTCTTGAACTTAATATGCCTCTTCTTGGAAGTCCCAATATCACAAACACTTCCTTTACCAACCTCTCCATAAAGAAGAGTAACATCCACAAGCTGATTGAAACAAACTTCAAGTTTCAAAGGTAGAACCATTTCGGGGTTCTTACTCATAGCATAGATAAACTCTTGATTCTTTACAAGATCCAAAAGTTGTTGAGCAGACATGAATACTCCATCCAGGGGAGTAGCACTAGATTGACCGGCACAGGGACGGTCAGGTCTAACCATTTTTCTTCTTTAAGAAAGAAAGAAAGAAGAGGAAAAAGTTATTCTCAAAATAAATATCAAGCAATCTTGATAGATAAAACAAGGAATCATAAAAGAAAGTAGGATAGAACGGTACGAAGACTCGAATAAATCCTAAGGCACCACTCCTAAGAAAGACGTAGGACGATGATCCTTGTTATAATATTCCATATTGTTCCAAAGTTTGGCTCTGATACCAAGCTGTGACGCCCCACCTCTATACCCACGCTAGGCAAGAACACTACGGAGTAATGCTGTCGACTAGCACGGAGAATAAGGCTGTTGAGGAGCGACCATCCGCGTAATTGCTTTGTGCAAGCATCGATATGTCAGATAGTATAACATGCAAATCTTTTCAAGTGGAAATCCGACATGCCGACACAAACTCAAAGCTACTACACAGTGGCTATGATGTCTTCGAAAACAAATATAGAAATAAACATAATACAAATCAGTCACAGATAATTCATATCACAAAGGCGGAAATAGATATGAATAAAACACATGAAAGTGTACATCAGAGTAGTGGTCAAAAAGATCCACAATAATACAAAAAGACATAGATACAAGTGCTAGACAAAAATATGTATACATCAAGGAGTCTGTATCTCAAATGTATACAACAAAAACTACTAAACTTAAGTAGTTGGCCAAAAGATCAGATGAAAGTCCGATAAGGAGTCAAGAAGAAGCACCTGTAACATCTCAGTCTGACCCGAGTAATATTTAAGAAGAAAATAATAAACGGATCAGTCTAGCTATAAATATCAGATGAAGTGATATATAATAAGAGATATGACATAAACATATAATAATCACAATGCCAAGCTGTGATAAATAAGTAATTGAAAATCAACAAAAGATTAATCAATATCACAATAATCTACTCAAGATAAAAAGGAATGTCATACTCCTAATTTCATTCACCAAGCCACAATAAATGACATATATATCAATGCCCATCGTAAAAGTTGGTGAAACATAAATTCCAGAAATCAACACACGAAATCCAGAAATCACAAGAATAGGTGAAGGATAAAATTTCCAGAAATCAACACACGAAATCCAGAAATCACAAAAAGGTATGTGTGAGCGGAATCACACAAGTGGTGTCTAGGCTAACCGAAAAGGTATGTGTGAATGGAATCACACAAGTGGCGTCGAGCCTAACCGAAAAGCATAAAGGTATGTGTGAATGGAATCACACAAGTGGTGTCTAGGCTAACCGAAAAGGTATGTGTGAATGGAATCACACAAATGGTGTCTAGCCTAACCGAAAAGCATAAAGGTATGTGCGAATGGAATCACACAAGTGGTGTCTAGGCTAACCAAAAAGGTATGTGTGAATGGAATCACACAAATGGTGTCTAGCCTAACCGAAAAGCATAAAGGTATGTGTGAATGGAATCACACAAGTGGTGTCTAGGCTAACCGAAAAGGTATGTGTGAATGGAATCACACAAGTGGTGTCTAGCCTAACCGAAAAGCATAAAGGTATGTGTGAATGGAATCACACAAGTGGTGTCTAGGCTAACCGAAAAGGTATGTGTGAATGGAATCACACAAATGGTGTCTAGCCTAACCTCGCAAACAAAGAGACATCGCACATTGCTAGTCTAAACCATAAAGATGGTCGTCATGATCAACGAGAAGTGTCAATTACAATAAGCTAGTAAATATATGAGCTTAGCTTCATGTCCCATAACCACAAGGTTAACTTAAATATTTATGAACAAATTGTAGATCTCCACTAAAAAATTGTCACAAGAGATTCAATCGAACAAGTCCAAGAATTAACCGATGAAGTAAACGCAAGTGTTTCATACCACTCGTTTTACTAAGTCGTTTAATTAGATTTCTCATCCGAGTGAGGTAAAGGTTTGTATATACTAATAGATTGGAAATCGGTTTGAGAAAACGAGCTTTGTAATAAAATAGTGTTGAAATCATTTGAAGAAAGAGTTTTGATATTTACTACTAGTATAGGAAACCTTTATATTTTAAAGTGACAAATCACAAAGAAGATTGTAGAAACAATCGGGCATAAAAATTCACATTCGAAGACGTGAATAAAATCCAAAGAAATCGATATAAAATCCATCAAAGTGGATATATCTAAAATTCCCAAAGAAAAGGTCATCAAAGTCGATAATAAATGACAACAACAAAAGGGAGACAACACGAATCGATTAAAGTTGGATATTCGAACGAATTAGCAATATAGGCTAATCTGACAAATAGTAGCAGGTCGGTCGACCGGACTCCCTGAGTCGGTCGACCGAACCAGAGGTTGGAAACCTCTCGGGACAGCAGGTCGGTCGACCGAACCCTGTACTCGATCGACCGAACCTTAAAACAGAAAGTGCTTATGCACTTGGAAGTAGGTCGGTCGACCGGACCAGGGGGGTCGGTCGGCCGAGCCTGTTTCCAGCCTCATCCCTGCCTATTACAAACGAGGTTCAATCTTGGCCAAAATTGCATTCTCTCGAGCAACGGCGCTAAGGGATTATGCCAATCGACTACCCGGCCCTATATGCTCCTCGATGCATCACCAAAAACATGTTCAAACATCAAAGTTCGGATTTTTAACGAATTGAACTCAAAACACTAAAAATTGGAATATTCACAAAAGCAATCCAAATCAAAATCAAATGCACATGAATAAGTGTTAGGAATTCATACCTAACAATAGAAGAGAATTATAAGCATAGATGTGAGATTAAAAATCTCACCTTTGAACCCAAAAACAATGAATGAGAAGCTATGAAGCGATGGCAAGAACAAGCACTCTTCAATTCCAACTCAACAAGCTTGAATCTAAGCTAAAAGGAGAAACATACCCTAAATTAGGTTTAGGAAATTTCTGAAATCAAAGAGAGAATGAATTGGAGAAGAAGAAGGAGATGCTTACCAATGGGTTCTCATAGATTTTGGAGCAAGAACTTGGATTTTGCTATGGAACTAGGGCTTGGAGTTTTAATTTCCACTCCTCTCCACCATTGTTGCTAAAGCTTGAAGGGTTAGGAAAATAGAAAGGAAGTAAATGAAGAGGAGAGGGTTGGGACTGAATACATAAGTGGGGTTAATGGGCTCAGCCCAAACCAAAGCCCTAAGTGAAAAAGTGGCAAAAAGCAACTTTCTCCAAACATATCGAAGCTTATACTCAAAAAGGTCGCAAACGTCATTTTGAACTCAATGGGGGTGGTCTCGAGTCCTAATTCGACTGTTTGAAAAAAGTAGCTTTTCGGACCAAAATCCGACGAGCGATAAAATATTTAAATGAAATATTTAAATATAAAGTCGATAAATATGCGGGTTGTTAAATTAATTAAGATAATTAATTAAGAAGTAATTAATTTATTTAATGAAGTAAATAAAAAGATAGTTAATTATTGGTTGAGATGAATCAAGAGTGATTAATATTTGTGATTTAAATTAATGATTAATTACTTAATGTAATTAATTTAGATTAGGCTAAATTAAAGTGTAAAATCAATAATAAGCGATTCATGAAAAATTAATTAATATAAGTAATTAAGGATTAATGTAACTAACTATAGTTAATTAATTTGTGAAGGAATTAAAGATTAATCACTATTTTTGGTTAAGGATAATTAATATTGTGAGGTTAATTAAAGATAATTACTTGAATGTAATTGAAGGATAATTAATCCAGGGTGATTAATTAAGATGAATAAATGAAGGGATGATTGATTAATTGATTAGAAATTAATTAGTAACAAGTGAAGAAATTTAAGTGATTGAGCTTAGTAATTCAATTAGAATTAATTAAATTAATTTGGTAGCAATCAAGTTTTTCTTATGGATGATTGAATGGTATTGAATGCTTTGAATAAGTTGATATCTCTGATATGAAATGTTGTGTATTTCATTTGGATAACTTGGGTTAGGATAACATGAGACTCGAAGAGACCGGGTTCGGGTATTTGGAAATACCCGAAACCACTTCGAATTTTTATAGATTGATATGTGAAATCTATAGGCTGGAACGAAATGATTTAAGAAAATTGACTATTTTAAATCTAAATCTTTGGCACTTAGAAAACTCATGTGTGTAATAAGTGATGTTTATAACATACTGTGAACATGTAAATTGATTCGAGTTACCCCAGGTTCTATATAAGTTGTATGCTTTGTATTCCATGTTATATGGGTTTACTCACGCTGATTTCCAGCCTGACCCGAGTGTTGGTTTGGTGTAATGCTTGGGTCAGACCGAGTATTACAGGTTTTCATGTAAGGACGTTCTGGAGCTCAGGAGGCGAGATGGATGGCAGGAACGTACAGAGTATTTCCGCTGTTTTATATTATTGCATATATGAGGTATGGTAATTGTGTATATCTAGTGTCTGTATATATGTGTAACTCTGATGTATAAAATGTAATCGACAGATATAGTACTCTTTTGTAAACTGTTATTATTTATTATTATATTTTATCTGCTGCGAATGCGAGATGTTGATGTTTCTGTTCTTCTTCTTCTTCACTCTCTTTCTTCTTTTCATAACTATCTGGAATTTTCAGGATCGGAAATTTCGGGTCGTTACAGTTGGTATCAGAGCTAGGTTAAGCGAGAACCTTCGCTCTGGTGGGGATTACTCCTTAAATAGAGTCTGTAGTACTCTAGTATGAGTTGAGTATATATATATATGAGCGCGTACTTGTTATTTTCTTATATAAAAATTTTAAACGATTTTAAATAAAAGTATATTTTGATATATAAAGCAATATTCCCTTCTAATAAATTTTTAGGTGATTGGTTGTTAAATTATTGGAATTAAATTAAGCATTAATATAAAATACAACCAAATTGAAATCTTGAATTGGAATTAAATTAAGTGGAAATAGAAATACAACCAAATTAAACTAAATGAAGATAAGTTTGAAATGGATTCAGAATTAAATGGTAAAAAGAGATAAGTTGATTTGATTTAAAGGATTGAGTCAACATTTAAAATTTTAACTCGAATTTATATAATTCGAGATGGTTTAAAATTTGAAATTGAATTAGTTCAAATTGAATCTGATTTGAATTAATTGGATTTGTGATTGAAGGTGGATAAGTTTAAAATTTTAAATGGAAATTTTGATTGGATTAAATTGGAATGATTTGAAATTTAAGTGGGTTCAATTGATATTAGTTTAAATTGATTGGAATAATTTGGAATTATAATTAATGTTGAATAGGATTAAAATCAAATGGAAGTTGATTTGGATTGGGAAAGGATTCAGGATTGATTCAACCTGAATTGAGATTAAATCAATTTCAATGGAAATTGAACTTATTCAAATTGGAATTGGGTCAATTTAAATGGAAATGGAAATTTAAATTGAATTGATGGGAAGGTGAACAGTTTTGACTTTGGACTATCTTCAATATAAATTGTTTTTAATATAAACTTATTTTTTTTCAAGCTATTTAATAAATACAACCTTTCTTTTTAAAGCCAAATTATTTTATATTTGTTTTACGATTATTTTTGAAACTATTTAACAATTTTTTAACTGTTTTAAAACTAATTACTAATTTTTCAACTATTTTACAAATTAGTTACCATTCTATAACTATTTTGCAATTATCTAAAAATTTTATAATTATTTAACTATTTTCCAACTATTTTACAGTTAGTTAACTATTTTACTGCTATTTTACAAACTAATAATTATTTTTCAACTACTTATCTGTTTTTAAAATTTTCAAGCGGTTTTCTAAATCTAAACAGGTCGGAGTTCAAACTGTTATTGATTAAATATCTAACTGAGATAAGGATCGAATTGATAATCCAATGGAATTGAGGCAATTGTAAATAAGTGAAGGAAAATTTAAGTGAATGGGAATAGAAAGGAAATTGATATGGCTAATAATCAATGAGAATAAATACATAGGATGTACGTATATTATTCTATTCGCATAGTGATTTGATCCAGATTCGAGCATAGAAATTCAAGATAGTTATATTGATCCGAGTTGGGATTTTTTTTCACTCGAGTTTCAACGGCGAACCTGGATATGGATTGTTGATTGGGTCTGGATGTTCTCTATCATAGTTATGGCTATGTAAGAAGAATGATGGTTTCTAATCAAGAAACCATATTTGTGTCCGCACTAGGAAGTCGGGTAGACGATACTAGTTCGGAAGTGAAATTATGTGATCGAGTGAGCGATCAGATTGGTAGAGCGTACGGATGATAAGTGTACATCATACAGATTCGAATGAAATTGATATTGGAAAGAGCAATCAAAATTTGAATATTTGTTTTGAATAAATAAAGCTATATATCTTTCTTATATAAGATAAATCTCCCCTTGTTGAATCTATTGCCGGAAGAAAAGGATTTTTGAAAATGTTTGATGTATAAAAGGAATTTTATACAGGTTTGAAATGATCCAAAGTTTTTTTTTTTTAAAAATTATATATATATATAAAGGATCTTATGAGGATTTTGGAAAAAGGTTTTGGGAACCTTTGGATTTGGGAAGGCTTTTGATTTTTGGGTAAAATCAATATTGAAATTTGGAAAGCCTAGTTTGAGAATTATCGATTTTGGGATAATCGATTTTGTGTAAAGGAGCTTTGTATGAGATCATACTTGGTGTATGATTTGAAAGATACTATATGTGTATAGTATAAAGTGTTTTGATGATGGCTCTGGGGAAAAAGGCGCTCCCTTGAAATGAACTTCTCAGGAGTGCCACCAGGTGGTGCTGCCTTAGCCCCAGGGAGGGGTCCTAAAGTTGATCCTGTGAGGAGTCCGGACAAAACTAGTTCCTGAGGATTATGAGTAGTGTGTAGCATAGCGAAAGTCGTGTGTGCCGCTGAGAGCCAACGGTCTACGTTTGATTTTATATCAGTAGACTGCGACCTATGGTAAAATAGCGAAAGTCGTGTGTGCTGCTGAGATCCAACAGTCTACGTTTGATTTTACATCGGTAGACTGCGACCTATGTAGGAATGAAGAAGTTTCATTTTTGACAGCGAAAATCGAGGAGCGCTGATGCCTACAGTTACATGAACTTTTGCTGCGATGGCAATGTAACCCTGGAATGTAACTGCGATATGTTGTAGGATCCATGGCGTAAACGAGAGGCGCGAAGTGCCTACAGTTACATGGACTTTTGCTGCAGTGGCAACGTAACCCAGGATGTAACTGCGACCATGGATGGGAGTGATGATTTCCAGAGCATTCTCACCAAGATATTTCCTCTATTTTCAAAAACTGTTTTCTATATTTTCAATAAAATTATTTTCACTGGGTGTTGAAAACGGATTCACCAAGTACTTATAGATTTTCAGTCCTACGCCTGATCAACATATGACTGAATTTATGTGAGAACAAGGATGGACTAGTTGAAACATCGAGTTATAAGAAGTATTTTTATGTAAAAAAAACTATTTTAATAGTATTATCTAAATTTAAAAGTATTTCTAAAATTTTAAAATAAAAATATTGGAAATTTTGGAAAATGAAAGAAATCTAAACTGGAATTATAAAAAAATTTGAATTCAGGAGATTTAATGAAGTGATTTTTGTAATAAAAGTTGGAAGTAAGCTAATTAGCTAAATAATTATTTAATAGAGTGCGTTAATAAAAAATTAACTCGGTTAAATATAATGGAGTTTGGAAATAAATTCGAATTATAAATAGAATTCAATTTGGATTGATAATGAATTAAATAAGAAGAGATGTTGTAAAAATAAAAATAAAATAGAGTTGGAACGAAATAGTAATGGTTTATTTAACAAAATTTGCAAGTAAATTAGATATAAGGGAGGTGTTGTCGAATGAAATGAAATTGAATTATAATAGACATGGTTTGAGTTGCAAATAAAACCCAAGTGAATAGAAATAAATTGAGAATGGCTTTGTATTAATAAAATAAATTCGAAAATGAATTAAGTAAGTGAATTAAAGACTTAAATATGGGGTGAATAAATGGGTTAATCGAATTAAATAATAAATGGACGAAGACTGATTAAATAAAGAGTAAATCAAAGTTTTAATTTGAAGTTGGGTTATCAGAATGGAAGACCATTAAATAAAAAGTTTGGGTTAAATTTATTTGGAAAATTTATATTAATATAAGCATTGAATGTTGTCAAGCTCAATGAAATAATTTTAAAATGAAACCAATGCGGAGATGAAATGAAATGCAAATGTATGGTTGGTGAATAAATTAGAAATGAAATGGAATTAAATACAGAATGAGTTGAAACTAATTTGAAGTAGTTATAAACTAAAATGGATACTCTATTAAGTGAATATCACTGAATTTGCACAAAAATTGTTGTCGTTTGACGTAAACAAAAGTAATTAAAATTCTATGAGTTGATAGAGATTAAATAAATTAATTTTAGGATTAATTGAATTGAATATTAGCTTATTTGGATTAAAAATAAAATGAATGTAAGCAATTGAGTTGTAAACCAATAAATTTGAATTGCTCGACAAAAGGTATGTGTTTAAATATCTGTATGGAATTTGATTGGCTTTTTGATCTAGCCACTTGGCTTTTTATTTTCTTTTGAAATTTGGGAACCCGTAGAGGCATTTTGTGGTTGTACTGAGCTAGCCACGCAAAGGAGTCGCTGGCAAAATTTTCGAAAATTTATAGAGTTAGAATTTTTTTGAGAAAGTTGTGATAGTTTAAATTTGAATTTTAAATTTAAATTTGAATAAGTGGAGTAAATAATGTTGTTGGAAACTATAGAGGTTTTGGAAAGTTGGTTGAGGTGATAGTGAGTCTTTAATAAAAGATAGTTGGTAGGATGTTGAATTGTGGGTTTTGGGAAAAGGTAAACGGGTATAGTACCATTCTCCCTAACTAGTAATTTCGGGGACGAAATTCTTTTAAGGGGGGAGGAATGTGATGACCCAGAATTTTTAACAATTTAAAATGGAATAATTAATTGTTTTTAAATATTTAAAGGTTAGTTTTAACTTGAATTCCAAATATTAATATTTACTTGATAATTAAATTATTGAATTATATAATTCGAAATTGGGTAAGATGTTGAATATGGAATTTTAAGCCTGATAAAAATAATTTGAAGGCTTATAAAATTTATAATGATGATACTGAAGATAATAGAATGGTTGAGATTTAATTTAAGGGTGATTTTTCAGTTTTGAAATTATACCGTTTAAATCGATATTTAAAAATAGCCTTCCGAGGCACAGCCAAGGAATTCGACGAAACCAGTTCCATTGGATCCGCAATAGTTAGTTATTATCGGGTTTAAAATTTCGTAGCGTTTGGATTTACCGTTTGCTCGTATGGGTGAGAAACGCGTTGAAATTAAAACCGATAATTTAATATTTTAAAACGATTTAGAAAGCTAACTTCCACATAGGATCAAATTAGCCTCCGAAACACGTTCCATTGTGATCGGAATGCGGGTAAAACCATATAATCGCCTAGCGGCATTCCTTAAGAGGAGTTCGAAATTTTAAATAGCAAATAACGTGGCATTTTGGAAGTTTTATAAAAAATTTGGAAGTAAATTAGTCAGATATATTTTTATTAACCAACAATCATACTCAGGAAGCCATCCCCAAAATCTCTATTTTATTTTCGTCTTCCTCTCTAATCTTACAACAGAATCGAAATCGAACTCATTACAAAAAAATAGCGACTGAATGAAAAAAAAGAAATAAAATGGCCGAATGTTTCCTTCTCTCCCTCCTTTTATTCGTTCGTCCCTTCCCAATGTCGGAACCCGAAATCAAAAACAAAATTAGGGCAGCCTCTCTTTCTGTTCGATAAACCGAGCCAATTCTTTTTCGAATCGATCGTGAATGGGAGTAACGAATCTTGGGTTGCGACTCCCTTAGTTTCGCCTCTGGTCGACTTGGGATTTTGAGGAGAACGTGAGCAAGCTCACACGCGCGTGGGGTGTGGTCTCGTGAGGATAGGGTGGGAGGCGTTTGTGGCCGAGTTCTTGCCGTGACGTTGATTTGGAGACAAATCGCGGTGGGACCGGTAACTGAAGCTCCAGCGAAGCTAGGTTAAATTCTTTGGTGATGATGGTGGCCTTGGCGAAGCTAGGTCAGAAGAGTTGAGCGACCCAGTGGGGTATAATTCTTTTTTCCAATTTAGATACATAAAAAAAAGAAAATAATAAACTACAGCAAAGTATATATATACACAATTTATATATATCGAAATTTAATAATAATATATATAGTTAAATATATGGGTATGTAGTAAAGCAGAAAAGCTTATATAAGATTTGAAAAAAAATAGGGTTTTAAAATGTTGAAAGTTATAAAAATCAGATTTTAACCCATATAGATTATTTTTATAGGTGTAGTTTCAAAGAAAATAAATATACATATTTTCACTGACTGGTTTATTTCAAATAATTTATTTAGGTGGTTAATTTGTTAAATTAAATTATTTGTTTAAAACCAAATTATTAATTTAAATTAAATAAGTAAGTAGTAATTAACTGTTCGATCAATTCAAATATTCATAAATCGTATAACCGTTTATTCAAGGTTTGAACTCTGAAAAGAAACAAGCTGGTCTGGAGTAGATTGCCAATTTCGAAACAATGGTGAGTAAATCTCACTCCTTTGGATTTTTATCTAAATTTAAATGGATAAATTTAAGTATTTGGTTGCATGGTTAAATTGATTGATGTGCACTGATGATCTAGTGACTTTGGTTTTAGCTGGTTCTCGAGTTAATTGTTGCTTGACTCGAAGTATTCGAGTTTTAAATTGTTTTTAAACTTAAATCATAAATAAGAAAATGTTTCATTTTAATGTTAATAAAGACTAAATGATTTGTGATTCATTAAATTAGTAGGGTAATTAAAATGGATAAATTAATTAATTCAATTAATTAATGATTTGGGTGATTAATTTAGTAATTAAGGGTTTGAATTAATTAATGAAGGTTTAAGTTAATTAATTAAGTTTAATTAATTTAGAATAATAAATGGGTGAATTGATAGGTAATTACTTAATGTAATTAATAAAATATAATTACTTTGTGTAATTAATCAAGGGATTAATTAAGATAATTAATTAAGGAGTAATTAATTTATTTAATGAAGTAAATAAAAAGGTAGTTAATTACTGGTTGAGATGAATCAAGAGTGATTAATATTTGTGATTTAAATTAATGATTAATTACTTAATGTAATTAATTTAGATTAGGCTAAATTAATGTGTAAAATCAATAATAAGCGATTCATGAGAAATTAATTAATATAAGTAATTAAGCATTAATGTAATTAACTATATTTAATTAATTTGTAAAGTAATAAAAGATTAATCACTGTTTTTGGTTAAGGATAATTAATATTGTGAAGTTAATTAAAGATAATTACTTGAATGTAATTGAAGGATAATTAATCCATGGTGATTAATTAAGATGAATAAATGAAGGGATGATTGATTAATTGATTAGAAATTAATTTATGACAAGTGAAGAAATTTAAGTGATTGAGGTTAGTAATTCAATTATAATTAATTAAATTAATTTGGTAGAAATCAAGTTTTGCTTATAGATGATTGAATGGTATTGAATGCTTTGAATAAGTTGATATCTCTTATATGAAATGTTGTGTATTTCATTTGGATAACTTGGGTTAGGATGACATGAGACTCGAAGAGACCGGTGTAACAACCCGTAGATTTAACCGGTTTTAATAACGTTATTAATTGAAATTTTGTGGAATTAAACGATAAAATTGTGAAATATAAATTTAATATTTGGAATGCGTCTAGTTAAACATAGCAAGTGGTAAATTTTCGTCCGAAAATATGAAAGTTTATTTCGCGCGTAAATTTACTTCAATTTAATCAGTTAAAAAGCGACGAAAATAAAACGTTTTCAAAACCTAAATATTTTTACATAGAAAAATTCTAAATCGTCTTCTGAGTAAGAAGTCATTTTTCGTTTTTTCAAAATCGGACGTCTTTAGCTCTGTCGATCTTATTTTTCTGTGTTGTTCATGCATTTTCCGCTAGTATAAAAAAAATTCGAATTTTTATAATTCAATCATACCACTAATATATGTATACCTTTTGGTCGCGTGTTGATCTCCACGGTGTATTCATTTCTGTAATTTGGTGTTCGATAAGTGGCGAAACCCATAAAATGATTACACATATCGGTACTCCATTTTGAAACATTTTAGCTCCATTCAATTTTACAATGGTTGAAAAGCCAACAGCTTTTTGCTTTTATTATTTCCAAAATTCCCATGGCTCTCACTCTTCCCAACACTAAATATAATATCTGGTGCGTTCCATTTGCATTGGTTCGATTTCATTCTTTTATTGGTTCAGAAGAAAATTTACAATAAAGTTGCATTGTTTCCCACGGTAGCCTATTCATTTCTTTACCCTATCAAACTTCTTTTTCCAGATATTCCTTTCATACTCTTGAACTTGCCTCTGAGACTATCTTCACTTCTTTTCTTCCTCTGTCTATTACATTTCCACTTCTTCCTGTGGCCTACAAAAAATCCATCTTCCTGTAGCCTACACAAGTCCATGCAAGCACTCTTTTCCAAGCATAACACACGGTACCACCAACGTATTTTCATCTCCTTCCATCACCCAAGTAGCTACGCCCGTAACCTCAGCCATCACCGCTCGTCCTCCACGCCTCGACCATCGGCCACACATCTTTTCCCGCCTCCCCTCTGTTCGACCTAACTTCGGCCTCTATCTCCACCCGCATAGCCACGCTGCCACTTTGCTACCTCTCCCCTCAACCAGAACAGCGCCACGCAGCGAGCCACGCCGGAGCCACCGCCAAGCCCCACCGTTGAACATCACGTCCCCTCTGCCACATGCGTCAACCGCCACGACCGCCACCACAACCGAACGCATCAAACCTCCACTGTCCCGTCCATCACCGTAAGTCGAATTTTCCCCTACAGCACCGCCTACCCCTCTCTTCCTTCCTCGGCCCAGTCCAAGCTAGTGTATGCCGAGCCTCTTTGTAAGGTATATATATATATATGTTAATTTGACATTAGCTATATAATATTTTATACATGTATAATAAAATATAAGTTTATATAAGTTTAAAGTTAGATATGTATGTTCACTTTTCAGTTATGATTCTGCATGTTTATTAAAGCTTAAGTAAGTTCATATATGAATATATTCTTGTAACAAACTTGCAAATCTGTTTGTTTTTTTTGAATATAAGTCATATTTATTATTATTTTGATCTTAAATTATGATTATATTATTACTTAGTTGTTAAGGTAGTAAGTATGTAACTTTGTACAAGATTTTATGTTAGGTATATTTGAGTAAAAGGTTTATCTGAAAGGTTGTTTATAAGTCTATATTGTATGCATGCATGCATTTTAGTGTTTGCGGTTATAAATAGAAAATGTGTATGATCTGCATATATAACATTTTATAATATAAGTCTATAACAAATTTTGTTTGCATATCAGATCGCTTGTTTAAATTACAAAAGTCATGTTAGTATTTAGGTTAGATGGATTTAATATAAATGCACATAAATGAATGCATAGTTTATGCATTGTACTTCTCTGTACAACTATCCGTAGGGTATGTTGCATAGAACTGTTTATTTTTATTGATGTATATAATGGTAGTAATAGAAGTTTGGCACATATATATATATCTATGTATGTATGTATATATGTTGTACGTAGCCTACATATATGGTATATGATGATTATTATTATTATTGTAATATGTATATGTGTTGATTTCAATGTGTGTGTGTATATATATTTAAATTTATTATTTATTTAAAAGGAATGTGTATTTTAAATTAATTATTGGGTTTAAGGAAATTTATAATATAATATCTCACCTAAATTTTATAGCACGTTAATTTGATCTGTTCCCATTGATTTCTACTATCAGCTCTATTCGTCGAGTTCGTGCCAATCTACTTTGCTTTGCAATTCGTACTTGGATTCGTAGCTCTTTCCATTTGTCGAACCACTTTTTAGCCTCGAAAGGTGAGCAATCACTCACGATTAATGTTCTTTTATTTATTAAATCCGATTTCAATTGAAACGACCATTGAAATATGCTGCTGTTAGTTATTTACATTGTTATTTATGTATCAGTTCACCTGTGAAATCTGACACCATTATCTGTTATTTATAAAATGATAATCCAGTTTGGTTGTTAAATAATTGATTGTTTGATGTAGACTTTGGTCGTGAAATTGTTAGTGTTGTAAGTGATAAATAATTTGAAATTGAAATTGGCGTAGGATAGTTAGATTTGATATATGTGTTAAATTGATTAGATGATATTTGCATAGTATGACCCCTTCAAACGTTAAATAAATTGACACGTAGAAAAATAGTGTTAACTACACCTTGAACCATTGAATGTATGTTGTTTAAATTGATGTTGTATGAAATTGAATTATAGATATCAAGTGAAAAACCGTATAATTATTTGTGAAATAATCTTTAATCTACATGAAATGATAGTGTAGATTCTAGAAATAATTATATTAAATTGCACAAACAACAATGTGAATTAATACGAATATTTCGGGATTATTTGAATTAATTATTGGTTGTTGTTATTGGTTGTTGTTATTGCTTGTTTATTTGCTTTGACACCATCCCGATTATCACGCCGCAAGTTCCCTTTGCTATGCTTTGATTTTTGAATTGGAATGGAATCGGATTGAAATGATAAACACCTAAAATGAACTTGACTTAGGATAGAGAATTAAATTAAACCCGATTGGTCAATAATTTAATAATTTAAAAATAAATAAAGATTTTATTTGAATAATAAGGTTTCTAAATAAAATTGGAATTTAAAATTTTAATGAAAAGAAATGTGAATATTTGAAATTTGAAACAAAATATTAACGTAGTGATTGATGAAAGAATGTGTTTAAAAGTTATTATTTAATAATTAAATTTGGAATTATTAATAAATAAGTTTGAAATTATTTGATAAATGAGTTTGAAATTATTTAATAATTAAGTTGGGAATTATTTAATAATTTTGTTTGAAATTATTAAGTTTTGAAATTTTTAATAATTAAGCTTTGGTATTATTTAGTAATTGAATAAGATTGAATTGATTGGTAATTAAATAAAAATTTGAACTTTGTTAATTAATAAAATTGGTTTTCCTTATTTATTATGTTTAGAAAATTATTTAAGTAAGTTAATAAGTGAAATTGAACTTCTCGAATATGTGAGATTTAGTTTCTTTATTAATTGAGTTTTGGAATTTTGTAACTATGTAAAGAAATAAGTGAAATTGAATTTCTTTAACAAGAAATAAAAATACATTTTATTGAAATAAACGTAAGACTTGTAATTTTAAGAATTTGATTTGACGAATCAAATTTAAGTAAATTTGTAAGTTTTGTTATAATAAATTTGAAATTAAGTAAGTAATTTAATGAATTAGAAATTATATTGAAATTGTTTTTAATGATAAATTAATTTAATGAATATCGAATGGAATAGATAAATGAGTTTGAATCGATTTGAACGTTAAATTAAGTTTAGTTTAAATGATTATGAAATGAAACTTATATATGGATTTAAATGAATATTTGAATTGTCTAAATTAAAACTTTGAAAAATAATTATAGAAATTTGAAATGGAAATTGTGAAGTTATGAAACGTAAATTTTGGAAATTGATTTAGAAAGACAAATGAAATGTTGATTTACAAATTAAATTGAAATTGATTTGGTTTTGAAATATATGAACGACCAATCGGTGTAATAATTACGGAAGTTATTAAAGAAACTGGAATCGGTTATGGACATACTCTCTGTCTAAATCGAAAACCACTTTAATAACTATACGCGGAGTGTGATCCAAAATGAAGTGGTTGGAATGTTGTACGTGATGACTGAAGAAAGAGAATGATAATAGATAGTCGTGACACTCGCCACCTCGAGCGAACACACTTCTTCGTAAACTACTCATTGCTTGTTATTGATTGGTGCACCCTCGTACTTTTGGGAGTGTTGTTTCGCGATGTTGCGATCGTTGCGGCGATGCGTTTTCACCAGTCCTGATCAGGCAAACGGTAGTTTCACTACCTTGGGTATTGCCTCATGTGCCTTGTTATACTTGTATCCCTTTATACGTGACCACTACGAATTTGTTTGGTGTTATACCTATGGAGTACTCCCTGATATCCCACTAGTTTACGGTGGAGTTTACAGTGCTGTATAGTCTATGACGCTTATATAAAATGTGTTAAGAGGGATAATGGTAACGCCTTAACACTATTTTGATATTTTATATTACTGATAGACATTATCTATTTTGCGTATATTACTACATAGTAGATAGTTTAATGGATCCTTAGCAGACAGTTATTTCAACGTCCTTTGAGTTATTTGTATTTCAATTGTTATTTCACTTGAGTTGGATTTATTGATATAAGAATGTTAATCCTGACTCGAGTGTTTGTGTTTTGCTTCACGCTCGGGTCAGACTGAGTAGTTCAGCTTTTGAGACTCACCTTTGGAGTTGGAGCTTCGCATAGAGATCCAGCTATCTATCCAGCTTTCAGATATTCAGTTGATTCCAGTGATGTATTCCGATTCTTGTATTTGACTATTGTATTCGAGACTTCTGTGTAACTTATTTAACTCTGTATATATATATATATATATATATATAATAGCTTCATGAACTACTATCTTTTGCTTCCATTGCATATTATTACTCTGTGTCTGTGATTCTATGATTATTTTGTTTACTGTATATCTAAGTTTTGCCAAATTTAAATTAATAATTCGGTATTTTGAATTATTCAAGTCCGACGTGTGCGGATGCGAATACTCCAAAATAGCGGGTCGTTACAGTTGGTATCAGAGCTTTGGTAGCTCTAGGCAAAACTTAGCATATAGGGTAGATGTATTTATATAATCACTCTCATTCGAGTTTCAATCTCTTCCTTTTGACTCAATTCCTTTGAATTTTGAAACGTTCCCTGCGGTTCCAAATTTCATTCGTCCTTCACTATTCGTCTTCTTTCAATTCTGGAGCATCACATAAATCCACTTCGAATAACCCTTATAATGAATCGGCGGTCTCGCCAATCTTCGAATTATTTGTAAATGGGTGAAACTCCTTTATAATAGGCATTGAATTACCGGAGATTTTCGTATCCTCGGTTTACGTTGCTATCTATTCCCTGCTATACCTGAATTCTATCTCTTAAGATCGAATGTTGATTTACCTCGAAATTCAGCATCGATCTTACTCTTGAAGTTACGGTCGACATGGTTAAGGTTGCCCGTGAATTAACTAAGCTTATCCATCTCCCGATTCTGTTAATTGAATTATCTTATCTTCTGTTTCGAACTTATTATCGAATCAAAATTCTCTTTGATTTGATTTCCATCAAAATTTGAATCTCTATACTTATTTTGAAATCCATTCTTATATCGTCAAGCGAGGAAGTGTATTTGTAAATTAATATATAAAAATGTTATATATTGTGTTGTTTGGGTTGTTGATGTTGATTTGGGTTTTCGATCAATTCGTCTGATCAACGCTATCGATAGGATTTCCAAAACACTTGAGTAGAGCAAACAGACACAACATTGTTTTCAAATTTGGTAAAATTAATAAAGTTTGTATGATTATATTATAAGTATAAGTATGAATTTTCTGTAACTAAACTGTTAAAAAAAATTGATTGTTGAAATGATAATATTTGATTATCATTTATTGTTTATAAACCATTGACTATTTCATAATATAAATAAGTGAATTTGTAAACTTGGGTATAAATTTGATTGGAAATTGAAGTAAATTTAAATTAGAATCTGAGAATTTAATTTCCGATAATTTCGAACTTTGATTTTAAAATTCTAAAATGTATATTATTTAAAGTATTTTCGAATAGAAATCGTTTTCAAGGAATTTTCAATGCTTAAACCAGAGCTCTTCTCTTTAGTCGTTGGTAAACAATTTCGGTGATGACGGCCGCATCATCGACATTCATTTACGAGTTTCGAAGTGGAGAGACCATCAGTAGCTTGCTACACACTTGTTTTGAAATGAATTTGATTTGAAAACTGTAAAGTACAACATGATTTAAAATATATATAAGTATTTGATTTAGATTTGATTTGGATATAATGTGTGTGTGTATATATATATATATATATATATATATATATTTCTAAATTGTTTGAAGTTAATCGGAAATTTAACTCTTAACATTTGGGTAAAAGATGATTTCAATTATAAATGAAAACAAATTTTGAATTAATATTTAAATTTGAGAGAATTGAATTAGGAATTTTATTTGGATTATACTCAATTCCATTCAATATAACTTGCCTAAGTTTTCAAAAGTTAACTATGTAATTGAATATTATACAATATAAATGATATCAAAGGAATTTTTAAATAAATTTGAGTAGTTATAATAAATATTAATATACTTAATATATATGTGATAGGATAGATTAAGTAGAATAAATTTAATAATAATTTGGAATAAAGAAGAATTAAATTTGTCGAATAGAATATGATTATGATAAATGACTACTCAAATTTATGATATTTGAAATTGTTAAATTAAGAAATTTAGATAATATACAATATAAAATGTTTTTATAAACAAAATTTGAGTGCGTATAAAAATGTTATGCACTTAAAGTTTAGTTATAAAATAGTTAATAGAGATAAATAGAATACTAAGTTAGTTGAATAATAAATGGACTAATAAAATGAATTGTTGTTTGGAATAAATTTTGTAACAAACAAATATCAATTGTAAATAGACCAAGTTTCTAAAATTTCCTGAGTTTAAAGTCAATTGTTGAATATAAATTAATTTAAATTGAAATTTATATGGTTCAAATTAATTGAATATTATGTAATTCAAGTCTATTTTCTTTTGATTGTTTTTATTCTCCTACCTCCTTCCTTTTCGGGGACGAAAAGTTTTGAGTGGGGGAGAGTGTAACAACCCGTAGATTTAACCGGTTTTAATAACGTTATTAATTCAAATTTTGTGGAATTAAACGATAAACTTGTGAAATATAAATTTAATATTTGGAATGCGTCTAGTTAAAAATAGCAACTCGTAAATTTTCATCCGAAAATATGAAAGTTTATTTCGCGCGTAAATTTACTTCAATTTAATCAGTTAAAAAGTGATGAAAATAAAACGATTTTAAAACCTAAATATTTTTACATAGAAAAATTCTAAATCGTCTTCTGAGCAAGACGTCATTTTTTGTTTTTTCAAAATCGGACTTCTTTAGCTCCATCGATCTTATTTTCCTGTGTTGTTCATGCATATTCCACTAGTATAAAAAAATTCAAATTTTTATAATTCAATCATACCACTAATATATGTATACTGTTTTGATCGTCTCGTCGTGTTGATCTCCATGATGTATTCATTTCTGTAATTTAGTGTTCGATAAGTGGCAAACACATTAAACGATTACACATATCGGTACTCCATTTTGAAACATTTTAACTCCATTCAATTTTACAACGGTTGAAAAGCCAACATCTCCTTGCTTGTATTATTTCCTAAATTCCCATGGCTGTCACTCTTCCTAACACTAAATATAATATCTGGTGCCTTCCATTTGCATCGGTCCGATTTCGTTCTTTTATTGGCTCTGCTGTTCAGAAGAAAATTTACATTAAAGTTGCATTGTTTCCCACGGCAGCCTATTCATTTCTTTACCCTACTGAACTTCTTTTTCCAGATATTCCTTTCATACTCTTGAACTTGCCTCTATGACTATCTTCACTTCTTTTCTTCCTCTGTCTATTACATTTCCACTTCTTCCTGTAGCCTACAAAAAATCCATCTTCCTGTAGCCTACACAAGTCCATGCAAGCATCTTTTCCAAGCATAACACATGCTACCACCAACGTATTTTCATCTCCTTCCATCACCCGAGTAGCCACGCCCGTCACCTCAGCCATCACCACTCGTCCTCCATGCCTCGACCATCGGCCACACATCTTTTCCCACCTCCCCTCTGTTCGACATAACTTCGGCCTCTATCTCCACCCGCATAGCCACGCCACCACTTTCCCACCTCTCCCCTCAACCTGAACAGCACCACGCGGCGAGCCACGCCGGAGCCACCGTCAAGTCCCACCGTTCGGCATCACGTCCCCCTCTGCCACCTGTGCTAACCGCCACGACTGCCACCACAACCGAACGCATCAAGCCTCCACTGTCCCGTCCATTACCGTAAGTCGCGTTTTCCCCTACAGCGCCGCCTACCCCTCTCTTCCTTCCTCGGCCCAGTCCAAGCTAGTGTATGCCGAGCCTCTTTGTAAGGTATATATATGTTAGTTTGAGATTGACTATATAATATTTTATACATGTATAATAAAATATAAATTTATATAAGTTTAAAGTTAGATATGTATGTTCACTTTTCAGTCATGATTCTGCATGTTTATTAAAGCTTAAACAAGTTCATATATGAATATATTCTTGTAACAAACTTGCAAATCTGTTTTTTTTTAATATAAGCATATTTATTATTATTTTGATCTTAAATCATGATTATTTATATTATTACTTAGTTGTTAAGGTAGTAAGTATGTAACTTTGTACAGGATTTTATGTTAGGTATATTTGAGTAAAAGGTTTATCTGAAAGGTTGTTTATAAGTCTGTATTGTCTGTCTGCATGCATTTTAGTGTTTGCGGTTATAAATAGAAAATGTGTATGATCTGCATATATAACATTTTATAATATAAGTCTATAACAAATTTTGTTTGCATATCAGATCGCTTGTTTAAATTACAAAAGTCATGTTAGTATTTAGGTCAGATGGATTTAATATAAATGCATATAAATGAATGCATAGTTTATGCATTGTACTTCTCTGTACCACTATCCATAGGGTATGTTGCGTAGTACTGTTTATTATTATTGATGTATATAATGGTAGTAATAGAAGTTTGGCACATATATATATGTTGTACATAGCCTATATGTATGCTATATGATTATTATTATTGTTGTTGTTGTAATATGTAGATGTGTTGATTTCAAAGTGTATATATATATATTTAAATTTATTATTTATTTAAAAGGAATGTGTATTTTAAATTATATATTGGGTTTAAGGAAATTTATAATATAATACATCTCAGCTAAATTTTATAGCACTCTAATTTGATCCGTTCCTATTGATTTCTGCTATCAGCTCTATTTGTCGAGTTCGTGCCAATCTACTTTGCTTTGCAATTCGTGCTTGGATTCGTAGCTCTTTCTATTTGTCGAATCATTTTCTAGCCTCGAAAGGTGAGCAATCACTCACGATTAATGTTTTTTTATTTATTAAATCCGATTTCAATTGAAACGACCATTGAAATATGATGTTGTTAGTTATTTACACTGTTATTTATGTATCAGTTCACCTGTGACATCTGACACCATTATCTGTTATTTATAAAATGATTATCCAGTTTGGTTGTTAAATAATTGATTGTTTGATGTTGACTTTGGTCGTGAAATTGTTAATGTTGTAAGTGATAAATAATTTGAAATTGAAATTGGCGTAGGATAGTTAGATTTGATATATGTGTTAAATTGATTAGATGATATTTACATAGTATGACCCCTTTAAACGTTAAATAAATTGACACGTAGAAAAATAGTGTTAACTACACCTTGAACCATTGAATGTATGTTGTTTAAATTGATGTTGTATGAAATTGAATAATAGATATCAAGTGAAAAACTGTATAAATATTTGTGAAATAATATTTAACCTACATGAAATGATAGTGCAGATTCTAGAAATAATTATATTAAATTGCACAAACAACAATGTGAATTAATATAATTATTACGGGATTATTTGAATTAATTATTGGTTGTTGTTATTGATTGTTGTTATTGCTTGTTTATTTACTTTGACACCATCCCAGTTATCACACAACAAGTTTCCTTTGCTATGCTTTGATTTTTGAATCGGAATGGAATCGGGTTGAAATGATAAACACCCAAAATGAACTTGACTTAGGATAGAGAATTAAATTAAACCCGATTGGTCAACAATTTGATAATTTAAAAATAAATAAAGATTTTATTTGAATAATATGGTTTTGAAATAAAACTGGAATTTAAAATTTTAATGAAAAGAAACATGAATATTTGAAATTTGAAACAAAATATTAACGTAGTGAATGATGAAAGAACGTGTTTAAAAGTTATTATTTAATAATTAAATTTGGAATTATTAATAAATAAGTTTGAAATTATTTGATAAATAAGTTTGAAATTATTTAATAATTAAGTTGGGAATTATTTAATAATTTAGTTTGAAATTATTAAGTTTTGAAATTTTTAATAATTAAGTTTTGGTATTATTTAATAATTGAATAAGATTGAATTGATTGATAATTAAATAAAAATTTGAAACTTCGTTAATAAATAAAATTGGGTTTCTTTATTTATTAAGTTTGGAAAATTATTTAAGTAAGTTAATAAGTGAAATTGAACTTCTCGAATATGTAGATTTAGTTTCTTTATTAATTGAGTTTTGGAAATTTGTAACTAAGTAAAGAAATAAGTGAAACTGAATTTCTTTAACAAGAAATAAAAATACGTTTTATTGAAATAAACGTAAGACTTGTAATTTTAAGAACTTGATTTGACGAATCAAATTTAAGTAAATTTGTAAGTTTTGTTATAATAAAGTTGAAATTAAGTAAGTAATTTAAGGAAATGGAAATTATATTGAAATTGTTTTTAATGATAAATTAATTTAATGAATATTGAATATAATAGATAAATGAGTTTAAATCGTTTTGAACGTTAAATTAAGTTTAGTTTAAGTGATTATGAAATGAAACTTATATATGGATTTAAATGAATATTTGAATTGTTTAAATTGAAACTTTGAAAAATAATTACCGAAATTTGAAATGGAAATTGTGAAGTTATGAAACATAAATTTTGGAAATTGATTTAGAAAGACAAATGAAATGTTGATTTACAAATTCTAATTGAAATTGAAATTGATTTGGTTATGAAATATATGAACGACTAATCGGTGTAATAATTACGGAAAATATTAAAGAAACCGGAATCGGTTATGGACATACTCTCTGTCTAAACCGACCACTTTAATAACTATACGCGAAGTGTGATCCAGAATGAAGTGGTTGGAATGATGTACGTGATGACTGAAGAAAGAGAACGATAATGGATAGCCTTGACACTGGTGTCAAATTGGAAATGACTAAAACAGGAGTCGTGCCGGGCCAAATGGGTTAGCCACCTCGAGCGAACACACTTCTTCGTAAACTACTCATTGCTTGTTATTGATTGGTGCACCCTCGTACTTTTGGGAGTGTTGTTTCACGGTGTTGCGATCGTTGCGGCGATGCATTTTCACCAGTCCGGATCAGACAAACAGTAGTTTCACTACCTTGGGTATTGCCTCATGTGCCTTGTCATACTTGTATCCCTTTATACGCGACCACTACGAATTTGTTTTGTGTTCTACCTATGGAGTACTCCCTGATATCCCACTAGTTTACGGTGGAGTTTACAGCGTTGTATAGTCTATGACGCTTATATAAAATGTGTCAAGGGGGATAATGGTAACGCCTTAACACTATTTTGATATTTTATATTACTGATAGACATTATCTATTTAGCGTATATTACTACATAGTAGATAGTTTAACGATACTTAGAGGACGGTTATTCCAACGTCCTTTGAGTTATTTGTATTTCAACTGTTATTTCACTTGAGTTGGAATTATTGATATAAGAATGTTAATCCTGACTCGAGTGTTTGTGTTTTGCTTCACGCTTGGGTCAGACTGAGTAGTTCTGCTTTTGAGACTCACCTTTGGAGTTGGAGCTTCGCCTGGAGATCCAGCTATCTATCCAGCTTTCAGATATTCAGTTGATTCCAATGATGTATTCTGATTCTTGTATTTGACTATTGTATTCGAGACTTCTATGTAACTTATTTAACTCTATGTATATATATAGTAGCTTCATGAACTACTATCTTTTGCTTCCGCTGCATATTATTACTCTGTGTCTGTGATTCTGTGATTATTTATTTACTGTATATCTAAGTTTTGCCAAATTTAAATTAAGAATTCGGTATTTCGAATTATTCATGTGACGACCCGCCCTCCTACGTCCAGGAAGACGAAGCGTCTTTAAGAAAGAAAGGAATGAGAAAATAGAAAAGATAGAGAAGAAAGAACAACAACACCATAATCACACAGCGGAACGAATAAAATATAATAATCACATAAATATTTACATAATATACAACATCAATCAGAGTTATACAGACAATACATCACATACTAAACAGTTATAAACACCTGTCTAGTTCACACAACTCAATACAATACACAATACATCACAGAGGTACCACACAGCGGAACTATATATATATCTATAACGCTGAAGCCACCTGCTCCATTGCTCCTCCAGAATTCGTCAAAGCTAACCTGAATCCCTTTGCTACCCGTAAAAATTTGGGTACCCGAGAGTTTATGGAAAACAAAAACAAACTCCGGGTCAGACATGGGTCTGGTATGAGTAACAGGTTTAAGTTGCTTAACTTTGAAAATCTTTTGAAAATAAAAAGGTATCACGTAAGACTTCCCACACATAAACATGGAAAAGTTTTTACCTTACGCTAACCAAAACATTTGATAGGAAATTCTGTGATATTATACTAGGTCTAGGGTTTTCAAGTAAATAGAAAATAGCCGAAATTGTTACATGATTAAATCCCAGCTAATAGCCACAAAAGTGGGTAATACAATCAAAACCGTGAGCACTTATTGGATTGTGGATTCCATACAATGGCAGGGCTACTGGGGTACCGCCCGTCGCAGTACGTGGCCTAGATCAACGTACCAAGGATTACTCCCTTCATCCCCTGCAACACAAGGCCGGAACCATTCCTCACTGAACAGTCCCGAACAAGATAAACCCCGGCAGTTGTTGCAATCAACCGCCCACACAGCCGAATAAAAAGGGACATCTAGACAGGGGAATATCCTTGTCCTGCTTGGGCATGACCCACCTAGCCTTGCTGCACCTCCCCTGTTTTAGCCATTCCCGGTTGATGAGGCTTGAGGCTACGATTACCTTTTTAAAACATAATTCTTAGAATGCTCATCGCCCGCCTGACGACGTGTTGAAAGCATTCAATCCATACAAGTTCGTTCCGGGTTCGAACGAAACCGAAGGCATTATCTCGTTACACTCATTTTGGAATCACGCTCCGAGTTAACGACGATAACCCTTGCATTCTGAATCTTCATCTTCACTTCAGATTCACGACCTATCGTTAATTTGGAATCAATGTGGTTTTCGGATATTCCTAATGCGGAAAACCGATCCCGGTCTCATCAAAATCCAAAGCGTGTCTTTTAAGGCCAAGTTGTCTATTTAGTCTTAACAGTTTAATTCAATATAATCAACATACACACAGATGGATAATTCATAATATCACAGTAAATAATCACAGATAATCTCATAAACAGATAGCCAAATATTATCATATTTAAATCAAGCATCCATGATACATAAATATTATTCATGCCAGATCACAACCATCAAATGAAATATCAATATCATTCATCCATAAGCAATGATTTATAATAATACCATTTGTAATTAATTTAAAATGAATTAAATTAACTACTTCAATCTCTAATTAATTTAAAATAAATTAAATTAATTAGTTCATCTATAAATTCTGCTTATACAACCATCAATTAATTATAAATCAAATTAATTAACCATCTTCTGAATATCCATCTTGATTAAACACCTTTGATTAATCATTTCCTAATTACAATAAGTAATTAGTCTTTAATAAATTTTACAAAATTAATTATCCTAAATTATTTATAGTAAATAACATTTTCTTACCTTATTTATAAATTTAATTAATTACATTTATTGTTGATTAATTACATAAATTAATCACCACATTATTAAATTTCTTAATCAATCAATTCTTAATTTACATCATAATTATATTAATTACTGATCTCTAATTTAGATTTAAAATAAATTACTTTATTTAAATTAATTACATTAAGTAATTAACCCTTAATTAAACACACTTATTAATCGCCTTCGATTAATATCAACCAGTAATTAACTACCCTTAATTACTTATTTAATAAATTAATTATTCCGTAATTAATTACCTCCACTAATTAATCCCCTGATTAATTACAAAAGTAATTACCCAAATTACTTCACTTACAAATCATATTGTATTAATTTCATTCAGTAATTATCATCTAATTACTTCCTTAAGTAATTCTGCTCCATTAATTACATTAAGTAATTACACTTATCAACCCATCAAATGATTTTCTTAAATTAATTAAAATGAATTAATTAACTTAAATTAATCATATTCTCAAAATTAATTACAATAAGTAATTAATCTCTTAATTACTTTTATCAAGTAATTACACTTAACAATTTGCAATAGATTATCTAAATTAATCTAATTAAATAATTTAAAATAAATCACATTAATTATTTAGTTAATAATCCTTATTTAATTATCTTCATTTACTAATAACACTTCTTAATTTATTCCCTAATTAATTTCTAATTATAAATTAATCTAAATTATTAATTAGAGAAATTTAATACATAAGTCATTCCTTAATTTACTTATCCATTTAATCATCTAAATACCTTAATTATTTCTAAGATAATTTATCTCTTTGTTTATGACTTCATTAATATTAAAATGTATTAGAACATTTTAAGTTCAAATTCAAATTCCATTTTGAATTCAAGATTCAAAGTGGTTATTGTTTAAACATTTACCCAATTTAAATTCAATTTATAAATATAAATAACCTTTATTACTTACATATGAACTTATATAAGAAAAGCTTTAAACCCAACCACTTAAATCTTTATTTAAATTTAAACTTCCAATTGCATTAATATTTTAACTTGCGAATTCAAGTTAAAACAATTTGTTTAACTTCCTTTAAAAAGATCTATGTCAAAATCAATCCAAATGTTTATTTGAATCAAATTACCAAATAAAAACTATTTGATTTAATCTTGTTTTAGATTTAAAACTGATTTGAATTCCAGATTTGAATTCAAGAAAACTTGAATCCATTAGTTTAACCTTGAATTTAAAACCTGGGTTTTTAACATGCTTTTGCTTTTTAATTCTTGATATAATCCAAATTCATTTTAAAACTTATGATTCAAAAGTTTATTTGAAATTGATTTTAACCTTTTAAATTTTTACCAGAAACTAATTTATGTTTCCAGATTTCAAAATAGAATTTCAAAATGTAGCAACTGACAGGTTTTTAAGAACCTGAAAACCCACTAAATATTGCATTTGTTTTCAACTTTGTTAAATCTTGTATACAGATTTAACGATTCATTTGAGCTTGTTTAAAAATCTCAAACAATTGCTCTCAGGTTATACAAACTGAGACAAGATAACTTCACTTGCATTTGCTATCAGGTGAAAGAAACTGGAACAAGATAAAACCATCTTCATTTGCTACCAGGCTATATGCACACTGCACTCAAAACAACCCATAGTCGAATGGCACGGTGCACGTGCACCATCCCTCTGACCATCTCCGGCCAGCCACCAGCCCTTCCACACTTCAACGTCCATCACCTGATGACAACAGGACCCCCAGAACCAATCACCACAACTCGAAGCTTCAAACCTGGAAACACACGCGCAAGACCAACACCCAAACCTGTCAACGGTTCTCTCTCTCCACCGCGACCACCTGAAAGTCGACAGCTCCGGCTACAACTTCGTCACTGACCCAGCTACCCCCTCCCACAAAGCTATTACACTCGATCATCCATGGAGGGAGAAAAGATCGAATCTTCCCAAACTGATATAACTAGGGTTCCCACCCAAAATCCACCACCGCACTCTCCACCAGCCACTGATCAACCACCACGCAATTTTGTCAAACACTCCAGTCACTCCTCCACCTTCATGAAAGACCACGGCCACTCTAATCAAGTACACTGGCCGAGACAACCCAAACTTCCCAAAATGAACAACCCAGAAATGCCAATTCAATACTTAACTATAAAATGTGAATTTACTTTTAAAAATCCTAATTTTAGATAAGTATTCAAGTTTTAACCCTGAATTAATAATTTATGATGTTTAAAATTTTACTAATATCAACATTTGCTAGTTCTTTTAGTTTTTTTTTTTTTTTTTTTTTTTTACAGAGCCTCTCCAACTAGCAAACAAAAATACAAATTTTAAAATTTGCTTTATGATCCAACAAACCAAACTTGTTTAGATACTAGGTCCAAACAATCACTAGATCAAGCAAAGTTAAATTTTTAAGTAAGGTATGAACTTGATAGTCATAAACAGGATGTCTACAGGGTATACAATATACAGACACTTCATTTCACCAATGCACAGAGAAATATAAATATGCATACAAATATTTTAAGCATTCAAGTACTAACATATAACAAGTTTAAACTTAAGTTATTTTAAGAAAAATGTTACTCACTTGATAGATGATGAACAGAGCTTTTGAAAACTTGAAAACAGATTTGAACTTGAAATCTGTAAACTGAAATCCTTTGCTTTGGAACTGAGATGCTGAATTGTTTGGAAATGATTACTGGTTTGGCTTTGAAGATGTTAAACTGGAATGCAAACTTTGATTTGAAAACCTTAAACTTGAATTGCTGTAGCTTAAAAACTGATTTTTAAAAAGAACTTCATGTATGCTGGCTTTGATCTTCCTACTAATCTTCTAGCTTTTGTTGTTGTATGTTGTTTATTTGAATGATGTTTGAGTTTTTAAAGAAAAGAGAACGCTAACTATTATTTTCTGGTTTGTAATGAACGAACTAAAACAGTATGCATATATAAAGAAGTTTTACAGGGGTAGGTACTAACTGGGATAAGCATATGCTGGAACAATGATACTTTTGTTTGTATCAGGCAATTGCTTTATATTTGGAGGCTGAAAGATTTTTATACAAATTTCGAAATGACATGTTTGTATGCTAGAGATGAAAGCTTTAAATGTTATGTACTTTTATGTTTATAGCAACCTTGTTTTTATGCTTAGATATTTTTGTTTATACTTTGCTTTGTATTAGCTTGTTCCACAAACTACTTTATATGTGAATTTTATTTACTCTTTAGCTTACATATCTATTTTACAGTCATGATTACTTGCCTGCATATCTATATATATTTTTTAAACTTAACTTGCTTTAGCTTGTTCTACAAACCATCATGCACAAGATATTTGTTTATACTCTTGCCTGCATATCTGTTTTTTTACAAGCTACAAGCATTTTATTTTGTTTGTTTAATTTTATTTTGTTAAATTGCCAACATAATTATAGTACAGATATGATTACATGTTTCCTTTTCTCAGCTTTGCATTTTATTTTTACTTTACTTTGCTTATATTCTTGCTTGCATGATATATCTCATTTTTGTTCTTAGCTTATTATAATTATTATTTATAAACTTTACTTATGTTAAATATCATACATTTAATTTATTCTTAAGTTTAATAATTATAAAGTTTACTTTATTTTAAATTTGCAAATCATAGCTCTCCAAAATACTTATATATATAAATGAATTTAAAATAACAATTTCTTTTATATTACAATCTATTTATAAAAATATTGCATTATTTTTATTGTTTAAAAATCACTCATTACTAATTTAAAATTATTCATAAATGAAATCACTACATAAATAAGTTACTTATTTTATAAAGTTGAAGAACCAAAACAATCCTTTATTTAAATTTTAAACCTATACAAGAATTTATTTTTAAACAAATCAAATTTATATTGAGTATTTTTAAGATCATATTATTATTTGTTCAATATTAGATTTCCAAATTATCAAAATAGTAAAATTAGAAAACACGGCTTCCTCTATTAAATTTAAAAACAAAACTGATCTATTTATAATATATACCAATATACATATATACATTATAAATAGAAACAATTTAAATTAGCTTTTAAAAAGAAAATTTATCAGTGAAATATTTATTTAAACAAAGATTATTAATTCAAATTTAAATTATTATCGAATCAATTTAATCTTTAATACAGATTATTAAATTGATATTGCCCCAAATTTCCGGGATATCACATTCTTACCCCCTTAAAAGAATTTCGTCCTCGAAATTTAAAACAAAGGTAATTTAATAATCTGCTTAAATATTTAATTTTAAAAACACAAGCATATATTAATCATATGCTTACAACCATTGCAACCAATTCATCCAAACAAACAAATCTAACTATCCAGACAAAATTCCGGAAAGAATTTGCTCGAGTTTCCCCAAGTATAAATACCGGGTTACTCGCTTTATAGAATCCAAACAAATAATACTACTAAGCCACATACATCTAGATCTACAAAACATGACAAGATATCAGACTATAAACAAGTCTGACTCAACAATCAAAACTCTCTGAACTGCTGGTTCTACAACCAGAGATAGATCTTACACGTACTCCCTCATAGATACGTGAAACACAACGAATTTCAGTTATCCAAACTGACAATTCAATCCTGAAGACCCAACACTTATCCAAAATCAAATCTCCGCTTTGGAATCCAAATTCCTCCATATCTAATCCACAAAACTCCTTGGACGATCCTGGGCTTCCTTCATCTTCTTGATCAGCTCAACCCTTGCTGATATCCTTAGAAACAAACTGAACCAAAGACAATCCAACAAAATGATCTTTTCAAGATCACCCAAAACTCAGAACACAACTCTATTTCAAAATCAGAAGACTGATCTCACTTCTCCCATCTGGAAAAGATAAAACAGATGCACCCCCAATCTGGCCTCAGATCCCCAAAAATTTCTTGTAGAACCTCTCTAATCCAAACACTGCAATATCCAATTGCTTCCAAACTAAAACAGCTGCCACCATGCTTCTACTGCGCAACTCTGATCGAACAGATGAAAATGCTGAAGTCGAACACAGACTGGACAACACATCCCAACATTAGGGCTCCACAGATCAAAAGAAAGCTCTGAAGTTCCTCCAAAATCTGAGTTACTTCATCAAACTCATTCACAGAAAATCATCTTACTGAACCATCGGTACCACTCCTGGAATCCAGTCGATGCCAAATTCAATCTCTAGATACGAACAAAATTCTAACTTCCTGAAGATATCTAGAAAAAATCAGACCCAAGAGAAACTCAAACAATCGCAAGTCACTTTTGCGATCAATCCAGTCTAATTCCAAAATACTGCTCTCTCATTACAAATCAGAACAGCTTACGCTTATATGGCCAATCCATCGAAGAAATGGAACTACTCTACTACATCTGAAATTACCTCAAGAAAAACTGCTAAGCCAGAAGACCTCCTAATCCAAAGCTCTTCGAAAAACTCGGACTCCAAAGCAAACAGGAACACCCAACTGAACACAGCGACAACATCGAACAGATACACTTCATTAACTTGTCCCAAAGAAACATCTTCGGAGACATCCATCGTCACTGTGTCTCATCACACAGCTACTATACCTTGATGTATCAAGATATCGTGACTTGCTTCTGCCCAACTGACAGATCCAAATTCTAGCTCATCCAAACTACACCTCAAAGATGAACTCCGAACGTTAACAGGTTTCCTTCAGAGATCGATGAAATCCTTACACCATACAAAGTTTACTCGAGACGGTATTAGGTCTACAGTCTCGACAATTACACTTCCAACCATTGATAGTTGTGTTACACACACCACTACCCATCTACCCTTATTACTCATTGGAAAACCTAAACAGGTAGCCCAACAAATAGGTAGAAACAAATATATAAATATATATATATATATCAAAATTACAAATACGCTCTCTCGGGGAAGAAAACACTCAAGAGCCTAGGTATTCACTCAACCTAGCGCTCTGATACCAACTGTGACGACCCGCCCTCCTACGCCCAGGAAGACGAAGCGTCTTTAAGAAAGAAAGGGATGAGAAAATAGAAAAGATAGAGAAGAAAGAACAACAACACCATAATCACACAGCGGAACGAATAAAATATAATAATCACATAAATATTTACATAATATACAACATCAATCAGAGTTATACAGACAATACATCACATACTAGACAGTTATAAACACCTGTCTAGTTCACACAACTCAATACAATACACAATACATCACAGAGGTACCACACAGCGGAACTATATATATATCTATAATGCTGAAGCCACCTGCTCCATTGCTCCTCCAGAATTCGTCAAAGCTAACCTGAATCCCTTGGCTACCCGTGAAAATTTGGGTACCCGAGAGTTTATGGAAAACAAAAATAAACTCCGGGTCAGACATGGGTCTGGTATGAGTAACAGGTTTAAGTTGCTTAACTTTGAAAATATTTTGAAAATAAAAAGGTATCACGTAAGACTTCCCACACATAAACATGGAAAAGTTTTTACCTTACTCTAACCAAAACATTTGATAGGAAATTCTGTGATATTATACTAGGTCTAGGGTTTTCAAGTAAATAGAAAATAGCCGAAATAGTTACATGATTAAATTCCAGCTACTAGCCACAAAAGTGGGTAATACAATCAAAACCGTGAGCACTTATTGGATTGTGGATTCCATACAATGGCAGGGCTACTAGGGTACCGCCCGTCACAGTACGTGGCCTAGATCAACGTACCAAGGATTACTCCCTTCATCCCCTGCAACACAAGGCCGGAACCATTCCTCACTGAACAGTCCCGAACAAGATAAACCCCGGCAGTTGTTGCAATCAACCGCCCACACAGCCGAATAAAAAGGGACATCTAGACAGGGGAATATCCTTGTCCTGCTTGGGCATGACCCACCTAGCCTTGCTGCACCTCCCCTGTTTTAGCCATTCCCGGTTGATGAGGCTTGAGGCTACGATTACCTTTTTAAAACATAAGTCTTAGAATGCTCATCGCCCGCCTGACGATGTGTTGAAAGCATTCAATCCATGCAAGTTCGTTCCGGGTTCGAACGAAACCGAAGGCATTATCTCATTACGCTCATTTTGGCATCACCCTCAGAGTTAACGACGATAACCCTTGCATTCTGAATCTTCATCTTCACTTCAGATTCACGACCTATCGTTAATTTGGAATCGATGTGGTTTTCGGATATTCCTAATGCGGAAAACCGATCCCGGTCTCATCGAAATCCAAAGCGTGTCTTTTAAGGCCAAGTTGTCTATTTAGTCTTAACAGTTTAATTCAATATAATCAACATACACACAGATGGATAATTCATAATATCACAGTAAATAATCACAGATAATCTCATAAATAGATAGCCAAATATTATCATATTTAAATCAAGCATCCATGATACATAAATATTATTCATGCCAGATCACAACCATCAAATGAAATATCAATATCATTCATCCATAAGCAATGATTTATAATCATACCATTTGTAATTAATTTAAAATGAATTAAATTAACTACTTCAATCTCTAATTAATTTAAAATAAATTAAATTAATTAGTTCATCTATAAATTCTGCTTATACAACCATCAATTAATTATAAATAAAATTAATTAACCATCTTCTAAATATCCATCTTGATTAAACACCTTTGATTAATCATTTCCTAATTACAATAAGTAATTAGTCTTTAATAAATTTTACAAATTAATTATCCTAAATTATTTATAGTAAATAACATTTTCTTACCTTATTTATAAATTTAAGTAATTACATTTATTGTTGATTAATTACATAAATTAATCACCACATTATTAAATTTCTTAATCAATCAATTCTTAATTTACATCATAATTATATTAATTACTGATCTCTAATTTAGATTTAAAATAAATTAATTTATTTAAATTAATTAGATTAAGTAATTAACCCTTAATTAAACACACTTATTAATCGCCTTCGATTAATATCAACCAGTAATTAACTACCCTTAATTACTTATTTAATAAATTAATTATTCCATAATTAATTACCTCCACTAATTAATCCCCTGATTAATTACAAAAGTAATTACCCAAATTACTTCACTTACAAATCATATTGTATTAATTTCATTCAGTAATTATCATCTAATTACTTCCTTAAGTAATTCTGCTCCATTAATTACATTAAGTAATTACACTTATCAAACCATCAAATGATTTTCTTAAATTAATTAAAATGAATTAATTAAATTAAATTAATCATATTCTCAAAATTAATTACAATAAGTAATTAATCTCTTAATTACCTTTATCAAGTAATTACACTTAACAATTTGCAATAGATTATCTAAATTAATCTAATTAAATAATTTAAAATAAATCACATTAATTAATTAATTAATAATCCTTATTTAATTATCTTCATTTACTAATAACACTTCTTAATTTATTCCCTAATTAATTTCTAATTATAAATTAATCTAACTTATTAATTAGAGAAATTTAATACATAAGTCATTCCTTAATTTACTTATCCATTTAATCATCTAAATACCTTAATTATTTCTAAGATAATTTATCTCTTTCTTTATGACTTCATTAATATTAAAATGTATTAGAACATTTTAAGTTCAAATTCAAATTCCATTTTGAATTCAAGATTCAAAGTGGTTATTGTTTAAACATTTACCCAATTTAAATTCAATTTATAAATATAAATAACCTTTATTACTTACATATGAACTTATATAAGAAAAGCTTTAGACCCAACCACTTAAATCTTTATTTAAATTTAAACTTCTAATTGCATTAATATTTTAACTTGCGAATTCAAGTTAAAACAATTTGTTTAACTTCCTTTAAAAAGATCTATGTCAAAATCAATCCAAATGTTTATTTGAATCAAATTAACTAAAAAAAACTATTGATTTAATCTTGTTTTAGATTTAAAACAGATTTGAATTTCAGATTTGAATTCAAGAAAACTTGAATCCATTAGTTTAACCTTGAATTTAAAAACTGGGTTTTTAACTTGCTTTTGCTTTTTAATTCTTGATATAATCCAAATTCATTTTAAAACTTATGATTCAAAAGTTTATTTGAAACTGATCTTACCCTTTTAAATTTTTACCAGAAACTAATTTATGTTTCCAGATTTCAAAATAGAATTTCAAAATGTAGCAACTGACAGGTTTTTAAGAACCTGAAAACCCACTAAATATTGCATTTGTTTTCAACTTTGTTAAATCTTGTATACAGATTTAACGATTCATTTGAGCTTGTTTAAAAATCTCAAACAATTGCTCTCAGGTTATACAAACTGAGACAAGATAATTTCACTTGCATTTGCTATCAGGTGAAAGAAACTAGAACAAGATAAAACCATCTTCATTTGCTACCAGGATATATGCACACTGCACTCAAAACAACCTAGAGTCCAATGGCACGGTGCATGTGCACCATCCCTCTGGCCATCTCCAGCCAGCCGCCAGCCCTTCCACACTTCAACGTCCATCACCTGATGACAACAGTACCCCCAGAACCAATCACCACAACTCGAAGCTTCAAACCTGGAAACACACGCGCAAGGCCAACACCCAAACCTGTCAACGGTTCTCTCTCTCCACCGCGACCACCTGAAAGTCGACAGCTCCGGCTACAACTTCGTCACTGACCCAGCTGCCCCCTCCCACAAAGCTATTACACTCGATCATCCATGGAGGGAGAAAAGATCGAATCTTCCCAAACTGATATAACTAGGGTTCCCACCCAAAATCCACCACCGCACTCTCCACCAGCCACTGATCAACCACCACGCAATTTTGTCAAACACTCCAGTCACTCCTCCACCTTCATGAAAGACCACGGCCACTCTAATCAAGTACACTGGCCGAGACAACACAAACTTCCCAAAATGAACAACCCAGAAATGCCAATTCAATACTTAACTATAAAATGTGAATTTACTTTTAAAAATCCTAATTTTAGATAACAAGTTTTAACCCTGAATTAATAATTTATGATGTTTAAAATTTTACTAATATCAACATTTGCCAGTTCTTTTAGTTTTTTTTTTTTTACAGAGCCTCTCCAACTAGCAAACAAAAATACAAATTTTAAAATTTGCTTTATGATCCAACAAACCAAACTTGTTTAGATACTAGGTCCAAACAATCACTAGATCAAGCAGAGTTAAATTTTTAAGTAAGGTATGAACTTAATAGTCATAAACAGGATGTCTACAGGGTATACAATATACAGATACTTCATTTCACCAATGCACAGAGAAATATAAATATGCATACAAATATTTTAAGCATTCAAGTACTAACATATAACAAGTTTAAACTTAAGTTATTTTAAGAAAAATGTTACTCACTTGATAGATGATGAACAGAGCTTTTGAAAACTTGAAAACAGATTTGAACTTGAAATCTGTAAACTGAAATCCTTTGCTTTGGAACTGTGATGCTGAATTGTTTGGAAATGATTACAGGTTTGGCTTTGAAGATGTTAAACTGGAATGCAAACTTTGATTTGAAAACCTTAAACTTGAATTGCTGTAGCTTAAAAACTGACTTTTAAAAAGAACTTCATGTATGCTGGCTTTGATCTTTCTACTAATCTTCTAGCTTTTGTTGTTGTATGTTGTTTATTTGAATGATGTTTGAGTTTTTTTAAAAAAAAAGAATGCTAACTATTATTTTCTGGTTTGTAATGAACGAACTAAAACAGTATGCATATATAAAGAAGTTTTACAGGGGTAGGTACTAACTGGGATAAGCATATGCTGGAACAATGATACTTTTGTTTGTATCAGGCAATTGCTTTATATTTGGAGGCTGAAAGATTTTTACACAAATTTCGAAATGACATGTTTGTATGCTAGAGATGAAAGCTTTAAATGTTATGTACTTTTATGTTTACAGCAACCTTGTTTTTATGCTTAGATATTTTTATTTATACTTTGCTTTGTATTAGCTTGTTCCACAAACTACTTTATATGTGAATTTTATTTACTCTTTAGCTTACATATCTATTTTACAGTCATGATTACTTGCCTGCATATCTATATTTTTTTTTAACTTAACTTGCTTTAGCTTGTTCTACAAACCATCATGCACAAGATATTTGTTTATACTCTTGCCTGCATATCTGTTCTTTTACAAGCTACAAGCATTTTATTTTGTTTGTTTAATTTTATTTTGTTAAATTGCCAACATAATTATAGTACAGATATGATTACATGTTTCCTTTTCTCAGCTTTGCATTTTATTTTTACTTTACTTTGCTTATATTCTTCCTTGCATGATATATCTCATTTTTGTTCTTAGCTTATTCTAATTATTATTTATAAACTTTACTTATGTTAAATATCATACATTTAATTTATTCTTAAGTTTAATAATTATAAAGTTTACTTTATTTTAAATTTGCAAATCATAGCTCTCCAAAATACTTATATATATAAATGAATTTAAAATAACAATTTCTTTTATATTACAATCTATTTATAAAAATATTGCATTATTTTTATTGTTTAAAAGTCACTCATTACTAATTTAAAATGATTCATAAATGAAATCACTACATAAATAAGTTACTTATTTTATAAAGTTGAAGAACCAAAACAATCCTTTATTTAAATTTTAAACCTATACAAGAATTTATTTTTAAACAAATCAAATTTATATTGAGTATTTTTAAGATCTTATTATTATTTGTTCAATATTAGATTTCCAAATTATCAAAATAGTAAAATTAGAAAACACAGCTTCCTCTATTAAATTTAAAAACAAAACTAATCTATTTATAATATATACCAATATACATATATACATTATAAATAGAAACAATTTAAATTAGCTTTTAAAAAGAAAATTTATCAGTGAAATATTTATTTAAAAAAAGATTATTAATTCAAATTTAAATTATTATCAAATAAATTTAATCTTTAATACAGATTATTAAATTGATATTGCCCCAAATTTCCGGGATATCACAATTCAAGTCCGACGTGTGCGGATGCGAACACTCCAAAACAGTGGGTCGTTACAGTTGGTATCAGAGCTTTGGTAGCTCTAGGCAAAACTTAGCATATAGGGTAAATGTATTTATAGAGTCACTCTCATTCGAGTTTCAATCTCTTCCTTTTGACTCAATTCCTTTGAATTTTGGAACGTTCCCTACGGTTCCAAATTTCATTCGTCCCTCACTATTCGTCTTCTTTCAATTCTGGAGCATCCCATAACTCCACTTCGAATGACCCTTATAATGAATCGGCGGTCTTGCCAATCTTCGAATTATTTGTAAATGGGTGAAACTCCTTTATAATATGCATTGAATTACCGGAGATTTCTGTATCCTCGGTTTACGATGCTATCTATTCCCTGCTATACCTGAATTCTATCTCTTAAGATCGAATGTTGATTTACCTCGAAATTCAGCATCGGTCTTACTCTTGAAGTTACGGTCGACCCGGTTAAGGTTGCCCGTGAATTAACTAAGCTTATCCATCTCCCGATTATGTTAATTGAATTATCTTATCTTCTGTTTCGAACTTATTATCGAATCAAAATTCTCTTTGATTTGATTTCCATCAAAACGTGAATCTCTATACTTGTTTTGAAATCCATTCTTGTATCGTCAAGTGAGGAAGTGTATTTGTAAATTAATATATAAAAATGTTATATATTGTGTTGTTTGAGTTGTTGATGTTGATTTGGGTTTTTGATCGATTCGTCTGATCAACGCTATCGATAGGATTTCCAAAACAGTTGACTAGAGCAAACAGACACAACATTGTTTTCAAATTTGGTAAAATTAATAAAGTTTGTATGATTATATTATAAATATAAGTATGAATTTTCTGTAACTAAACTGTTAAAAAAAACTGATTGCTGAAATGATAATATTTGATTATCATTCATTGTTTATAAACCATTGACTATTTCATAATGTAAATAAATGAATTAGTAAACTTGGGTATAAATTTGATTGGAATTTGAAGTAAATTTAAATTAGAATATGAGAATTTAATTTCCGATAATTTCGAACTTTGGTTTTTAAATTCTAAAACGTATATTATTTAAAGTATTTTCGAATAGAAATTTTTTTCAAGGAATTTTAAATGCTTAAACCAGAGCTCTTCTCTTTTGTCGCTGGAAAATAATTTCGGTGATGACGGCCGCATCATCGACATTCATTTTCGAGTTTCGAAGTGGAGAGACCATCAGTAGCTTGCTACACTCTTGTTTTGAAATGAATTTGATTTGAAAATTTTAAAGTACAACATGATTTAAAATATATATATATATATATAAGTATTTGATTTAGATTTGATTTGGATATAATGTGTATATATATATATATATTTCTAAATTGTTTGAAGTTTGGGTAAAAGATGATTTCAATTATAAATGAAAACAAATTTTGAATTAATATTTAAACTTAATTAGGAATTTTATTTGGATAATACTCAATTGCATTCAATATAACTTGCCTAAGTTTTCAAAAGTTAACTATGTAATTGAATATTATACAATATAAATGATATCAAAGGAATTTTTAAATAAATTTGAGTAGTTATAATAAATATTAATATACTTAATATATATGTGATAGGATAGCTTCATGAACTACTATCTTTTTCTTCCGCTGCATATTATACTCTGTATCTGTGATTCTGTGATTATTTATTTACTGTATATCTAAGTTTTGCCAAATTTAAATTAAGAATTCGGTATTTTGAATTATTCATGTGACGACCCGCCCTCCTACGTCCAGGAAGACGAAGCGTCTTTAAGAAAGAAAGGAATGAGAAAATAGAAAAGATAGAGAAGAAAGAACAACAACACCATAATCACACAGCGGAACGAATAAAATATAATAATCACATAAATATTTACATAATATACAACATCAATCAGAGTTATACAGACAATACATCACATACTAAACAGTTATAAACACCTGTCTAGTTCACACAACTCAATACAATACACAATACATCACAGAGGTACCACACAGCGGAACTATATATATATCTATAACGCTGAAGCCACCTGCTCCATTGCTCCTCCAGAATTCGTCAAAGCTAACCTGAATCCCTTTGCTACCCGTAAAAATTTGGGTACCCGAGAGTTTATGGAAAACAAAAACAAACTCTGGGTCAGACATGGGTCTGGTATGAGTAACAGGTTTAAGTTGCTTAACTTTGAAAATCTTTTGAAAATAAAAAGGTATCACGTAAGACTTCCCACACATAAACATGGAAAAGTTTTTACCTTACGCTAACCAAAACATTTGATAGGAAATTCTGTGATATTATACTAGGTCTAGGGTTTTCAAGTAAATAGAAAATAGCCGAAATTGTTACATGATTAAATTCCAGCTAATAGCCACAAAAGTGGGTAATACAATCAAAACCGTGAGCACTTATTGGATTGTGGATTCCATACAATGGCAGGGCTACTGGGGTACCGCCCGTCGCAGTACGTGGCCTAGATCAACGTACCAAGGATTACTCCCTTCATCCCCTGCAACACAAGGCCGGAACCATTCCTCACTGAACAGTCCCGAACAAGATAAACCCCGGCAGTTGTTGCAATCAACCGCCCACACAGCCGAATAAAAAGGGACATCTAGACAGGGGAATATCCTTGTCCTGCTTGGGCATGACCCACCTAGCCTTGCTGCACCTCCCCTGTTTTAGCCATTCCCGGTTGATGAGGCTTGAGGCTACGATTACCTTTTTAAAACATAAGTCTTAGAATGCTCATCGCCCGCCTGACGATGTGTTGAAAGCATTCAATCCATGCAAGTTCGTTCCGGGTTCGAACGAAACCGAAGGCATTATCTCATTACGCTCATTTTGGCATCACCCTCAGAGTTAACGACGATAACCCTTGCATTCTGAATCTTCATCTTCACTTCAGATTCACGACCTATCGTTAATTTGGAATCGATGTGGTTTTCGGATATTCCTAATGCGGAAAACCGATCCCGGTCTCATCGAAATCCAAAGCGTGTCTTTTAAGGCCAAGTTGTCTATTTAGTCTTAACAGTTTAATTCAATATAATCAACATACACACAGATGGATAATTCATAATATCACAGTAAATAATCACAGATAATCTCATAAATAGATAGCCAAATATTATCATATTTAAATCAAGCATCCATGATACATAAATATTATTCATGCCAGATCACAACCATCAAATGAAATATCAATATCATTCATCCATAAGCAATGATTTATAATCATACCATTTGTAATTAATTTAAAATGAATTAAATTAACTACTTCAATCTCTAATTAATTTAAAATAAATTAAATTAATTAGTTCATCTATAAATTCTGCTTATACAACCATCAATTAATTATAAATCAAATTAATTAACCATCTTCTAAATATCCATCTTGATTAAACACCTTTGATTAATCATTTCCTAATTACAATAAGTAATTAGTCTTTAATAAATTTTACAAATTAATTATCCTAAATTATTTACAGTAAATAACATTTTCTTACCTTATTTATAAATTTAAGTAATTACATTTATTGTTGATTAATTACATAAATTAATCACCACATTATTAAATTTCTTAATCAATCAATTCTTAATTTACATCATAATTATATTAATTACTGATCTCTAATTTAGATTTAAAATAAATTAATTTATTTAAATTAATTAGATTAAGTAATTAACCCTTAATTAAACACACTTATTAATCGCCTTCGATTAATATCAACCAGTAATTAACTACCCTTAATTACTTATTTAATAAATTAATTATTCCATAATTAATTACCTCCACTAATTAATCCCCTGATTAATTACAAAAGTAATTACCCAAATTACTTCACTTACAAATCATATTGTATTAATTTCATTCAGTAATTATCATCTAATTACTTCCTTAAGTAATTCTGCTCCATTAATTACATTAAGTAATTACACTTATCAAACCATCAAATGATTTTCTTAAATTAATTAAAATGAATTAATTAACTTAAATTAATCATATTCTCAAAATTAATTACAATAAGTAATTAATCTCTTAATTACCTTTATCAAGTAATTACACTTAACAATTTGCAATAGATTATCTAAGTTAATCTAATTAAATAATTTAAAATAAATCACATTAATTAATTAATTAATAATCCTTATTTAATTATCTTCATTTACTAATAACACTTCTTAATTTATTCCCTAATTAATTTCTAATTATAAATTAATCTAACTTATTAATTAGAGAAATTTAATACATAAGTCATTCCTTAATTTACTTATCCATTTAATCATCTAAATACCTTAATTATTTCTAAGATAATTTATCTCTTTCTTTATGACTTCATTAATATTAAAATGTATTAGAACATTTTAAGTTTAAATTCAAATTCCATTTTGAATTCAAGATTCAAAGTGGTTATTGTTTAAACATTTACCCAATTTAAATTCAATTTATAAATATAAATAACCTTTATTACTTACATATGAACTTATATAAGAAAAGCTTTAGACCCAACCACTTAAATCTTTATTTAAATTTAAACTTCTAATTGCATTAATATTTTAACTTGCGAATTCAAGTTAAAACAATTTGTTTAACTTCCTTTAAAAAGATCTATGTCAAAATCAATCCAAATGTTTATTTGAATCAAATTAACTAAAAAAAAACTATTGATTTAATCTTGTTTTAGATTTAAAACAGATTTGAATTTCAGATTTGAATTCAAGAAAACTTGAATCCATTAGTTTAACCTTGAATTTAAAAACTGGGTTTTTAACTTGCTTTTGCTTTTTAATTCTTGATATAATCCAAATTCATTTTAAAACTTATGATTCAAAAGTTTATTTGAAACTGATCTTACCCTTTTAAATTTTTACCAGAAACTAATTTATGTTTCCAGATTTCAAAATAGAATTTCAAAATGTAGCAACTGACAGGTTTTTAAGAACCTGAAAACCCACTAAATATAGCATTTGTTTTCAACTTTGTTAAATCTTGTATACAGATTTAACGATTCATTTGAGCTTGTTTAAAAATCTCAAACAATTGCTCTCAGGTTATACAAACTGAGACAAGATAATTTCACTTGCATTTGCTATCAGGTGAAAGAAACTAGAACAAGATAAAACCATCTTCATTTGCTACCAGGATATATGCACACTGCACTCAAAACAACCTAGAGTCCAATGGCACGGTGCATGTGCACCATCCCTCTGGCCATCTCCAGCCAGCCGCCAGCCCTTCCACACTTCAACGTCCATCACCTGATGACAACAGTACCCCCAGAACCAATCACCACAACTCGAAGCTTCAAACCTGGAAACACACGCGCAAGACCAACACCCAAACCTGTCAACGGTTCTCTCTCTCCACCGCGACCACCTGAAAGTCGACAGCTCCAGCTACAACTTCGTCACTGACCCAGCTGCCCCCTCCCACAAAGCTATTACACTCGATCATCCATGGAGGGAGAAAAGATCGAATCTTCCCAAACTGATATAACTAGGGTTCCCACCCAAAATCCACCACCGCACTCTCCACCAGCCACTGATCAACCACCACGCAATTTTGTCAAACACTCCAGTCACTCCTCCACCTTCATGAAAGACCACGGCCACTCTAATCAAGTACACTGGCCGAGACAACACAAACTTCCCAAAATGAACAACCCAGAAATGCCAATTCAATACTTAACTATAAAATGTGAATTTACTTTTAAAATTCCTAATTTTAGATAACAAGTTTTAACCCTGAATTAATAATTTATGATGTTTAAAATTTTACTAATATCAACATTTGCCAGTTCTTTTAGTTTTTTTTTTTTTTACAGAGCCTCTCCAACTAGCAAACAAAAATACAAATTTTAAATTTTGCTTTATGATCCAACAAACCAAACTTGTTTAGATACTAGGTCCAAACAATCACTAGATCAAGCAGAGTTAAATTTTTAAGTAAGGTATGAACTTAATAGTCATAAACAGGATGTCTACAGGGTATACAATATACAGATACTTCATTTCACCAATGCACAGAGAAATATAAATATGCATACAAATATTTTAAGCATTCAAGTACTAACATATAACAAGTTTAAACTTAAGTTATTTTAAGAAAAATGTTACTCACTTGATAGATGATGAACAGAGCTTTTGAAAACTTGAAAACAGATTTGAACTTGAAATCTGTAAACTGAAATCCTTTGCTTTGGAACTGTGATGCTGAATTGTTTGGAAATGATTACAGGTTTGGCTTTGAAGATGTTAAACTGGAATGCAAACTTTGATTTGAAAACCTTAAACTTGAATTGCTGTAGCTTAAAAACTGACTTTTAAAAAGAACTTCATGTATGCTGGCTTTGATCTTCCTACTAATCTTCTAGCTTTTGTTGTTGTATGTTGTTTATTTGAATGATGTTTGAGTTTTTTTAAAAAAAAGAATGCTAACTATTATTTTCTGGTTTGTAATGAACGAACTAAAACAGTATGCATATATAAAGAAGTTTTACAGGGGTAGGTACTAACTGGGATAAGCATATGCTGGAACAATGATACTTTTGTTTGTATCAGGCAATTGCTTTATATTTGGAGGCTGAAAGATTTTTACACAAATTTCGAAATGACATGTTTGTATGCTAGAGATGAAAGCTTTAAATGTTATGTACTTTTATGTTTACAGCAACCTTGTTTTTATGCTTAGATATTTTTGTTTATACTTTGCTTTGTATTAGCTTGTTCCACAAACTACTTTATATGTGAATTTTATTTACTCTTTAGCTTACATATCTATTTTACAGTCATGATTACTTGCCTGCATATCTATATTTTTTTTTTAACTTAACTTGCTTTAGCTTGTTCTACAAACCATCATGCACAAGATATTTGTTTATACTCTTGCCTGCATATCTGTTCTTTTACAAGCTACAAGCATTTTATTTTGTTTGTTTAATTTTATTTTGTTAAATTGCCAACATAATTATAGTACAGATATGATTACATGTTTCCTTTTCTCAGCTTTGCATTTTATTTTTACTTTACTTTGCTTATATTCTTCCTTGCATGATATATCTCATTTTTGTTCTTAGCTTATTCTAATTATTATTTATAAACTTTACTTATGTTAAATATCATACATTTAATTTATTCTTAAGTTTAATAATTATAAAGTTTATTTTATTTTAAATTTGCAAATCATAGCTCTCCAAAATACTTATATATATAAATGAATTTAAAATAACAATTTCTTTTATATTATAATCTATTTATAAAAATATTGCATTATTTTTATTGTTTAAAAGTCACTCATTACTAATTTAAAATGATTCATAAATGAAATCACTACATAAATAAGTTACTTATTTTATAAAGTTGAAGAACCAAAACAATCCTTTATTTAAATTTTAAACCTATACAAGAATTTATTTTTAAACAAATCAAATTTATATTGAGTATTTTTAAGATCTTATTATTATTTGTTCAATATTAGATTTCCAAATTATCAAAATAGTAAAATTAGAAAACACAGCTTCCTCTATTAAATTTAAAAACAAAACTAATCTATTTATAATATATACCAATATACATATATACATTATAAATAGAAACAATTTAAATTAGCTTTTAAAAAGAAAATTTATCAGTGAAATATTTATTTAAAAAAAGATTATTAATTCAAATTTAAATTATTATCAAATAAATTTAATCTTTAATACAGATTATTAAATTGATATTGCCCCAAATTTCCGGGATATCACAATTCAAGTCCGACGTGTGCGGATGCGAACACTCCAAAACAGTGGGTCGTTACAGTTGGTATCAGAGCTTTGGTAGCTCTAGGCAAAACTTAGCATATAGGGTAAATGTATTTATAGAGTCACTCTCATTCGAGTTTCAATCTCTTCCTTTTGACTCAATTCCTTTGAATTTTGGAACGTTCCCTACGGTTCCAAATTTCATTCGTCCCTCACTATTCGTCTTCTTTCAATTCTGGAGCATCCCATAACTCCACTTCGAATGACCCTTATAATGAATCGGCGGTCTTGCCAATCTTCGAATTATTTGTAAATGGGTGAAACTCCTTTATAATATGCATTGAATTACCGGAGATTTCTGTATCCTCGGCTTACGATGCTATCTATTCCCTGCTATACCTGAATTCTATCTCTTAAGATCGAATGTTGATTTACCTCGAAATTCAGCATCGGTCTTACTCTTGAAGTTACGGTCGACCCGGTTAAGGTTGCCCGTGAATTAACTAAGCTTATCCATCTCCCGATTATGTTAATTGAATTATCTTATCTTCTGTTTCGAACTTATTATCGAATCAAAATTCTCTTTGATTTGAATTTCCATCAAAACGTGAATCTCTATACTTGTTTTGAAATCCATTCTTGTATCGTCAAGCGAGGAAGTGTATTTGTAAATTAATATATAAAAATGTTATATATTGTGTTGTTTGAGTTGTTGATGTTGATTTGGGTTTTTGATCGATTCGTCTGATCAACGCTATCGATAGGATTTCCAAAACAGTTGACTAGAGCAAACAGACACAACATTGTTTTCAAATTTGGTAAAATTAATAAAGTTTGTATGATTATATTATAAATATAAGTATGAATTTTCTGTAACTAAACTGTTAAAAAAAACTGATTGCTGAAATGATAATATTTGATTATCATTCATTGTTTATAAACCATTGACTATTTCATAATGTAAATAAATGAATTAGTAAACTTGGGTATAAATTTGATTGGAATTTGAAGTAAATTTAAATTAGAATATGAGAATTTAATTTCCGATAATTTCGAACTTTGGTTTTTAAATTCTAAAACGTATATTATTTAAAGTATTTTCGAATAGAAATTTTTTTCAAGGAATTTTAAATGCTTAAACCAGAGCTCTTCTCTTTTGTCGCTGGAAAATAATTTCGGTGATGACGGCCGCATCATCGACATTCATTTTCGAGTTTCGAAGTGGAGAGACCATCAGTAGCTTGCTACACTCTTGTTTTGAAATGAATTTGATTTGAAAATTTTAAAGTACAACATGATTTAAAATATATATATATATATATATAAGTATTTGATTTAGATTTGATTTGGATATAATGTGTATATATATATATATATATTTCTAAATTGTTTGAAGTTTGGGTAAAAGATGATTTCAATTATAAATGAAAACAAATTTTGAATTAATATTTAAACTTAATTAGGAATTTTATTTGGATAATACTCAATTGCATTCAATATAACTTGCCTAAGTTTTCAAAAGTTAACTATGTAATTGAATATTATACAATATAAATGATATCAAAGGAATTTTTAAATAAATTTGAGTAGTTATAATAAATATTAATATACTTAATATATATGTGATAGGATAGCTTCATGAACTGCTATCTTTTTCTTCCGCTGCATATTATACTCTGTATCTGTGATTCTGTGATTATTTATTTACTGTATATCTAAGTTTTGCCAAATTTAAATTAACAATTCGGTATTTTGAATTATTCAAGTCCGACGTGTGCGGATGCGAATAGTCCAAAATAGCGGGTCGTTACAACCGGGTTCGGGTATTAGGAAATACCCGAAACCACTTTGAATTTTTATAGATTGATATGTGAAATCTATAGGCTGGAACGAAATGATTTAAGTAAATTGGACTATTTTAAATCTAAATCTTTGGTACTTAGAAAACTTATGTGTGTAATAAGTGATGTCTATAACATATTGTGAACTTGTAAATTGATTCAAGTTATCCCGGGTTCTATATAAGTTGTATGCTTTATATTCCATGTTAGATGGGTTTAACACGCTGGTTTCCAGCTTGACCCGAGTGTTGCTTTGGTGTAATGCTCGGGTCAGACCGAGTATTACAGGTTTTCAGGTAAGGACGTTTGGAACTCAGGAGGTGAGCTGGATGGCAGGAATGTACAGAGTATTTCCGATGTATTATATTATTGTATATCTGAGGTATGGTAATTGTGTATATCTAGTGTCTGTATATATGTGTAACTCTGATGTATAAAATGTAATCGACAGATATAGTACTCTTTTGTAAACTGTTATTATTTATTATTATATTTTATCTGCTGCGAATGTGAGATGTTGATGTTTCTGTTCTTTTTCTATCTCTTTCTTCTTTTCATAACTATCTGGAATTTTCGGGATCGGAAATTTTGGGTCGTTACAAAAGAGAAACTTTTTATAAGCGAAAATGAGGTGGCAAGGATAAAATACAACTTAAAAGTCTAGGCTTAAGTATTAAACGGAGGGAGAAATGAATGGTTCAAGTATTAATAATGGGATAACTATTTTAAAACATACATGCAATAATTAATAACAAAAGAAATGAAGGGTCCATTTACATCGCACAACCTTTTTGAAATTCAATTTGTGAAATGTAACCAAATTAACTTCATTAACTCAAATAACATTCAAATTTATGCGCATTTAGTTTTTTATCTATGCATAATAAATAAAATTACTTACCTTAACATTCAATTTGGTTTACCCAAAATGATCTTTTATTTCTATTAAGAAATCCTTTCTGTTTAATACAAAAGGTGCTTTTCTTTTATTAAATCTATTAATTGCAATCAACGTTTTCCTCCATTCTAATTGAAATATATTTCAATAACATTAATTGCAATTACTTACAAAGTTAAATTTCAAAATAGACAACTAAAATGGATGAAAAATAGAATAATTGTTTCCTTTAGTCATTTAAAGACCTTTATAAATTTGTTGTTTATATATGAGAGTAATAAATAACTTACATAAATAAGTTATTTTCCTACTCTTGTAATCCATCTGTATGCTAAAACACAGTTCAAATATACATATATTTCTTTTTTTAAATCAATCGTTCTATTCTTTATTTTAATAAAATTAAACCTGCATTTATAAATGAAACATTCATTTTATTTGATATAAATGTTCTTTTCATTAAATCAACTTTCCTTATATTTTCACAAAACATAAGCTATGTTTATTTACACCTATAAAATTACAATTTGGTGTCCTCTCTACATTAATTGAAACTATTTAATTACATTAATTTCAATTATTTACAAAGGTGAATTTAAAAATGGACAAAATAAATGTATTGAGAAATAGAACAATTATTTCTTATCTAATAGTAATTTAAACATATTTATACACTGTTGGATACAAACATGAATTATACATTTCTTACCAAATAATAGTTTCTCGTCTTTGCAATCAATCTTTCAGCTATCAAACATTTTAAATAAATAAACATATGACTTCTTCTTTAATAAAGAAACATTTATTATTATTTACTGACATTCATCATTCCAATCAATTGGAAATTTACATTCAGACAATTGTTAATTTCACTTAAACCAATGTTAATAAAATACACACTAGCATTTGTTATCATCCTTACATTATTGCAAACATGTTTCATTAATAGAAATTTTACTTAAACTCATAACTTGTATTAAAATTTAATTTGTATCAGTAAAAGCTTAATTTTTTTATTCCTTTCAATTTAATTCAAAATTGTTATTTAATTTAATATTTTAAAATGTTTAAGAATACGGGTCATTACATTCTCCTCCACTCAAAACTTTTCGTCCCCAAAAAGAAACAAGGAATCCAAAAATTTGTTATATTTTATTTAAAATGGTCAATTTATAAACAATTAACATAATTAAGTATTTTTAGTAAAATATACTAATTAATAAAAAATCAAATCTTCATATTCAAGTTTACTAAAGTTTTAAAAAACTATTTCCACTTCCACAAAAAATTTCTAATCTAAAATTCATGGAGAATTTCGACAGAGTCTCCTTTGCATGGAGAGATCCAGAAAATAATAATAATATCAATAATAACCATATATATAACATATTTGAAAACAAAATATCGCAATCATGGGAAAACAATATAATACGTTAGAAAACCGTAATCCGAAAACATACTTATTTGTCGGGCAAATAACGCTTATTTATGAAACCAAAAACAGTAGCTGTTGCTTCCATAAACTTGTATTTCACTTATATAATCCAAAATAGGTTAATAATTATGCAAAAAGAGAAATATTTAGGTTGTTCAGTTTTCAACAAAAGCAAATAACTGCAAAACATATACAAACAAACAATACAACCATTATATGCAATCACAGAATCCATCATACATTCATAGCAAACAAAATCAATGGTTTTTTAGTTCAGAAAGTTTTAATCATACAACGGTGATGAATAAATTATCAAGTGCATGTTATGCTCAATAACCTTTGGTAATTACACAATAGACTATACATGTAACCTTAAACAATTAGAAGTATCCTTTCCAAACATCTCATAAGTAAAAACAGCCAAGAATTTCCACATATTATTTATGTTTATTCTGTTGGTTTCTTTTCACATCATTTTTTTACCCCTTTTTTTTCCATTCATACAATGTCTTTTTCTTCCTTTCATGTACTTACATAAATTATTTCACAATATTAACTTACATTCATAACATTTCTTGTATATCGAAATTTTTATCTAGAAATAATTTCATTGAACACTTCCATTACTTAAATTTTACTTGTATCATATTCCATTACATATTCTATTAACATTTCAACTTATTAAATATTTCTGGCAAGTTATATATATATATATATATATATATTTAAGGAATCTAATTGAATGTCACACAAGTTTTTGGTATTCACACCTAAAGAGAAAAGAAATATTTCAATATATCTAAAAATTCAATTAAAATATTTTGCATCATTCTGTAACATTCCTGAAAATTAACTACGATTAATTTGGAAATTAATTTAATTTTGAAAATAAATTGTGAATTTATTCATGGATTAATTAGAAAATATATAGGATAAATGAAAATGATTTTTAGATTATAAAGTAGAATTTGGATTAAAAAAATGAATATTGATTTAAAGATAAATAGTAAATTGATTTGGGATATAAGAATAAGTGATTTATCAATAAATATTGGTTTTCAAAATAAAGTGCATTAAAAATAAAATAGAATTAAAAGCTTTAAATTAGTAAAAGGTTTGGTTTCTAAATTTTAAATATGTTAAATATATTTGAAAGTTGAAATTAATAAAAGGAATTAATGCACCCATTTTCAAAATATTATTTTTAAGTAAAATTAACCTATATAAATAAAAGTAATTATTTGTTAATATGTAACCAAATTATTTAAATCATTCTTTTTTTTTAAAAGTTCTACAAAAAAATAAAAAATAAATAAATAAATAATAAAAGAAATGTATGGATGAGAATGTAGCAAATATATGTATATAAATATGTGAAAATAATAGAAATTTTATTTGGGTAAATATAAATATAAATGAAATTATAAACATAAACAAATAAAAGATTATAAACAACTTTAAATAAAAAAATGAAGGCATATGTATATATATGAAAATATAACTACACGGAGGATTAAACAAAAGTTTAAAAAAAGATTGAGTCAAGGGATTTAAACAAAAAATTTAATACAAACTACAAGTGTTCAATATGCATAAAGAAAATGGACAAATGGCATTAACTTTTGGAAAAAAAATAAAAATAAATAAAATAGAAGTCTGGCCATTTATCTTCCTATGGCCGAAATAAGAAACCAGAAAAAAGAAAGTAAGAGTGAGTTGTTCTCAAGCTTCTCAAACCTGAGAAAAAAAACAGAAAACACATATTCATCTTCAAACTCGACTTTCAAAAAAAATCTTTTCTCTCCATAAAAAAAAACTGAACCCAAATCAAAACAGTTTTGGAAAACAAAAAGGAAAGAAAGAAAAAAAAAATCAAAGCAAGGATCAAAGATTCTGGAAATCAAAGATCAAACTTGGAAGAATCAAGCAAAGCAGTATAAATCAAAACAAGAATAAATAAACTGGAAACAAGGAAGATTAAAAGTAAAACAAACTTCAACCTGGAGGTGAAAACCAGATCAAAGTCTTCAACCTGGGAAAAGTAAATGCAACTTCGACCTGGAGATTCAAATGAAAATTTTCAAAAGCAGTGCAAAAGCAAATCTGAAGCTAGCAATTCAAGTCTCAAAACCTGATGCAAATTAAAAAAAAGAGATCAACTTTCAGAACAATAAAGTAGAAAATCAAAAACAAGCAACCAAATTCAAAACAATTGTTTTCCTCTGTTCTTCACTGGTCAGGTGAGCAAATCACTTCTCTTAATCCTTTAACATGTTTTAGTATCCTGATGCTTGTGAGTGGCCTTAAAAATCTAATGTGAAATCTGTTGGTATGTGTTGTCTGAAATGATTGATGCATGTATACACATTCATATTCACACCTCTCTGTAGCCTGATCATAGCCCTAAATTTTTATGAAAATTCATATTTTAACCGTAAACAGTTTTAAGTTATAATCCTTAAAGAAAAAAAAGAAAGAAAAAAAATGTTAGAAAAGATCAGGTTCAAGTTTAAAATAATTTGACATAAGGTTAACTGGTTAAAATTCCTGGAACTAAAAAAAATTGCAGTGACGATTAATATGTCAAAGAAAATCGAACGTTAGGATTTTAAGTATAGATCATAGGATCACATTCGTATTTCAAAACTACAAATTTTAAAAATAAAATCATAATTTTTAGTTTGGAATCTGTTCTGAATTGGAGAGATGAACGGAATTGTAAAATATGTCGATTTTCGGCAATCAATGAACAATCAAGTCTTGGGCTTGATATCAGAGGAGGCTTTAGTGATGAAGTTTTTAGGAAAAATGGTCAGAAGGATTTCCGATCATCTAGGTGGCGTAACGGCGGCTTAGTAGGGTTTAAGGGCATAGTTGTATCAATGTCGTTCTCAAATCGGTTTTGGGGTCATTTGCGAAACGGAGTGGACCGGACTTCGAGAGAAGATGACGGGGATGGTGGAGCAGCTGTGGGGGTGGTCGCACGATCGTCGGTGGCTAGAGGTGGCCACGCGGAGTGAATTTGTGAATTGGGTTGATTTCCAGTTCGAGTTTAATGCTCAAATCACGAACCACAGCGAGGTAGTGGGCTCTGGAGGGTCATCTTGCTTGCGGTGGTCATGGTCGACTCGTAGGTGGTGGTAAGGTTGATCGGAGGGGGCCAGGTTCATGTGCATCATGCACGCATAGAAATGCATGTATCAGTGGATTTTTCGTGTTTGGGGAAGAAGATAGTAAGCTCGAAGCCAAGCATGGGAATTTGATTAGTTTACTCGAAGTCAGGCTCGCGCTTATTTGGGGGTTGCATCGGGTCGATTTTAATACTTAACAAATTTTTGAGAAAAAATTTCGCCCGGGTAAATTTTTGAGAAACCCGAAGTAATACTCTGGAAAGTTGGTAAGGGACTCGAAGCAATACTCGGGTCTTGGTGTTGGGGCAGAAACAATGCAGTTTTTTAAAGGAAAATCAAGTCACTTTGAAATTATTTTTTTATTTAAAACAGTTTTGAGTTTTGGTAAAGATTGAATGTTAATCTAGTTTTGAATTAGTTAAGAAAGTTATTTTTTATATATACAAATTGGTTTTAATTTTCCAAGTTTTAAAATGATTTAAAATTAATATAACCTTTATTTTGAAAAATTATTTTAACTTAATAATATTAGAATGTTTTAATGATTAATAAACTTTATTTGTTTGGGTTAAATAATTAATGTTTTAATGATTAATGGATTTTATTTGTTAAAAAGATTAATTACTTGAAGTAAATTACCTAATGTAAGAAATTAAAGTAAATTAATTAATATTTTAAGTTAATTAATAAAGTAATTAATGAATGATTAAATTAAAATAGTGATTACCTAGTGAAAGTAGTTAAGGGAAGAGAATTAAGATTAATAATTAATTTATCAATAATTGAAGGTTTATTAATTAAAGTATTTAATTAAGGAATAAGTAATTTAGATTTAATTAATTACAATTAAGGGTTAATTAATTTAGATAATAAATTTAGAAATGATTTGATTAATGAAAGTAATTAAGAATAAATCAATTGTAGTTAATAATAATTAATCATTGATTTAAGATTTCTAATGGAAGTAATTATGTGGTTGGTAAATTTAAAACCACCTAAATTATTCATCTTAGTTGTAGATGTTTGGTTGCTATGGAATGCTCTGTGATGAATTGATATATTGGATATGTGATGTGATGCGTTGAAATGCTTTGCGCTGAGTTGTTATATCTATGATGAATATATGGTTACATGAATATGCAAACCCCTTGACCCGTAAATGACATCTGAATTTCGATGCGACAGGGAGTCGGATTCTAGTTGGTTATCGGAAACACACATCGAATCACATTAATGAATTTTTATGATTGATAAATTTACTTTATCTATGTATCCGTGAATGCAGATAAGCGTTATGGGTTATACCGCTTATCGATATTCTTATGATTGATGTTGTGCACTATTGTGTAAAACCCCTTGGACTACACTATACACACACAAATATGGATTGCACGTGGAAATTGGTTAAGTCACATATTTTTAAACAAATTTAAAATTTGAATTTTTGAATTCAAATGATTTTTGGAATGGATGGGGTTTTAAAATGAAAAGCTTTTGGAGGAGCTTTTCTAAAATAAAAGTTATTTTGAATAACTTATTAAAGTTTTGAAACTTAATAATTCAGTTTAAATTTGGGTTAGGATTTTGAGATTAGATTCTATTTTGAGAATTTATGAAGTAAAAGGTCATACAAGTTATATGGGTTTTTAAACCATTTTTAAAGTGTTGTTTTTGCGAATTAAATTTAACCCAAGTTTGATAAACTTTAACTTGTATAATTGAATTCGGATTTTTCCAGAATGAAAAATGTTTATTTTCAAATGATAAAAGGTTTCATATAAGGAATGAATTTCCAATTTGTATTATAGGAATTTCAAATTTGAAATGAAATAGTTTCCCAAGTTATGAATGAATCTTAGGAAACGTTTTGAAAGCTATCAATTAAATCTTTGATTTAAAGATTAAATGGACTAATCCAATCGAAATGGAAATTGTTTTGAAATCCATGGATGGATCTTTGTGAAATTGGGTAAACTTTGTGAAATAAATCTTTTTGTTTAAAGATTTGAAATGGTAATTGAGTTAAACCATTTGAAAGAAAGTTTTGAATTATAGGTTGTGACTTAACTGAAATCCATATCCATATGTTTTTAAAACTTTACGCTCATTATTCGGTTTAGCCGGGAAAGGACCTTTGTGTCATATAACCCATTCCGAATAATGATACGTCGTTATGGATAGTATTTGAAGACCAGTGGTGAAGAATGGGTATTTGCGAGAGCGATAGGATGACCTATCGATTGTCTCTGCACTGAGTAGCTACGGTATAGAGCCCCTAAGTGATGGGAAGTCCGATCGGGATTGTGGATACCCGGATTGCAATGGCTTCTTCGGAAGTGCCTTCGGTTCTGTTCAAACCCAGAACAGACTTGTGTGGATGTGTGTGTGACACTACACTTTGAGGCATAAAGCTGATTTCTTTCAAATACATTTCTGCTTGGTGGCGGAGAATTTATTCTCTTAGCTTAACACCCTTCTCTGAGATGTACGAGCTCAGAGGTTATGTAGTTGAAGTTTATCAGCGATATACTCCCAATTTGGTAGTGTGGCATGCTAAGTTCTGCTGTGTGTTGATGATCATTTGTTGATCATTTGTGATCAAAGCATGGCTTTCGTGTAAAGCGGATCTTTGTGGACGAGACCTCATCGAACCTCACAAAACGGTAATGATCAAAACAGGAAAGATGCGGCGAGGTTTCAGGGGTAGCTCCCCTTGGGTATGACCATTCCTTCTGGAAAGGGGTCGTATCATGGTATGGAGCCCAGATACTTACTCATGTGGGCATTGTAGTATATTTATTACTATGTGATGTTGTTGGTATTGAGGATCCTTGGTTAAAGGTCCCAAAGGACGGGGGATGGCATATCTTAGGTTTTATTCCCTGGGAAGGGGGTAGCCGGCCTTGTGTTAGCAGAGAACCGAGGGATGGTTCTCGGGGCGTCCCTCCAGAGGCTTTCCCATGTGGAAATAGTAAGTTCCTTAGCCTGACCATTTGTTGGAATCCAATCAACCAATACGAGCCCTTTACGATTGCAGTTGTATTACCTGCCACCTCAGGTGGCAGCTATAGTAGGCATAGTATAATGGTACCTATACTGGCTAGGATTTATATTATACTTTCGAAAGATTTTCCACAATTCACTAGTAATAATATTAAAAAGAATTTTTGCGCGTTAAGCATCTTTGACTATCATAAGGAGAAATCTCCCCCATTTGTGTGATTGCATTGTGTGTGTGCCGAGAGGCCTTATGGTAGTTTCATTTTCAAAAAGCATTGTGGATTTCAAAAATTTAGACCCTTCTGTTTGTTTTAAAGACCAACGGTTTTTGTTTGCTCACACCAGTCCCATGACTGACCCGGAGTTTATTGTTCCCTTTCTAAACTCTGGGTGCCCACAAATTTTCCACACGGGCAGTCTAGAGTTTGGTTTTTCAGATAGTCAGGTAGTAGATATCGTTTTGGTAGCCTTCAGCTTTCTATTTGATACATTTTGGAGTCTTTGGAGTCCACGAATGGATTTGCTCACCTTGGTGCAAAACTTGATGGTGGATCGAGCTTGGAGTTTGGAGCTTTGTCTTTGGAGCTTTTGGATCAGAGTTGTAGGATTGGATTCTGTGAAAACTTATCTTTTATTGTGTCGTGTTCCGCTGTATCTTTGTGTTGTATATTCTCTGATGTTGATGATTATCATTGTATTAAACTGATGTATTGGATATTGTATTCATGTTGTATCAGTGATATCATCTTTTATTTCTGCTGTGTTATTCATCATCTAATGTTGTTGCAAGCTTCGGCGATACGAATTTGATGTTGTTGTCAGACATCGAGTTCGGATCTTGACATTTTGGTATCAGAGCTAAAGGTTGAGTAAGAACTTTAGCTACGGAGTGTAACACATTAGATGGATCATTAGAGATAGGGTGAAGTATACCCTAGAATGAGTATAACCGGTGAAACCAAAATCCAAATTTCTCAATCTATTCTCTTTATCTGTTGTTATTGCCTAAGATATTTCGTCTGAATGCCTAAATCGGTTTTCTTACTATTCACAGATAGTAAGAATGAGTGGAAGAAGAGGACGAGATTGGGGACAGGGAAGTACCACTTAAACTGGTCAAGGCCTTGCAACTACAGATATCCCTAGTCAATCTCAATCAAATCTAGCTGATTTATATCGAAGCTTTTCTAGACTTGGTGGAAAGCCATTCACAGGAAAAGAATCCATTATCGAAGCACAAGCCTGGATTCGATCGTGTGAAAAGATCTTCAAAGGACTAAAGTTAGAAGATGATCAGATGTGATTGATAGCTTCTTGGCAACTCCAAGAAGAGGCTTTAGTTTGGTGGGAAACAGTTGCATTGGATGAGCCGGTGAATGAATTTACTTGGAGTCGATTCAAGGAAGTGTTCGAGCAGCGATATATGTCGTCTGCTGGTATCTCTAGAATGTACCAGGAGTTTATAGATTTGAAGCAAGGAAGTTTATCATTTGAGGAATACTTGAAAATTTTAATGAATTATCTCGATTTGGTCCAGAATTGGTGAATACACCGTTAAAAAAGAATGAAAAGTTTATTCGGGGAGTCTAGAGTTTGCCACAAATTTTCCACACGGGCAGTCTAGAGTTTGGTTTTTCGGATAGTCAGGTAGTAGATATCGTTTTGGTAGCCTTCAGCTTTCTATTTGATACATTTTGGAGTCTTTGGAGTCCACGACTGGATTTGCTCATCTTGGTGCAAAACCTGATGGTGGATCGAGCTTGGAGTTTTGATGCAGCACGACCTAAGGATTCGCTGGGTTTAGGTCGGTCACAACCTAAGGAAGAGGAATTAGGTCGGCCACGACCTAAGGAGCGCGTTTTAGACCGTTCACGACCTAACGAGAGCTTAAATCGTTCGGGTTCTTTAGATCGTGAACGATTTAAGGATATAGGAGGAGCACCACGAGATAACAAAGTAACAGCACGAGTTGAGAACGCGCAAGGCTTAAGTCGGCTACGACCTAAGGAAAGTGTTTTAGGTCATCTACGACCTAACGAGTATGCCGAAGAAGGGAGTTCACGACCTAAGATAAGTCGCGTACGACCTATGACCTAGTTAAGTCGCATGAAGGAATGCAACAGCTTTTCTCTTGAGTCGCTGCTGCCGTATGTCTTGAGTCGCTCCATGTTTGTGTCGTAAGTCGCTATGTGTATATGTTATGTTGTAATGAGTTGTTTGTACTTAAGTCGTGGGTCGTCTTATGTTAAGTCGTCCGTGTTAAGTATATGTGTTGTATTGAGTTGTAAACGGTGTTAAATCGTATGTCGTGTATTCGTTAAGTCGTGTACTATCTTAAGTCGTTGTTGTTGTTGAGTCGTCATGCTGTTATGTCGCTTGTGTTTATAACCCGTAAGTAGGCAAGGAGTTAAGTCGGTTATGTGTGTGTGGTGATGTAATAAGTTGAGTCGCTGAAGGCTAGGTCGTGAACGACCTTGGCTAAGTCGTAGGTCGTCTTGTTTTGGGCGTTGTGTATGTTGTTAGGTCACGTACGACCTAAGTGAGTCATAAGTCGTTCAACGACTTAAGGGTCCGGGTTGTAAAAGGGCTATAAATAGGGCATGCGTTGTAACTTGATGGGTGGTGGATTTTGAATAAAACTTTGTTTGATTGCTGTGTGCTTTCATCTAAATTGGTAGTTGAGTGTGATCTCCTATCTCCACTTTCGGTTATTCGAGTGCGCTCGAATCAACGATCGTTGAAGCCAATTCACGGTATCAAGTGCGCTTGATCAACGTTTGAAGAATTGTAGATCTTCTTTCACGGTATCGTGCGCGATCAACGTGTCGAAGATAGCTAGAATTCGGTATCTTTGTGATCAACGAATTTAGGCAATTCAGTATCTTCAATCCACCGTTTGCTACTTTCATCAATCTATATCGTTTTGTTATTATCCGCTGCGTCGGTTTTAGTATCAAAGCTAGACTTAGCCAATCATAGCTAAGCCGAGTCTTGGAGCCAAGGAGTTTGAAGTTGAAGTTCATCTTGTTGAAGCTTTGAGCCGGGCATCATCTTACTTGTTCAAGCCGAGTTTGAAGTGTGAAGTTGAAGTGAGTTGAGCCGAGTTAAGTGAAGGCCGTGACTTGTCGTACAAGTTAGAGTTGAAGTTTGAATTGTGAAGTATTTGTGTTTGATTCAATTATGCCACCAAGGAGAGCTAATCGTCATCAAAATGTTGAAGCGTTGTATAGAAGAGAAGAAGCCAAGCAAATGGAACAACGCATTAATGAGAAATTTGATGAAGGTATTGGGAAGTTAGAGAAATTGATGAATGATTTAAATCAAAGTCAAAGGAGGAGATCGCCAATCTCGAACCATGGAGGAAACAGAGTTTCGCCATCGGTTACGGAAGCGAGGAGGGTATCACCACAATCTTTTAGAGAAAGAAGAGAAACATCAATTTCGTCAAGAAGAGATCACCATGACTATGGAGATGAAGAGAGGAGAACTCCACGTGAGTTTGAGAATGAACCATATCGAGAAGAAGAGAGATATAATAGAAGAGACATGCGTGATCGAAGGGATAAGGATGGTCGAGATCGATATAGACATACATTTGGTTTTAATGAAGAGGGTGATAGAGCTAGCATTCATTATCGAGATCGAGACCAAGTTCGGAATTCATATCGGAATGTAGATGATGATCGTCGATGGGAATCGGGTATGAAGATGGAAATTCCTGAATTTAAAGGTGGGATGGTAGCTGAAGAGTTCTTAGACTGGTTGTCAAATGTTGAAGAGATCTTTGATTTCAAGGAGGTTCCGGAGAATCGTAGAGTGAAGTTAATTGCTACAAGGTTGAGGGGTAGAGCTATGGCATGGTGGCAGCAAACTAAACTTACACGGGAGAGAATGGGGAAGTCGAAGATTGAATCATGGGAGAAGATGAAAAAACTGATGAAAGCTACATTCTTGCCTTACAACTATCAATCACTCATGTATCAGAGGTTGCAGAACTTGAGGCAAGGGACAAAGTCAGTTAATGATTATGCAGATGAATTTTACCAGCTCATTGCTAGAAATGATATCATGGAGATAGAAGAACAGCTAACTGCTAGATTCATTGGGGGATTGAGAATGCAGATCCAGGATATGGTGAATATGTTCGATCCAAGATCTGTGGCGGAGGCACATCAGAAAGCGTTGGCTTGGGAGAAGCAGGGAAGGCGTGGAGGTGGTGTGTTTACTAATTCCAACAATCCAGTGAAGGGTTCCAGTGGAAGTTCTAATGTTTCTAAACCTATCAGCAAACCAGTGGTGAAGGAGGCTGAGAAGACGAAGGTTAACAGTGGTTTCAAATGTTACAATTGCCAGGAGTTGGGTCACAAAAGCAATGAATGTCCAAAGCCAAAGAAGAGAACCATGGTTACAGAAGTTGAGGAGGAGGATGATGAAGAGGCAGAATGTACTAATTCATTACCAGTTGAGGAGGAAGACTTATTGTCGGGAGATGAAGGTTATTCATTGATGATGAGGAGAAGTTGCTTGACACCAAAGCAAGAGGAGGAAACTAACTGGTTGAGGAATAACATCTTTCAATCTACCTGTACTATTATGGGAAGAGTCTGCAAATTTGTTATTGATGCTGAAAGTTGTGATAATATTATCTCTACAGAGGCAGTGAGGAAGTTGGAGTTGAAAACTTAGAATCATCCTAAACCGTACAAGTTAGAATGGTTGAGGAAGGGAGGTGAGGTGAAAGTTGGACGAAGAGCTTGTGTTAAATTTTCAATTGGGAAGAAATACAAGGATGAAGTTTGGTGTGATGTAGTTGACATGGATGTGTGTCATCTTTTGTTGGGCAGACCATGGCAGTTTGATAGAGCAGTACAACATGATGGACGTGCTAATAGCTATAGTTTCATGTTTGAAGGTACTAAAATCACTTTAGTTCCCAAGAAGCAACAACAGAAGGAAAGAAAGTTGGAGGAGATTGAAGAGCTGAAAACTTTGCTATCATTGAAGGAGTTTGTCAAGGAAGTTGAAGAGGAGCCTGAAGTCTTTTTGTTGATTGGGCGAGAGTGTAATGAAGTGGTTGAAATTCCTGAAGAAGTAAAGCCAGTGCTGGAAGAATTTGACGATGTATTTCCAGAAGAGTTGCCTAAGGAGTTACCGCCACTGAGAGACATTCAACATCAAATCGATCTTGTTCCGGGAGCAGTATTACCGCAAAGACCACATTACCGAATGAGTCCAAAGGAACATGAGGAGTTGCGAAGGCAAGTGGAAGAGTTATTTGAACAAGGGCGCATATAAGAGAGCTTAAGTCCTTGTGCAGTGCCAGCTTTATTAGTACCAAAGAAAGATGGTTCGTGGAGGATGTGTACGGATAGTCGGGCTTTGAACAAGATCACTATGAGATACAGATTTCCCATGCCGAGGTTCGATGATTTGATTGATCAGTTGAGTGGGGCTGTTGTGTTTTCAAAGATTGACTTGAAGAGTGGATACCATCAGATTCGTATTAGACCGGGCAATGAATGGAAGACTGCTTTCAAAACCAGGGAAGGTTTATACGAATGGTTGGTTATGCCGTTTGGTTTATCAAATGCACCAAGTACTTTTATGAGAGTGATGAACCAGATTTTCAGACCATACATTGGGAAGTTTGTAGTAGTTTACTTTGATGATATTTTGATCTACAGTGGAAGTATGGAAAAGCATGTCCAGCATTTGCGTGAAGTACTGTTGATTCTACGACAGGAGAAATTTTATGCTGCAACAAAGAAGTGCGTGTTTGTGACGGACAGTGTTTTGTTTCTGGGATATGTTCTATCGAAGGAAGGAATTCAAGTGGATGAAGGTAAAGTAGAAGCTGTCAGGAGTTGGCCACAACCCAAGACAATTACTGAAGTGAGAAGTTTTCATGGGTTGGTATCTTTCTATCGAAGGTTCATCCCACATTTTAGCAGTGTAATGACACCTATAACCGATTGCATAAAAGGAAAGAAGTTTGAGTGGTCAGAGGAAGCAGGGGTTGCTTTTGAGAAGATCAAAACACTATTGACGACTGCACCAATTCTAGTTTTACCGGATTTTCAGTTGTTGTTTGAATTACATGCTGATGCATCGAAGGTTGGGGTTGGTGGAGTTTTGAGTCAAAAGGGAAGACCAGTTGCTTATTTCAGTGAGAAGTTGTCTGGAGCTAAGTTGAGATATAGCACTTATGATGTTGAGTTTTACGCAATTGTTCAAGCAGTGAAGCATTGGAGACATTATCTGTTTCAGAAGGAGTTTGTTCTCTATACGGATCATGAAGCTTTGAAGCATTTGCAAGGGCAGGACAAAATTTCAGCTAGGCACGCTTCATGGGTCGCGTATCTACAACAGTTTACTTTTGTTGTTAAGCACAAATCAGGGGTGACGAATCGTGTAGCAGATGCATTAAGCAGGAGGAATCATTTGTTGACGACAATGAAAGTTGAAGTGATAGGGTTTGAATTGTTGCCAGAACTGATTGAAGAAGATCCTTACTTTATGAACTTTGTTGAAAAGGTCAAGGAGGGGAATGCTGATGAGTTTGTATTGGTGGATGGTTTTCTATTTAAAGGAAATCGATTATGCATACCAGATAGCATCTTGAGAATGAAGATTATCAAGGAGTTGCATGATGAAAGACATGTAGGACGTGATCGTACATTGCATTTGATTTCTCAATCTTACTTTTGGCCGTCAATGAGGAAGGAGGTTGAAAGGTTTGTGGAGAGATGTCATATTTGTCAGGTTTCGAAGGGAACTGCGACCAATGCAGGATTATATATGCCATTACCAGTGCCTACCAAACCATGGGTTGATATCAGTATGGATTTTGTTTTGGGGTTGCCTCGGACTCAAAGGGGAAACGATTCCATTTATGTAGTGGTTGACTGATTTTCGAAAATGGCACATTTTATTGCTTGTAAGAAGACGGCGGATGCTGTTCATGTTGCTCAGTTATTTTTCAAGGAGATCTATCGACTTCATGGATTGCCCGAATCTATTGTGTCGGATAGGGATACTCGTTTTCTGAGTCACTCGGAACGAAGCTGAATTTTAGTAGCGCTTACCATCCACAAACTGATGGACAGACTGAAATGTACTACGGTGTCTTGTGAAAGATAATCTGAAAAGTTGGGATATGAAGTTATGTCATAGTACAGGATTCGGTCCATTTCAGATTGTTTATTCAAACTTGCCAAAGGGGCCGTTGGATTTAACGACAATACCACAACCAAAGGGGATAGTTAAACGAGCCGTTGATTTTGTTGATAGTTTGACGGAATGTCATAAAATCATTCAGGAACGATTGGTGAAGGCGAATGAGAAGTATAAAAGATCCGCAGACTTGAAACGAAGAAATGTTGAGTTCAATAAAGGAGACTTAGTGTACGCTGTGTTAACGAATGATCGTTTTCCAGTGGGTGTTTATAACAAGTTGAAAGCCAGAAAAATTGGTCATGTGGAAATTGTGCAATGGATCAATGAAAATGCTTACAGGGTGAAACTGCCGGAGGATGTATATACATCTAATGTGTTTAATGTTAAACATCTGGCACGTCATTATTGAAACGAATAAGCCGATGGAGAAGAGACTACAAATTCGAGGACGAATTTTTCTCAACCTGGAGAGGATGATGCAGCACGACCTAAGGATTCGCTAGGTTTAGGTCGGTCACGACCTAAGGAAGAGGAATTAGGTCGGCCACGACCTAAGGAGCACGTTTTAGACCGTTCACGACCTAACGAGTGCTTAAGTCGTTCGGGTTCTTTAGATCGTGAACGATCTAAGGATATAGGAGGAGCACCACGAGATAACAAAGTAGCAGCACGAGTTGAGAACGCGCAAGGCTAAAGTCGGCTACGACCTAAGGAAAGTGTTTTAGGTCATCTACGACCTAACGAGTATGCCGAAGAAGGGAGTTCACGACCTAAGATAAGTCGCGTACGACCTACGACCTAGTTAAGTCGCGTGAAGGAATGCAACAGCTTTTCTCTTGAGTCACTGCTGTCGTATGTCTTAAGTCGCTCCATGTTTGTGTCGTAAGTCGCTATGTGCATATGTTGTGTTGTAATGAGTTGTTTGTACTTAAGTCGTGGGTCGTCTTATGTTAAGTCGCGTGTATTTGGGTCGTTGATTGATAAGTCATCCGTGTTAAGTATATGTGTTGTATTGAGTTGTAAACGGTGTTAAGTCGTATGTCGTGTATTCGTTAAGTCGTGTACTATCTTAAGTTGTTGTTGTTGTTGAGTCGTCATACTGTTATGTCACTTGTGTTTGTAACCCGTAAGTCGGCTAGGAGTTAAGTCGGTTATGTGTGTGTGGTGATGTAATAAGTTGAGTCGCTGAAGGCTAGGTCGTGAACGACCTTGGCTAAGTCGTAGGTCGTCTTGTTTTGGGCGATGTGTATGTTGTTAGGTCGCGTACGACCTAAGTGAGTCGTAAGTCGTTCAACGACTTAAGGGTCCGGGTTGTAAAAGGGCTATAAATAGGGCGTGCGTTGTAACTTGAAGGGTGGTGGATTTTGAATAAAACTTTGTTTGATTGCTGTGTGCTTTCATCTAAATTGGTAGTTGAGTGTGATCTCCTATCTCCACTTTTGGTTATTCTAGTGCGCTCGAATCAACGATCGTTGAAGCCAATTCAAGGTATCAAGTGCGCTTGATCAACGTTTAAAGAATTGTAGATCTTCTTTCACGGTATCGTGCGCGATCAACGTGTCGAAGATAGCTAGAATTCGGTATCTTTGTGATCAACGAATTTGGGAAATTCAGTATCTTCAATCCACCGTTTGCTACTTTCATCGATCTATATCGTTTTGTTATTATCCGCTGCGTCAAGTTTGGAGCTTTGTCTTTGGAGCTTTTAGATCAGAATTGCGGTATTGGATTCTGTGAAGACTTATCTTTTATTGTGTCGTGTTCCGCTGTATCTTTGTGTTGTATATTCTCTGATGTTGATGATTATCATTGTATCAAATTGATGTATTGGATATTGTATTCATGTTGTATCAGTGATATCATCTTTGATTTCCGTTGTGTTATTCATCATCTAATGTTGTTGCAAGCTCCGGCGATACGAATTTGATGTTGTTGTCGGACATCGAGTTCGGGTCTTGACATTTTGGTATCAGAGCTGAAGGTTGAGTAAGAACTTTAGCTACGGAGTGCAACACATTAGATGGCTCATTAGAGATAGGGTGAAGTATACCCTAGAATGAGTATAACCAGTGAAACCAAAATCCAAATTTCTCAATCTATTCCCTTTATCCGTTGTTATTCCGTAAAATATTTCGTCCGAATGCCTAAATCGGTTTTCTTACTATTCACAGATAGTAAGAATGAGTGGAAGAAGAGGACAAGATTGGGGACAGGGAAGTACCACTTCAACTGGTCAGGGTCCTGCAACTACAGATATCCCTAGTCAATCTCAATCAAATCTAGCTGATTTATATCGAAGCTTTTCTAGACTTGGTGGAAAGCCATTCACAGGCAAAGAATCCGTTATCGAAGCACACGCCTAGATTCGATCATGTGAAAAGATCTTCAAAGGAATAAAGTTAGAAGATGATCAGATGCGATTGATAGCTTCTTGGCAACTCCAAGAAGAGGCTTTAGTTTGGTGGGAAACAGTTGCATTGGATGAGCCGGTGAATGAATTTACTGGGAGTCGATTCAAGGAAGTGTTTGCGCAGCGATATATGCCGTTTGCTGGTATCTCTAGAATGTACCAGGAGTTTATAGATTTAAAGCAAGGAAGTTTATCATTTGAGGAATACTTGAACAAATTTAATGAATTATCTCGATTTGGTCCAGAATTGGTGAACACACCGTTAAAAAAGAATGAAAAGTTTATTTGGGGAATGAACAAGGAATTTCAGGAGAGGATGACTACTCACGTTAAAGAATCGTTTTCAGAATTAATTGATATGGGTTATAGATATGATACTCTGGATAAGCAAGAAGTTCCAGAGGAGGATGGAAACACAAGTAACCTGAATTTGGAGGAAAAAGAAGTTTGGCGGAAAGAAATCGAGGAAAGATAAAGAAAAGAAGAAAACTCGAAAGAAAAGGCTGAAAGATGTTACTTGTCTCAATTGCTTGGATAAGGCCACTACTCAGATAAATGCAAGAATCCTTGGAAGCCCGGATTGAGAGAGCCATTTATGAGGCCGGATCAGGAATCTACAGGATGCTATTATTGCCGCAAGCCAGGACACAGGATCAACGACTGTCAAGCTCATAAGCAAACTCTGGTAAAGAAGGTGTATGTAGTCAAAGTAGATTCTTCAACCTCAAGGGCTGATAAAGGAAAGGAAATTTTATAAGGTAACCTTCTCGTCTATGATTAAATTTCCAAGTTTGTTCGACATGAGAACTACCCACAGTTTTATTTCTCAACAATTCGTAAACAAGTTGAATCTTGAATCTTAGATCATGGTCGAATATATTTTTGTCTGTATTATTGGGTTTCGATATATTCTACGAACGGTTAGTTATTCCTTCAAACTAACCAATACCCCTGTATACTTCGTAGATAATATAACCCAATTATTTCATAATTGAATGAGTTGATTCTCATATTAGTTGATATTTTGATTTGGTAAACCGAATGCAGAATAAATATTTCGATCTGATCTGATCAATCATTTCTTTGTCTATCATCTATTCTTTCTCGTCTCCCTAGCAAATTTCGGGAACGAAATTTTTTTAAGGGGGGAATCTGTAACATTCCTGAAAATTAACTACGATTAATTTGGCAATTAATTTAATTTTGAAAATAAATTGTGAATTTATTCATGGATTAATTAGAAAATTTCTAGGATAAATGAAAATGATTTTAAGATTATAAAGTAGAATTTGGATTAAAATAAATGAATATTGATTTCAAGATAAATAGTAAATTGATTTGGAATATAAGAATAAGTGATTTATCGACAATTATTGGTTTTCAAAATAAAGTGTATTAAAAATAAAATAGAATTAAAAGCTTTAAATTAGTAAAAGGTTTGGTTTCTAAATTTTAAATATGTTAAATATATTTGAAAGTTGAAATTAATAAAAGGAATTAATGCACTCATTTTCAAAAAAAAATTAAGTAAAATTCACCTATATAAATAAAAGTAATTATTTGTTAATATGTAATCAAATTATATAAATCATTCTTTTTTTTTTAAAGTTGTACAAAAAAATAAAAAAATAAAAATAAATAAATAATAAAAGAAATGTATGGATGAGAATGTAGCAAATATATGTATATAAATATGTGAAAATAATAGAAATTTTATTTGGGTAAATATAAATATAAATGAAAATATAAACATAAAACAAATAAAAGAATATAAACAACTTTAAATAAAAAAAATGAAGGCATATGTATATAAATGAAAATATAACTACATGGAGGATTAAACTAAAGTTTAAAAAAATTGAGTCAAGGGATTTAAACACAATTTTTCATACAAACTACAAGTGTTCAATATGCATAAAGAAAAAGGAAAAATGACATTAACTTTTGGAAAAAGATAAAAATAAATAAAATAAAATATAAGTCAGACCATTTATCTCCCTACGACTGAAATAAGAAACCAGAAAAAAGAAAGTTAGAGTGAGTTGTGTTCAAGCTTCTCAAACCTGAGAAAAAAAACAGAAAACACATATTGATCTTCAAACTCGACTTTCAAAAAAAATCTTTTCTCTCCATAAAAAAAACTGACACAAAATCAAAACAGTTTTGGAAAACAAAAAGGAAAGAACGAAAAAAAAATGAAGAAAAAAAAAATCAAAGCAAGGATCAAAGATTCTAGAAATCAAAGATCAAACCTGGAAGAATCAAGCAAAGCAGTATAAATCAAAACAAGAATTAAAAAAAAACTAGAAACAAGGAAGATTCAAAGTAAAACAAACTTCAACCTGGAGGTGAAAACCAGATCAAAGTCTTTAACCTGGGAAAAGTAAATGCAACTTCAACCTGGAGATTCAAATGAAAATTTTCAAAAGCAGTGCAAAAGCAAATCTGAAGCTAGCAATTCAAGTTTCAAAACCTGATGCAAAGTAAAAAAAAAAAGAGATCAACTTTCAGAACAATAAAGTAGAAAATCAAAAACAAGCAACCAAATTCAAAACAATTGTTTTCCTCTGTTCTTCACTTGTCAGGTGAGCAAATCACTTCTCTTAATCCTTTAACATGTTTTAGTATCCTGATGCTTGTGAGTGGCCTTAAAAATCTCATGTGAAATCTGTTGGTATGTGTTGTCTGAAATGATTGATGCATGTATATACATTCATATTCACACCTCTCTGTAGCCTGATCATCACCCTAAATTTTTATGAAAATTCATATTTTAACCGTAAACAGTTTTAAGTTATAATCCTTAAAGAAAAAAAGGAAGAAAAAAAATTGTTAGAAAAGATCAGGTTCAAGTTTAAAATAATTTAATATAAGGTTAACTGGTTAAAATTCCTGGAACTAAAAAAAATTGCAGTGACGATCAATATGTCAAAGAAAATCGAACGTTAGGATTTTAAGTATAGATCATAGGATCACATTCATATTTCAAAACTACGAATTTTAAAAATAAAATTATAATTTTTAGTTTGGAATTGTTCTGAATTGGAGAGATGACCAGAATTGTAAAATATGTCAATTTCCGGCAATCAATGAACAATCAAGTCTTGGGCTTGATATCAGAGGAGGCTTTAGTGATGGAGTAATGAAGTTTTTAGTTTGGAATTTGTGAATTGGGTTGATTTCCAGTTCGAGTTTAATGCTCAAATCACGAACCACGGCGAGGTAGTGGGCTCTGGAGGGTCGGCTAGCTTGCGATGGTCATGGTCGACTCGTAGGTGGTGGTAAGGTTGATCAGAGGGGGCCAGGTTCATGTGCATCGTGCACGCGTAGAAATGCGTGTATAAGTGGATTTTTCGTGTTTGGGAAGAAGATGGTAAGCTCGAAGCCAAGCACGGGAATTTGATTAGTTTACTCGAAGTCAGGCTCGCGCTTGTTTGGGGGTTGCATCGGGTCGATTTTAATACTTAACTCAATTGTAGTTAATAATAATTAATCATTGATTTAAGATTTCTAATGGAAGTAATTATGTGGTTGGTAGATGTTTGGTTGCTATTGAATGCCCTGTGATGAATTGATATATTGGATATGTGATGTGATGCTTTGAAATGCTATGTCCTGAGTTGTTATATCTATGATGAATATATGGTTATATGAATATGCAAACCCCTTGACCCGTAAATGACATCTGAATTTCGATGCGACAGGGAGCCGGATTCCAATTGGCCATCCGAAACCCACATCGAATCATATTAATGAATTTTTGTGATTGATAAATTTACTTTATCTATGTATCTGTGAATGCAGATAAGCGTTATGGGTTATACCGCTTATCGATATTATTATGATTGATGTTGTGCACTATTGTGTAAAACCCCTTGGACTACACTATACACACACAAATATGGATTGCCTGTGGAAATTGGTTAAGTCACAGATTTTTAAAAATTTTAAAATTTGAATTTTTGAATTCAAATGATTTTTGGAATGGATCGGGTTTTTAAATGAAAAGCTTTTGGAAAAGGATTTCTAAATTAAAAGTTATTTTGAATAACTTAATAAAGTTTTGAAACTTAATAATTCAGTTTAAATTTGGGTTAGGATTTTGAGATTAAATTCTATTTTGAGAATTTATGTAGTAAAAGGTCATACAAGATATATAGGTTTTTAAACCATTTTTAAAGTGTTGTTTTTGGGAATTAAATTTAACCCAAGTTTGATAAACTTTAACTTGTATAATTGAATTCGGATTTTTCCAAAATGAAAACTGTTTGTTTTCGAATGATAAAAACTTTCATATAAGGAATGAATTTCCAATTTGTATTATAGGAATTTCAAATTTGAAATGAAATAGTTTCCCAAGTTACGAATGAATCTTAGGAAACGTTTTGAAAGCTATGAATTAAATCTTTGATTTAAAGATTAAGTGGACTAATCCAATCGAAATGGAAATTGTTTTGAAATCCATGGATGGATCTTTGTGAAATTGGGTAAACTTTGTGAAATAAATCTTTTTGTTTAAAGATTTGAAATGGTAATTGGGTTAAACCATTTGAAAGAACGTTTTGAATTGTAGGTTGTGACTTAACTGAAATCCATATCCATATGTTTTTAAAACTTTACGCTCATTATTCGGTTTAGCCGGGAGAGGACCTTTGTATCATGTAACCCATTCCGAATAATGATACGTCGTTATGGATAGCATTTGAAGACCGGTGGTGAAGAACGGGTATTTGCGAGAGCGATAGGATAACCTATCGATTGTCTCTGCACTGAGTAGCTACGGTATAGAGTCCCTAAGTGATGGAAAGTCCGATCGGGATTGTGGATACCTGGATTGCAAGGGCTTCTTCGGAAGTGCCTTCGGTTCTGTTCAAACCCAGAATAGACTTGTATGGATGTGTGTCTGACACTACACTTTGAGGTATAAAGCTGATTTCTTTCAAATACATTTCTGCTTGGTGGCGGAGAATTTATTCTCTTAGCTCAACACCCTTCTCTGAGACGTACGAGCTCAGAGGTTATGTAGTTGAAGTTTATCAGCGTTATACTCCCAGTTTGGTAGTGTGGCATGCTAAGTGTTGCTTTGTGTTGATGATCATTTGTTGATCATTTGTGATCAAAGCATGACTTTCGTGTAAAGCGGAGCTTTGTGGATGAGACCTCATCGAGCCTCACAAACCGGTAATGGTCGAAATAGGAAAGATATGGTGAGGTTTTAGGGGTAGCTCCCCTAGGGTATGACTATTCCTTCTGGAAAGGGGTAGTATCATGGTATGGAGCCCAGATACTTACTCATGGGGGAATTGTAGTATATTTATTACTATGTGATGTTGTTGGTATTGAGGATCCTGGGTTAAAGGTCCCAAAGGACCGGGGATGGCATATCTTAGGTTTTATTCCCCGGGAAGGGGGTAGCCGGCCTTGTGTTAGCAGAGAACCGAGGGATGGTTCTCGGGGCGTCCCTCCAGAGGCTTTCCCATGTGGAAATAGGAAGTTCCTTAGCCTGACCATTTGTTGGAAATCCAATCAACCAATACGATCCCTTTACGATTGCAGTTGTATTGCATGCCACCTCAGGTGGTAGCTATAGTAGGCATAGTATAATGGTACCTATGCTGGCTACGATTTATATTATACTTTCGAAAGATTTTCGACTATGCACTAGTAATAATATCAAAAAGAATTTTTGCGTAGTAAGCATCTTTGACTATCATAAGGAGAAATCTCCCCCATGTGTGCGATTGCATTGTGTGTGTGCCGAGAGGCCTTATGGTAGTTTCATTTTCAAAAAGCATTGCGGATTTCAAAAATTTAGACCCTTCTGTTTGTTTTAAAGACCAACGGTTTTTGTTTGCTCACACCAGTCCCATGACTGACCCGGAGTTTATTGTTCCCTTACTAAACTCTGGGTGCCCACAAATTTTCCACACGGGCAGTCCAAAGTTTGGTTTTTCGGATAGTCAGGTAGTAGATATTGTTTTGGTAGCCTTCAGCTTTCTATTTGATACATTTTGGAGTCTTTGGAGTCCACGACTGGATTTGCTCATCTTGGTGCAAAACTTGATGGTGGATCGAGCTTGGAGTTTAGAGCTTTGTCTTTGGAGCTTTTGGATCAGAGTTGCAGTATTGGATTCTGTGAAGACTTATCTTTTATTGTGTGGTATTCCACTGTATCTTTGTGTTGTATATTCTCTGATGTTGATGATTATCATTGTATCAAATTTATGTATTGGATATTGTATTCATGTTATATCAGTGATATCATCTTTTATTTCCGCTGTGTTATTCATCATCTAATGTTGTTGCAAGCTCCGGCGATACGAATTTGATGTTGTTGTTGGACATCGAGTTCGGGTCTTGACACATTCACTTAGTAAGAATATAAGATATATTTAAAACATCATCGTAGCATTATGCAAGAATTTTCCAAAAAGTTTAAACCATGTTAGAAATTTATATCAAAACATTAGAATAAGCCCTTTTTTAATAAAGTTCCTTAAATTCGATAATTTATTAGACTCATTATTTTAAAATAAGTATAACCCTAGATTGTTAAACTGAAACTAATAATATACTCAAATCTTACATTAAATATCCACATCAAAGTATTGAATTTCATATCTTCATAATTAATTTTGCACACTTGTTTAAAATGAATATTCAAATCATGGATAAACATTTATTATGTTTTAATACAAAAATTCAAATAGTGACTAAACCTATAAATTACTTTTACTGCTTCGAAATCAAGTAAATATTTCAATACATAGTTCCAAAATAGATATTCAAATTTATTGGTCAAGTATATTACCATAAATAAAATTTCACAAATCATTTTTTTCATTTATATAATATCTTTAAATTATACATTCGAAGAAACTTACATAAATTTTACTTGAAATATTCATTTAAAAACTTCATTTGCAAACAAATCATCTTTAATACTTTAATACTTTACGAAAAAATTCATCTGTAAAATTTCTTGCTTCATTTATAAATACCGTTTAAAATTTCTAAATAACATCTTTATAAATATATGTAAACTAGTTGAAAACAATTATTTACATCATTCCTTATATTTAAATTTTTTTATTGAAAACCTTAAATCCATTATTTATAAATTTTATTAGTTTTAAATCTCAAAATTCTTTTAGACATCATTCATAAGTCAATAATCATTAACTTTAAATATATTTTATTAAATTAATAACTTCTCTCAATATTTACAACACTAATAATTTACTATTAAACCATGTTGTACATAAATAAACAATACTTTAAACATTTTAAAGTATTTAGAAATGAAAAATATGACCAAAATATCTTTTATATAATACTTTATCAAAATATTTTATAACTCGATGTTTTAACAAGTTTATCCTTATTTTTGTAGACTCTGGTCGTACGTTGATCGGGCGTAAGACTAGAAATCTCTTAGTACTTAGTAGAACTATTTCAACACCTAGTGAAAAATACTTAAAAAGAGATATGAGAAGTACCGTTCAAATTCTGATGTCAAAATACGATGTTACGATAGCAGTAGCCCACTGCTGATCCAGTGTTTACGCAATGGACACAAAACTTTCCATAAGATCATTCCACCTTCCGAATTCTAGAAAAATATCATAGCCATTTCGTAAACAGGGGACCATCGGCCCAACTGCAGTGGTAACTGCTGATTCAGTGATTTACGCAATGGATGCACTTCCTTCCCGGAAGATCCATAAACAACAGATCCCAGGATCGAAAGCGCCTCCATCGGGTAAACTAAAGAACCATCTATCCTGAAAAAAATCGAGGAACTCATGAATTTAAGTCCGGACAACCATATTGGTTCGAATCCATTTCTAAGTTCACCCATGTATATTAAGGTTTGTCGGTCGAATCCATTCCTAGATTCCCCAAGTCAATCTGGGTTGAAGCATATCATACTATACTTACTCGTGGAGGGTACTTCCCTATACCTCTTACATCAAAATATAGCATACCATATATAGTACCCTTTCAAAATCATAGCTTCAAATATTGCACTTATATAAATTGTATTATATATAAGATTTAATTTTTAGATAAACTACTTTCCAAAATCAATAATCTGGAATATATCAAATCGTTCTTATATAAACTCCGTTATATATATGATTTATCTTTTCAGATCGAATACCTTCCAAAATCAATAGTTTTCAAAATCACCTTATGCTTATATAAAGTCCGTCTTATACAAGAATCAAAATTTTCCCAAATCAATTTCGTTGTATGAAAAGCCATATGGGATTGAACATCTTTGCTTTATAAAAGTTTTGAATTTAGAATAGTTTTGTATATAAAAATCATTTTGTGAAATAATTTTGCATTAAAAATATTTTTGTAAAATAGTTTGTAAATAAAATAGTTTTGTAAATAAAATAGTTTATAAATAAAATAATTGTAAAATAGTTTTGTAAATAAAATAGTTTGTAAAATAGTTTTGTAAATAAAATAGTTTTATAAATAAAATAGTTTGTAAAATAGTTTTGTAAATAAAATAGTTTGTTAAATAGTTTTGTAAATAAAATAGTTTTGTAAATAAAATAGTTTGTAAAATAATTTTGAAAATAAAATAGTTTTGTAAATAAAATAGTTTGTAAAATAATTTTGTAAATAAAATAGTTTGTAAACAAAATAGTATAAGATAGTTTGTATAAGAAAAATAAAAGAAAATAGTTTTGTAATATAGTTTTAAATTAACAGTAGTTTTGTATACAAAAAATTCCAATTTAAATTACAAAGATATCCAACCCAACAACTTTTAATTTCAACGTCAAAGCATATCAATAATATTAGAACATAAGATGTACATAAGTCATCATTTTGCAAAATCACATTTGATCGCTTGCTCGAGTACACAAGTACGCGTTCGAACTAGTATTTTTCATTCGACTTCCCTTATACGGACTTCGATAAGGTTTTTTGACTAGAAACCTTCATTCTCCTTGCATAGCCATATACTATGATAGAAAATTCTAGAATCAAATCAAAAATCTGTATCAAATATTCGTCATCAAGAATCGAATGAAAAATCCTAACACGAAGTGATGTAATTCACATAGAACTTGTGTACTCAAATCCGAATCAAATTAATTTTGCGAATAAAACAATATACATACAACTTACATTATTATTCCAATTTATTTCATCACAATTACATTTCAATTAAATTCATTTTTAATCTCCTTGGTTAACACAAATATCACTTCATGCATAAATATTTGTTTCACATAATTTCTCCATTTAATATAAAACATTAATATATTCATTCTCATAATATTTATAACATCTCGATATTTCTGGCCATTCGTATCCACACATGTCGGACTTGAATTGCTCAAAATATCATATTGTTAATTTATATTTGGCAAAACTCGACATATATAGTATATAAATCAATCACAAAATCACAGACACAAAGTAATATAAAAATAAGCAGCGGAAATAAAAGCATAGTAGTTCATGAAGCTACTATATATATAATAGAGTTAAACAAGATACAACAGAAGTCTCAAATACATAGAAGTCTCAATACAACAGTCAAATAATAAAATCTAAATATATCACTGGAGTCAACTAAATAACTGAAAGCTGAATAGTAGATGGATCTCTAAGCGAAGCTCCAACTCCAAAGGTGAGTCTTGAATGCTGTGACACTCAATCCGACCCGAGCGTAAAGCAAAACAAAAAACACTCGAGTCAGGATTAACATTCTTATATTAATAAATCCAACTCAAGTGAAATATTAATTGAAATACAAGTAACTCAAAGGATGTTTTAGATAACCAACCTCTAATGATCCGTAGAACTATCTACTATGTAGTACAATACGCTATTATAATATGTCTATAGTAAAGTAAACTATTAAAATAGTTTTAAGGCGTTACCCATATCCCCCTTAACACATTTTATATATTCCCGTAGTCTATACAGTACCATAATCTCCCCTGTACCGGGTGTCGTCAGAGGGCACTCCATAGGTATGGTACAAAATGAACTTGTAGAATGCACGCTAGGGCATGTGAACACGGCATAACTAGGCAATGCCAGGGTAGATATACCAATTACACTTTCGGGCTGGTGGTAACGCATAGCCGCAACTACCGCCCATCTCGAAACACACTCCCAAATCAAAATCAAGGGTGGTCACTAAATAAATCACAAAGTCGGAATATAGTATCGAAGGAATGTGCCTGATCGGAGGAATGACCTCACTTGACATGTTCGTTTTAGTCACATCTAAGCTGACTCGCGGGAGTCAGGGTCACATCATAGCTCATATAGGATCGTCGCCAACCATCCTACTTTATTTTGGAATCTCCACTGCATACACAGTTGTGAAAGTGGTTTTCGATATTGGCAGAGAGTATGACAATAACTGATCCTAGTCTCTTTAACAACCAAACGTAATTATAACACCATGGTCATTTCAAAATAACATACTTCAAAACCAAAATATCATATCCATTTCATAACCATGTCAGTAAGATATCATTTTTCACTTCAAATATATCCATTTCCAAAATTATAGCACTTTTAAAGTTATAAAACTTTTGAAATTATAAAGCATAGAAATTATAACACTTTGGAAATCCTAACACTTGATAACACAATACTTTGAAATTCATAAGTTTCAGATCATAACTTCCCACTTGAATAGTTTAGATATTAATAATAGTGTATACAATAAAATAGTTTATATATATAAAAGTAGTTATAACTTAAAATAGTTTATATTAAAATGATTATCATTTTAAATAGTTTATATTACAAATAGTTTATATTAAAAATGATTTATATTAAAATGGTTTACGTTAAAATAATTTATAAAGAAAAACATAAAAATAGTTTTAAATATAATATAAAAATATTTTATATAATAAAATAGTTTCCTCAAGTTTCACAAATCGATTCAAATCAACTCGAATTCCAAAATCTCATTTAAATCAAATCTTAGTTCTTCCATTTCACTTCAAATCTCAATAAACAATTTTATATCGATTTTAAATATAGATATAAATTACAATTTAAACCATTTCAACTTTAATAGATTTCAAAGCTTTAAATATCAAAACATTTACAAAAATAATTTTGACAAATTTCATATATATATCAAATTCACTTTACTATTATTTAGTTATGAAATATTCAATTAATCAATTCGATAGAATTTAAATAAAACTTCAATTACAAATTTAAATAAACTAAATATCCCATTCAATTTATGTAAATTTTAAAATATTTATTTAAATCGCTTTTAATCAAAGTCAAGTTATAAAATCATATCTTTAAAATCTTAAATTCAATGAGTTTCAAATCAATTTAATTAAATAAAATTCTTAACTAAACACAATTCCAAATAAATTCAAATTTATCTTCCCAACCTTAACTTATAAAAAATCATTGTAAAATCTATTTTAAAATATAATTTTTAAATAAATACTTAATTATATTATATTTTAATTAAATCAAACTTTATCAGATTAAATCTTATTATTAAACTTGTTTATATAAAACTAATTCATACATATTTTAAAATAGTAAAATTATAAGTAATTCTTTAAAATTTATAATTTCAAAACTAACCTATAAATTTAAATTTTCAAAACCTATAATTTTAAAAATCAAGAATTTAACTATATATAAAACGACATTAATATATAATATTTTAAAATTAATATTTTTATGAAACTACATATATCTTTTAAACCTTGGAAATCATTTCATAATATATATACACACACACACACACCCCAACGGTGTCTGTATATAATTTTCAATCCTATGGTCAAGTGATACAGATATTTATTATTTCAATCTGTAATTTAAATATATACAGGTATATATCATTTCAACCGGCAATCCCAAATTCAATTCAATTGAGAATCACCTTGGTTTATCGTTTCAACCCATAACAATTTTTCTCCTATTCTACAATATCGTTCGAGTATGTATCATTTCAAATCATATGGAATTCTATACTAATAGGGAACTTGCAGATTGAGAACAGATATGATAATAATATAACAGGCATATATCATCAATAACAGATAAAATATAAATAATAGATTAGGGTGTCGGATGTCATAGGTGAACAAATACAGATAATGGCATATATATAACAATGTAAATAAATAACAGCAGCATATTTCAATTATCGTTTCAATTGAAATCAAATTTAATAAATATAAGGATGTTAATCGTGAGTGATTGCTCACCTTTCGAGGCTAGAGGAGTTTGACAACAGAACAGGTTATGAATTCCGAAGTAAAGTAGTAACATTCTCGGTTTTTGGGCCAGAATAAAATTAGTAATTAACATAAATTTTGACAGTAATTGTGAACTAATTTGAAAATTTAGGATTATTAATTGGTGAATTAATTTGAATTTTCTAGGAACAAATGAATAAAATGTGTTTGTTTTCCTAAAGAAGAATTTTTGATTTGAAATTCAAGGATAAGTATCTTACAAATAAAAAATTGGATTTAAAAGTTGTATTACTAATAGAAAATGTACAAATATAAAACATAAGTTAATATAAAAAGGAATGTTTTGTAAATATAAAGCTAAAAGGTTTTAAAACAAAGTTTATAAAATTACTTACAAGAGGGATTTAGACATAAAGTTTTAACAAATAACATTTGTAAAATTAAGAGGATATGAATTAACAAATGTAGGATAAGTGTTTACATAGATTTACATGTGTTAGTCAATTTAACAAGTGGCATTAATTTTTATCAATTTGAATTAAAATTTTATAAAAATATATTGAAGAGTAAAACCAGGCTATATTTTTCATTCTCCTCTCCAATTCTTCCTCATCTTGAAAACAAATGTTGAAATCTGGAAAAACCAAAACTAAATCTATAAATCAAAACATACAACCTGAAAGCAAAGCAGATCATCTCAGATATTAAGCTTTAGTCCAAACTCTTTCAAGATAAAATAAATTTAAGATTAAAACTAAAGTAATTGAAACAAAAACAAATCAAAGCAATATTTTTCAAATAAAAAAACTGGAAAACAAATCAAGCTTTAGATTCAAATGCAGTTCAAGATTTAGATTTAACTCAGATCAAAAAGGAAAAAATTCTAACCTGAAAACAAAGCAAAGCACAGCAGAAACACTTCCAGTTGTTTTTCAAAACCTAGGAGCTGTCAACCTATTCTAAATCTTCAACCTGTAAAGCTTGAAGTAAACATCAAACACTCCAGTTTCAAGATCAAATGCAACTGCAAGTTTCAGCTTTAGAGCAAAGATCAAAGCTTCACTTCAGCTTATAAACAATCAATTCTAGATTTTCAAACTTGAAAACATTCCAGGTTCTCTGTTCTTCCCAAGTCAAGGTGAGCAAAAATTTTGACCCTCAATATACTTATATATTGTTGCTTGATTTCGTATGCTTGTGATGATGACTTGAAATTTGTCTAGATGAATGACAATGTGTTGCATGTGATATATATAAAGTTATATAAGTATATGCAGGTCTGTGCATATGTATATATATCATCTCTGTTGTATATGACAAGTCCTTAAAACCTGTTCTAAAAATTTATATCACCCAAACGAATCCATACTAGACTACGATCTCTTAATGGAAAGTGATTATAAGAGTGTAATGTATATTCTAAAAATAATTTTGAGTAAAAACATTCAATAAATATTTCAAAAAGAATATACATTACAGGGATGATTTTATCAGGTCAAAAATCAATGATTTCAAATTCATGTTTTGACTTCACGAACAGATTTGTAATGTAAAATCATCAATTTTGGAAATCAATTCATGATTTTTAAGCCGATAATCATAAAGATATCGTAAGTTGAACAAAAAAGTTAAATGCATTAATTCTAATGATCGCGTAATCGTTAAATCTTGGGATTGTTTTTGAAGGAAAATGGAGGTTTTGCGGATTCATGGAAAAATAATAAATGATTTTATAATACGCCGTGATGATCGATTGGCGTTGATTTTGGGTTTAGAAGCAATTCTTGGTCGATGGGGTTTTATGAAGCTGTTCGCCAAAGTGGGTGAACTAGAGACTATCGGTGGTGGGGAAATTGGAAGAGGAGTGTATAGTGAAGTTCTTGGGTGGAACGGCGAGTTCGCTAGTGGATGGTGGCATTGGGGTAAGGGAGATTTTTGATCAAGTGGTGTTTCCAGATTGAAGTCGAGTAGCTCGATTTTGGTTACTTGATCGAATCGTCGATCTGGATAGTAGATTGGGTAGAGGTGGTCAGTGATAACTTACTGGTGGTAGCGAAGTTGGTCGGAGGGAGGCCGATAGTCGGTGCACGTGCACCTGTGCACTTGTATGTCTGGATAATTAAGTTGTTTAGGAAGAAGAAGTTAACTCATGGAGTATCTCGGGATTTTGGTTAGTTGGCTCGAGATTGCTACCAGGTCCATTCGTGTGTGACTAAATGATAACAAGTTTTAAAATTTAAAACAAAGTTTAAAAGAAAAGAAGAAAAAAATAGATTTGCTTGTGTTATTGCTTGGGGGTTTTGGGATTTTGCTCGGGTTTTTGATTATTTGGCTTGGGTTGTTTGAACATAGCAGGTTTTAAAAAACTATGAATAAATTATGTGTAGATTTTTAAAACTTTTATAAATAAATCTATACCTGTTTCAAAAGTAACCGGAGATATAGGTTGAAAGCTAAATGTTATACAAAGTTTTTCAAAGGAAAATGAAATAAACAAGTTTTCAAAGCTTTAACATGATATAACTTAAATGTTTAAAAATTTGTTTAGTTCAAGAATTTGATTCTTAAAGTTATGTGTATTTTGAATTTAAATTCTTCTGTTTTTGAAAAATTATAAGGTAATTTATCTTATTAAGTCACTATTTTGTTTTCTAAAAAATAATAATGAAATTAAGTAAGTGATCATTGTAAGTATAATAAACTTTAATTAATCAATATTTTGGTATAAAAATGATTTCAAGCATTTAATTTAAATGATGTAATTGAGTAATAAGTTTAGAAAAAGGGTTATCTTTAATTAATTAAAGTGGATAATTAAAATAATAATTAATTGATTAATTAATTAATTAAGGTAAGTAATTAAAGGTAATTAATTACTTAAAAATAATTACTTAATTAAAAATAATTAATTAATGATTAAAGTTGATTAATCAAGTCAAAAAGGATAATTACTCAATGAAATTTATTTGTGATTAGGGATAATCACTTATTGAAATTAATTAAGGATAATTAATTAAGGATAATTAATTAAGGTTAACTAATTAAGGATAATTAATTGAGGGTTAATTTATTAATGTAATTAATTAATTAAAGGTTAATTAAATAATTAAAGGTTAATTATTTAATGACTAAAGGTAAATTTACTTATTTATTAAGACCGATTAATTAACAATTAAAGGTTAATTAATTTATTAATAAAAGTTAATTAATAAATGATTAAAATTAATTAAAATGGTTTGTAATTAATTAATATTAATTAACCAAGATTTGTAATTTATTCATAAGTAATTAATCTGGTTTTAATTAATCAGGTAATTAATTGATCTTAATTATGGATGCTTGGATTGCATTGAATATTTTGAATTATTTGACATCCATGATGTGTGATACTTTGTGATATGTATTATTTTGGACTAAGCTGCGATGAATGTAATTTATTTATTTATGATGAATTTATATTATCTGTGAATCTGTAATGAAGAGAAGCATTATAGGATTATACCGCTTATCGATATTGCTGTATTTGGATTATGATGATTGATGATGTTGCACTACTGTGTAAAGCCCCTGGACTACACCATACACACACAAATATGGATTGTATGAGGAAATTGGTTAAGTCACAGATATTTGAATTTAATGAAATGATTTCAAATTTGAATTTTGAATCCAAATGGTTTTGAAAATGGAATTGGATTGAATATGAAAAGCTTTTGAAAGAAAGTTTGAGATCGAAATTTAGTCTGAATAATATATATTGTTTAAGTTTTAAAATCATTGTGGAAATTTTTTTTGAAAGGTTTATACAAGTCATATAATGTATATATATGATTTGAAACCACCTTTAAAGTATTTTGAAAGTATTACTTTGGGACTATAAAATTAACCCAAGTTTATACTTTAAAGGCTATAACTTGTGCATATTTGATTGGATTTGTCCGAGACGAAAGTTATTTGTTTTCAAATGATAATTGCTTTCATATAACGAAAGGATTTCCAGGTTTTATTGAAAGGCTTTCAAGTTGAAATGAAAATAATTTCTAAAAACTATGAATGAATCTTTGTTAAAGATTGATGGACTTTGAAAGGGATCTTAAAGGGGTGAATCTTTTATTTTAAAAGATTAAAATGGAAATTGTTTTGAAAGATATGAATGAATCTTTATTAAAGATTGGTGAACGTTATTTTCAAATTGAAGAGGATCTTAAAAGGTATATGTCGTATAAAAGATTTGGAATGTTTTTGAAAGCTATAAATTAATCTTTGTGACTGATTGATGAACTTTGTGAAGTAAATCTTTTTGTTTAAAGGACTTGAAATTGGTAATTTGTTTAAATCATTTGAAGAAAGGTTTTACGCTTTAAGTTGTGACTTAACTAAGATCCTAATATCCATATGTTTTTGAAATTAAGCGCTCACTATTCGGTTTAGCCGGGAGAGGACTTTGTGTCATATAACCCATTTCGAATAGTGATACGACGTAATGGAAAGAATTTGTAGACCGATGGTGAAGACCGGTTATTTTCGAGAACGAAAGGATTCCCGTCGAATGTCTTTGCATTGAGTCGCACCGGTATGGAGATCTCCATATGCGATGGGGAGTCCGATTGAGATTGTGAATACCCGGATTGCAAGGGATTCTTTGAAGTGCCTTCGGTTCTGTTCAAACCCAAAACAGACTTGTATGGATGTGTGTCTGACATATACATTTATGTTTGGTGGCGGAGAATTTATTCTCTTAGCTTAACACTCTACTCCAAGAGGTACGAGCTCAGAGGTTATGTAGTTGATGGTTACTAGTGATACATTCCCAATTTGGTAATGTGGAATACGAAGTGCGGCTGATCATTTGTTGATCGAAGCATGGATTTTGTGAAAAGTGTAGCTTTGTGGACGAGACTGCATCAGGACCTCACAACCCGGTAATGGTCGAAACAGGAATCGTTGTAGGAAGGTTATTTGGGGGTAGCGCACCTTGAGTGCACGTCCATTTCCTTCTGGATAAAAGGTGGTATCATGGTATGGAGCCCAGATACTTAACCTATGTCGTTGCTGCAAACTTATTGCTTTGTGTTTGTTGGTGTAGAGGTACCTTGGATAAAGGTCGGTAACGACTGGGGGATGGCATGCTCGTGTCAGTAGTTACCTAGTTACATAGGTAACCCGGCCTTGTGTTGGCAGAGATCCGGTAAGGTTCTCGGGGGTGTCCCTCCAGAGTTCCACTCGGTGTAGGAAGTTCCTTTGCCTGACCATTGTTGGAAATCCAATCATCCAATACGCGCCTTATACGGTTTTAGTTGTATAACCTGCCATTTACTTATGGTGGTCCCCAATGTTTAGATGGTAGCTATAGTAGGCATAGTACGAAATGTCTATGCTGGCTAAGATTAATATTATACTTTCGAAATGTTTTCTGCACTATGCACGCATAATAATATCAAAAGGGATTTTGCGTATCAAGCATGTTTAACAATCATAAGGAGAAATCTCCCTCAATTGTGCGATTGCATTGTGTGTGTGGCAGGAGGCCTTATGGTAGTTTAATTTTCCGAAAATCGGATTTCTTTTTATTTCTTTCTAAAGATAAACTGTTTTTGTTTGCTTACACCAGTCCAATGAATGACGTAGAGTTTATTGTTCCCTTTCTAAACTCTGGGTGCCCACAATTTTCCACATGGGAAGTCTAGAGTTAGATTTTTCAGATAGTCAGATGGTAGATGTAGATTTGGTAGCTTTCAGTCTCGGGTTTGGTAGCTTTTGGAAATCTTTGAAGCCTTTGTATTTGGTGATCACATTTGTTTCACTTGGACCGACCTGGCTTAATACAACGTGATGGGGGTTTCTTGCTTCGTGTTTGGAAAGCATGTTGGTGGTTCTAGCTTTTGGAGTCTTTGGAGCTTAGGCGTTGGAGTTATTGTTTTTCCGCTGCTACTGCTACTGCGTCTTCCGCTTTTATCTATCTCTGATATTTGTATTGATATTCGATCTTATCATATTGTATCAACTGTTGTGTAACAATGATATTATCTTTTTCTTCCGCTAGAATTTATCAACTGTTGAATCTACGACATTCGTATTCAAGTGAAGTATGAATGTCGATATTCGAGCGTGAAAATCCGGGTCGTCAAATTTTTGTATCAGAGCCGAAGGTTGAGTAAGAACTTTAACTCAGGAGTATGACACAATAGGTAACTCATTAGAGATATGGTTACAAATACCCTAGAATGATTATTCTCTAAGATATATGTCTGTATGCTTCAGTAAATTCTCTTACTACTCACTGATAGTGAGTATGAGTGCAAGAAAAGGACGAGGTAGGGGATAGGGGAGTACCACCATAATTGGAAATACCTGCAGCAACCAGGAAACTATGTTTTCTTTGTCAATCTCTTTGATCATCAATTCTTTGATTGCTTCGTGGCAGCTCCGGGAAGAAGCTTTGGTGTGAAGGTGGCCCTGCGAATCATTATAGAAATATTCCTATTTCATATTCTCTTCATCGATTTCTTATCAGCTTTTTGTTTTAACTTTAATGAATTTTTTAAATTGAAATAAATTGGTTAATAAAATTAAATTATATCGATAAAACGCTTTCGATTAAAACCAAATTTGAAATTCTATTGTAATTTCTTGTGAGAATCAAAGTCCAGAGATGGACAAGCTAGTGTATATTTTAGGATACTCTGACCTAAGTTGAGTATCCATTTGTCTGTTCTTTTGGGGTTTAGATATATTCTACGAATTGGTAGTCATTCCTTCGGACTAACCAATGCCCCTGCATATTTCGTAGACTGATGACCCGAATGTTTCGTGAAGTATTGAATGAGTTCGTTCTCATAATTTTTGATGATATACTGATTTGGTAAGCCAAATGCAGAATAGATATTCAGTTTGATAAGGAAAGATATTACTCTATCTTTCATCTATTCTTTGTTGTCTCCCTAGCAAATTTCGAGGATGAAATTTTCTTACGAGTAAGTCTGTAACATTCCCGATTTTTACGCCAAAATAAAATTAGTAATTAATATAAATTTTGCGATTAATTGTGAACTAATTTGAAAATTTGGGATTAATTATAAATTAATTGGTGAATTAATTTGAATTTTCAAGGAGCAAATGAATAAAACGTGTTTGTTTTCCTAAAGAAGAATTTTTGATTTTAAATTCAAGGATAAGTAACTTATAAATAAAAAATTGGATTTAAAAGTTGTATAAATAATAGAAAATATACAAATATAAAACATAAGTTAATATAAAAAGGAATGTTTTGTAAATATAAAGCTAAAATGGTTTAAAACAAAGTTTGTAAAATTACTTAAAAGAGGGATTTAGACATAAAATTTTAACAAATGACATTTGTAAAATTAAGAGGATATGAATTAACAAATGTAAGATAAGTGTTTACATAGATTTACATGTATTAGTTAATTTAACAAGTGGCATTAATTTTTCTCAATTTGAATTAAAATTTTATAAAAATATATTGAAGAGTAAAACTAGGCTATATTTTTCATTCTCCTCTCCAATTCTTCCTTATCTTCACAACAGATGTTGAAATCTGGAAAAACCAAAACTAAGTCTACAAATCAAAACATACAATCTGAAAGCAAAGCAGATCATCTTAGATTTTAAGCTTCAGTCCAAACTCTTTCGAAATAAAATAGATTCAATATTAAAACTAAAGCAGTGGAAACAAAAACAAATCAAAGCAATAGTTTTCAAATCAAAAAAAACTGGGAAACAAATCAAGCTTTAGATTCAAATGCAATTCAAGATTTAGATTCAACTCAGATCAAAAAGAAAGAAATTCAAAACTGAAATCGAAGCAAAGCAAGCCAGAGTCATTTCTAGTTTTTTTCAAAATCTGGAAGTTGTCAACCTATTTTAAATCTTCAACCTGTAAAGCTTGAAGTAAACATCAAACACTCCAGTTTCAAGATCAAATGCAACTGCAAGTTTCAGCTTTGGAGTAAAGATCAAAGCTTCACTTCAGCTCATAAACAATCAATTTCAGATTTTCAAACTTGAAAACATTCCAGGTTCAAAAGTAACAGGAGATACAGGTTGAAAGCTAAATTTTATACAAATTTTTTCAAAGCCAAATGATATAAACAAGTTTTCGAAGTTTTAACATGATAAAACTTAAATGTTTAAAAATTTGTTTGGCTCAAGAATTTAATTCTTAAGGTTATGTACATTTTGAATTTAAATTCTTTTGTTTTGAAATAATTATAAGGTAAATTATCTTATTAAATCTCTATTTTGTTTTCTAAAACAAAATAATGAAATTAAGGAAGTGATCATTGTAGGTATAATAACTTTAATTTATCAATATTTTGGTATAAAAATGATTTCAAGCATTTAATTTACATGATGTAATTGAGTAATAAATTTAGAAAAAGGGGTTATCTTTAATTAATTAAGGTGGATAATTAAAATAATAATTAATTGATTAATTAATTAAGGTAAGTAATTCAAGGTAATTAATTACTTAAAAATAATTGCTTAATTAAAAGTAATTAATTAATGATTAAAGTTGATTAATCAAGTGAATAAAGGATAATTACTCAATGAAATTAATTTGTGATTAGGGGTAATCACTTATTGTAATTAATTAAGGATAATTAATTAAGGGTTAATTTATTAATGTAATTAATTAAAGGTTAATTATTTAATGATTAAAGGTTAATTATTTAATGATTAAAGGTATTTATTTATTAAGATTGATTAATTAATAATTAAAGGTTACATAATTTATTATTAAAAGTTAATTAATAAATGATTAAAATTAATTAAAATGGTTTGTAATTAATTAATATTAATTAACCAGGATTAGTAATTTATTCATAAGTAATTAATCTGGTTTTAATTAATCGGATAATTAATTGATCTTACTTATGGATGCTTGGATTGCATTGAATGTTTTGAATTATTTGATATCCCTGATGTGTGATACTTTGTGATATGTATTATTTTGATTTGAGTTGTGATGAATATAAGTTATTTATCTGTGATGAATTTATATTATCTGTGAATCTGTGAATGAAGATAAGCGTAATAGGATTATACCGCTTATCGATATTGTTGTGCTTGGATTGTGATGATTGATGATGCTGCACTATTATGTAAAGCCCCTGGACTACACCATACACACACAAATATGGATTGCATGAGGAAATTGGTTAAGTCACAGATATTTGAATTTAATGAAATGGTTTCAAAGTTGAATTTTGAATCCAAATGGTTTTGGAAATGGAATTGGATTGAATATAAAAAGCTTTTGAAAGAAAGTTTGAAATTGAAATTTAGTCTGAATAATATATATATATTGTTTAAGTTTTGAAATCATTTTGGAAATTTGTTTTGAAAGGTTTATACAAGTTATATAATGTATATATATGGTTTTAAACTATCTTTAAAGTATTTTGAAAGTATTACTATGGGGATTTAAAATTAACCCATGCTTATACTTTAAAGGCAATAACTTGTGCATATTTGATCGGATTTGTCCAAAATGAAAAGTATTTGCTTTCAAATGATAATTGCTTTCATATAACGAAAGGATTTTCGGTTTTTATTGAAAGAGTTTCAAGTTGAAATGAAAATAGTTTCGAAAAATTATGAATCAATCTTTGTTAAAGATTGATGGACTTTGAAAGGGATCTTAAAGGGGTGAATCTTTTATTTTTAAAAGATTAAAATGGAAATTGTTTTGAAAGATATGAATGAATCTTTATTAAAGATTGGTGAACTTTGTTTTCAAATTGAAGAGGATCTTAAAAGGTATCTGTCATATAAAAGATTTGGAATTGTTTTGAAAGCTATGAATTAATCTTTGTGAAAGATTGATGTACTTTGTGAAGTAAATCTTTTTGTTTAAAGATTTGAAATTGGTAATTTGTTTAAACCATTTGAAGAAAGGTTTTATGCTTTAAGTTGTGACTTAACTAAGATCCTAATATACATATGCTTTTGAAATTAAGCGCTTAATAATCGGTTTGGCTGGGAGAGGAATTTGTGTCATATAACCCATTACGAATAGTGATACGGCATAATGAATAGCATTTGAAGACCAGTGGGGAAGACCGGGTATTTTCGAGAACGAAAGGATGACCCATCGAATGTCTCTGCACTGAGTCGCGTCGGTATAGAGATCTCCATATGCGATGGGAGTTTGATCGGGATTGTGAATACCCGGATTGCAAGGGCTGCTTTGAAGTGTCTTCGGTTCTGTTCGAACCCAGAACAGACTTGTATGGATGTGTGCCTGACATTACACTTTGAGATGTAAAGCTGGTTTCTATCAAATACATTTCTGTTTGGTGGCGGAGAATTTATTCTCTTAGCTTGACACCCTTCTCTGAGACGTACGAGCTAAGAGGTTATGTAGTTGATGGTTACTAGTGATACATTCGCAATTTGGTAATGTGGCATACGAAGTGTGACTGATCATTTGTTGATCGAAGCATGGCTTTTGTGAAAAGCGTAGCTTTGTGAATGAGACTGCACCAGCACCTCACAACCTGGTAATGGTCGAAACATGAATCGTTGCAGCAAGGTTATTTGGGGATAGCGCACCCTGAGGATATGTCCATTTCCTTCTTAATAAAAGGTGGTATCATGGTATGGAGCCCAGACACTTAACCTATGTGGTTGCGGCAAACTTATTGCTATGTGGTTGTTGATGTAGAGGTACCTCGGATAAAGGTCGGTAACGACCGGGGGATGGCATGCTCATGTCAGTAGTTACCTAGTTACAGAGGTAACCCGGCCTTGTGTTGACAGAGATCCGGTTAGGTTCTTGGGGGTGTCCCTCCCAAGGCGTTCCATTCGGTGTAGGAAGTTCGTTTACCTGACCATTGTTGGAAATTCAATCATCCAATACGCGCCTTGTACAGTTTTAGTTGTATAACCTGCCATTTACTTATGGTGGTCACCACCGTTTAGATGGTAGTTATAGTAGGAATAGCACGAAATGTCTATCCTGGCTAAGATTAATATTATACTTTCGAAATGTTTTCTGCACTATGCATTAGTAATAATATCAAAAGAGATTTTGCGCATCAAGCATATTTGACTATCATAAGGAGAAATCTCCTCCAATTGTGCGCTTACATTGTGTGCGTTGTTGGAGGCCTTATGGTAGTTTCATTTTCCAAAAAGCATTGCGGATTTCTTTTTATTTATTTCTAAAGATAAACTATTTTTGTTTGCTCACACCAGTCCCATGACTGACGTGGAGTTTATTGTTCCCTTTCTAAACTCAGGATGCCCGTAATTTTCCACATGGGCAGTCTAGAGTTAGATTTTTCAAATAGTTAGATAATAGATGTAGATTTGGTAGCTTTCAGTCTCGGGTTTGGTAGCTTTTGGAAATCTTCGAAGCCTTTGGATTTGATGATCGCATTTGTTTCACTTGGACCGACCTTGCTTAATACAACGTGATAGGTGTTTCTCGCTTCGCGTTTGGAAAGCATGTTGGTGGTTTTAGCTTTTGGAGTCTTTGGAGCTTTGGCATTGGAGTTATTGTTTTTCCGCTGCTGCTGCTGTGTCTTCCGCTTTTATCTATCTCTGATATTTGTATTGATATTCGATCGTATCATATTGCATCAACTGTTGTATATCAATGATATTATCTTTTTCTTCCACTGTGTTGTTATACTTAATGTGTTATAAGCTCTGGAAAATCGGATTTGAACGTTTCAATCTGTGGCACTCGAATTCAAGTGAAGTATGGATGTCGATTTTCAAGCGCGAAAATCCGGGTCGTCACACAAGCAAGATTGGCACGAATCGAGGAATAAAGCTGATAAATAGGAGTAGACGAACTCAAATCAGAACTGGATCGATAAAGATAATTGTTATAAGTGAAGGCATATATATAGCTATATATAACCATATATATAAAAATCATATTTTAAATTCCAAACACATATTAAATTAAATGTATATGTATTTCAAAATCATTGTTTTAAATAAACACATAGAATAAAACAAATATATTTACATAACAAAATTTGAAATAAATACATATATATACTAAATAGAAATGCAAAATACTTGAATATATTGTGTTTATTCATTTGAAAAATATCTATATACATATACAAGTACTAGCATAACCCAAAAAAATCATAAAATCATTAGAGACTAAAATTTTAATATATACACACACACACTAAATTACTCACAGCCAACCAACAACATACCTATATATACATAAACATCTATATACACTATGACATCATTTTTATAACAAACAACTTATATATATTGAAATAACTTATATATAAACAGGTATATAAATACACAACTAATATATGTATGCAGGTTGCATTTATAGACTAACCATATGTATATTAAACCTGAGACAGCATTTTTACATATATTTATAATATAAAATAAACGCATTTGTTAAACATATAAAATGAACTAGAAAGAAAAGGAAAAAAATGTGCATATACAAACTGACATAAGTATATAACTTGCTTAACTCATATATATGCAGACTTACTAAAATTACATAATGTATATTATATATATAAGCTGACATAATATATGAACTTACTGTAAAGTTTCAAAAATCTGAACATAATATATGTAAATACTCTTAAACACACATTTATATAAACTATCTCATCATATAAAGCTCTAATATATATATGTATATATATATATATATATCCAATACTACAAAAAACATTACCTTGTCAAAATTTATATACCACTTATTAGATCGAGTATAAACATATATATATATATATATATATATAACCTATAAAACTTTATATATATAAACAAATCGATCGTAGGCTAGATAACTTATAAACCTCAACACAACCGAAGAAGACAATGCATATATATATATATATATATATATATATATATATATATATATATATATATATATATATATATATATATATATAAAACATGATTTGTATAATAAGAGAATCGAAGGTATATATATACACTGACCTTTTATATGAAAAATAACAAAAGAGGAGCCAGGTTGGTCACATTGTGACCGAGATGCGAAGGCGGTTGGGCTTCGAATGGTGACTGGGTAGACGTGGCAGCTGCGTTTGAAGAAGGGTGCGAAATGGAATGACTGCTGGATGCGGTGCGAGTGGCGGTGTTTCAGGGGTCGACTTTGCAACTCTCAAAGGCGTAGCACTTGTGCGGAGAAGATAATGGCCGAAGGCAAGAAAAGTGGAGGTGTGGTTGGACTGTCCTGGAAGGGGCGATGGGCTGGCATGTCCGCATGGCAGCGGCCATGGATGGTGTGGGGTCGGCTGGAAGAAGATTTGGGTTGCAGGGCAAGGCTGTTGCTCGACGGTAGGAATTGTGAAGCGGAGCTATGTGTGAAGGAGGGATGCTTTGGATTTGGGAAGGAGATGTGGGAAAGGCCGAGAAGAATAGGTAGGGGGAAAGGAATAGTTCAACAAACATGAAATATATTTTTTCTGAATTAACAGAACACAGAGGAAAGAAGGGAAAATGAACGAACCAATGCATGTGGACGGAACCAGATATTATATTCAATGTTGGGGACGAGTGACAGGCATGAGAATTTATGACTTAACAAAAGCAAAGAGCTATTCGTATTTGAAACGTTGGGAAATTGAATGGACATAGGGAAAAGGTTAAAATGGATACCGATGTGGTTATCTGTTTTGCCGGTATCACCACGTACTGAACACTAGAATGCACATACGAATATACTACTAAGATCCACATTACGAGACGATCAGAACGGTATACATATTAGTGGTACGATCATCCTATCAAAAGTCAATAATTGGTGCCGAAAATGCTGCTAAAACGCTGAAAATAAGATAAGCAGAGCAATAGCGGTCCAAATTTGAAGAAATGAAACATGACGTCTCACTCAGAAGATGATTTACAAATTTATTTTGTAAAAATATTCAGGTTTGAAAAATATTTTATTATCATTAAATATTAACTGATTTAAATTTAAATAAAATTATACAATAAAATAAATTTTCGTCTTATCTGATGAAAATTTACTCTTTGCTATGTTTAAATAGACGTATTCCAAATATCAAATTTTCATTCAAAAATTTAATTATTTAAAATTTCATAAAATTTCAGTTAATTACATTATTAAAACATTAAAATTTACGGTTCGTCACAATATTGCTTATATTTCTCTTCAATTTAAATTACATTCATTTTGCATGTAATATTTCTCATTTAATACTACATTTATTTGCAAATCATTTCATAACGAATTTTCTTAAGTTCATAACCAATTTATAAAAGCTTGATTCCTTTTTATAAGACATTGTTCATGTTTAAAGTTATCACAACTTTATTTATAACCATTTATTGCAACACCCATTTATTTCATAATAATTTACAAGTCATGGCTTTATTTATGATCATTTCACTTTTAATTCATATTTGCTTTCCCATTTAGTTTCACCTTTACCTCTCAATTTATTTATGACACATTTCATAAATTTAATTAAGTTCATAACACTTTTTTTTTAAATCTCATTTATAGCTTTTCCTTAATCATAATTTCAATTTAAGCATGCCAAGGCTTATAGTTCAAACTTATATATTATTACAGTACATGCCAATAATGTATACAAAAATTCTATTCGTCTACTAATATAGATATAACAAATTTATCCTTGTTTCACTTGCTTTCAATTTAAGGTTACCAAATTCAACTGCATAATTCAGCAAAATTTCTACATTTCAACCCATATATTAATTCAGAATTTCGACTATCCAAAATATTCAGATATTCTACTTTATTTCAATAGTTGAAACTACTAATCAACAAATCATAATATTCACAACCAAACATTTCAATTTCATAACCAAATATAATAATTATTCATTTTATTCTCTTTAATACATCATTACTAAACTAGTGTTTATTCCATAAATTAAATCAACAATAATTAGCCAATGCTTACAAAATGACAAAAACTAAATTAATCAACAATAAATGATAATAACTAAATATTACCATTTCATAAATCAAACACATTACAAATAACTATATTAGTTATAAAAATTTATTCCTTTATATATATCATATAATATCAGGAAAAATAATTTCATTTCAAAACTTATATAGAACATTTTTACAACACTAACAAATACGCGCTCTCATATATACACTCGGACAACTCATTCCCGGGTATACTACCCTATCACTAATGGGTTAAACCGAATAAGCTAAGTTATGTCTAAACCAAAGCTTTGATACCAACTGTAACGACCCACCTTTTTGGACGGTTGAATAGTTTGAGTTAGACATGTGTGTTTTATTATCGACTTAAATCGTATAAAAAAAGTGGATCGTCACGTGTTGCAATCTTATTTTATCTTTGAATGGAAATCTTTGGGCTATTTAGGTAAGGAAGAATTTAATAAAGCAAAAATATTTTTTGGCCTATCAACATCCCTTCGAATGGTAGATAGGCATGGAGGAGTATTCTAAAGCATAGGGTTGCTTTCCTACCATTCATATAATGCAACACTCTCCTAGTTCCTAGCACTAGATTCTAGGATGATGCATGGTCTATGTCAGGCTTAATATTAAGAAATGCAGCAAGTACTAACCTTCAATTTTTAATTGGTGTCCCTTCAACTGCTCTTGCAAGTGATTACATAGTGGACGATCAAGCAAAACTTTCTTATTGCTTCCTTTTACTGTTAGGCAGCTTTGGAGACAAGTAGAATTGTATAACTTTGCCACTTTAATGGCCCATATTCAATGGAAAACCAGAAATAAGCACTAGAGTATAGCAGCTGTCTCTAAAATCTCATTGGTGAAAATTCAATTTTTCGGTAATCAAGCAGGATCTAGAACACTCATAATCCTATGAAGAACAACATCCTCCTTTAGATGGTAATGGCTATGTAATCCAAACTAAGGATAAGCTTCACAAGCTTCACCTAGTTTAGAATGCTACATGTATCTTATGCAAAAATGCTACGGGATCAAACACTCACCTATTTTTCTCATCACGCTTTTTCTTAAAGCTTTTGGGCTCGCATTATAGTCCATGGTTATTGTCATATGTCATCTTCCTCCAGTCATGAAGAATGGCATAATATTTTCTGAGCCACTAGATGGAAATTTCCCAAGGCTTTAATCCTAGTTATGATGCTTAAAATATTTGTTACTAAAGTGTGGAATGAAAGAAACATTCATATTTTCAGATCAGTCACTCGTTTGGAAAATGAAATATTCCATCTATTATGTTGCCAAATCATGTGTGATATAATGAGAGGAAATAAAGATCTGCATCCTATATCTAGAACTCAAACAGGCTAAATTACAAATACATACAGTCCTTTTTATGTTTTCTGCTTTTGGGTCTTTTTGGGAAACTTTGAATGGCCATAGTTTTCTCTCTTTTTACTTAATATATTCGAGCAGGGCTCCCTTATCCCATTTGCATTTCAAATAAAATTTCAAATCACGTTTAGTGAAATTCACTAGTTAATTAATTCTTGAATTACACCACAATAAACTAACACAAAGGCTTGATAAAATTCAAAGCCATTTAATATAAGTTTAACCTTCCTAAACAATTATTTTAGCCTTACAACTTATTTTAAAGGTCGTACTTTTAGCTTTTGATTAGTAGTAAATTATATAACGATATTTCTATCACTAGTATATCAAAACATTCGAGTTTAATTAATTTATATTCATGTTATAAATTAATATCAACTCCATCTAACTCTATCTTATATGAATAAACACAATATATATATGGGATCTTAATCAATTATCCCTAATATCTGAATTAAAATATATAATAATATTTCTATTTCAAACATAACTACAAACTGGAGTTTAATTAATTTATAACCGTGTTATAAATGAAAGTATGTAGGATCGTATAATTTATGGCTAAACTACATAAAAGTATATAAACAGTATTATACATTAAATACGAATAAAGTACAAAGCTTGCACACCAGACTTTGTATGCTAGTTCGAACCACCATCCTGCATCAAGTCCCATAATATCTTATTCGAGTTTTAACTCATTAACACCCTCGCTTTGCTTGGAGGAATAGGTCTACTCACTTGCCTAAGCCCTGAACAGATCTTTCACACTAACTTGATAAAGTACAAAATTTGGTAGAAATCATGTCTTTAATACATAGATTTGCCCAATGTAGTACAATCTCCTATAACTCACAAATATTAGTTTGTAGATAAACGTGCAGGAGTTTAGAAAGTAAGAAACTAAAAAATTGATTATTATGAATGAATGATCACTGATTTGAGAATATAGAGTCAAATAGGGTTGTAGAAATTAGATTAGGAAACTAGAGTGGTTTAGTGATAAAACTTGTTAAAGTTGTAGTTATTTATGGAATTGAATGGGTTTCTCTCCATTGTAGAGGGTCACATCTGAAGAAGGAATAAACGCTATTTTGCGGATGAAAAAAAGGATGAAAATTCGTTTTTGGAATTTAAATTTAACTTGTCCATCGATGCACCAGTCGCCTTCCACCGGTCCACCGGTGGACACTTTAATTTGAGATTTCAAAAGCCATTTTAAAAGCTTTAAATATATATAAAAAATTGTAAAACTACATATATGATAATTGAGAATGTGGAACAGTGATGTAAGGTTCTTGTGGGTTTTAACAATATAAATCTAAGACAAAACGACTCACTAATACATACTATTCAAATGTTTTTGTAATGTATGATCTTTTGAAGCTTGAATGCAGTTCCTTCTTTCTTTTTTGAAGCTATAGTGACATTTCTTTTACTAACATAATTTTAACTCTAATATCGAGTTGTCATCATTAAAATTGATAACCTAGTGCTAACATTCTTCCTTTTTTGACGATGACAACTCATACATGCATTCATGAAGGGATGTTTTGTAAAGACCCAAAATTTTTGACGGTTTTAATAACATATTTAACTAAAATATTGTGAAATTTTAAATAATTCAATTTGAAGATAAAAATTTGATATTTGGAATACTCTACTTTATCATAGAAAATGGTAAATTTTCATCTGATAATATGGAAGTTTATTTTCTTGTGTAAATTTTATTTTAATTCAAATCAGTTAAAATTGATGATAATAAAATGTTTTCCAAAACCGAATATTTTTATACAATAAATTTGTAAATCATCTTCTGAGTGAGATGTCATATTTTATTTCTTCAAATTTTGACTGCTGTTGATCCGTTTATCTTATTTCTGGCATTTTAGCAGCATTTACCAATTATCGACTTTTGATAGGGTGATTGTAGCACTGATATCCGTATACCGTTTTGATTGCTTCGTCGTACTGATCTCTGTAGTATATTCAATTCTATGCTTTGAAGTCCGGTGCATAATGGAATCTACGAAAAACGATTCCGTATTGATACTGGTTTTGTGCCTGTTGGTTGTTGTGACTTTTCATTTTCATCGTATTATGTCAATAGCCATTTTGCATTTAATAACTCTCTGAATTCACGCCTGACTTTGGCCATTTCTTCTGCTCCTAATATGTGGTTGTTGCCCTTCAAATTTCAATTACTTACATTAGATATATATATTAAAATATATAACGTATAGATTAATATCTCTGAGCCTATTCATTATTTGCAAAGCTTTATCTCCATTTTCTCCTTGCCGCTTGATTGCCTGAAGCCGAAGTTTCTCCTTCCTTTCCAAGATACCACAACCAAACTCCGCCTCACGTAACTCCTCCCCGAACCTATGGCTTCCACCTCCTGCCACCTCATCGCGAGCTGCTATGCCTTCGATCCACCCCGAGCTCGGCCGCACCTTCCTCCCCTCCATAGCATGCAGCTTCCACCCACACCCTTCTACCCTATGTGCAAGCCATCAACCTCACCTCTGCAACGACCCGTAAATTTAGCTGGTTTTGATAACATTATTAATTGAAATTTTGTGGAATTTTAAACGATAAAATTTTGAAATATAAATTTGATATTTGGAATGCGTCTAGTTAAACATAGCAAATGGTAAATTTTCGTCCGAAAATATGAAAGTTTATTTCGTGCGTAAATTTACTTCAATTTAATCAGTTAAAAAGCGATGAAAATAAAATGTTTTAAAAACTTAAATATTTTTACATAGAAAAATTCTAAATCATCTTCTGAGCAAGTCGTCATTTTTCGTTTTTCCAAATTCGGACATCTTTTGCTCCGTCGATCTTATTTTTCTACGATTTGCTGCATTTTCCGCTAGTATAGAAATTCGAATTCATATAATTCAAATCGTACTACTGATATCTGTATACCATTTTGATCGTCTCTTCGTGCTGATCTTTACGGTATACTCGATTGTAAAACTCAGAGTCAGGTGTATGTTGCACTTTGCGTAACGCCTACCGTATCGGTACCGGTTTTAAACCTTTTGGTTTTTTTAATATATTTTCCCATTTAACTGTGAACAGCTGATAGCCTTTTCAGCTCCCAAAATTTTGCAGTGACCATTGCTTTTGATATTCCAAAATTTATTTGAATATTTTGAACGGTTCACATATATTTCTTTACCAATGCTCTTTGGAAATATTTATTTGCACGCTTATTTCGTTTTATCACTGGTTCACAAAGTCTTTTGGCCTCCTCTATTCCCGATGATTTAATATATTATGGTGCGTCCTCTATCCTCCTCTTTATTTTCATTATAACGAGGCTTTGAAAATTTATATAACATAAGTTCATTTTAACGCAAAGCTTATATTCATCATTCCTCATAACATGTGCGTATTGTTTCTAGCCAGAAGAGTGAATTATAAAGGTGAGCAACGTTCCAATAGCGGTAAGTATATAGAATTGGACTGCATGCATATGTCATTTGTGTCACACCTTCTATGTAACCAATAGTGGTAGGTATGTGCATTATTGAATTTATTGCACTAGGCCCAACTGCCTTGAAAAGACAAAAAAAACTAAGTAATAGATTTAAACGTGAATGGACCATATTTATGTATCAAATTAATTGTAGTTGATGCTAGAGATTAGTTTCATATAATAGAAGCTGCTCGTCTCCCTTCCAAATTCACCATTTTATTTGCCGTGCTTAAAACCCATTGCCTCTTCACTTTTCGTCTGATATTTCATTTGAAAAAAAAGTATTTAATATAAGTTTCCTTTATTATTATATATCAGTTCCTATTCATCTTCTACTGCTTGCCTCTATGAAAACTATCTTGTCCTCAAAACCCGATCTATGGTCCCCTCTAAAAAAAAGATATAAATAAAAATTTTATATATGAAAGAAAAGGGCACAGCTCGATTCTTCTCCCTCTCCTAGCATGTTCATTCATCTTCATGTGCCATCATCCCCTCGCCGCAACTCCATAGTCTTCGCCGAACCCACCTCAGACTCGACCGGAACCTTACCTATCACTGGCCGCAACCACACACAGACCCAGCACCTCCATTTTATTTTCGCCGACCCAAACCTACCCGCTTCTTCCCACAACTCGTAACCATTCCTAGGTCTCTCCTCTGCAACATAGCCTATGTCTGCCTCGCTCTTGCATGAGCAGCTATTCCAGTCGGCCTCTGTTACTCATTTCCGCCTTCATTTTGCCGAGCCTCCAACCTGCACTTCTCTTTTATTTTAAAGGTATTTATGTAATTTATTTGAAGATATATTGGTTTACAAATTGTTGTAGCTCGAGCCATGCTAGCTACTATTGCCGTACATAACTACTCGTTTATATATCTTCCTACTGTCATATGTATCTTATACCATTATTTTATATATATTATATATACATAGGCAGTAAGTATAAACTTATTATTATTTTGTTTGGGATTTTGTCCGCTCTTGATTCTGGAATTTTTTTTGCTGTGTTTGTATATATATATATATAGTTCACCTATTCGTTGGCCTGAAATCTGACTTGCTATGATATAATTTCTTCTAAATGCTTATATTATATGTTATGGTTGATATTTGAAATGTATCAATATATAATATCATAAGTCTACATATACTATATAAGCCTTTGAGATCTATACATACATATAATATTCTTCCGTTTGATTTTATTCTGTTGTTGATTGTTTCTGTCATTTCAGTTTGCTTTTGGCAAACATTTTGTGATCTAAGCTTATATAAGTAATATACATAATATATATGTATACTGTCGACAGAATTTACATGTTCCATATATTTATAAATTGTTCTTTCTAATATCTTTAACACAAATGTATATTTGTTTATATATATCTAAGTATGATCCGTTGGGGGGGTTTATTGTATAATGTTATAATAGTTTACATTATAACATAAGCTGCAGTTTTCTTTTGTATATATATAGACTATTTACGTATTTGTTTATAAGTATATTATATGTTACATATATTTTAACATGTGGGTTTAAGATTTCGTGTTGGTATTGTTTTATAATAAATATATCGGCTTACGTCAGTTACAGTATATATTGGTTTATAGTCGAGTCATGATGTAAGTTGTATATAAACTTATTATTTTGGTATAGCTATTTGAAGTACTTTATATATATATTTGGTTTGTTCATTTAAGTTTTAAACTACCATCTCATTTTATATTTTAAAAGACGGTATGTTGTTGCATATAAATTTATATAAGTTGGTAATATGTTATATGTGTATATTCATGTGTATTTATATTTATATTAATATAATATGTATATGTGTTCAAATTTAAGATTTATTTAAAATATATATGTATTTTTAATTTGAATTTTTGGGTTTAAACAAAATAATAATATAATATACATCTCGTTTAAATTTTATATCAAGCTAAATTGATTTGTTCCCATCGATTTCTGTTATCAGATCTGTTCGTCGAATTCGTGCCAATCTTTCTTTGATTTGGAATATGTGCTTGGATTCATAACTCAATTTCATTGTCCATCTTCTCTAGCCTCGAAAGGTGAGCAATCACTCATGATTAATGTTTTTTATTTATTAAATTTGATTTCAATTGAAACGACAATTGAAATATGCTGCTGTTATTTGTTGCACTGTTATTTATGTATCAGTTCACCTTTGACATCTGACACCATTATCTGTTAATTATACGATGATAATCACGTTTGATTGATAATTGATTGATTGTTTGTTGTTTATATTGAATGTTAAATTGTAATATATAAGTGATAAATATTATGCAATTGAATTTGACGTAGGATAGATAAAATTTGAATCGACATATGTGTTGAATTTGATTAGTTAAATTTGTGTAATATAACCCCTTAAATGCTAATTATTTGACACGTAGAAAAATGGTTAATTACCCTTGAACCATTTAAATTTATGTTGTAGGAAATCGAATAATAAATATCCAATGAAGAACTGTAATAATATTAGTGGAATAATCTTTAATCTACATGAAATGATAGTGTAGATTCTAGAAATAATTATATTAATTTGCACAAACAACAATGTAAATTAATACGATTATTTCAGGATTATTTGAATTAATTATTGGATCGTTATGGATGGATGCTATTGCTTGTTTATTTACTTTGACACCATCCCAGTTATCACACTGCAAGTTCCCTTTGCTATGCTTTGATTTTTTTTGAATTGAATTGGAATCGGGTTGAAATGATAAATATCCAAATGAACTTGACTTAGGATAGAGAATTAAATTAAAACCCGATTGGTCAATGATTTGATTTAAAATCAAAATAAAGATTTTATTTAAATAAATAATAAGATTTGAAATGAAGTTGAAATTTGAATTTAATGAAAGGAAAATGTTAATATTTAATAATTTGAAACAAAATATTAATAAAGAAATTGATGAAAGAACGTTGTTTAATAAAAAAATGATTGAATTAAGTTTTGAAATTATGAAATAATTAAGTTTGAAATTATTTAATGATTAAGTTTGGAATTATTTAATAATTAAGATTGGAACTATTTAAAAATTAGGCTTTGGAATTTATTTGATAATTAAATTTTGGAAGTATTAATTAAGTTTTGAAACTATTTAATAATTGGATAAAAATGAATTATTTGAGAATTTAATAAAAATTTGAATTCTTTGATAAGAGAAATTGAACTTTTGAATAAGTAATTTGAACTTCGTTAATAAATGAAATTGGGTTTCTTTATTTATTAAGTTTTGAAGAATTATTTAAGTAAGTTAATAAGTGAAATTGAATTCCTCGAATATGTGAACGAAGTTTCTTTATTAATTGAGTTTTGAAGGTTGTAACTAAGTAAATAAATAAATGAAATTGAATTTCGTTAACAAGAAAAAATGCGTTTTATTGAAATAAATATAAGACTTGTAATTTAAAGAATTGATTTGATGAATTTAATTTAATTAAATTTGTAAGCTTTGATAAAATGAAGTTGAACATAAGTAATGGATTTAATGAATTGGAAATTAAATGGAAATTGTTTAAGTGAGATATTAGCTTATCGAATATCGAATGAAATCGATAAATGAATTTAAATTTGATTGGAATGTTAAATTAAATGAATTTGAAATAATTTCGGAATAAAACTTATATACGAATTTGAATCAATATATGAATTTGTTTAAATAAAAATTTGAAATTGAATTATAAGATTTTGAAATGGTAATCTGAAAGTTTGAAACGTAAATTATGGAAATTGATTTAGGAAGACAAATGAAATGTTGACTTACAAATTCTAATTGAAATTGAATTTGATTTGATTTGAAACTTATTAAACGACCAATCGGTTTAATAATTACGAAAGTTATTAAAGAGACCGGAATCGGTTATTAACATATTCTCTGTCTAAACCGAAAACCACTTTAATAACTACACGTGGAGTGATGATCCAGAACGAAGTGGTTGGAATGATGTACGGGATGACTGAAGAAAGAGAACGATAATGGATTGCCTTAACACTTGTGTCAAATTGGAAATGACTAAACAGGAGCCGTGCCGGGCCAAATGGGGTTAGCCACCTCGAGCGAACACATTTCTTCGTAAACTACTCATTACTTGTTGTTGATTGGTGCACCCTCGGAATTTCAGGAGTGTTGTTTCGCGGTGTTGCGATCGTTGCGGCGATGCATTCTCACCAGTCCGGATCAGACAAAACGGTAGTTTCACTACCTTGGGCATTGCCTCATGTGCCTTACCATACTTGTATCCCTATATACGCGACCACCACGACTTTGTTTTGTGTTATACCTATGGAGTACTTCCTAATATCCCACCAGTTTACGGTGGAGTTTACAGTGTTGTATATACTATGACGCTTATATAAAATGTGTTAAGGGGGATAATGGTAACGCCTTAACACTATTTTGATATTTATATTACTGATAGACATTATCTATTTAGCGTATATAACTACATAGTAGATAGTTTAACGGATCCTTAGAGGATGGTATTCCAACATCCTTTGAGTTACTTATATTTCAGTTGTTATTTCACTTGAGTTGGATTTATTGATATAAGAATGTTAATCCTGACTCGAGTGTTTTGTGTTTTGCTTTACGCTCGGGTCAGACTAAGTGTACCAGTATTAGAGACTCACCTTTGGAGTTGGAGCTTCGCTTGGAGATCCAGCTATCTACCCAGCTTTCAGTTATTCAGTTGATTCCAATGATGTATTCTGATATTGTATTTGACTATTGTATTCGAGACATCTATTGTACCTTATTTAACTCTGTTATGTATATAGTAGCTTCATGAACTACTATCTTTTGTTTCCGCTGCATTTATTACTCTGTGTCTGTGTTCTGTGATTTCTTATTTACTGTATATGTTCAGTTTTGCCAAATTTAAATTAACAATTTGGTATTTTGAATTATTCAAGTCTGACTCGTGCGGATGCGAATAGTCCGAAATAGCGGGTCGTTACACCTCTGAAAGCCGACCAATCCATCTCATCAACCGCCTGCAGTGCCGAACCCACCCATCAACGCAGCGATATCCTCCAACCTTGGTAAATTCTTGCCTTACTTTGGCCACTTGCAGCCCGTTCTTTAGCATGATTATATCTGTATTATATAATAAGTTATATATATATATTATAAGTTTTGTTCAGTTATATATGTTTTATATATCATGTTAGAAGCTGTATATATGTATTAATGCATGTATGTTGTTATATAAGTATATTTAGTCTATGTTGTATACATAAGTATATATATTGATGATGTACATATATATATAAGTTTATACAATTACTACATATATTAGTTTACAGTTTATTTATTTATTTATATTTTGTTTATTTGTTATATTTTCGTACTTAACTGAATTTATATATATATTTCAGTTATTTAAAATTATAAAAAGAAATAAAAGAAATTTGAAAGGTTTTGTGACTTTTTATTTCTTAAGGCCTTTTGTATTCTTACCCTTTCAACTCCAACCGACACCTATTCAATTTTGTTGCCATATCACTTCCTATCTTCAGCCGACCATCTCATTTCTCTTTCATGTAAATTATTTTCTCCTCATCTCAGAAAAACTTCGGCCTTCCTTCTTTGGAAAAAATTTTGGTAAACTTCTTTTTTTCACTTTTCATTGTTTTTTTGATTTGAATTAGCACTTGTTTCTTCCTCTCCTAGGTTCGGCCCTGCCTCCTCCATCATCCTTACAGCCTCCACCACCACCTGAACCCATCATCACCACCTCCTCTCCAACCCCTAGCCTAGCCGTGCACCATTCATGTGAAGATCCATCACCAAATGCAAAATGATTCACCTATACTACCTAGCCGAGCACCACAATGCTTCCATCACCTTCATCACCCCCTTAGCCGCCACCTACACCACCACCTCCAGCCTCACCTGACACCACTGCCACATCATCCTCTTGACCCCACCAGAGATGGTCGTGCCCTTGTGGCCATGGCCATGGTCTTGATTTGCTTGAAAACCATGTGTGTTCCTTGTTTTGTGTATTCTAGTTCATGCACACCTTTGCACCAATTATCCCATGCATGGACAGCCCAATTGAACCCACAACCAGATCAAAACCATGCCTTAGCCATGTATTCCACCTTAAGGCCGAGCCTAAGGAAGGTTGAGAGCAAGTGCAAACATTTTGGCTATGTTTTATGCAGTTAATTCTAACATAGTTTAATCGTTTTTGGGTTGAAAGCTTATGTTAGTTATATTGTTTTGTTTGAATTGTATTCAAGGAAATTAATCTTTGAATCTCCCGCTCGAATCTTTGTCATGCTTTCGTGCCTCTGAAGATCGTTGTTTGTGTGTTTTGGTTGTCATCTCCAGCCTATACCAGTGAGTTATTTTCACCAGACAGTTTATACTTATATAACTAGTAAATCGACCAATTATGAATCTGTAAAATGCATCACCATATTATATCTGATATGTTATGATTATATGATGTTCACCCATGCTTAAACACCTGTTATATCATATGTTATTGTTATATCACGCTGTTCTGTTATTTATATTATTTTATCACACTGCAATTCCCTTTAGATTAGAATCACTATGGGTTGAAATGATACATACCCGAGCGGACTTTAGAATAGGGAAAAATCATTATGGGTTGAACTGATAGGCTGAACGAATTTCAAATTATTTCATTTACTTGGGACTGAGGGTTTGAAATGATAAAACCCGGGTTTTCTTTGTAAATTACGGGTTGAAATGATATATTACCCGTATCACTTTACCTAGGCTAGAAAATGAATTACAGACCCGCAGTTAAAATATGTTTTTCTAAAAAATTTAAAATATTTTAGAAATGTAAATATTATAATATTTTGATTTAAACTTAAATAAAAATGATTTTTGTAAAGTATTATTGATTTTCTAAAGATTTATAAGTGAAATAAATTATGGAAAAGTTAGAAATTTGAAATGTAAGTTATTTTGGAAACTTTAATTTGATGATAATTGGAATTTAAATTAAAAATGAAATTATGATAAATTTTTGATATTTTGAATTTAAATGAATTTAAAATGATTTTTTAATATTAATGATTGTTGAATAAAGTTAAAAATGTGAAATGAATGAATATTTAAGTTGAAATTTTGAAATATAACTAAAATTGGAAATTTGTGAATTTGGTTTAAAAGTAAAATTTTAAGTTAAGTAAATAAAATGAAATTAAGTTATATTTGAAAATTTAAACTTAAATGTTAAGTTAAAAGTTTAATTATATGAGTTGAAATTGAATGTTGGAATTTAATAAGTGAATTATTATTAAATATTGATTTTTTGAATTGAAATTTAACTTTATAAAATCGTGAATTTAAGGAAAATTAAATGATCGTTATAAAAGTGAAAAATATATGATTTTATAGGTTGAAATGATTTAAATAAAAATATAATTGTTTGTGAAATTATATTGAATATTTGATGTTAATTAACTGTATTTTTTAAATGCTATTATTTCTAATGTAAAGGATATTACAGAGTTTGTAATGCTGTAGTTGATATAAATGAACCAAATGGCTAAATTTGAATTAAAGGCTATTATAGCATTTTGTAAGTGCTATAATTATTGAATTTAACTAAGTTTTATTTGAAACTAATGTAACCTTATTACAGCATTTTAAAATGCTGTCTTTTGTTAAATTGAACTGTTTTGAAAGTAACTTTCCGTAGCATTTTCCAAATGCTGCGAAAGGTGAATTTTCACTGTTTTGATAAATTTAAGTGAATGAATGATTTTTGGAAGATTAAATTTTGTAAATTTAATAATTTAATTATTATATGTAATAACTTCATTTTTAATAATTTAAATGAAGTAATTCGATTTGAAATACAAACTATTTTGAAATGTGAATTGAAATGGTATTTTAAAATTTGAATAAAATGAATATGGTTTTGAAATGATATGATAAGTTGGATATTTTGAAATGAATTTGAAATGATATTGAATTGTTAAATGATATTTGATTTTTGAAATATAAATACCATTTTTTAAATTATAACTACAGGTTACAATAACGATTGGTTATTAAAGAGACCGGGATCGGATATGGACATACTCTCTGTCGATACCGAAAACAACTTTCACAGCTGTGTATGCTGTGGAGATTCCAGAATGAAGTAGGATGGTGACGATGTTCCTGAGGTGCATTACGTGGATCCGACTCTCGTGAGTTGGCTTAAGGTGGTTAAACAGGAGCGATCTCGGGCCAAAGGAGGTAGCACCTCTGGCCGGACACACTTCTTCGATACCATTCTATTACTGTTGTGATCGATTGGGTGCACCCCTTGATTTTGAGTATTGTTCAGGGTGGGCGTATGTGGCTGCTGCGTTACCACCAACTCGTGTGCATAACTGGTATATCTACACTGGCATTGCCTTGTGTGTCGTGTCACCTACCATACCGAGCCTTTACTACGATTTTGTTTTTCTCCCGTAGCACGTGTGGTATCTTTTGATAGTTTCCCGATCCAGAGATATCATAATTTTGGATGGACTACTGGGACTATTATATGTGAAGGGTGATATGGGTAGCCCGGAATGCTATTTAAAAGTATGTTTATTTTACTGTAGACAATATTATAATAGCGCAATATTACTATTTAGTAAATAGCTTGACGGATCCTTAGAGGATGGGCGGTCCCAGGCATCCTTTAAGTTACTTGTATCTTTATTACAGTTCACTTGAGTTGGTTTACATTATATAAGTATACATTGTCCTGACTCGAGTGTTTTGTGTTTTGCTTTACGCTCGGGTGAGCCTAAGTATTCACAGCTTTGGATTTTCTTTCTGGAGCTGGTCTTTGCTGGAGTTTCTGCCTATCTGCATTTATACCTATTTCTGTTTCAGCTGTTCTAGTTTATCTCATGTATTAGTGAACTTCTATGTATTTGGAATTTCTATTATGTTGTTTTCAGACTGTATTATGTATTTGGTTTGAGACTCTGTTATAGTAGCTTCATGAACTACTATGTTATTTTATATTCAGCTGCGAGTAATTCTGATTATTCTGTGTCTGTGATTCTGTGTATTTGATTTCATTTGCTCCAAGTTTATTTACAATCTGTTATTTCGCATCATTCAAGTCCGACATGTGTAGATTATTGTCGATTTGAATGGTATGAAAAGGCAGGTCGTGACAGTTGGTACCAGAGCTTTGGTTTTTTTGGCAAACCATTGCCTCTGCGGAGCAAAAACTCATTAGAGATAGGGTATTTCTACCTTAGAATGAGTGAAATCAATCTCAGAATCATATCTTTGTGAGAGACGTATTTTCGAAGTATAAAATGATTTTTCAAAATGTTTTCAAAGGATTTTCAAAGATTATTTTGATATAAAATATTTTCTTATTTTAAATGATCTTCAAATGTTTTCTAACTTCCTTTCTTTCGTATCTACCTTGTTAGATCTTTCTTTATTTAGGATATTCATCCAAATGTACTCTCTTGTATTGTCTTAATTTATCTTTGGCTTGTCTTTATCTTGTCCTAAATTCATTCTTGATATTATCAGGATGAATTGAGGAAATGCCAGAGGTAGGGGTCGTGGTATTGCCCCAGCTCCTCAACATGTTGCTCCTGTTCGATTCACTGTTCTTTGTAAGGAATTCTCTCAACTTGGTGGTACCCCATTCACCAGTTCAGAGAGCATCACTGAGGCTCAGCAGTGGTTGCGGAGTCTTGAGAGGATGTTTACTGGTCTTGACATTACTGATGCCCAGAAGCATCAGTTAGCGGCTTGGAAGTTGCGTGATTCTAATTTAGATTGGTGGGAGTCCGTTAAGGCTAACACCGTCGAAGCTGATATTACTTGGGAGCAGTTTAGGTATCCTTTGTGTTATCTTGAATTTTGTTCCTATTTTCTTTTCCTTTTGAATCTATCTTAAGCTTGCTTTTTGTATCTCTTTTCCAGGGAGGCTTTTGTGGCAAAATGGATGCCAGAAGCTGGGAAATCTCAGCTTTATTGAGAATTTATGGATCTTAAGCAGGGTCGCATGTCTTTTGCAGAGTGTGAGAGGAAGTTCAATGAACTTTTCAAGTTCGGTCCTAGCCTGATTGATACTCCTTTCAAGAAGAATGAGAAATTCATTGCTGGTGCTCGTCCAGAGTATTATAGTCGCCTCATTTCTCATGTTCATGGTTCTTTCACCCAGCTTATGGATATGGAGATTCGCTATGAGAACCCCACATCCAAAGGTCCTGCTGTTTCTGGTGCTCGGTCTTCCTCTGCTAATTCCAAGAAGCGTAAGCCTAATTTCCAGCAGCAGAAGAAGAATTGGCAGAAGCGTTCTGGTTTGGGATCTTCATCATCTGCTCCTGCTCAGAGGCAACCAGTTTATCTCTCCTCCATCACTTGCTTTAGGTGTGATCAGAAGTGGCACTATGCCAATAGCTGTCTTACTTTATCTGTTGCTGCTATTCCTTCACCTGCTCAGTTGGACAGGTGTGATCTCTGCCGTATCTATCTCCAGCCTGGTCATTTTAAGAAGGACCGCCCTACCCAGCAGGGGGGTACGCCTTCTGGTATTTTTGTTGTCATTTCTGCATCATCTCCAGTTCCTCCATCTGCTCCTGCTCTTAGTGATGACCAAGGTACTCTATAGGGTTCGTTTACTTTATTCCATCATCATGTTCATGTGTTGTTTGATACTGGAGCTTCACATAGTTTTATTTGTGCGATAAGTTTGAGCATCTCCTATCTCCTAAGTATGCTTCTGTTCCATTATGTGTTTCAAATTCTATTGGGGGTCCTGCTAACCTTAATCGGATTTGTCGAGAAGTGAAACTTCTCCATTCTGATCATCGCTTTTGTGGTGATTTTTATGTTTTGGGCTTCCATGCTTTTGATTTATTGCTTGGTCAGGATTGGTTAGTGCATCATGATGCTCATATCTCTTGTAAAGCCCGGACTGTTCGTCTTGTTGATGATCAAGGGAATTCCTTGATTATTCAATGCCGCTTGCCTCAGGATTTTGCCGGCAACTTTTTTTATTCTCTGGATTCTTCTCCCAGTGATCTTGATTCGACCCCTGTGGTAAGATTATATCTCGATTTATTTGGTGGTGTCACTTCTTTACCTCCGAAGCAAGAAATTGATTCTTGGATTGATCTTATTCCTGGTGCTCGACCTGTTGTTCTTCCTTCTAGAAGAATGGCACCCCGCGAGAAGGTTGAGTTGGGAAAGCAAATTAAGGACTTGTCTTCCAAAGGTCTGATTAGGCCTAGTTTTTCGAATAGGGAGTCGCGGTGGTTTTTGTCACCAAGTCTGATGGTTCTCTTCGGATGTGTGTTGATTATAGAGAGCTGAATAAGCTCACTATGAAAAACAGATATCCAATGCCTCGTATCAATGACATGTTTGATCAGCTTTATGGTGCCACAATTTTCTCTCAGCTGGATCTTGCCACTGGTTTTCATCAGCTCAGGGTTGCCGAGGATAGCATTCCCAAGACTGCTTTCCTCACTGAGAATGGTTTTTATGAATGGTTAGCCATGGCTTTCGGTTTGACTAATTCTCCTGCTTTCTTTGTTGATTTGATGAATCGTATTTTTCATGATGTGCTTAATAAATTTGTGCTAGTCTTTGTTGATGATATCCTTGTCTTCTCTAAGACTAAGGATGAGCATAAGTCGCATTTGAAATATGTTCTTGAGACTCTCAGAAATCATTAGTTGAAGGCAAAATTTTCTAAATGCCATTTTTGGAAGGATGAAGTCCGATATCTCGAACATATTGTTTCTAGTAATGGAGTTTCAGTTGATCCAGTCAAGGTCGCTACGATCAATGTAAGTCTTTCTTTCTTTCTTCTCTTTTCTTTATCATTTTTAATTCTATCTTTCCTATTGTCCTTATGTTCTCCCTATTCTGTTTCAGGATTGAGAAACTCCAAAGACTCCATCTAATAATCGTAGTTTTCTGGGCCTTGCCAGTTACTACCGCAAATTCATTTATAATTTTGCTCGGATTGCTGCACCTCTCACAGCTTTGACTCATAAGAATGCTAAGTTTATTTGGAGTGATCGGTGTAAGGCTGCATTCAATGAATTAAAGTGCAAGCTAATTTCCACACCAATTCTTGCCGTTCCGAACGGAAGTGAGGGATTTACAGTATACACTGATGCTAGTCGTGAGGGTTTGAGTGTTGTTTTCATGCAGGATGGTAGGGTCATTGCCTATGCCAGCCGTTAGTTGAAAACCCACGAGGAAAATTATGCTGCTCATGATTTAGAGTTGCTTGCTGTTGTATTTGCTTTGAAACTTTGGAGGCATCATCTTCTTGGAAGCAAGTTTGAGCTTTTCACCGATCATCAGTCTCTGAGATATATCTTTTCCCAGAAGGATTTGAATCAGAGGCAGGTTCGCTGGCTTGAGTTTCTGGCTTCTTACGACCTCGATATTAGCTATACTCCCGGTAAAGCTAATGTTGTGGCCGATGCTTTGAGTCGGAAGAAGGCTTTGTTGTGTCAGCTTGTTGTTTCTCCTTCTCCTCTTCTGGATCGTATTATGGCTAAGCAGGATGAGGATGAGATGCTTAGATTGATGAAGGAGAGTGTTCGTAGTGGGGTTGGTGGTAGTAGTGGTAGTAGTGGAGCTCAGATTTATGATAGAGGGATTTTGAGGATTAATGGTGGGATTTGTGTTCCGAATGTTAATGGTTTGAGGCAGGAGTTGCTTCAGGAGAATCATCGATCCAGTTTTTCTATTCATCCTCGTGTGTCGAAGATGTATCAGGATATGAAGAGGCTTTATTAGTGGAAGGGGATGAAGAGTGATATCTCTATCTTTGTTAGTCGGTGTGCGACTTGTCAGCAAGTCAAAGTCGATCACAAGAAACCCCTGGTTTGTTGCAGCCCCTTGAGATTCCCAATTGGAAGTGGGAACAGGTTTCCATGGATTTCATCGATGGTTTACCGTGGACTCGGAGGGGTAATGAGAGAATCTGAGTTATTGTTGATAGACTGACCAAGTCCGCTCATTTTATTCCGGTCAAGTCTACTCGTTCTGCTTCTAGCTTATCTGAGATCTACATGAGAGAGATCGTTCCTCTCCATGGTATTCCTCTTAGTACTATTTATGATCGTGACCCTATCTTTACCAGTCAGTTTTGGAAGGCTTTTCAGGTATCTTTGGGTACTCGTATGAATCTGAGCACTTCTTACCATCCACAGACTGACGGTCAAACGGAAAGAGTGAATCAGATTCTTGAGGATCTTCTTCGTGCTTGTGTGCTTGATAATGGAGGATCTTGGGAAGATCATATTCATCTTTCCGAATTCACCTACAATAGTAGCTATTAGGTACAATCTTATCATCTGTTTTCAGTCTATTCTTGATCTTTTTCTATCTCATTCCATCTTTGCATTCAGCCCAGTCTCAAAATGTCTCTGTTTGCTGCTCTATACGGACGACCTTGTAGATCCCCATCCTGCTGGATTGAACCCGGTAATCGTTTGGTTCCTGGTCCTGATGTGATTTTGGAAGCTTCTGAGAAAGTTGAGGATATTAAGAAGAGGTTGAGAGCCGCTCAGGATAGGTAGAAGAAGTATGCTGATAGGCTTAGACGGAATTTGGAATTTTCGGTTGGTGATCAGGTGTTCCTTAAGGTTTCTCCCTTGAGGAATGTCATTCATTTTGGTCGTAGAGGGAAGCTTTCTCCTAGGTTCATTGGTCTTTCCTCATTGTGGAAAGAGTTGGTTCTTTGGCTTATCGTTTGGATTTGCCCGAGAAGCTTTCTGGAGTGCATGATGTATTCCATGTCTCGCTCTTCGCCGTCGTCTTCATGATCCATCTCTTATTATACAGCCTTCTGCTCTTGATAGTTTGGATATTGATCCTTATCTGACTGTTTAGAGGAAGCCACTTCGTATTATCGACACAGGTACGAAGCAACTCAGAAGGAAATCTGTTAATCTGGTCAAAGTATAGTGGAGTACTGACGATCGAGATTGTACCTGAGAAACGGAGGAGGGCATTCGTGCTTCAAATCCAGAATTGTTCGTTTCAGGTACTATTTTGTTTTTCTATCCTTTTCTCTTTATTTTCCTTGCCCGTTCTTTTCGAGGACGAAAAGATTTGAGTGGGGGAGAGTGTAACAACCCTAGATTTTTGAATATATTTTAAATTTGACTTTATATTTGTTTGAAATTATTTTAAATTTGTTTTATTTGTGAGATTTCATTTCTAAATATTTTTAAAGTGATAATAGAATTTTTCCAAAATTTATTGCATTTATTTCCTATTTTTAAAGGCTAGTTTCTATTTTTCTGCTATTTTCTTCATTTAAATTATATTTAATTAAAACTTATTTAATTATTTTTGTGAATGCATTTTTATTTTATGTTTTTATCTTTATTTATAAATATTTTTCATGTACGTAAAAATTTTCCAAAGTTTATTCCATTTATTTTCAAATTTTCTAGACTAGTTTTCATTTTCTGTGCTATTTTCTTAATTTAATCATATATAATTAATATTTATTTATTTATATTTTGTTTATTTGTTATATTTTCATATTTTAATTTAATACATATATATTTTGGTTATTTAAAATTATAAAATAAAATAAGGGAAATTTGAAAGGTTTTGTGGCTTTTTATTTCTTAAGGCCTTTTGTATTCTCACCTTTTCAACGTGGCTTTTTATTTCTTAAGGCCTTTTGTATTCTCACCTTTTCAACTCCAACCAACACCTATTCAATTTTGTTGCCATATCACTTTCTATCTTCAGCTGACCATCTCATTTCTCTTTCATGTAAATTATTTTCTCCTCATCTCTGAAAAATTTCGGCCTTCCTTCTTTGGAATTTTTTTGGTAAACTTCATTTCTTTTTGTCACTCTTTATTGTTTTTTTATTTGAATTAGCACTTGTTTCATCTTCTTCTAGGTTCGGCCCTGCCTCCTCCATAAGCCTTGCCATCTCCACCACCACCTAAAGCCATCGTCACCACCTCCTCTCCAACCCCTAGCCTGTTTGTGCACCATTCATGTGAAGATCCATCACCAAATGCAAAATGATTCACCTATACCACCTAGCCGAGCACCACAATGCTTCCATCACCTTCATCACCCCTTTAGCCGCCACTTATACCACCACCTCCTCCTCCATCCTAACCTAACACCACTGCCACGTCATCCTCTTGACCCCACCAGAGATGATCGTGCCCTTGTGGCCTTGTCCGTCGCCTTGATTTGCTTGAAAACCATGTGTGTTCCTTGTTTTGTGTATTCTAGTTCATGGACACCTTTACACCATTTTTCCCATGAATGGCCGAATCAATTTAACCTACAACCATATCAAAACCATGCCTTAGCCATGTATTCCACCCTATGGCCGAGCCTAAGGAAGGTTGAGAGCAAGTGCAAACATTTTGGCTATGTTTTATGCAGTTAATTCTAACGTTGTTTAATAGTTTTTGGGTTGAAAGCTTATGTTAGTTATATTGTTTTGTTTGAATTGTATTCGAGGAAATTAATCTTTAGCTCTCCTGCTCAAATCTTTGTCGTGCTTTCGTGTCTCTGAAGATCGTTATTTGTGTGTTTCAGTTGTCATCTCCAGCCTATACCGGTGAGTTATTCTCACCAGACAGTTTATACCTATATATCTAGTAAATCGGCCACATGTGAATCTGTAAAATGCATCACCATATTATATCTGATATGATATGATTATATGATTTTCACCCATGCTTAAACACCTGTTATATCATATGTTACTATTATATCATGCTGTTCTGTTATTTATATCAGTTTATCACGCTGCAAGTTCTTTTTAGATTAGAATCACTATCGGTTGAAATGATACATGCATGAACGGACTTTAGAATAGGGGAAAATCGTTATGGGCTGAAATGATAGGCCTGAACGATTTTTAAATTATTTCATTTACTTGGGACGGCGGGTTTGAAATGATAAAACTCGGGTTTTCTTTGTAAATTACGGGTTGAAATGATATATTACCCGTATCACTTTACTTAGGCTAGAAAATGAAATACAGAACCGTAGTTAAAATATGTTTTTCTGAAAATTTTAAAATATTTTAGAAACGTAAATATTATAATATTTTGATTTAAGCTTAAATAAAAATGATTTTTGTAAAGTATTATTGATTTTCTGAAGATTTATAGGTGAAGTAAATTATAGAAAAGTTAGAAATTTGAAATGTAAGTTATTTTGGAAACTTTAATTTGATGATAATTGGAATTTAAATTAAAAATGAAATTATGATAAATTTATGATATTTTGAATTAAATGAATTTAAAATGATTTTTTTTATATTAATGATTTCTGAATAAAGTTAAAAATGTGAAATGAATGAATATTTAAGTTGAAATTTTGAAATATAACTAAAATTGGAAATTTGTGAATTTGGTTTAAAAGTGAAATTTTAAGTTAAGTAAATAAAATGAAATTAAGTTATATTTGAAAATTTAAACTTAAGTGTTAAGTTAAAAGTTTAATTATATGAGTTGAAATTGAATGTTGGAATTTAATAAGTGAATTATTATAAAATATTGATTTTTTGAATTGAAATTTAACTTTATAAAATCACGAATTTAAGGAAAATTAAATGATGGTTGTAAAAGTGAAAAATATATGATTTTATTGGTTGAAATGATTTAAATAAAAATATAATTTTTTGTGAAATTATATTGAATATTTGAAGTTAATTAACTGCATTTTTGAAATGCAATTATTTATAATGTAAAGGATATTACAGCGTTTGTAATGTTGTAGTTGATATAAATGAACCAAATGGCTAAATTTGAATTAAAGGCTATTATAGCATTTTGTAAGTGCTATAATTGTTGAATTTAACTAAGTTTTATTTGAAACTAATGTATCCTTATTACAACATTTTAAAATGCTGTCTTTTGTTAAATTGAACTGTTTTGAAAGTAACTTTTCGTAGCATTTTCCAAATGTTGCGAAAGGTGAATTTTCATTGTTTTGATAAATTGAAGTGAATAAATGAACTTTGAAAGATTAAATTTTGGAAATTTAATAATTTAATTATTAAATATAATAACTTCATTTTTAATGATTTAAATAAAGTAATTGGATTTGAAACATAAACTATTTTTAAATGCGAATTGAAACGGTATTTTAAAATTTGAATAAAATGAATATGGATTTGAAATGATACAATAAGTTGGATATTTTGAAATAAATTTGAAATGATATTGAATTGTTAAATGATATTTGATTTTTGAAATATAAATATCATTTTTAAAATTATAACTACGGGTTATAATTATGATTGGTTGTTAAAGAGATCAGGATCGGATATGGACATACTCTCTGACGATACCGAAAACCACTTTAACAACTGTGTACGCGGTGGAGATTGCAGAATGAAGAAGGATGGTGACGACGTTCCTGAGGTACATTACATGGACCCGACTCCCGTGAGTTGGCTTAAGGTGGCTAAACAGGAGCGATCTCGGGCCAAAGGATGTAACACCTCTGGCCGGACACACTTCTTTGATGCCATTCTATTACTATTGTGATCGACTGGGTGCATCCCCTTGATTTTGGAGTGTTGTTTAGGGTGGGCGTATGTGGCTGCTGCGTTACCACCTGCCTGTGTGCGTAATTGGTATATCTACCTTGGCATTGCCTTGTGTGACGTGTCACCTACCATACCGAGCCTTTACTACGAGTTTGTTTTTCTCCCGTAGCCCGTGTGGTATCCTCTGATAGTTTCCCGATCTGGAGATATCATGATATTGGATGGACTACTGGGACTTTTTTGTGTGAAGGGTGATATGGATAGCCTGGAACGCTATTTAAAAGTATGTTTATTTTACTGTAGACATTATTATAATAGCGCAATATTACTATACAATAAATAGTTTGACGGATCCTTGGAGGATGGGCGGTCCCAGGCATCCTCTAATTTACTTGTATCTTTAATACAGTTCACTTGAGTTGGTTTACATATTATATAAGTATATATTGTCCTGACTCGAGTGTTTTGTGTTTTTCTTTACGCTCGGGTCAGCCTGAGTATTCACAGCTTTGGATTCTCTTTCTGGAGCTGGTCTTTGCTGGAGTTTCTGCCTATCTGCATTTATATCTATTTCCGATTCAGCTGTTCTAGTTTATATCATGTATTAGTGAACATCTACGTATTTGGGATTTCTATTATGTTGTTTTTAGACTGTATTATGTGTTTGGTTTGAGACTCTGTTATAGTAGCTTCATGAACTACTATGTTATTTTATATTCCGCTGCGAGTTATTCTGATTGTTCCATGTCTTTGATTCTGTGTATTTGATTTCATTTGCTCCAAGTTTATTTACAATCTGTTATTTCACATCATTCAAGTCCGACATGCGTAGATTATTGTCGATTTGAATGGTACGAAAAGGCGGGTCGTGACACAATATGTCTTTTATAAAGTATCAGTCATTTTATATTGTATAAGCCTATAGAAACTTATGTATCAGTTGTATATTTTTGTGACAACAATAATGTTAGTTATATATATATATATAAGATATATAAGTAAAGGTTTTGTTCTGCATATAATAGATATGTTATATATAATGTAATCTGTTAGTATATTTTATACAAGCTGTTTTGTTTCTTCGTTTTACACTCTACTGTTATATACGTTAAGTATATCTATTAGTTGAACAATATGTTTACATAGTAAGCTTTTGTTTTAAATGTTGCGTTTGTTTTTAATGTATAAAGATTTCAAAAATAAAATTTGCATAGGATAGTTATATAAATATGTCTACAGCACATATACACTGTTACCGAATATTATTTACAGTTAGAATGTATATGTTTTGCTAATATAATATTATTTAAATATATAATATAGAGATTTCGAGTATATGTCTTAAATTTTAAATTTACATGTGATATACACACACACACACCCCATTCTAACTATGTAATTTAAATTGAATATTCGTTTTAATAATAATATATTTGCCATTCTATCAAAACTAATTTTGATTGGTTCTCATTGATTTTCCATTATCAGCTTTGTCTGTCGTGCATGTTTTCTTCATCGAATCGTGTCCATCTAGCGTCGCTTTGGAATTCGTAGCTCAATTCTTTGTTTATCATTTAGCCTTGAAAGGTGAGCAATCACTCACGGTTAACGTTCTTATATTTACTAAATTTGGCTTCAATTGAAATGACAATAGAAATATGCCGCGGTTAGTTATTTACATTGCTATATATATGCTTTATTTGTTTCAGTTCACCGGTGACATCTCACACCATTATCTGTTATTTACATTGAAGATATATGCCTATTATATTATTATCATATATGTTCTCACTCTGCAAGTTCCCTGTTAGTTTAGCATTCCCTATGGGTTGAAATGATACATACTGGAACGATCTGTAGAATAGGAGAAAATCGTTATGGGTTGAAATGATAAACCCAAGCGATTTTCATTGAATTTAATTTAGGATTACGGGTTGAATGATATATTCCCGTATATATTTAAATTGTGGATTGAAATGATAAATATCCATATTACTTGACCATAGGATAGAAAATTATATACAGACACCATTGGTCTATATAAATTAATATTTTGAAATGATTTCTATGTTTTTAGAAAGAAATATATGTTTTTAATAAATACTGATTTTAAGGTATTACATATAAATGTATTCTATAAAGTTAAATTTTAGATTTTTAAACTTATATGTTTTGAAAATTTTAAAGTTATAAGTTAGTTTAGAAATTATAAATTTAAAGATTTGCTTATAATTTTCCTGTTTTAATATATATATATATATATATAACAAGTTTAATGTAAATAAGTTTAATAATAAGATTTTATTTATTAATGTTGAATTAATAAAGTTGATTTAATTAATATATAATAAATTTAAGAATTTATTTAAAATTTATATTTTCAAATATAGAGTTTATAATGATTTTAATAAAATTTAGGTTGGAAAGAGAAAAAGAAATTGGTTTGAAATTGAATTTATTTAAGAATTATACTCAAATAAGTTTGATTTGAAATTTATTAAATTTGGGATTTTAAAGATATGACTTTATAACTTGATTTTGATTAAAAGTGATTCTAATGAATATTTCAAATATACGTAAATTTAAATGGTATATTTTTTTTTATTTAAACCTGAAATTTGAAGTTTTATTTAAATGTTATTTGAACGATTAAGTAAATATTTCAAAATAAATAATAGTAAAGTGAATTTGAGATATATATATATATATATATATATATGAAATTATCAAATCTAGTTTTGAAATGTTTGAGTATATTTAAAGCTTAGAAATATTGAAATTGGAATAGTTTATTTTGTGGTTAAAAAAATCTGCATTTAAAATCGATATAATTTGAAATGGTTTACAGAGAAACTGAATGGAGTTGAAATTGATGATTTGAGATTGGATTTAATTTGAATTTTGGGAATTCGAGTGGATTTGAATCGATTTTTGAAATTTGAGGAAAATATTTTATTATATAAAGTATTTTAAATTATATTTAAAACAATTTTATATTATACTTCATAAATTATTTAATATAAACTATTTTAATATAAATTACTTTTAATATAAATTATTTTAATATACTAATTATTTTATTCTAACTATTTTAACTTTTAACTATTTTTAAATAGACTATCTTATTTTATAAACTATTTTACTATATATACACTATTATTGGTGTCTAAACTGTTTAAAGGAAAGTGTTCTGGTTTCAAAGTGTTATGATTTCAAAGTGTTATAATTTCCAAAGTATTATGATTTCTAAATTATGGTTCCTAATATACTGTGACTTCCAAAGTATTATGATTTCTAAGTTATGATTTCTAAAGTATTATGGTTTTAGGAGCTTTATAATTTCGAAAGTGTTATAACTTTGAAATGCTATGATTTTGGAAATGATATTGTATTGATATGGTTTCTTTGAAAAAGGAAGTGATATTGTATCGATATGGATTTTTTGAAAATGGAAATGATATTATATTGACATGGTTTTTGAAAGTGGAAATGATATCGTATTTGGTTTTGAAATGGAAAGATGTCATATTTATTTGCGCCAAAATTGGTCATAACCACCCGATAGTTGATAATTCACAATCACAGATCTCAGATGAATAATAAGTATGGAGATCACTCAGAAAATTCAAAAGAAAGCAGTAAACAACACAGAATTTATAGTGGTGCAGCGATTTGGCCTACGTCCACTTTGAAATAGATGACTTTATTGACATTCACTTGGTGCTTTTAGTGAATTACAGCAGATTACAGTACACAATAGCTCTGAAATTCGAGTACAACAGTAATTGTGAAGTTTGAAATGGAATCCGCCAGAGTCTGGACGCTTCCGAGTTGAAAGATCCTTTTTCTATACGCTTCAGGGGGCTATTTATAGGTGTAGGAGGCTGATATCTCGCTCAAACTTCGGGAGACTCCTTCTGGCACGTGAGTGGGCCCACGCAATCGATCCCACCAAGTTTCGACTCGATCTATGATCGATACGAACCGATTTCTTATCGATCAAGGAATGGTCCAATCGGTCTGAAACTTGGCAGGAACATTCTTTAGCTTGTACGTAAGCTCCTGTGAAAATTTCACGGCATTTGGACTGGTGGATCTCGAGTTATGATCGATACAAGATGATGTTCCTTGGAGTACTGTTTCGTTCGAATCCATGGCTTCGAATCGACCCACTTCGAATCGATAATGCACGTGACCATGCGGCGACATGGCGCGCTCTTCTCGCGCCGATCCTCTTTTTTCTCCGAGTTGACCGTGTCGTATCCATGAATTTCGCCTCGTTTGTATCGAGTGTCGTTACACAGTTCGAATCAATCAACCATGTGCACCTCGTATCGATTCGCAGTATGTTTATTTCGAATCAAGATAGATGGCTTAGCTCGTATCGATGGTGAATTTGTGATGGATACGAACTTAAGCTACCTGATGGATTCAAATAAACATCTCCTTCACGGGTATGAACTAGACATTGGGCGAATCGATACGAAGCGCTTTACTGGTTGATGGATGCGGAGTTGATCGATACGAAATAGTTGCTTGAGGATGGATGGAAACTGATCGATAAGAACGAGGAAATGAGGAAGGGTACGAATCTGATCGATTTGAAATATGGCTCAGCGATGGATACGAACCGTATGGACACGAAATCAGAGCTTATTGATGGATACGAAACCAAGGTCGTTTCCTCCAAATTGCATCGATCATAACTTGAACATACGAACTTAGATTGACCTGAAATTTGGAATGTTGGTTTTCATGGCTTTGCTTGTCGTGTCTTGTCAGTTGTAGCCTGATCTGGACTCGAACAAAATTCATCGATATCCATAGCGAACCTGCATATAATCCATCTTTGTCACGAACTATCTTTGGTTTTCGGTTAATCTTTTGGTATCACGGCCTTGCTAAAAGGCGGGATAACAGTATCGATATGGTTTTGAAATGGCAATGATTTTTTGGTTTTGAAGTATAACTATTTTGAAATGACCGCGGTGTTATAGTAACATTGGGTTGTTAAAGTGATCAGGATCGGTTATTGTCATATTCTCTGCCAATGTAGAAAACCACTTTAACACCCGTGTACGCGGTGGAGATTCCGGAATGAAGTAGGATGGTGGCGACGATCCTATATGAGGTATATACGTGAACCCGACTCCTATGAATTGGCATAAGGTGGCTAAAACAGGAGCAATCGACGGGCCAAGTGATGTAGCTCCTTCGATCGGACACACTTATTCGATTTTCCATTTTGTTACTTTCTGATTGATTTGGTGCGCACCTTTGATTTGGGTGTGTGGCTCGATATGGATGGTAGTTGCTGCTATGCGTTACCACCGGCCCGAAAGTGTAATTGGTATATCTACCCTGGCATTGCCTAGTTGTGTCATGTCGCCTACCTTAGCGAGACCACTACGAGTTTGTTTTGTACCATACTTATGGAGTGCCCTCTAACGACGCCCAATACAAGGGAGATTACGGTACTATATAGACTATGGGAATATATAAAATGTATTAAGGGGAAAATGGGTACGCCTTAACGCTATTTTAATAGTTTACTTTACTAAAGACATTATTGGAATAGCGTATACGACTACACAGTAGATAGTTTAACGGATCCTTAGAGGATGGGTATCCCAAACATCATTTAAGATACTTATATTTCAGTTGTTATTTCACTTGAGTTGGATTTATTGATATAAGAAAGTTAATCCTGACTCGAGTGTTCTGTGTTTTGCTTTACGCTCGGGTCAGACTGAGTGTCGTAGCATTCGAGACTCACCTTTGGAGTTGGAGCTTCGCCTGGAGATCCATCTCTCTATTCAGCTTGTAGTTATCCAGTTGACTCCTGTGATATTCTGATCTTGTATTTGACTATTGTATGGAGGCTTTTATGTATATTAGACTTCTTTTGTATCTTGTTTAACTCTGTTATATATATAGCAGCTTCATGAACTACTATTCTTTTATTTTCCGCTGCTTATTGTTATATTACTCTGTGTCTGTTATTCTATGATTATTTATTTACTGTGTATGCTGAGTTTTTCCAAATATAAACTAATAATCTGATATTTTGAGCAATTCAAATCCAATATGTGTGGATGCGAATGGTTGAAAATATCAAGATGCTACATGTTTATTATAAATGGTACAAATGCAATAATCCCCATAACTATGTGCACAAAAATATGTTAGTATTCCCCCTGAATTTATGCCCCTGGATGTATGCATATGATCAATTATTTCTTTCCTTTTGTCACATTAAAAACGAGAATAATAGTATATAGTATAGAGGATATCGGAGAACATATCACAAACATAGATATAACAATGTTGATAAACATAGAACATACCATAAAGTACCGCAAATGTCGTAACGTTGTACAAATGTCTACAAATGTCAATGTCAGAATATAAAGAAAGCAACATGTAAAACGCAATAAATGTCAATATCAATCGAAATGCAAGACAAACTATGCAAACACATAATAAATGTCAAACTAATGTCGTACAAACCTATGAAAATGATGAAACATAATGTCGGTGTTGTAAAAGTAAGTCTAGGCGGCGCCTAGGCGGTAATCATCGGTGCTAATTGCTTCGTCTGGCATGAAATCAGAAATTCTAGGTGGTCTCGCTGCCTAATCGCTGCCTAGAACCACCAAATACCGCTTATTGCCGAGAAACAGTGAATACACCCGATTTTGTTAATACATTCAATTTTATTTTTCCAATAACATTTTCTTAACCCAATAAAAAATTAAAAAGCCCATATCCATTTAGCTATAGGAAAGAATGAACCACATAACCCATACTACCAGAAATCAAAATGAACGAATAAAATTGTTGGAACCCTAATTTTCTCTTCTTTCAATTTCAACCTGATCATTTAGCTATATGAAATACCAAAGAGCGCTGACGAACAAAGGATGATGAGCACCGAAGAATATCGAAGATCGTGGTTAAATAATATTAAACATTATATATAATTTACAAGTGGTTATATAATATAAAATACATATGATTTACAACTATGGAAGAAAGTATGTTAAATGACATATAACTTCAATTTAACATGCATGCATCTATGCCTTCATAGCTAAAATACGTAATCATAACCATTAATTATATAAGTAGTATTAGAACCTTGTATTTTGATGTTTTGATCATGACAACTATATAAATAAATATTATGTGAACTAACCATATTTGCATGAGAAGATGTTATTCTACTCGACAATAGATTGCAGACCAGAATTTAGATAGAAGTATTAATATTGTTTATGGTTTGTCTATAGTCTAGTCTAGTAGTTAATTTCTGTTAAAATCTCTCTAAAGTGGTATATGCGCGCACGCACACACGCGCGCACACGTATTTAAACTTGTTCCAAATCATTCGAAACCTTAGTTTATACATCAAAGTGTTTAATAAACTTGTTTACGCACAAAACTTTCTAAAAACACTTCAATATAGCAGAACACTTGATATTCAACCGACTGAAATAGGTAGTTCAGTTGACTGAATATCTATGCACATGCACAATCAAATATGAATATTCAGCCGACTGAACTACCCAATTCAGTTGACTGAATTGTATTTTTTTGTTCTACTCCCTCTCTGATTTGAATTTTTAAATTTCAACTGACTAAATACTTTTGTTCAGTCGACTAAAATTGCATAACGGCTATTTTTTCTGAATGATCATTTCAATTCATCGAACAGAAACAACCCTTGATTTGAGAGTTGTTTCCATATCTTTTGATCATTACCTTTCACGATAAGCTGCAACATTTAAATACTATATAGCCTTCAATTCATTTTTTAATGACCTAATTTCTGATTCTATTATCTTATACTTATTGTGTAAACATTCTGCCATTTTCATTCAATTCCCGTTCTAATCACTTGCACATTCAAGCACAAATTCATTTCTGATTAAATTAACTACCTATCTTCATGAACTACACTACATACCATAAAGGAGGAGATTATAGTAAGGGTGTACTTTAAAGACTTATCCATACTATTAAAAGAGAACAACCAGTCAAGAAAATTTTATGTATTATTAAAGTCCTATTCTATTGCTCAGGCGGTTGAAGTCCTATTCAGTTGCTTAGACAGTAGAAGTCATGTTCGGTTGTTCAGCAATGTAATATTTGTTCCTCTGGGTTAAGTAAGGGTTGATAGTTAAATTCTAGAACGAGTTTGGGACTGGACGTAGAACAGAGAATTCGAACCAGTATAAAAATCTCTTGTGTCATTTACATTACTTTTATATTTATATTCCACACTAGTAGATAACTTAATATTCTATATTACGATCTTTAGTCACTTTCAAGTAATATGGAGACTTTTATGAACAATATCGAAAAATGCCTAGTGTCGATTAATCCCCACTTGAACGACTAGTCCCTAATCCATGCCTACTATCTAGAGTCCGTCTAGCGAATTTTACAACCTTGCATAATGTGATACTGTATTGAAGAGGCTGTAAATTAGGAAAAGTCATGATATCTTGAAGGAGGAGTAGAATCCAATTTTGTAAATCTTATGTGCTATCTGTTTGGTGCTAGAGAATGTACTAGAGATCCTAAAGCATAAGTGATAGTGGCATGTGGTCTAGGTTATCTCCCTTTAGATCCCATCCTGGTAGGTCCAGGCGCGTGAAATAAACGGCCGCTGCTCCAGAGCTATGATGTCCTGCCTAAAAGTTGTGAACAAAAGGCTGAGAGAATAATAAGGGAAGAAGTACCGCACTAGCCTCCCTACTTGTACCAACTCCACTCTCTCTAGTCTGGACTGATTTACATAGTCGTCTAAGAAGTGATTTAACAACACCTAAAAACTGCTCCAGTTGCTCCTTACGAATCGTTTGAATCAATTGTTATTATCCCTTAAGACTTGCAATAATGCGAGATTCAGATGTGGATGTATGCATAGGAAAAGTATGATGTGGATAGGATGGACTAGGTATGTCTTCATGTGTTGGCTAATGCACTGGAGTCTCAATAATGATCTCATGTAGAGTTTTTAGTATTTTCATTGCCTTAAGAACCTTTTCATTAAAACACTCGAATACGGATGTCTAATCAGAGTCGCATCATCCAACAGAACTCCAAAACATCGAAGATTGATAGTAACAAATTTCCATGTGGATTATATCTTCGCTTTTCACCCGATCAATTTCCATCATGCTATTCAATATAACATTAACCCAATTTATCCAAATATTTCCAAAAGAACATATGTTGCTTTATGAACCAACGAATAAATTTCATCAAAACTGCTCGTTTTGGGTACTAAATTGTGTTGAAGAAGGCAAATGATAATATGAGCTAGGTGAGTTAGATTTGAATAGTCCAATTACCATTCGTGTTGTAAAGTATTTGGTGAAGTATAGGTTCTTCGCCAAAAATTATCTCATCTAACGGCATTTCATCCGATGAAATTTCTAATATTTCCCCTAGTTCACTTTCATTGAAGGCAATGTCAACAACTTTTACGCAAGCATATAGAACTAAACCTTATCGTAATGCCTAACCTTTAGATAAGCGTAAAACATTTCTATACATCGAGGATATATATCAATTTCATAGCCATTCAAGTTTATAATATTCACTAATTTGGCATGATAATCAAATTATGAATATCGTAGAAGTTTAGAGAGTTAAAGTTCACCGGTCGTCTGCCAGGTGCTCGTTAACCATAAGAGCCTTGAATTTGTTGATATTTTCTTTCTTATTTTTCAATCAATTTTGAAATTTATCAGTGAGAAATTGTCAATAGAACCAAAGGAGGGTGACGAGATGCTCCTTTTTCCTCATCTAATGACCAAAGATTATATTTTTAATTGAAAATTTTGATGAGAATTAAAGGATTGGGTGATGGAAAATGAGGCTAGGGTTTTTGAAATCCTTTTTAATTTTAGGAAAAATGAAAATAAAAGAGAAAGGGAAGTTTAAAATTGTTCAGTGCTGCAAAAAACACATCACTAATGGTCCGGTTTCTCTCAACCGCTGCACCGGTGGAGCATCGTGTTTAGATTTTTTTTTTTAAAAAATTAATACTTATATATATATATATATTCTTATTACATAATTTATACATAAATTTATGTTTAAATAGTTTAAACTCTTTTAAAGAATTTTATAATTAATTTTGATAGATTTTTTATAATAAATATTTTTACTATTTTAAATTTTTAAATGTTGACTTGTAATCTCTTGTTTTATAACCATGTATGTGGAACTTAATTTCAATAAAAAAAAATTGCATTTTTTAATTTAATTTTATTGGAATATCTAATTCTAGCAAGGTTTATTGATCATATATATATATATATATATATATATATATATCAAATCTAAGACTTTTGAAAAAATATTAAGTATTATGAATTACTTGAAAATATTTTTAAATAACATCATTAATCAAGCATATTCCTAGTTCTTGATGTAGTCTAATATATGTATTTTCATTTAATATTTTTTTAAATGTATTAGCAATTTGATTTTCGGTGTTTAAAAGTTCCAAAGTAATATTCTCCTTTTTAAAAAAATCTCTTAAAAAAACGGTGTCCTATATCAATGTGCTTAGCTCTAAAGTAATTTACAAGATTTTTTGCCAAATTGATTACACTGGTGTTACCACGGTAAATAGGTGATCTAGTCAAATTTATGCCAAAATCCTTTAGTGTTTGTTGCATATAAATTATTTGAGTGCAAGCTAAAGCAGCTGATATATTCTGCTTCACACGTAGATAAGGATACACAGTTTTGTTTCTTACTAAACTATGAAACTAAAGATTGACCTATAAAGTGACAAGAACAACTGGTTCTTTTTCTATTGGTATGACATCCATAAAATCAGATTCACTGTATAATACCAATTCGAGTGGACATCCTTGTGGATAAAAGAGACCATAATCTTTAATTCCAATTAGATATCATAAATTTCAGTTAATAGCTCATTGTTGTGATTTGAATTAGCTTGAAATCGGGCACAAAGATACACACTCATCATTATATTTGGGTGACTCACTATTAGATAAAGTAATAATCCACTCATAATTCTGTAAATTTTTGATCGACATCCTTTACACTTTCATCTTTATCTAGGTGAGCAGTTGTACTTGTTGGTGTTAGCTTAGTGCTCATATTATCGACACTAAATCTTTAATTAGAACTTTACAGTATTTTTCTTATGAAACAAAAATTCCATTTTCTAGTTGTTTAATATGTATCTAAGAAAATAATTTAATTTGCATATGTAGGACATTTGAAATTCATTTCTCATTATTTCAGAAAAAACTGTACAAAGTTTTTCATTAGTGGAACCAGAAATAATGTCATCAACGTATATTTGAACAACTAATAAATCATTATTTCATGTTTTATAAAAGAGTTGAGTCAACTTTTCCCACTTCAAAACCAGAATCTATTAAATAACTTTTTAGTCTATTATACTAAGCACGTGGTGTTTGTTAATGACCATATAATGCCTTTCTAAGTTTATAAACAAGATATGGATATTTTTCATGTTTAAATAATGGTGATTGTTCAACAAATACATTTTATTTGATAAAACCATTTAAGAAGGAACTTTTAACATTCATTTGATATAACCTAAAATTGCGATGACAAGTAAAAACTGGAAGTATTCAAATTGCTCTAAATCGTGCAATAGGAGCAAAGGTCTCATCATAGGGATTCTTTCTCATGATTGTATCTTTGAGCAACAAATTTAGCTTTATTCCTAACTATATCACCATTTTCATCACTTTTATTCTTATGTACCCATTTAGTACCTATTACAGCTTTATAATTAGGTCATGGGACTGATTCCCATACATTATTTCATTTAGATTATTTTAATTCTTCTTGCATAGCCATAATTCAATATTTGTCTATTCTGGCTTCTCTATTGTTTTTAGGTTTAATTATATATATGAATGCTAAGTGACTCATTTCATTTAATTGTCTTTAAGTTAATGCTTTATTTCTTACCTCCTCTAGCATATTTTCAATAAGATGATCTTTTAAACTTCTTGGGTTTCTTTGTTTTTATTTTTTTCTATTGAATTAATTATTTCATTAGTAGCTTCATTAGATTTATCTTGTTTAGTATTTTAAAAAGTAGTTGATGGTTGATTAACATTGGTCATTTGAGTATCATCATCAAGCTTGTTAAACGTTTCATCGAAAGGGACAAGTAAAGTTTCTTCAATTGAGTTAGTTCTTTTACTGAATATGAGGTAAATTTTACTTCTTTCTGAATAGCCAATAAAAATTCCTTCTATGGCTTTAGAGTTAAACTTACCAAGATTAGTGTTTAAAATAAAATAAAAATTGATCTAGAAACCTTAAAGATGATATTTTAGGTTTACGTTGATAAATGAGTTCATATGGGGGTACTTGTAGTTTTAGGATGAATTGAATTAGGACTTAGAACATAGCAAGCGGTAGCAACCACTTCAGCCCAAAAATTCTAAGGTAAAGTGGTGCTATCTAACAATGTTCTGGCGCACCCTTGTAAGGTTCTACTTTTTCTTTCAACATCACCGTCTTGTTGTAGTGTTCTAGGAAAAGAATTTTTTGGGTTAATTCTCTTTTTGTTAGAAAAATTAGTAAGTTCATCATTATCGAAGTCTCCTTTGTGATCAGTTTGAATATTTTTAACTTTTAATCTTTAAATTATGAATTCTTTTTACAACGTCGCTAAAAATTTTGAAAGTATTGCTTTTATGTTTTAAAAGTAAGGTTCAGGTGTGTTTTGAACAATTACAAAAGCATATTTATTATGATTTATTGACCTAACTTTGAGTTAGACCAGTTAAATAAATACGATGGTCTATTAGAACCTCTCTTATTGAATTTTAATGATAACAACTATACAATTATGCAAAAGAAACTCTAAGCTTACTGTAGGTATATGAGTGACAAAACGATGATTAACATTGAAATCGAGCTCAATTATTAAAGACAAAAATAGAGTTTATCCTATATGATAGTCGATTTAGTTATAACGTGTAATCTATTATATGATGATTTCACACACACAAATATTGCTTTGAAAATTTGTTTTAAGAAAAATTATATTTTAAAATTTTCCATTAACAAGAAATTAGGATTTAAAAAAAGCAATTTAAAATTTAAAAAGGTAGAGAATAAACATACACTGTAAAATGGTATTTCATATGGCTGAAATATAATTTCAAATGGCTGAATTTAATTTCAAATGTCTGAAATAGCTATTTTTTAAATTGGTTTGTTTTTGTCTTTTCTGTATAATTTCAGCCATTTGATTTCTAAATTCCTCCAGCTGACTTATATGAGAAGAAGTGCCTCTTCACAACAATTCAAATTCTAGAGAGTTGTCTTCTTCCCCAAAGGTTGCAATCCTTCTAATTATTGTAACCTTTAAACTAGAACTCTTCATAACTATAAATAGATTTGAAATCTATTCTTTTCACTCACTAATTCTAACTTACTTTTCTACTTTGAATATTCATGTGAATTACAAAGCATCAACTTTCAACTTTCCAAATCAGCACATTCAAATAATCATCTCAAGTAGAATATTGGAAGGATGTACTTTATTGACTCATTCCTATTATTCAAAAACACATAAAGTCAAATACTTTACTACCTTTAGTTTCCGAAGTCATGTTGGAGATCTTCAGGCACGAAATCTTGTTCCATAGCTCAAGTATTTTGTAGAATACCTATTCCTTTAGGTTAAGTGAGGGTGTTATTTAAATCTAGAAGTCTAGGACTGGATGTAGAATGGGAGTTCGAACTAGAATAAAATATTTGATGTGATCGTTTTTACTTTCTTTACTTTATTTATTCTATGACTTATCTAGTGATTAGTTATATGGATTTTGTATAAGCTATTGGTATACAGGTATTAATTTAGTAGAATACTTCATATTATTTGATCCATAGCGACTTTTAGAGTCAACCATCTGATTCCTCTTATGCGAATTCTGAAGTAGTTCCTTGGTTCAACTATAAAAAAATTTCTTGCACAACTATAGTTTCCATAAAAATATCTAAGTCACCCCAAGAATACAACTCAAGTGCTCGCCTTTAAGAATCAAGTGAAAAATCCTTGCTTAACTAGTGCAAATTACCCAGAAACCCCAAGCTCGAACTTGGGGTTAGGAACTAGTAAATGAATAGACTGATCCTTAAAAACACCAATGGAATACATGGGATTAATCCCACCACATACGTTGTGCTAACACAAGGTTGAATACTTTTAACACAAATGACTCAGTGCAAAACGTATAAGTCATCCGCTTGGTCCTTGCTTATTTCTAGGCAACTACTGGATCTTCATACTTCATCGAACAACCCTGTTCTACTAGAAAGCTCATGCATCAAGTTCAAATAGCAGTACTCTCGGTCATTGCACCATAGGTTAACAGTCAGGGTTTCCCACATAAGATTAATCAACGGGTCAAGACTGAGTTATGACTAAGCAATAAATTCCAAATCCGTGCATAAAGACCTTAGTCAAGCTTCCTTGCCTATATCAAAGAAGTAATAACCATTTCCTCCCAAAAGTTGGTCAAAATGTTAAATTGACTAATATAATCCTTCATTGACAAACTACCCTATCACAAATGGATGCAATCGATCTCAGAAATAAATCGAGACTCAAAGCGACATCTAGAATCAATCCAAGTCATGGCCCGCTTTTCAACCCCTTCTACTACTGTGTGTCACCCTAGAGTGGGTAAATAGGTTGATACTATAAATTATAAAATTTATCGCGGAAGTTTATATAAAATAATTTCAGCACAGATATAACAAAATAATAGTGGCACATATAATAGCAGAATAATAAATGCAGAAATAGAATAACACGGATTTACCCAGCTTCGGCAATACCCTACCTACATGCTGGCCCAAGGTTTCTACCAAAAATTAAGCAATCAGACGCTTACACACATAAGCTCGCGACACCCGCTATTGATAACCTTAACTCTACGCTCAAAATCCTGCCACAACTCAGCCACTGAGTTGCGAATTCTCGAACTACACTACCGTAGTTCGTCCCCTAGTCACACGACTAGAATTTACATAAGTTTAAAAGAAAAAAATGCAAAGTAAAACAATTTAAAAACAATGAAACCCTAATTTATAAATTATAGCTATAATTTGTTTATAATGACCGTCCCAAATATATAGTGATAGAAAAAGTTATCCCTTTATTCTTTTATACTATCGACCATTGTCCTCTGCCTCATTTCTTTTTTCTCGAGCTTAAAAATGGATGCTTCCTTTAGCATTCGTTCCACTTTACAAAAACTAGGTCTTATGATAAATTGAGGCTACCGACTTCAATTGCTCGATCGAATGATGATTCCACGTTGCTTGCTCTGCCGATCGACCGTCCCTTTACTTTTCTCACGGCACCTTCAATTTGAGTCAAGTTTATCTATAGCGAAAATCGGTATAATCGTTCGTCTTCGATTTATACTATGCATGATTTGATTCGAGTTCCTAATTGATGCTGTGATCTATGATATGCTTGAACTCGAATGATCTTTTGGTCGATGATGTTAATGGTTTGTATAGGATCTTAATTCCTATAATCTCGTTCGTATAAATTAGTTTAAATTCGTCATTGCTATGCTCTGGCCATTTGATTTTGTTTGATTGCTTGAGATGATTTCTGACTTCTTTAATTTCTTATATTTCGTTTACTTGCTGGTCACGGCTTTGGTTTCGACTTCCTTGGCCACCACATGTTTGATTTCTAACTTAGTTCGTTCTTTCTGCCTTGGTCATCATGGTTTTGAATTCTTTGTTGACATCGGCCTTGACTTTGATCGTGGTTGACTTCGGCCATTTTGATTCTGCTGTGTGAATTTCTGGCTTGACTCTGTTGTTCATTGTCACCTGACTTGATTTTGTAGTTGTCTGATCATCTCCATAGCATACTTGACTTGCACCTTATTTTTTTCGCTATTGCATGACTTTGGCATTTATCTTGACTTGATACACTCACTTGTATGTTGCTGTTCATTGACTTGATAAATTTAGATTGAATTGGCCTTGACTTTGGTAATGTTTAATATTGAACTGCAGTTGTCTTTGTTCAAAACTGTTGCACTGATATTGCTTTCGGCTTCTTTGTTGTACATGATTGTTTGGAACAAGTGACTTGTTTGCACTGTTGTTTTATTGAGTCTGTACTGTGCATCTCCATTTTTATTTGAGTGTGTTGTAGTCTTTTGCTTGGTTTCCAGGTTTGGTTGCTTCACTTGCATATTGAACTGGTTGCCTCGAGTACATATGTGTATACGATGTTTGTTTCAATGGTGACAATGTTTTGTGCTGGTACACTTGATATCTTCACCTGTGCATGTTGCCTCGAGCTCTGTCTTCACTGCAACCATATTGTCTTGTCATCTGATGGTCTGATTCACTTTAACCTTCTGATCAGGTGCATTTAAGACATGTGCATTGAGCCAGTTTCATATTATAACTAGGCTTGCCTTTGGTCATTGTATTTATGTTCATCTGTATATTAGTGCTCGATGCCATATGAATTTGTATCTACACTTGTATTCAGTTGGCTTGCTCACCGCTCTTTGAGGCTGTTGCATTCATTGTGTAGCCTGGTTTGACCATGCTTCGTTCCTCTGACCAGTCTGGGTTCAAGTGTACATTCGAATTTTGGTCGTATGTATCCTGACCCGTAGTTTTGTATTGCACCTGAGCTGAATCCAGCTTAAAGCTTGGGTTTGACCTTGTGCTGATATCGTGATTTTATTTATATTTCACTTGAGTTGAACCCAGCTTTTAATTGGGTTTGACCTTATGCTCACCTATCCCTGTAATATTATTAAGTGTATATCAGTGTGCACGGCCTTCTGGCATGTATAGCGATACACTGTGCATGTCATAAGTTGCTCATGTTTGATGAATTCAAATGATGACGAATAACCCAAATAACTAAGGCAAAAAATATTTTCAAAATTACATTTTATTTTACACTGCAAAAATATTTTCTTTTCAATTTTACTGCATTAGCATTTATTTGCAGATTGCGCAGATGCTGGATTCAATCTGGAATAGAGTTGATGATAAATACGAGTGTGAGTGAAATGTAGTGTGATGCATATGTAAATGATAAATTATGATGTAATCAATGTATTGTAATCAAAGATTGTATATATAATGAGAGCTCAAACTTGTACTATTCAAAATTGTAATAAATATTTGTTTAAATAAAATATCTATTTGAATTTAAATTCTGTGTTGTTTATTGTATTCAGGAAATATTTATTTAATCTGTGAAAATAAAATAGTACATTAACAAATACATTTAAATGAATATATATATATATATATGTTTATAATCATCGAACAAAAATCATATACTTGCATATTCAACACTGTACCCCGAGGGCTACACCATTTCCAATGCCCACCGCATCTGTTACAATGTTCGCGGACGGTGGAACATCTTATGCAGTATCCAAACAGTCTCTAAACCTATCAGGCATCTCAGACTGCCTATCCGCAGTTGCTCGTGTGCCTCATCAACTTATACAAATAGTTGTAAACGAAGATACCTTAGCCAATAGTGACTAAACAAGTCAAAGTTCAGGAAACAAGTTGTATATGCAGTATTATATTGTAGAAAAATATAGGTACACTCTCTTAACATATCTCAAACTACCAGGTTGCTTTCAAACTAGTCTACTTGATCCTAACGGTTGAGCCTAAGGTCTGATAAGAAGTGCAATGTCCCGCCCTTCGTTATACATTGACTCTATGTTGAATGACAATATCTGACTCCTAACTACCACAAAAGATAGTCCGTCGGCATAAAATTAAAATAAAATACCATACCAAAGCACATTGATACAATCCCATAATGGGATGATAAAATATAATATATTGAAATACATGAATAGAATAAGATATAATGTGCAAGAGATTTGCATTAGCGGGAGAAACTAATAAATAAACATTAATACAGAAGTTGGAATACATTAACTCTATTCATATGGAGTTTTGAATATAGTATCTTAAAAGTCTCATATGCAAAATAACATATCTGCCATGCACTATATCACAAACAAGTATACATGTCCAACATCGACTTCATGACTTCAGAATGCTCTAGTTATCGTGTAAGCCTTTCCCAAAATCACTTACTCCCAAACTACTTAATTGAGTATCCGAGAGTTGTCATGACATAAACAGACAAAGACAAAACACGGATCATACATAAATCCTAGCGTAAGGGTACAATATCTAAATATTGTATTTACATGCAATATATATACATCTAATAAACATGAACAAGGTTCAATGGGTAATACTAATCATACATCGCCCTATTTTATCCATACACCAACAAGTTGGGATGATACATAACAGTGATTCTCTAATTAAAACAATATAGACTATAACAATCCATGCCACTAAATAGGAAAAAATAAGCTTAGGGGTAATATTACACTTCATAAGCAACAGTGCCAAAGATCTCTCAATTCCTATTGAAGCATATGAAATGCAAAACAAATTCAACGATATAACTATGCTAATAACATATCATCTCCAAACCCGATAATGAAATTATGAATATCTATATCCGATAGTCGTATCGAATTGTCATTAGCTACCAAAAAGACCTATCAAGAACCATAACTAACTTATGGACCTTCTTGAAAATTGGCACTTTAAAAGTAGTTGGCATGTAGGTCCTATCGCAAAACCTAATGGTACTACAGAATAGTATACGACCTACTCTAGAATGACATTCCAATCTCTCTCTACCCCTTCTCCAAGACCACGTCTGTAGGTTGTGCGTCTCAATGGTACAATAGATTACATCATCGAGGTCCTTTTCTTCTGGTTGCTTATACTAACATATCGAAGCTGTATTTAAATGCTAAACCCTGCATACACCCTTCCTGCAGATATACAAAATAGTGAAGTATTATCATCCTCGTATGGATCTTGATTCATTCTTAGAGTGCCTCACCCTACCCGTTTCCCTAAGTTAGGCATACCAAACCGACATATATATATATATATATATATATATATCCCAAACTGTCCATCTATAATTTTATATTTTTATAAACCACCTAAACCACATATTTATACAACTGTACTGTATTTTGTCCACTATTTCGTAACCCCTAGTTAGGCATCCAAACTATACATACGCTTAAATTATGCATCAATAAATTGTGTTGAATTTCCATCAGCTACTAGAGAGGCCCATCGAGAGCTACAACTAACCCATGGACTCCCTTAAAAACCAACACCTCAAAAGAAGTTAGCATGTAGGTCATGTCGTAGCACCCAATCATACTACCAAATAATATATGACCTATTCTAGACTAGCATTCCAATCTCTTTCCCCCTTTTTTTTGGGAGCATGTCTACAGATCGTGCACCTAAATGGTGCAATGGATTCCATACAACAATCGATATCCCCAAGTCGGATATACCAAAATAACATATTAGCGCTTTATATACCATATCGGTATATATATATAATATTCTATCCATCTCCCAGTAGCCCTAAATTGTACACGCCAGAACAATAGTTATACATATGGACATTATAAATCGCATAAACTGTATGCATGTGTGTGTGTGTGTGTATGTATGTATGTATGTATGTATGTATGTATGTATGTATGGGGTAAAAATTCAATATCTATATAAACGTACTTTAATGGCGGCTGGATCTTGTATTCCCGAAACCCTAGGCGCAGATGATGATGATGAAGGCGGTGGCTGGAAGGAGGTTAAAAGTAGGGGAAAGACAAAGCTATCGTTTGCCGAAGCTCTCAAATTAAACAAGGAGGCGGCCAAGGCTAGATCATGGATTGAGGCAGTCGGATCTAAAATCGAGCTTAAGGGTAATGCAAACTATTATGCACCATAGTCAAATGGAGAAGAGGTATATCAATTGATAGATGAGGAAGATTATGCTGAATCTAAAAAATTATGGCAACACTCGATCTATGCTTATGTGGCAGGGAAAAGGCCTTATTTCGTTCACTTTAATGCATATATTAAACGAACATGGAAACCAAAAGGATCATGGGATGTTTTTCCTCGCGACAATGGGTTTTACTTGATAAAATTTGAATTGGAGGAGGACTTTCAACGCATTATCAACAGTGGTCCTTGGTTTATGGATAGCAGGCTTATTTTGATGAGGAAATGGGAAGCTGATTTCAACTTTGAACATGCTATGTTAACAACATATCCTATTTGGATCAAATTTAATAATTTGGATCTTGCTCTGTGGAACATGAGATGTATTAGTAAACTTGCAAGTATTGTAGGAAGGCCAATTGACATTGATGAAAACACAAGAAAACTTTAAAAAAATCAAATTTGCTAGGGTACTTGTTGAGATTTCAGCTAGTACAATGTTGCCAAAAACAATAAAAGCGATTGACAAGCAGGGATACATATATAAACAGGAGGTGGAATATGAATTCGTTCCACCAAAGTGCGGTGAGAGTTTGTGTTTTGGTCACACTAATCAACAGTGCCAAAATAAAGTAACAGAAAGATAGATGATTTGGGTAGAAAAACCAAAAAACATAATTGATCTACCTGATTCAAGTAACCCCAAAAACAAGGAGGAGATTACAAAAAATATATAAAATGTCTCCCCCGACAGAGATGACCAACCTAGAGATCATCAGAAGGATTCTATGGTGTCGGGTTGCGTATCATTGCAAGCATCTCTTCTATCTCCTGCTCAAATAGAGAAGACACCTTATATAAAGGATCATCTGAACAGTTCTGAATCCCAGGTCCCACTTCACGATCATCCAGAGCAGGATCAGGCATTGCAGAATGAGGATCCACCACCTGTTGAGCAGAAAAGGGGGGAGGAGGAACTTCCAAATTCTCTATCAGATATCCACAAGATGGACATTGAATTGGATTCAACTGAAGATGAAGAGGAAGAAGAGTTGTTAGAAGATACAAGTAAGTTCACAGAGTGCAATATTGCTTATGATAATCAATTCATAAAGAATGATAAAGGTAGACTATCTGTCTCGGTAGGTACTGCTCCGGTTACTCGGAGAAAATCTACCAAAAAATAAATATGTCCATTTGTTGGAATGTGAGAGGTCTTAACAATGACACACGTATGTTAGGCCTCCACATGTTAAAGGCTAAACATAGACCCAATAAATTAAATAACAACAATTTGGAGATGATGAAAACTCAGTTTGGCAATCAGTGGCAATTCATAATATCTCAAACTAAAGGCAGAATCACAGTAGGATGGGAAAGTAACTATTGGTCTGGTCATATCATTGATAACAGTGATTAGCAATTAACCATTACCTTTCACAATAAAGGGGGATTAGAAATAACAACCACTTTTGTATATGCTAAGAACTTAGCTTCGGAAAGGTTGACCTTATGGAAACAAATTACTGATATCTCCAAAAACATTAACACTCCTTGGATAGTAACTGGGGATTTTAATGATGTTCTTAAAACTAATGAAAAGAAAGGTGGTCTTACACTACATGTGGCACAAGTGGCTGAATTTAATAACTGTGTATTATCTGCTGGTCTTGCTGAAGCATTCCATTCAGGCCTGAAATATACATGGAGAAGTGGTGAGTCCAAGAAAATAGCATTAAGATTAGATAGAGTTCTTGGAAACTCAGAGCTGTTTAATAAAATTCCAAAATTTAAAGTAACCTGCCTTGTTCGACAAGTGACCACTATCCCCTTTTTGTTACAATTCAATGAAGATGACATTATGCATAAGAGAAAACCATTCTGATATGCTAATCACTGGCCTCTGTTAGATGGATTTGATGAAGTTGTGAACTTCAACACAGTTAAGATTCCTCCAGGTAACCACATGTATCGTTTTGTGATGCTCATTAAAATTATGAAAAATAGACTCAAAAACTGGAATAAGTGTAGACCCAAGAACACTGATAAAATCACAAATATCCAACATTTTTTAGAAGAAACTCAACTTAAACTTGATGAAGACCCTCTAAATGAAGGCTTGAATGCAGAATTTTACAAGTTAAAAGAAGCCTCAAAGAAGAAATTCACAAGAAAGCTGTTGAGTTGAAACAAAAAGCAAAAGAAAGATGGTTGAAACGGGGTGATGAATGTAACAAATTCTTCTACGCTAAAATGTCCATACGAGAACATCATAACAACCTGTTGAACTGCATAGATGAACAAGGAGATACATCAAGACATATAAGGAACATAGAGGAACAAGCTATTACCTATTTTACAAACTTATATAATGGGGATAATGATGATCAATTACCTCAGGTCATTTGCAGAAGGAAAATCTCTGCTGAAGGAAGCAATATGTTGACAGCTCCGATTATGGAAGGGGAATTGAGGGATGTTGTCTCCTCCATCCACAGTGATTCCTTTCCGGGACCTGATGGAATGGGGGCAGCCTTCTTCAAAATGTACTGGATAAACCCGAAAGATATTATGTTAAAAGCATATAATGAAGCATTAAATACAGGGGAGTTCATTCAAGAAATCAACCATACATTTATATCCCTCATTCCTAAAGTTCAAAAACCAGATAGAATTGAAGAATATAGGCCGATAGCTTGTTGCAATGTCACATACAAAATCCTTAGTAAGATTATTTGCAAAAGGTTGAACAAAGTTTTACCAGACTTAATATCACAATGTCAAAGTGCATTCATCAAAGGTAGACTCATCTCTGAAAATTCCCTAATGGATCATGAATTGATAAGGAACTTCAATAAAAAGGGAGCAGGAAAAATGTGCATAAAAGTGGATTTGCAAAAGGCCTATGATAAAGTCAACAGAAATTTCATTACTCATATGCTAGAATCAATGGGGGTCCCAATGAATCTAATAAAATTGATAAGATTCTGCCTAGACACTCCAACTTTCTCCATACTGATTAATGGTAACCCCTACAGGATATATTCAAAGTAATCAGGGAATAACGCAGGGTGACCCTCTATCCCCCTACTTATTTGCAGTAGCAATGGAATGGTATACCTTACAAATGGAACTGGCATATAATCAGGGATTTATTCAACCAATATATAATAACCTTCCATGTGTTACTCATTTACTATATGCAGATGACCTCCTAGTGGTGGTCAAAGGAAATTTAAAAGCAATTAATAAAATTAAAGCAATTTTTGGAGAACTGGAAAGGTATGCGGGCCTCAAATTGAATGAAATGAAAACCAAATGCTACTTCAGCAAATACTGCCTTAACAAATAGTCTATGCTTGATAAACTAGGCTTCACTGAAGGGCATCTCCCAGTCAAGTACTGGGGGGTACCTCTGTCAAACAATAATATTACAGATGCGGAATGTGGCAAGCTTATAAACGAAATCAGGGACAAATTACAAGGTTGGTGGTCAAAACTCTTATCGTTTGCTGGAAGAGTGGAGCTAGTACACACAGTCATAACTTCCAAAGTTAGATTCTGACTTCAATCTTTTCAAATTCCCGATTGTTCTATTGCACAATCAACTCAGTTTGTGCTGATTTTATCTGGAGGGGAGGGATGCACAAGGTGAAATACTCAGATTTATGCAGGAAAAAGAAAGAGGGTGGAGTTGGATTGAAAAATCTTTTTGAATTTAAAAAAGTGTACTGCCTCAAATTAGCCTAGAATGTATTAACTTCAAACAAATTATGGGCTTCCTGGATGAGATCTAGATATCTGAAAGATAACTTCTGGACTACTAGATTAGATAACAATGCTTCAATTACTTGGAAAAACATTCTTAAGACCAGAGAGGATTTTCAAAAGTATTTAGATAGAAAGATTGCCAATGGAAGGAAAACTGACATTTGGAGAGATCCATGGCTTAACTCTAAAAGTTTGATAGACAGGCTTGGTTGGGATGCATTCTCGGCATATGGAACACCAAACTGGAAAGTAGCAGATATAGTTGAAAATGGAGAATGGCAATGTACTAATAACTTACTAACTCTCAATTACCAAAAAGAAATTCGAAAGAAATATATCTACAGATAAGAAACTGAAGATAAATGGATGTGGAAGGTTAGTGCAAATGACCATTTCAAGTTCAAAGACATTTGGGAAGAATCAAGAAAGAAAAGCGCTGAGGTTAAATGGTCTGATATAGTTTGGAGCAAATCTAATCCCCCCAAAGTGGCGCACGCACTCTACAAGGCGATTCTGGGTAAACTACCCACAAAAGACAGACTAAAAAAATGGAAATTTTTTGAAGACACAACATGTCTCTTTTGCTGCAAGGAAGAAGAAACTCATGACCACTTATTTTTTGACTGGGAATACCCGAAAAGAATTTGGAACAACCAAAAGAACAGACTTCAGCTCAACAAATGTGCTACAAACTTAAAAGATGAACTGGATTACCTGCACGATGGGAGTAACTTCTCTAAGCTGATGAAGGAGCTCGGAAAAATTGGCCTCACAACCTGCTTGTGGTTCATCTGGAAGGAACAGAACTGTAGGACTTTTGAAGATAAAAAGCAAGATACTTTAGCTCTCACAAATCAAATCAACGGAGAAATTGCTATTATTATCGAAAGAATTCCTAAGAAAATATTCACCACTGCATCGGCACAAGAAGAATAATTACTGGCGAAGTTGAGGAAGATGGAACCGAGCGGACAAATTCAACCAAGGAATTGGCAACCGCCATAGTTGTAACCTATTATGGAAAGGGAGTGGAAGAAGATAGCTTGACTGTGTTGTTTGTCGGCCCATTATTTTATTATCTCTTTATGTGCCATGTTTTGCTATGGGCCGCAAAGCCTGATTAGTAATCTAATTAACCTATTTTCAAAAAAAAAATGTATGTATGTATGTATGTATATAACCAGTCCAACTATATGGAATTAATAAACACATGTCTTGCACATTTACATACACAAAGGTAGTACACAACCAAAATAAAAAAATCTATCATCTCAATATCAATAAAGGTTCACACATATAATCATATAAACAATTCAGCAAAAATGCAACTTGCTTATGTAACTAATCTAGCAAATATATCTTCTTTGTATTATTATATAGAAGTCTAAAACTTATTTATAAGATAATACTCTCGCCTGTCAATCCTATTATAGCCAAATATCACATAATTCTTCTATTAAAATTAAGTTTATCTATTAATAAGGCCTAAAAATATTAATAGCTCATGTGTATACACATATATCACAAATGATTTTTTAGGTCTAAAGTCAATAGATCATTTTATAACTTTAATCAAAACCTATTAAATAATACAATACATCTTTTGTAATTTCTAACTTCTCAAATCACCTTTATAAAAATTCACTAGTTAGTTAATTATTAAATTACACCACAATAAAATAATACCAGGGTTTAATAAACTTTAAAGCAATGTAATATAGGTTTAACGTCCTAAATAATTATATTAGTCTTACAGCTTATTTTAAAAGTTATACTTTTAACTTCCAGTTAGTAGTAAAATATGTAACAATATTTCTTCATTAATATATCATGAGTTTAATTAATTGATAATCATGGTATAAACTAATATCAAATCCATCTAACTCTATTCGATACAAATAGGGCATAATACATATATATGGGATCTTGAACAACTACCCTGAATATCTAAATAAAATATATAACGATATTTTTATTTCAGATATAACTATAAATTGGAGTTTAATTAATTTATAACCATGTTATAAATTAACATCAACAATATCTAACTCTATTCAATATGAATTGAACAAACATAATATGTATATATATGTGTGTGTGTGTGTGTGTGTTCTACTCATATTAAATACATACAGATACAGATCTTAATCAATTATCTTGAACATCCAATCAAAACAATCCATTCAAATGAAGAAATAATTACCATATATATTATTTTTCCTCTTTTGGGTAATATTTTTCAATATATATAATTATCCGGATTTATATCGAAACATAAATTCAGAGTTAAAATTCCACTCACCTATACTATAAATTCTCAAGTGTCTGAATTCAGTCCAAGCTCAAGCTACTAGATAATCTCACCATGAGTGCAACGGCAAAGACCACATCTGGATTGGACCTCATATGCAAGAGATACAAATTTAGTAAGAAAACAAATTATAAATATTGATTAGTTAACTTAATTGTCTTAATTAAATAAATCCCTCAACCTTAATCCTTCTTCCCAAAAGCCTACACACTCCAAAAACATGTAGGAATGAGAAAACCAACCTTCTTTCCTTGAATTCTCCCTCCTCGCTTCACAAATCAATGCACCAACTTAGCCAACACGCTCTACTACGCGAGCTTTACACCGTGCACCCTAACTTGAAAGGTCCGACTCCCCAGTACAAATCGCAACATAACATCCCCCCTCCTCCAACGGCTTTGAAATGTCACAACCACCAAGGAGCCATTGGAGCTCTATCTGTTGATGCTAAGAGGTGGGTGTCGCCGAGAGAAGTGCAACTGTGCCCTTCACTCCATGTAATATCCCTTTCATCATCGCCAAGGCCGAACCCTAGTCGAAGACATGAAAATGTAGATCATCTCGAACATAGCTGCACATTATCAAGCCACAATAGATGTGAAGCTCTCTTCTCCATGAGTCCAGCTGATCCAACCTCGTTGACATTCGTGGCTTGTTGCTCTCGATCTAATTGGAAAAGGAGTAACAACCTTTTTGCGTTTATAGTGACAAGGAAGGGAGTGAAAATGGAAGAGAGAGGAAGTATTTAAGTATGGGGAATTTATACATAATAAAGTATATATTTTCTATTTGATATCTCAAATGAATTGTCATACATTTTGAACTCATATGATCACACAGTACATTCGAACGCCATGAAACTTGTCGATGCACATCATCCCATTTTTCTGGTCTCGAGGGTATAAATTTTTTCGCTATCTGAAACAGCGCTAATTGATGATAGCTTCATGCATTTAGGAGGCGTTTTGGCCATTAGTGTTGGAAATAGGTTAGCCGTAGCCGAGTTAAAGGTAAATTTCAAAATTTTCCTTTAATGGGCATATGCAGTTTAAATCCATGTATAACTTTTCTAATTTTGATTTAAATAAAATCAACGCTTTCTTTTTAAGTTTAAAATAATGTATTATTTTATATTATTCGTATTATATTAAATATATATGTGTATCGTATACACACATGTGCGTACGTGCACATGCAATTGGATAATGTGTATATGGTTTAACATGCAAGTGTATAGATGTTGGGAATTTCATGGCAACAGACATGTTATGCCCTCTCTATATAAATGTGTTGCCTAAATATACATATATTGCATTAAATTATTTTATAAATTTAATATATAGTTATTTAAAATATTAGTTATAGATTATTTGTATAAGCATTTATGATATATATGTACATACACACGCGGGTGCACGTGTGTGTGTGTGTATAATAAGATTAAAATTTTATTTCATATATTAATTTCTCAAAGTTATTTAAGTATTTATTACATAACACAAAACCCAATCTACATACACATACATATTATATAAACATATAACTAGTTATAAATTAACATAAATGTATATGTGTGTACGATTTTAGTTAAATAAACTTGTTATTGCTCTCGACCAGAAAGAAATTTGTATTTTATTTTTATTTTTTCAATTTAATAATATTTTAATAAAATGCTTACTAAATAATTAAAAAACATATGGAGTAAATAGAAAAAATAATTAAAAATTATTTTCGAAAGCATAACGTATGTTTTATTTTATATAAGATTTTTCCATAATTTTATAATATTTATCAACTTGTATAATTGTATTTTGCTTATTTAACTGATTTTGAAAAATTAAAGTAAACTCTATAGTCTGATACAAAGTCTTTGGTTGAATATCAACAATTATTGTTAATCAAATTACTCTAGCTAAAGATTTTGACTTTTATTTAATTTCAGTTCTAACACTTCCACTCGATCCAACTCTTGAATAGTGTTAGAAGTGAAACAATATTCAAGGAAACGAATCCTCTCTTGAATAGTGTTTCACTCCTAACACTTCCACTCGATCCAACTATAGTCGTTCAATGGTTACCGTGCCATGATTTAACTATAATCAAAGTGGAGTTTTCTATTGAAGACCAATGGTATTCTCAAGTCAAGTGAACTGTATAATATAGTCATCTAGATATATATTTTTTGTTTGATCTTAGTTATATTAACTAACAGAAAACAACCGAATGAATCATCCCATAGTTATCCAATAACTATCAGTACGTAATCCCTCAGTGCCTCTCGGCAGTTATGAGTAATACATTATTCAACATTTGAAGAGCATTACGTACCCTAGTCTGAAAGAATGTATCGTTACCTAATCTCGATACATCTTGATTAGGAATATTTAAAATGATGTGTTGATTATATTGTGATACAATTCTCATGATTACAACTATTAGTAACTACTATGGCAAACACACCATTTATGGTTTTTAGTTAAATATATTTTAATTAAACATTTAATTATTTATAACATATTATAAAAAAAATATAACAGGGTGAAAACACCTTTATTACGAACAAGAATTGATTATAGATTTAGTAATTTACAATAAATTATAAAATGGCCTCTAGGGCACAATCTTAACTCTACCAATCTACCACTTGCACTTAGGGCCAATTATGGAACCTTAATCTCATCCCTTTGATCGGCTTCTCCAGAACCGACTAAGCTAGACCCTCGTGAATGGATCTGTTATGTTGTCATTGGTATCTACCCTCTGTATCACAACATATTTTTTCTCAACAAATTCTCCGATAAGGTAGAACTTGCAAAGAATATGTTGTTATTTTTTATGCGATCTAGGCTCTTTCGCGATTTGTATCACCAAAATGTTGTCATGGAACGATGCTATTGGATTCTCGGTATCGAGAATCATTACGATCTCACTGAAAAACTTTCCATTCAAACTGCTTCTTTAGTTGCTTCATTGAGGGCAATGTATTTGGCCTCCACCATTAAATCATCTATTGTTTATTATTTGGAAATTTTCCAACTGATAGCTCTGCCATTATGTGTAAAAACATAAGCAAACACCGATTTTCTATCATCATCGCTATTCGGTAAGCTAGAGTCAGTATACCCCTTCGTAAGGAGGTTCTATTCTTGTATATGAGGAATAAGTCTCGAGTATTTCTTAAATATTTTAGTATGCACTTTACAGCTGTCCAATATTTTTCTCTAACATTAGACTGGTATCGGCTTATTTATCCTAACGTATATGCCACATCCGATCTAATACATAACATTGCATACATAAGGGATCCTATAATTAAAGCATAGGGGATCCTATTCATACGCTTTTTCTCCTCATTTATATGAGGAGTTTCATTCTTAAAGAGGATGATTCCAGTTTGCGTTGGAATTTCCATGCTTAAGATTATCCATACCGAACCTTTTCAGCATGGTATCTTTTTACAGGGATGGGGATAATCCCAACAACCTATTAGATATATCTTTATAGATCCTTATGCCTAGTATAAGGGCTGCTTCTCCCATATCCTTCAGGAAGAAGTTCTTGAAAAGCCAACCTTTCGCTGATTGTAATAACGAGTTTTCATTGGAAACAATAGAAGATCGTCGACATGCATCACTCAGAATACGATAGCGTTGCCTTATTCCTTTCTATAAGTATAACCCTCATATAAGTTTTGATAAAAACCAAACTATTTGATTACCTTAGTAAAACACTTGTTCCAACTTCTTGAAGCATGTTTAAGTCCATAAATGGCCATTAACAACTTGCAAACCTTGATCTCAATCCCACTAATCATAAAACTGTCGGGCTGCGACATGTAGATGGTCTCTTCCAAATCACCATTTAGAAATGTCATATTTACATCTATTTACCATATTTCATATTGTAACACCCCATATATTAGTGACATTATTTAGAATATTTAATTAGCTAAATAAAATAAAATAATGTAAGATGATTAGTAGATTGAGATTTGATTAAATTAAGGGTAGACATGCCATGTTAGTGAATAGCAAAATGAACTAATATGAATAAAAGTGTTGGAAAATAAGGGAGGGAAAAATGGGAAATAAGATGAACTTATGTCCTAAACCCTTGATCAAACACACGTTCATTTGATTTTTCTCAAGTAAAAATACCCTAAGGTCGGCCCATTTTCAATCTCAAGAGAAGATAAAGCAAGGATTTGCAAGCGGAAGAAATAAATCAACATAATCAAGGTCAAATCTCACATCTTTAATCCCAAAGCTAAGATGAATAATTACTACACCTCACTTTCTTATGATTCTGATTTTAAGGTTAAATCCGAATTATTTGCAAGATTATGCCATGTTTTTGGATAATTAAATGATATATATGCTTGTTGATGATTTATGCTCATTGATATAGATTTCTATGATATGTTCGATATGAAATCCTTATTAAATACATCTAATTGCCTTGCGAATTTAAATATAGATCAGAAATAATATTTTAGGAATGTGTTTCAATTTTCATAATTTACTGAATTAGTGTGGATTTTATGTTTATTTTCTAGTGAAGAAAATGATTTATTGGGTTATAAATTATTTACGGCAAAATAAATTTTATAAGTGTTAGAAAACACATTGAAAAGGATTTTCTGGAATTTTTATAGAATTTTCCTAAGTGTTTTGTTGAATTTAAGGTATGCGACTTAAATGTTTTATATATTTAATAAGGGAGAAGGGGTATTTTGTAAAATAAAATTATAGTTTAATTCTGAAATTATAGCAGCACTTTTAGAAAAGGAAAATTATTAACCAATAAAAGTTCGACAAGCAAGGCAAGTTAGTTAAAATATTTAGTTGACAGGGTTTAAAATCATAAATTCATGTTAAAAGCATGTTTTGCCTCTTTTGATTTCACCCTGGTAGCTTTCGACTAAGACTCTCCGCCTCCTTCCACAAACCAATGCATATAGTATCAATATCTTGGTACACAATGAATATGACAAATGCAAAAGGTAAGAGTTGAAACCAAGGGATTCTGAAAGGGTCGAAGCGCCTTGTTATTTTTAAAATTAAAGTAGCGCCTACTTTGCTTTCGAAAGGATAGCTTTCAACTCGTTTGGCTACCGACGGAGTCAAGTATTTTAAAGTTAGAATCGTTTTCACTCGTATGTTTTAAATAATGCTTTCTAATGGGTCTAAACCCCTAGCTGTCTCCTTTTATCCTTTTGAAGCTAATGGTTTCGGAAGGTATACTTACTTTCAAAATTAACCACTTCTCCAATGTTTTCGAAAGGATAGTTTCGACACCATCACGTCTTTATTTTGGAAACATTTTGAAAGGAAGGCTTTTGACTTAGATGTTTTAAATGACCCTTTTGTTCTAATTGAAGTGTAACCCAATGGTTTCGAAAGAGAATAATTTCGACTTAAATGGTTTCGAAAGAGAATAGTTTTGACTTAAATAGTTTCGAAAGGTGTTTTTCCAAATGTTTTAAATTGAATTGAAATGCTTTCGAAAGGTTTGAGTTTCTCAAGGTTTAATGCTTTTGAAAGGTTTTGAAATTTGTTTCGAAGGGGTGGTTCTTTCGAAGGAGTCGAAAGGTGTTATTTTCTAATGGCTTCGAAAGGGTTGAAATGGAAGGTTTTCTAAAGGCAATGTTTTGAAATGTTTTAAGATATGATATCCAAGATTTTAATGTTTTTTAAGGAAGGTTTTGAAAGGTTTCGAAAGGGTTTTTAAGAAAAGTTTCAAAAGGAAGGTTTTGGCCTTTTCGGTCTAGATAAATGAAGGGTTTTATGTGGTTTTGAAAGAGTTGCTTTCAATGGTTTTGAAAGGGGGACTTTTAGTCGAATCAAAAGGGTACATTCAAGTGTTTAAAGGACTTTCATCAACAAAGATTTATGCAAAGTATATATATGAGATGGCAAGGTGATTTTGAGTAAATCATAGAGTATGAATATTTTCCTTGTTTAAATTTAGTTTAAAATGTTTTAAATCAATTTTAGATGAAAAAGTTTTTAAGGAAAATTATGGGAGGGTATCCCTAAGGAAAATGACTTAAATATTAGAATACCAGATGAGACTGGTATAGAGTCGCGCCTCATGCATTGACTATTGGTCCTAGCTAATTTAGTCCAAAATTCTAGTGTACAGGGCTTTGTCATAGGTAAGACCAAAATTGTGATTACCCACAGAAGGGATTATGTTTTGTACACAGATAGCTTATTGGTGAGTCCGAAGAACATTAGATCAGGTGATCTTAGGAGATGCTAAGTTAGAGATAGACCATCGAAAAGAGAAGTATTTAATAGATAGTTAATGGTCAGACCATCTAGAAGAGGAGTATCTAACAGATGCCAGATTATTTTATTATTTTGTCTGGCAGGCCCGAGTCAGCCGAAGGTTAATAATAAGCCAAACAAAAGTATAGTATTCGGATAGATAGTCCGTTTATTCCCTTATATGTATATCTATATAATGATGCTTTACTGTTTTAACTAGTTTTGGTTGCAGGATTAAGAATTGCAAAAAGATATGTTTTAAAAGGATATTAGTGAGGGGAAACCCATTCTGCTAAGCGGAGTGGTTTCACTTAGTATCAAATAATCGAGATGTATAGTATTATTTACACCAAACTTTATGCCTAACTCGAAGTTTATGTTTTTTCCCTTAAACTCTTGGGTGCTTAAAATTGATTTGATTAGGTTGAGGGATTGAGGTTTTTCAGGTTTTAGTAGGATGATGAATAAAGCTGTGGAGGCGAGCAGGAGGCTAATGGATAGCTATTTAGGAGTTCCAGTTCTTGTTTAAGTTGTTTTATTCCGATGTGTACTATGTCAGTTATAACAATATTACACTGATCATCCAAATGGGCATCTTCATATGCCGCTTTTGGTGTATTTTGTAATAAGTAAATTTTATCATTGTCTGGGAAATGTCATGGGATTGTGCATTATGAATATGGAAAATATGTTTTGAAATGTAATGGAAAAAATTCTGTTTTGAAATCTGTGATATTCAAGTGCTTCTGATATACCATTTATACAGCCGTATTTAGTCGCTGAAAGTTAACACTATGGATGACTGCAGCATCACTAGCGCTTAGCTTTGGGCCTCTAGATTGGAAATGTTACAACTTGGTATCAAAGCATAGGTTTATTAAATACTTTAACTAAAAATGATTTTTGGGAAACATAATCCCTAGAATTTAGAGTTAAGATTGGGGTATGAGACAACGCTGTAGCAACGTACTTGAATTTGCTATATTTAGTATATGCTTTATATATAGACTTCTATCTTTATAAGGCTATTCTTCAATATCTCACGAGGCTTGAATACATAAATGGACAAAAGAAGAGGCAGAGTTAATTTGGGAGGAGACAGCATCACTACTAATGGAAATGCCCGACCAAAGGCTAAAAGAGGTCAAGGTAAGGCTCAAGCTGAGAATATTTGTGTTGGGGTTCCCAAGTGGACAAGGCAGCTATGTATCATTTTTTCATAAACATGTTTCAAGTTGGAATCGCTGCCGGGGTTATTGGAGGAAAAGCTGTAGGAGGAGTTCAAGCAGCTCCAGAAGTCAATCAGTATGCTAACTTGAGTAAAGACTATGCTAGGCTTGGAGGGAAGCCGTTTATCAAAACTGAGGATGCTATAGAAGTGGAGAACTAGTTGTTACACTGTGAAAGGGTATTCGCTTATTTAGGGCTCAACGACGAGCAAAAGAGGAGACTTGCCTCGAGATAGCTTCAAGAGGCAACTTTGCTCTTGTGGAACAGTGAGACAATTGGGGTAAATGAAGAGGAGATGACGTGGGTGGAATTTAGGAGAAGGTTCCAAGAAAGGTTCGTATCAGTAATGGCATGGTCTGTCTTGATTAGGAAGTTTGATGAGCTTGAGCAAGGAGAAATGTCAGCTTTGCAGTACGCTAGTAGGTTTGAAGAATTGGCTAGGTATGGGTATGCCACTGTTGACACGATGTTGGAAAGGAATGAAAAGTTCATTAAAGGTTTGAAGCTAGAATTGGTTAGGGCCACTTTGTCGCACATCCGAGATCCATGTGATGTAGTGGTAGAAATGGCGTTGAGACAGGATGAAATGTTAGCTTGTTTGGAGAAGAAGGAGGAGAAAGAGGCCTAGGTTGGACAGGGCCAAAAAAGAAAAAAAATCCATAAGAAGAATGCTCAGAAGGGAGGAGCAGTGAAGAAGGGAAAATCTGAAGTAGTCTGTTACAAATGTGACAGGAAAGGCCATTATGCTCATGATTGCCAAACAAGCAAAGTAAAGATGACTACTGAGAAGAAAGGAGTTAGATGCTTCAATTGTGATCGGGTTGGGCACTACAAGAACCAGCGCAATCAGCCAGGTAAAGGAGAAAATGGCCAAGTATTTGCATTGGAACCTGCTACCTCGAAGACGACAGTGCAGAAGAAAGGAAAAAGCAGTATTGGGAGGTACACTTCAGAACCATGGTATGTCTGTTGCCATTTTTTGATACTGGTGCATTGCATTCTTTTATATCTCGATGTTTGGTGGATAAGCTTTACCTAGAACCCACATATTTGGTTACATCCTTAAGGGTTGCAAATCTGATAGGTGGGTATGCGACACTTGGGATGAAGTGTGACCACTTAGAGTTTGACTTGTTAGGCTACACCTTTGTTTGCATTTTGCATGTATTTGACGTTTTAGGGTTTAGAATTATACTGGGTATGGATTGGTTAAATACGATGCTAGGATATTACCAGGATCGGAAAATATCACTTAGACACCCGAATTGTAGTGATCGGTTAGTTCATACCATAGAAAACCCAAGTTGTATGGTGAATGATTTATTGGTTGTTATGGAGTTATAATATGAGTTAGAACATGTTTTCATAGTTAGAGAATTCGCAGATGTTTTCTAGCCGGTAGTTGGATTACCACCGAAATAAGTTATAGAGTTTCGAATAGATTCGGTGCCTGGAGCAGAACCGGTGAGTAGGCCGCCAAGCAGGATGACACCTAAGGAAATGAAGGAGTTGAAGGTCCAGTTTGTAGACTTGGAAGGCAAGTATTTTATTAGACAAAGCAGTTCACCTTGGGGAACAACCACTGTATCTGCTAAAAACCGGAAGGATCGTTAAGGCTATGTATCAATTATCATAAGTTGAAGGAGAAGACGATAAAGAATCGATGTCCATTGCCAATGATTGACGATTTGTTCGATCAACTAAGTGGAGCTAAGATATTTTCTCGTTTGGATTTGGCTACAGGTTTTCATTAGCTCAGAGTAGTAGAAGATAGTATATCTTTGACGACGTTTATAACAATGTATGGGTCATACGAATGGTTAGTTATGTCGTTTAGACTCACAAATGCACCGGCGTTCTTTGTAGACTTGATGAACCGAATTTTCATTCAGCACTTGGATAGATTCGTGTTGGTGTTCATAAATGATATTTTGATATACTCTAAGGATGAGAAAGACCATGAAGTTCATCTTAGAGTGGTCCTTGAGACTTTGAGAGAACATCAGCTGAAGGCGAAATTTTTGAAGCGTCATTTCCAGAAGAAGGAGGTGAAGTTTCTTGGTCACATAGTCTCAGAAAGAGGATTGGCAGTCGATCCAGATAAAATCGAATCTATTAATAATTGGAAGAGACCGGAAACGATGACTGAGACAAGAAGCTTCCTTGGGTTGGTAGGATATTACCAAAGGTCTATTAAAGATTTTTCATAGATAGCAGCACCGATGACCAAGTTAATGGGAAAGGATGTGAAGTTTGTGTGGACTGATAAGTGTGAGGAAGTGTTCCAGAGCTTGAAACACTTGTTGACACATGCACCGATATTAGTGGTTCCGGAGGGGAATCAGGACTTGGTAGTTTATGCAGATGCTTATTGTAACGACCCGGAAATTTCGATCCCGAAAATTTCGGATAGTTATGAAAAAGAAGAAAGAGATAGAAGGAAAAGAAGAAAACAGAAACACCAAAACACAGATTCTCACATTCGCAGCGGATCAAAATATAATATAACATAAATAATAGTTATACAAAGGAAAACTGTACTTGTCAAATTACACTTTAATATATATCAGAGTTACAACATATTTACAAGCACAGGACAGATAAATCAATCTGTTTCAGATACTATAATATATCACAGCGGAAACTCTCCATCGTTCATGTTCTCCAGCTCGCCTTCTGAGCTCTAGAACGTCCTTACCAGAAAACTGTAATACTCGGTCTGACCCGAGCATTACATCAAAGTAACACCCGGGTCAAACTGGAAACCAGCATGAGTAAACCCATCTAACAAGGAATACAGAAGCATGCAACTTGTACAAACCCGGGGTAACTTATATCAATTTTCAACTTCACAGGCTGTTATAGACATTACTTATTTCACTCATCAATTCTAAGTGCCAAACTTAGGTTACATGGTCCAATTTACTTAAATCATTCCATATCAGCCTATTGATTTCAAATATAAAATTTCAAAGAATCGAAGTAGTTTCGGGTATCTTCTAATACCCTACTCCGGTCTCTTCGAATTCAATACCATCTTTATCCAAGTTATTCGAGTAAAATACAGTTCAACTTTAAATAAAAGATGTCACTTTTACCCAAACATAACATATCACAAAACATTTCATATCAAAGATATCAATCAATTTAATCAGCATTCAATCATTCATGAGCAAGATGGATCATTTCCAAAATTTATTTAATTCATCTCTAATTAAATTAATTACAAATCTTTAATCACTTAGATTACCTTACTTAAACAATTAACTAATTACAAATCAATTAACTAATATTCTTTTAATTATCCATCTTGATTAATCATCCTTGATTAATTACCCTCAAACAATTTCAGAAATTAACCTTTAATTACTTCATTAATTTCATTACCCAGCCTTATCAATCATAAACGGTAACCAACAATCCTGTAATTACTTACCTAAATTGATTAATTCCTTAATTATATTAATCCTTTAATTAATTACACCGAGTAGTTAATCCTTAATTACTTCTCTTAAGTAATTTATCTTATATTAATTACATTCAGTAATTCATCCATCAATTACTTCACTAAGTAATTACACTTATCAATCTTATTAAGTAATTATACTTAATCAATTACCGAGTGACTATCTTTAATTAATTATCAAATTAATAAATCTCATTCATTTCATTAATTACAACCGGTTAGTTCATCCCTTAATTACCCTATAACCCAAAAAAATAAATCTTTAATTATAAATTATATTATTTTAATAATTAACCAACCTTTAATTACGTTAAGTAATTTATCTTGATTACCACATAGATTAATTAGTCTAAAAAAATTCTCATTAATATCTTTAAATTAATCTCTTGAATAACACAAATTTATTGCCTTGATCAATAATTAATTACTCGAATCAATTATCCTATATTTCCTTACATTAATTTATTATCCCATAACTAATCACATACATAAATTAACTAAACCTTTAATTAATTAATCATATTATCAAATCAATCCTTAAAATTTGAATATTCAAATTACTTAACCTTTATTAATTATCTAATGATTTAATTAGTTAATTGTTTCCTTAATTGATAAAATAAATCAATTAACACACTTATTAAATAATTAATACCTTATCAAATTTCATCATTTAATTTATCCTTAAAAAACAGATAGGACTAACCCATATTATAATTGTCCAATTACCACAATTTGAAAACAATTAAACCCTGGAACTAACATCTTAGATAAGGTTTAATACTTGTTTAAAATATACCTAACAGTTACGTAACGTCAAATTTAACCCGAGCAAAAATTAACCTAAACCCGAGTCATCGCAAGCGATCACGAGAACACACCAGAGTTCGAGCTTCTTCCCCAATTCAACAAACAACATTAAACACGAACAACCACATATGCACGCGTGCCTGTGCATGATAATTCCAGTCACCTCCGACCATCTTCTCCGGCTCCAGGAAGTCACCGATGACTCTGATGATACTCCAGACCACCCAGATCTGTAAACCACACCATAAATCGAAATCGAGCTGGTTAGACGAAAACTGGAAACTATTCACACCCTACAATCTCCTCGCCTTGACATTTCTGGTCACCAGAGGACGTGGAATTCCGTCCACAACTTTGCCACAGACCACACTTCATTTTTCCTCCACACCACATCGAGACCGATGCTTCCAATCGTCGTGAAGAACCCAAAAATCCTCAACATCCCGTCCATGTCTTTAAACCCTAATTTGATCCATTGACAACGCCACGCTGATTGAACGTCACATCCACCATTTTTCCTCGCATTCTCGAACGCCAAGCATGCTTCATCAAAAACCCGATCAACCCAAAAGTTTGATGATCGCCAGAAATAGCTTAAAAACAATTTTCAGTTCAACTTCGAATTGACCCAAAAATACTTAACTAAAAAATCCAAATTTGATTTCAAAAATCCTAGTTTACTAAGGGGATTCGGGTTATGTGCGTGAATTAATAAATCATTAAGATTTATTTTTAACCCATTTCAAGTTTTCCAGTGTTCCCTTTTGTTTCCAAAATATATTCAAACTTAATTTACAAAAATATACTTTTAAAACTTTGCTTATGTTAAAACAAACATACTTTGTTCATGGATCAAGATCCAGAAATCATTTGAGAGGGAGATTTGAATTTTTCTTCTAAATCTTTAACCCTGTATAAAGAACAGAGTGTATATATCTATACCATACAGACATGCACATTTTTATTATTTCATCTCTATAGCATGCAAGTCCATTTCGACTCATGTAACAATTTACCGCAACAGTTGTCATAAGATCATCACATTATAACGACCCAACTTCCAAACTCCAGGAAGTCGCATCGCTAAGAAGAAAGAAAGGGATAGAAAAGAGAAAAGAAAGAAAAGAAAGAAACAGACAACATCAGAATCTCACAACGGAACGAATAAATTATATTATATCACATAATACTTTACATAGTATCATATACATCAGAGTTTTACAGCCAATACAACGCAAACTAGACAGTTATAAACATCTGTCCAGCGATTACAATTCAAGTACATCAGAGAAAAACAGATACAACTCAAAGACAGCGGAACCACTATATATATCTACATGTTGAAGCCTCGTGCTCCATTATCTCCTCCAGACTCGTCAAAGCAATCCTGAATCACTTGACTACTCATACGTAATATGGGTACCCAAGAGTTTAATAAAACAGAAAATAAACACTCGGGTCAGACAGGGGTCTGGTGTGAGTAAACGGTTTAAAAGTTGATTAACTTTAGAATATCCTTTTAAAACAAAAGGTATCACGTAAGACTTCCCACACATAAACATGGAAAAGTTTTTACCTTACGCTAACCAAAACATTTGATAGGAAATCCAGTGATATTATAATAGTGTCTAGGGTTTTCAAAATAAAATACAGAAATAGCTGGAATGCTTACATCTCACGTTCCAACATAGTTGGGCACAATCAAAACCGTACAAGCACTTATTGGATTTTGGATTCCATCAATGGCAGGGCTACTGGGGTACCGCCCGTCACAATACGTGGCCTAGATCACCGTACCGAGGATTACTCCCAATCCCCTGCAACACAAGGCCGGACCCATTCCTTACTAAATAGTTCCGAACAAGACAACCTCGACAGTTGGAGCTCTCAACCGTCCACACAGTCGGAAAAAAAGGGACCTCTAGACATGGGTAAATCTCACTCTCAAGTGGGGGCTACCCATGAAGCCTTGCTGCACCTCCCCTGTTTTAGCCATTCCCGGTTGATGAGGCTTGAGGCTGGGATTACCTTTAAAGAACACATTTATCTTAGAATGCTCATCGTCCACTTGACGATGTTCTGAAAGCATTGAATCCATACAAGTTCGTTCCGGGTTCGAGCGAAAGCGAAGGCATTATCTCGTTACACTCGTATTGGAATGACCCTCAGAGTTAACAACGATAACCCTTGCACTCTGAATCACCATCTCGAATCTATAAGTACTATTCCGTCAAACTCATTACGGAATCACCCACAGAGTTATACTGACGTATAGCCCTTACACCTCGAGTCTTCACTTGCTCCACTTGGATTAACGACCTAACGTTTAATTGGAATCGATGTGGTTTTCGGATATCCAAATATGGAAACCTGATCCCGGTCTCACCGAAACCAAATGCCATTTCAATGTCCAAGTTATACTTGAGGGTTTTAAACAATTAACTCATTTTATTTGTATCTATTTCACACAGATAGATAAACTACATATATCATAACAGATAACCCATAACATTATCACAACAGATAATCATCACAACAAACAATCATCACAACCAAAATAATCCATCATACTATAACTAAGCATCCATATCCTATAGATACTACTCATCTCATTTCTGAGATCACAATCATCCAAAGGTATATCAATATCATCCATAAGCAATGATATATTATCCATCATTTATAATTAATTTAAAATGAATTAAATTAATTACTTCTACCTTTAATTAATTTAAAATAAATTAAATTAATTACTCACCAATAAATCTTGCTTATAAATCTATTGATTAATCAACCTAGTTAATTAATCATTCACTAAGTATTCAACTTGATTAAACATCTATGATTAATCATTCACTAATTACAATAAGTAATTAGCCTTAAATTAATTTTATAAAATTAATTAACCTTAATCATAAGTAATTAACATTTAATTACTTCATTTATTAATTAACTATAATTAATTACATTTATCCTTAACTAATTACAATGAATTAATCACTTAATTATTTAATTATTACTTAATTAAACAATTCTTAATTTCATCATTAATTATAATAATTAATGATCTCAAATTAATATTTAAATTAATTACTTTATTTAATATTAATTGCATTTAGTAATTAATCTAAAATTAAAATACAATTATTAATCGCCTTGATTAATACTTAAATCCTGTAATTAACTACTCTTAATTACTTATTAATAAATTAATTATCCAATAATTAATTATCTTTATTAATTAATCTTTGATTAATTACAAAAGTAATTATCCAAATTACTTTATTAAAATAAAACATCTTTCCTTATTACAATCCAGTAATTATTACTTCTCTAAGTAATCCTGCTCCATAAATTACATTAACTAATTATTATCATTAAATTATTAAATTATTACTTAAATTAATTAAACTAAATTAATTATATTAAACAAAACACATTATCATAATTAATTACAATAAGTAATTAACACCTTAATTATTTTTATAAAGTAATAATACTTAATAAATTACAATTGATTATCTTCAATTAATTAATCTAATTAATTCCATCAAAATTAATTACATTAATTAATTATTTATTATCCTTAGATAATTATATTATATAATTAACAACATTTTCATTAATTCCTTACTTAAGAAAAATTACCTTAGATTAATTATTCATTAATCATTTCTAATTATAAATTAATCCAAAACATTAATTAAATCAATTTAATAAGTAAATTCCTAAATTATCTCTATTATTTCCAAATTAATTCCATATTACTTATTAATGACTTATTAATTATTCAAATGTATTTAAAATAATACTTTCCTAAAATTAAATTCATCTTCCATTTAAAAATTTAAGATTTAAAAATGTTTAACCATATAAACATTATCCAAATTTAAATAATTTAATAAACCTAAAAGTAAAGAACTAACATTATTATATAAGAAAAGTTTAAAAATCAATATTACTAAATTTTACTAAGAAATCAAACATTTGAAAATAGATAGATTATTTAACTTTTCAATTTAAAGTTAACATTTCATAATTAATTTAAATATTTAAAGGAAAGGATTCTTTTAAATTTAAACCTTATTTTAAATCAAATTCATATTTAAATTCTACTTAAAAACATTTCCTGTCCAAAAAATTTCAAAACTGTTTTAAATTCAAACTCATTTCAAAGTAAAACTGAAATCACACTTAAACTTGATTTCAAAACAAATTTTAAATCTTGCTTAAAACTTAAAAGTTTCATTTTAAACTTTGAATTCAAAAGTACTCTTAATTCAATTCAAACTTACACCTGAATTTGAATTTTGCTTTTAAAAAAAAATTGAATTCTCTTTTTAAAATAAAAAAATAATATCAAAAACTGGTTTAAAATAAAAACCTGGATTCAAAGAATCCTGAAACTATATTTACACTGATTTCAAAATTTGAATTTAAACCTTACTTTAAATTTAAATTCATCATTTTAAACTTTTGAATTCATGAGCCTACTTGAATTTAAATCAAACTATACTTTAATTTAAATCATAGTTTTTAAAAGATTTTGAGTTTTCCCAGATTTAAAAAAAAAACAAAACGCAGGTTTACCTCTGCACTCAACAAACCCGTACCCTCAAATTACTTCGGGTAAAAACCATATTCACTTCCAGTCACACCACATAATACATGAGGGTGACTTCGGGTCACTAAAACCTGCGCACCAGAGTTCACCAGAGACAACCAAACACTGTGCAACTGCGACCACTACTCCGGCGACTTCCAGCATCCTTCACCAAACTCTCCAAGAAGCCATCCACCCCTTGACTTGATAACAACCACCAACATAATCTCTGTTGCTTGAAGACAGATTCAAGCTGAAAAAAAAACATCAACCTGAAGAGCTTCACCAACATACCAAACCTGTCAACTCTCACTTCAACCTACTCCGGCCATTTCACGACCTCCAACTCCAGCCAATACTCCACCTATATCCCCACTGCCAAACCCCAAAACCACAAACCACTCGAATCACCACAGTATTCAGACAGTTCAAGACCTCTGCTACATTAAACTAGGGGTTCAAACCTGAAAAAACTATTCTTGCCATCACACCACTCTCTAACCATCTAATAGGAATCTTTCCTCCACTCTCCAGTTAACACACCACCTCCAGGCAGAAATCCAAGATCAAAAATCTATTATGTGGTTTGATATTCCCAAACTACCAAATTCTGCACAGTCTTAGTTGCTACTCTTCAGTTGATTTAAAAACTTGATGCTTGTTTTATTATCCTTGTTTTTAAACATGCATTAAAGTTTAAACTTGTTTTGAATAACTTTAAGATGTTTGGTAGTTATAATTTTGGAAACTATTGTCTACTGTTATTGATTTTCTCAAGTAACGGGTTTTAATTTTTCTAAATTAAAATTTACAAACCTAATCTATGCTAAACAACACCATATGTTTACACAATAAATTCTAACTGAAATTCAGACCTAAAGAAGTGGATTTGTATTTAGAATCCTAATAAGAACAGTAGCAAGTCTGTAGAAATTTGCATTACCTATCTGCATATTCAAGAATGTATGCAGGCATAATACAACAGTCAACATTTATATTCAAACTCATGCACATATAAAATTTTAAACAACCTATAAAAATTGAGGTTACACACTAAAGAGAAGAGAACAGAGCAGTTATAATTACCACTGTTTTAAATTTTCTTATTTAAAAGGCAATTTGATTTAAACTTTAGATTCTGCAAATCTTGATAGTTTGATTTTAAAAGAAGAAACTGTTTTTAAAACAGAAAATTTACTCACCTTAAATGAAAAACAGAAAGCATCCAGATGCAATTCATTTCTAGGAGCCTGAATTCCATTGCATTGAATCTGAGCTAACAAGCTGTTTGAAATTGATTATAACATGATGCTTGCAGGCTTTTGGAACTGCATCTGGTGATGATTTTGGTCTGCATGCTTCTCCTTTTTCATCTTGCTTGAATTAATCTTACAGGTTGAAGAACTTTTGTTTGTTTGCAGGTTAACAGAATTTCCAGATGTATTTTCTTTTGCAGATTTTAAAACCTTTGATTGCAGAATCTATATAGTTGATATTTTCAGAATATAGATTGAGTTTGGGTTGTGGAATTTTTGAGTAAAATGGATTTTCAGTTTTTCTTAGATCTGAATTTTGATTCTTCATGGGAGTAAAGTGTTTGAAACAAAAAGGTTTGTTAAGTTTTTATCTAAAATAATAAATTCAAATATTGATTTAGTATGCCACTTGTTATTTAAGTATGAAAATTAATTACAAGTGTCTACTTTAAAAACATGAATGTTTAACACATGTATGATAAAGATATAAAGACAAATTTCTTTGTTTTAAAAATGTTTTAATTTAAGATAAAACCATTCTAATTTAATTTAAGATGTTTTGTATGTTTATTTATATTTAGTCTTTAAATGATTACAAATGAATTATCTTACATATTTAAATATTTGCTTGAATATTTTTAAAAATTATTTAAAACCATTTTACAAGAGAATTTTTTTAAAAAGAAAAAAGAAAAGAACAAATGTTGAATTCATTTTATTCAAGAGTTTCAAATATACAATACTGTAATATAAATAAACTAAATTTATTTCAAAACAATTTTAAGATAAAACAAAATAAACTTTATTATAAAATACAATTTTTAACTATTATATATTTATAACAAAATATTTACTATAATTTTCTTTTTGAAAATACAAGATAGATCTCTAAATTGACTTATGAAAAGTTTCAATACTATTTTCAATTTAATTTAATCAATTCATAAATTCTACACCTATATATGTTATAAATATTGAAAATATCCTTTATTAAATTTAAATTTAAAATTAAAATTAAAACTCCTATTTACAGTGTATACACATATATACATTATAAATAAAATATTTTTAAATCAGCTTAGAAATAAAATTTTATCATTTAAACATTTTTAACATTTTAAAACAATAAGATTCTCAAATTCAATCATTATTATAAATTTTCAAAAGAATATCATTTATCAAACTAAATAATTATAAATTTTCAAAAGAAAATTATGTTTGAATTAGATTATTAAACCAATATTTCACATTTTAAAATAATTGTTAATGAAATTATTAAATAAATATTGCCCAAATTTCCGGGACATCACATTCCTCCCCCCTTTAAAGAATTTCGTCCCCGAAATTTGAAAGCAAAGGTAATTTAATAATCTCATTAAAGATTTTAATTAAAACACAAGCATATATCAAACATATGCTAACAATCAAAACAACTGATTCAACCAATCAAACAAATCTAATTATCCAGACAAATTCTGGATAAAATTTTATCGAGTTTCCCCAAGGTATATACACTGGGATACTCGCTTCAGAGAATCTAAACAATCAATACCTATGAAGCTAAAAAACTCCTATACAACTATATCTATAACACTAGACAAGATATCAGACTACAAACGAGTCTGACTCAACAACCAAAACTCCAGAACTGCTGGTTCCACAACCAGGGATAGATCATACACGTATTCCCTCAGAGATACGTGACACTCATCGAATCCCAGTTATCCAAACTGGCAATCCAATCCTGTAGATCAATCACTAAACCCTTGAGAGAAAACAGAAAGATCCAATCTCTTATCCACAAATCTCTCATGTCGATCCTGGGCTTCCTTCAACATTCTAGATCAATCCAATCCTCCACAAAACTCTACTACAGATATCAGAAGACTTCAGATAAACTACACTTATTGGGAAAATAGAACAGATGCACAAGACATCCAAGCCTCAAGATTAAAGTGAATTTCCTGTAGAAATCCTCTGATCCAAGATAAAACACAAATTCTCAATGAATCGGGTGTTGCTTCTATTCTGGAATAGCTTCCATCGTGCTTCCACTGCGCAACTCTGATTTGAGAATGTTGTTGATGAACACATGTATAAACTTGATTAACTTACTCCGAAAAACATTGTTCATCAAATTCCATAAAATCTCCAAAAACCAAGTCAAAACAGAACTCAATCTCCTAATGCGAATGCAATACTTAACTCCTTCGAAGACATCCAGAAAATATCAAACCACTTCGATAACTCAAACATCTTATAGAGATGCTTCAATCCAAACAAAGGTTACTCAGAAAGCTTTCGGATCATCGCAAGTCACTTTTGCGATTCTATCTCAGTTCAGATTCCAAGAAATCGTTCTTTCTTAAATAATCAGAACAGCCAAAGCCTTCAAATCAAAAGGGAAACTAGTGGTTCACCTTCAACCACAAACATCACACCCAGCTGAGCTTCCAAAAGAAATGGACAAGCTTCACCATCTGCCCGGCCTACTGACAAGGGACTTCAGAACCATCCAAGAAACAGGCCACTTGCTGCTGCTACTGCTGCCAAAACTTCCTTACCCAATATCTCATCGAACCTCAAAACTACACCAGCCACTTCCACAATAGAGCCTTCAGAAGACAGATATTCCTCAGAAAACTCGATCTCAAACCAAGCATAAAACACTCTGCCAAACCGAGTCTCAACTCAAATACAGACAGAACTCCTTCCTAAGGTTGCCAAAATACCATTGCTGGCTTCAGTACTCCAAACTGATCCAGACTCAAGAAAATCCACTCACACGAGTGAAATCAATCTTAAAATCCAAAGATACACTTCGAATCTTGAAAAGATTTTCCTTCAGAGACCAGTGAAAAATCCTTCACACCAAACTGCCAAACTACTTAAGATGCTCAATACTGCCCTAGCAAATCTCTTCCAAACTCAAACATTCGGAACTCCAACCATTGGTAGTTGTGTTACACACACCACTACCCTATCTACCTTTATTACTTATACTGGAAAACCTGAACAGGTAATCCAACAGATAGGTAGAATTAAATATATTTATATTTAAAATTACAAGTACGCTCTCTCAAGAAAGACACCACTACAGAGCCTAGGTATTCACTCGACCTAATGCTCTGATACCACAATGTAACGACCCAACTTCCAAACTCCAGGAAGTCGCATCGCTAAGAAGAAAGAAAGGGACAGAAAAGAGAAAAGAAAGAAAAGAAAGAAACAGACAACATCAGAATCTCACAGCGGAACGAATAAATTATATTATATCGCATAATACTTTACATAGTATTATATACATCAGAGTTTTACAGCTAATACAACACAAACTAGACAGTTATAAACATCTTTCTAGCGATTACAATTCAAGTACATCAGAGAAAAATAGATACAATTCAAAGACAGCGGAACCACTATATATATCTACACGCTGAAGCCTCCTGCTCCATTATCTCCTCCAGACTCGTCAAAGCAATCCTGAATCACTTGACTACTCATACGTAATATGAGTACCCAAGAGTTTAATAAAACAGAAAATAAACAGTCGGGTCAGACAGGGGTCTGGTGTGAGTAAACGGTTAAAAAGTTGCTTAACTTTAGAAAATCCTTTTAAAACAAAAGGTATCACGTAAGACTTCCCACACATAAACATGGAAAAAAATTTACCTTACGCTGACCAAAACATTTGATAGGAAATCCAGTGATATTATAATAATGTCTAGGGTTTTCAAAATAAAATACAGAAATAGCTGGAATGCTTACATCTCACGTTCCAACATAGTTGGGCACAATCAAAACCGTACAGGCACTTATTGGATTTTGGATTCCATCAATGGCAGGGCTACTGGGGTACCGCCCGTCATAGTACGTGGCCTAGATCACCGTACCGAGGATTACTCCCAATCCCCTGCAACACAAGGCCGGACCCATTCCTTACTGAATAGTTCCAAACAAGACAACCCCGACAGTTGGAGCTCTCAACCGTCCACACAGCCAAAAAAAAGGGACCTCTAGACAGGGGTAAATCTCACTCTCAAGTGGGGGCTACCCACGAAGCCTTGCTGCACCTCCCCTGTTTTAGCCATTCCCGGTTGATGAGGCTTGAGGCTGCGATTACCTTTAAAGAACATATTTATCTTAGAATGCTCATCGTCCACCTGACGATGTTCTGAAAGCATTCAATCCATACAAGTTCGTTCCGGGTTCGAACGAAACCGAAGGCATTATCTCGTTACACTCGTATTGGAATCACCCTCAGAGTTAACGACGATAACCCTTGCACTCTGAATCACCATCTCGAATCTATAAGTACTATTACGTCAAACTCATTACGGAATCACCCACAGAGTTATACTGACGTATAGCCCTTACACCTCGAGTCTTCACTTGCTCCACTTGGATTAACGACCTAACGTTTAATTGGAATCGATGTGGTTTTCGGATATCCAAATATGGAAACCCGATCCCGGTCTCACCGAAACCAAACGCCATTTTAATGTCCAAGTTATACATGAGGGTTTTAAATAATTAACTCATTTTATTTGTATCTATTTCACACGGATAGATAAACTACATATATCATAACAGATAACCCATAACATTATCACAACAAGTAATCATCACAACAAACAATCATCACAACCAAAATAATCCATCATACTATAACTAAGCATCCATATCCTATAGATACTACTCATCTCATTTCTGAGATCACAATCATCCAAAGGTATATCAATATCATCCATAAGCAATGATATATTATCCATCATTTATAATTAATTTAAAATGAATTAAATTAATTACTTCTATCTTTAATTAATTTAAAATAAATTAAATTAATTACTCACCAATAAATCTTGCTTATAAATCTATTGATTAATCATCCTACTTAATTAATCATTCACTAAGTATTCAACTTGATTAAACATCTATGATTAATCATTCACTAATTACAATAAGTAATTAGTCTTAAATTAATTTTATAAAATTAATTAACCTTAATCATAAGTAATTAACATTTAATTACTTCATTTATTAATTAACTATAATTAATTACATTTATCCTTAACTAATTACAATTAATTAATCACTTAATTATTTAATTATTACTTAATTAAACAATTCTTAATTTCATCATTAATTATAATAATTAATGATCTCAAATTAATATTTAAATTAATTACTTTATTTAATATTAATTACATTTAGTAATTAATCTAAAATTAAAATACAATTATTAATCACCTTGATTAATACTTAAATCCTGTAATTAACTACTCTTAATTACTTATTAATAAATTAATTATCCAATAATTAATTATCTTTATTAATTAATCTTTGATTAATTACAAAAGTAATTATCCAATTTACTTTATTAAAATAAAACATCTTTCCTTAAGTACAATCCAGTAATTATTACTTCTCTAAGTAATCCTGCTCCATAAATTACATTAACTAATTATTATCATTAAATTATTAAATTATTACTTAAATTAATTAAACTAAATAAATTAATTTAAACAAAACACATTATCAGAATTAATTACAATAAGTAATTAATACCTTAATTATTTTTATAAAGTAATAATACTTAATAAATTACAATTGATTATCCTCAATTAATTAATCTAATTAATTCCATCAAAATTAATTACATTAATTAATTATTTATTATCCTTAGATAATTATATTATATAATTAACAATATTTTCATTAATTCCTTACTTAAGAAAAATTACCTTAGATTAATTATTCATTAATCATTTTTAAATATAAATTAATCCAAAACATTAATTAAATCAATTTAATAAGTAAATTCCTAAATTATCTTAATTATTTCCAAATTAATTCCATATTACTTATTAATGACTTATTAATTATTCAAATGTATTTAAAACAATACTTTCCTAAAATTAAATTCATCTTCCATTTAAAAATTTAAGATTTAAAAATGTTTAACCATATAAACATTATCCAAATTTAAATAATTTAATAAACCTAAAAGCGAAGAACTAACATTATTATATACGAAAAGTTTAAAAATCAATATTACTAAATTTTACTAAGAAATCAAACATTTGAAAATAGATAGATTATTTAACTTTTCAATTTAAAGTTAAACATTTCATAATTAATTTAAATATTTAAAGGAAAGGATTCTTTTAAATTTAAACCTTATTTGAAATCAAATTCATATTCAAATTCTACTTAAAAACATTTCCTGTCCAAAAAAATTCAAAACTGTTTTAAATTCAAACTCATTTCAAAGTAAAACTAAAATCACACTTAAACTTGATTTCAAAACAAATTTTAAATTTTGCTTAAAACTTAAAAGTTCCATTTTAAACTTTGAATTCAAAAGTACTCTTAATTCAATTCAAACTTACACCTGAATTTGAATTTTGTTTTTAAAAAAAATTGAATTCTCTTTTTAAAATAAAAAATAATATCAAAAACTGGTTTAAAATTAAAACCTGGATTCAAAGAATCCTGAAACTATGTTTACACTGATTTCAAAATTTGAATTTAAACCTTACTTTAAATTTAAATTCATCATTTTAAACTTTTGAATTCATGAGCCTACTTGAATTTAAATCAAACTATACTTTAATTTAAATCATAGTTTTTAAAAGATTTTGAGTTTTCCCAGATTTAAAAAAAAAACAAAACTCAGGTTTACCACTGCACTCAACAAACCCAAGTCTACCCTCAAATTAGTTCGGGTAAAAACCATATTCACTTCGAGTCACACCACATAATACACGAGGGTGACTTCGGGTCACTAAAACCTGCACACCAGAGTTCACCAGAGACAACCAAACACTGTGCAACTGCGACCACTGCTCCGGCGACTTCCAGCATCCTTCACCAAACTCTCCAAGAAGCCATCCACCCCTTGACTTGATAACAACCACAAACATAATCTATGTTGCTTGAAGACAGATTCAAGCAGAAAAAAAAACATCAACCTGAAGAGCTTCACCAACATACCAAACCTGTCAACTCTCACTTCAACCTACTCCGGCCATTTCACGACCTCCAACTCTAGCCAATGCTCCACCTATATGCCCACTGCCAAACCCCAAAACCACAAACCACTCGAATCACCACAGTATTCAGACGGTTCAAGACCTCTGCTACATTAAACTAGGGGTACAAACAAACCTGAAAAAACTATTCTTGCCATCACACCACTCTCTGACCGTCTAATAGGAATCTTTCCTCCACTCTCCAGTTAACACACCACCTCCAGGCAGAAATCCAAGATAAAAAATCTATTATGTGGTTTGATATTCCCAAACTACCAAATTCTGCACAGTCTTAGTTGCTACTCTTCAGTTGATTTAAAAACTTGATGCTTGTTTTATTATCCTTGTTTTTAAACATGCATTAAAGTTTAAACTTGTTTTGAATAATTTTAAGATGTTTGGTAGTTATAATTTTGGAAACTATTGTCTACTGTTATTGATTTTCTCAAGTAACGGGTTTTAATTTTTCTAAATTAAAATTTACAAACCTAATCTATGCTAAACAACACCATATGTTTACACAATAAATTCTAACTGAAATTCAGACCTAAAGAAGTGGATTTGTATTTAGAATCCTAATAAGAACAGTAGTAAGTCTGTAGAAATTTGCATTACCTATCTGCATATTCAAGAATGTATGCAGGCATAATACAACAGTCAACATTTATATTCAAACTCATGCACATATAAAATTTTAAACAACCTATAAAAATTGAGGTTACACACTAAAGAGAAGAGAACAGAGCAGTTATAATTACCACTGTTTTAAATTTTCTTATTTAAAAGGCAATTTGATTTAAACTTTAGATTCTGCAAATCTTGATAGTTTGATTTTAAAAGAAGAAACTGTTTTTAAAACAGAAAATTTACTCACCTTAAATGAAAACAGAAAGCATCCAGATGCAATTCATTTCTAGGAGCCTGAATTCCATTGCATTGAATCTGAGCTAACAAGCTGTTTGAAATTGATTATAACATGATGCTTGCAGGCTTTTGGAACTGCATTTGGTGATGATTTTGGTCTGCATGCTTCTCCTTTTTCATCTTGCTTGAATTAATCTTACAGGTTGAAGAACTTTTGTATGTTTGCAGGTTAACAGAATTTCCAGATGTATTTTCTTTTGCAGGTTTTAAAACCTTTGATTGCAGAATCTATATAGTTGATATTTGCAGAATATAGATTGAGTTTGGGTTGTGGAATTTTTGAGTAAAATGGATTTTCAGTTTTTCTTAGATCTGAATTTTGATTCTTCATGGGAGTAAAGTGTTTGAAACAAAAAGGTTTGTTAAGTTTTTATCTAAAATAATAAATTCAAATATTGATTTAGTATGCCACTTGTTATTTAAGTATGAGAATTAATTACAAGTGTCTACTTTAAGAACATGAATGTTTAACACATGTATGATAAAGATATAAAGATAAATTTCTTTGTTTTAAAAATGTTTTAATTTAAGATAAAACCATTCTAATTTAATTTAAGATGTTTTGTATGTTTATTTATATTTAGTCTTTAAATGATTACAAATGAATTATCTTACATATTTAAATATTTGCTTGAATATTTTTAAAAATTATTTAAAACCATTTTACAAGAGAATTTTTTTAAAAAGAAAAAAGAAAAGAACAAATGTTGAATTCATTTTATTCAAGAGTTTCAAATATACAATACTGTAATATAAATAAACTAAATTTATTTCAAAACAATTTTAAGATAAAACAAAATAAACTTTATTATAAAATACAATTTTTAACTATTATATATTTATAACAAAATATTTACTATAATTTTCTTTTTGAAAATACAAGATAGATCTCTAAATTGACTTATGAAAAGTTTCAATACTATTTTCAATTTAATTTAATCAATTCATAAATTCTACACCTATATATGTTATAAATATTGAAAATATCCTTTATTAAATTTAAATTTAAAATTAAAATTAAAACTCCTATTTACAGTGTATACACATATATACATTATAAATAAAATATTTTTAAATCAGCTTAGAAATAAAATTTTATCATTTAAACATTTTTAACATTTTAAAACAATAAGATTCTCAAATTCAATCATTATTATAAATTTTCAAAAGAATATCATTTATCAAACTAAATAATTATAAATTTTCAAAAGAAAATTATGTTTGAATTAGATTATTAAACCAATATTTCACATTTTAAAATAATTGTTAACGAAATTATTAAATAAATATTGCCCAAATTTCCGGGACATCACACACATATACTAATTAAAACCAGATGTTGAAACCTTGCTTAATCAAGTCTGGATTATTAAATAAACCTTTGATCTGAAACTTAGTTGTTGAAATCTTGCTTAATCAAGTCTGGATTTGCTTTTCAACTTTGAATTTGTTTTAGGTTGATGTTGCCTTTGCTTCAGGTTGAAATTGATATAATAACTGATTTTGTTTTGATTTCTTGAGTTGTTCTGAAGTTGATCTCCAGGTTAGAAATGTTGTTGATAATATAGTTGATTCTTGCAATGATTTCTCTCTGGTTTTAGTTTCAGATTTTCTTTTTTTCTTTTTTACATTTTCTTCTCTCATTTTTTTCTCAGCCATGCTTTGAATATGATAATTATAAAAAAATGAACAAATGCCACTTGTAAATACAAAGCTTACAAATGTCAATGTAAGTGATTATTTTCTTACAAATGTATGAATGCAAGAATAAGATGTTTACAAATGTTTTATCTCTTAAATATTTTATATTTATTATTTAGTTTTTTAAGTTTAATTGTTTGATATATAAACATTTTCTTTATATATATATTCAAAGAAAGTATTAACCTTTATAAATTTCTATATTTAAACTTTTTGCTATTATATTTTTAACTTAATAAATGTCTATCTTTTAGTGTCTCATGAAAATTAGAAAGAAAGCAAAATGAATTTTTTATTTATTAAATCCTTATAAAGAAAATATTATATAACTACTTATCTACCATTTAAAATCAAACATACATTATTATTAAATCCAATTTACTTTAAGATATTTATCTTTGGATTCCAATCTCAAAATTCAAATTTAATTTAAAATCCTATATATTTATTTTTAAACAAACACATATCTAATTTGTTTGAACACTATAAGGTTTCCCACTATATAACTATATTAGGAGATTTCGAATAAATATTTATTATCAGATTTACTTATTCAATTTACAGTTCAATATTTCTATTAATTAACCCAATTATATTATCAATTACAGATGTCCAAAAATCCGGGTTATTACATTCCTCCCCTTTAGAATCTTTTTGTCCACGAAAAGGAACGAATCCAGAATCTATTAAAATACTTATATTAGTAAAATTTCTCTTTGAACATTTTTAAACCATAAACTCCTTATTAAAAATCTTTATACACTTTAAAATCTATATAATATTACTAAAATGATTTTTATAAAAACACTTTTATAACTTGATGATTCGACAAGTCCATCCTTGTTCTCACAGAAATTCAGTCATATGTTGATCAGGCGTAGGACTGAAAATCTATAAGTACTTGGCAGACTCGTTTCCAATATCCAGTGAAAATACTTTAAAAAATAATCTATTAAAAATATAGGAAACAATTTTTGAAAATAGAGAAAATATCTTTGGTGAGAATGCTCTGGAAATCATCACCCCCATCCATGGTCGCAGTTAGATCCTGGGTTACGTTGCCATGGTAGCAAAAGTCCATGTAACTGCAGGCTCTCCGCGGCCTCTCGATTACGCCATGGAACCCACGACAGATCGCAGTTACATTCCAGGGTTACGTTGCCATCACAACAAAAGTCCATGTAACTGCAGGCTCTCTGCGGTCTCTGATTTTCGCTGTCGAAATGAAACTTCTCCACTCCTACGTAGGTCGCGGTCTACCGATATAAAATCAAACGCAGACTGTTGGCTCTCAGCGGCACACACGACTTTCGCTATGTTACCATAGGTCGCGGTCTACCGATATAAAATCAAACGCAGACTATTGGCTCTCAGCGGCACACACGACTTTCGCTATGGTATACTCTACTCATAATCTCCAGGAACTAGTTTTGTCTGGACTCCTCACAGAATCAACTTTAGAATCCCCCCTTGGGGCTCAAGGCAGCACCACCCGGTGGCACTCCTGAGAAGTTCATTTCAAGGGAGCGCCTTTTTCCCCAGAGTCATCATCAAAACATTTTATACTATACACATATAGTATCTTCAAATCATACACCTAGTATGATCTCATGTAAAGCTCCTTTACACAAAATTGATTATTCCAAAATCGATAATTCTCAAACTAGGCTTTCCAAATTCTCATATTGACTTTACGCAAAAATCAAGAGCCTTTTCAAATCCAAAGGTTCCCAAAACCTTTTTCCCAATTTCTCATAAGATCCTTTATATATATACAGATATATATAATTTTTAAAACTTTGGATCATTTCAAACTTGTATAAAACTTCTTTTATACTTCAAACATTTCCAAAAACCCTTTTCTTCTGGCAAAAGATTCAACAAGGGTAGTTTCATTTTATAAAACAAATATATTTAACTTTGTTTACTAAAAATCAAATATTCAAATTTGATTACTCCTTTAAATATCATTTTCATTCAAATCCGTACGATGTACACATATCATCCGTACGCTATACCAATCTGATCGCTCACTCGACCACACAATTTCACTTCCGAACTAGTATCGTCCACCCGACTTCCTAGAGCGGACACAGATCTGGTTTCTTGATCAGAAACCGTCATTCTCCTTGCATAGTCATAACTATGATAGAGAATATCCAGAACCAATCAACAATCCATATCCAGGTTCGCCATCGAAAATCAAGTGAAAAATCCCAACTCGGATCGACATACTATCTCGAAATTTTGTGCTCGAATCTGGATCAAATGATTATGCGAATAGAATAACATACGTACACCCTACGTATTTATCTTTATTGGTTATTAGACAAATCAATTCCATTTCTATTCACATTCACTTCTATTTTCATTCACTTACTCACAATTGCTTCAATCCATTTGGATTATCACCTCTATTATTATCTCGATTTGGTATTTAACCAATAATAGTTTGAACTCCGACCAGTTTATTTAGAAAATAGCTTGAAAAAATTAAATATAGATGAGTAGTTGAAAAATAATTATTAATGTGCAATATAGCTGTAAAATAGTTAACTAATGGTAAAATAGTTGAAATAGTCAAATGATTATAGAAATTTTAGATAATTACAAAATAGTAGTAAAATAGTAATTAATTTGTAACATAGTTGAAAAATAGTAATCAGTTTAGAAAACAGTTGAACAATGGTTAAATAACTCCAAAAATAATTGTAAAACAAGTATAAAATAGTTTTAGGTTTAAAAAGAAATGTTGTATAGTAAATAGTTTGGAAAAATAGATTTGTACTAAAACAATTTATTTTGAAAATAGTCCAGAGTCAAACTATTCAATTCCCAACTTCCATTTCCAATCAATTCAATTTAAATTTCCACTTCCATTTAAATTGACTCAATTCCAAATTAAATAACTTCAATTTCCATTGAAATTGACTTAACCCCAAATTCAAGTTGAATTAATCCTCAATTCCTTTCCGAATTTAACTTTATTCAACCTTGATCTCAAATTCTACTAATTCAAATAAATTTCAATTGAACTAGTTCCAATTTCAAACTCCATTTCCAAATCAAGTTGAATTATTCTTGATTTCCTCCCAAATTCAATCCAAATTCCATTTGAATTTAAAACTATTCAACTTTAATTACAATTCTAAATTATTCAAATCAATTAGAACTAATTTCAAATTGAACCCACTTCAATTACAATACCAATTAATTCAAATCAAATCCAATTTGAACTAATTTAATTTAAATTTCAAATTTAAACCACCGCGTATTATATAAATTCGAGTTAATATATTTTTTTAAATGTTGATTTAATCCTTTAAATTAAATCAACTTATATCTATAAACCATTTAATTTTAAATCCAAATTCCATTTTAAACTTATTTCAAAGTTCAAATCAATTCAATTTTCTTTTAAACAACTAAATTTTTGAGATTCAATTTATTACCAAATTTAAATTTTGAAACCAAACCTTTTGAAGTTTTATCTTAAACATTCAAATCTTAAGTCCAAAATGATTCCTTTTTACCTTAATAATGGATATATTACCACACCCCATCTCTTTAAACAAATCCAATTCACAGTTTAAAGATTATTAATAACAATAGAGTAATATCATCCAATTATTTTAAAACATCCATCCATTTCCAATTTTCGGATCATAAACCCAATTTTAGATCACTCAAACTCTCAATTCCAATCAACTATTTAACCTCCCAAGATAAATCTTGATTTCATCTTCAAATTTCCTAGTCAGGTTGATCATTCCAACTTATTTAAATTTTTTCCAAGTTAAACTTAATTCACTTAATCCAGTCAACCTTACCCAATTTGAACTTTCATTTCAAATTTTAAACTTCTCATAAATAATCTTCGCACTTATTAAGTTCAAAAACTTATCACTTTGGGTATCATATCTCATTCCAGATTTAAATCTCAATATTTAGAGTTTATTTCAAACCATCTTTGACATTATGTATATTCCTCACATATATACATATTTTCTTCTTGGCCCACCAAGCCGAATATTAAAATTTAAACTACCCTTGGTTTTAATTCAAAACAATTTCTTTTAAAGTTTACAAAAAACTTCTTATTCTAAAATGAGATTACATTCAAATAGTTTGAATAATATTATTTCCTTTAACATTTTGGAAATAATTTCAAATGTTTAGATTTAGAATTCAGAACTTCACAGTTGGAAACCCACTTTAATTCACATCCTTTCAGATTTACAAGTTAATCTCTTTTTAAATGGTTACTTCCTTAAAATATTTTACTGTTTATTGGAAAACAATCATCCCAATATTAAACACAATAATCATTCAATTTCTCGGGTTTGAAACCAATTCTAATTCATCTTATCTAGAAATTCTTCCCCTACTTCAAGATTTAATTTCAGTTTGAATTCACTTTAAACTTATCTTCATTAAATTTTCAGTTTGGTTGTATTTCTATTTCCACTTAATTTAATCCCAAAAATTTAACAGCCAATTCCCTTAATATTTATTAGAAAGAAATATTGCTTTATATATCAAAATATATTCTTATATAAAATCATTTAAAAAAATTATATAAGAAAATAACAAGTACGCTCTCATATATATATATATATATGTATGTATATATATATATATATATATATATATATATATATTCACTCAACTCATTCTAGGGTACCATTGACCCTATCTTAAATCAGTAAACCCACCAGAGACAAGGTTCTCACTTAACCTTCAGCTCTGATACCAAATGTAACGACCCGGAAATTTCAATCCCGGAAATTCTAGATAGTTATGAAAAAGAAGAAAGAGATATAAGGAAAAGAAGAAAACAGAAACACCAAAACATAGATTCTCACATTCGCAGCGGATCAAAATATAATATAACATAAATAATGGCTATACAAAGGAAAACTGTACTTGTCAAATTACACTTTAATATATAACAGAGTTACAACATATTTACAAGCACAGGACAGATAAATCAATCTGTTTCAGATACTATAATATATCCCAGGGAAACTCTCCATACGTTCCTGCTCTCCAGCTCGCCTTCTGAGCTCCAGAACGTCCTTACCTGAAAATCTGTAATACTCGGTCTGACCCAAGCATTACATCAAAGTAACACCCAGGTCAGGCTGGAAACCAGCATGAGTAAACCCATCTAACAAGGAATACAAAAGCATGCAACTTGTATAAACCTAGGGTAACTTATATCAATTTTCAACTTCATAGGCTGTTATAGACATTACTTATTTCACTCATCAATTCTAAGTGCCAAACTTAGATTACACGGTCCAATTTACTTAAATCATTCCATATCAGTCTATTGATTTCAAATATAAAATATCAAAGAATCGAAGTGGTTTCGGGTATTTTCTAACACCCGGCTCCGGTCTCTTCGAATTCAATACCATCTTTATCCAAGTTATTCGAGTAAAATACAATTCAACTTTAAATAAAAGTTGTCACTTTTACCCAGACATAACATATCACAAAACATTTCATATCAAAGATATCAATCAATTTAATCAGCATTCAATCATTCATGAGCAAGATGGATCATTTCCAAAATTTATTTAATTTATCTCTAATTAAATTAATTACAAATCTTTAATCACTTAGATTACCTTACTTAAACAATCAACTAATTACATATCAATTAACTAATATTCTTTTAATTATCCATCTTGATTAATCATCCTTGATTAATTATCCTCAAACAAATTCAGAAATTAAACTTTAATTACTTCATTAATTTCATTAATTAGCCTTATCAGTCATAAAAGGTAATTAATAATCCTGTAATTACTTATCTAAATTAATTAATTCCTTAATTATATTAATCCTTTAATTAATTACACCGAGTAGTTAATCCTTATTTACTTCTCCTAAGTAATTTATCTTATATTAATTACATTCAGTAATTCATCCATCAATTACTTAACAAGTAATTACATTTATCAATCTTATTAAGTAATTATACTTAATCAATTACCGAGTGACTACCTTTAATTAATTGTCAAATTAATAAATCTCATTCATTTCATTAATTACAACTAGGTAATTCATCCCTTAATTACCCTATAACCCAAAAAAATAAATCTTCAACTATAAATTATATTATTTTAATAATTAACCAACCTTTAATTACATTAAGTAATTTATCTTGATTACCACATAGATTAATTAGTCTAAAAAAAATTCTTATTAATATCTTTAAATTAATCTCCTGAATAACACAAATTTATTGCCTTGATCCATAATTAATTACTCGAATCAATTATTCTATATTTCCTTACATTAATTTATTATTCCATAACTAATCACATACATAAATTAACTAAACCTTTAATTAATTAATCATATTATCAAATCAATCCTTAAAATTTGAATACTCAAATTACTTAACCTTTATTAATTATCTAATGATTTAATTAATTAATTGTTTCCTTAATTGACAACATAAATCAATTAACACACTTATTAAATAATTAATACCTTATCAAATTTCATCATTAATTTATCCCTAAAAAAAACAGATAGGACTAACCCATATTATAATTGTCCAATTACCACAATTTGAAAAGAATTAAACCCTGGAACTAACATCTTAGATAACGTTAAATACTTGTTTAAAATATACCTAACAGCTAGATAACGTCAAATTTAACCCGAGCAAAACTTATCCCAAACCCGAGTCATACGCAAGCGATCACGAGAACACACCCGAGTTCGAGCTTCTTCCCCAATTCAACAAACAACATTAAACACGAACAACCACATATGCACGCGTGCATGTGCATGATAATTCCAGTCACCACCGACCATCTTCTCTGGCTCCAAGAAGTCACCGATGACTCTGATGATACTCCAGACCACCCAGATCTGTAAACCACACCATAAATCAAAATCGAGCTGGTTAGACAAAAACTGGAAACTATTCACACCCTACAATCTCCTTGCCTTTACATTTCCGGTCACTAGAGGACGTGGAATTCCGTCCACAACTTCGCCACAGACCATACTTCATTTTCTCCCACACCACATCGAGACCGATGCTTCCAATCATCGTGACGAACTCAAAAATCCTCAACATCCCGTCCATGTCTTTAAACCCTAAATTGATCCACTTATAACGCCACACTGATTGAACGTCACATCCACCATTTTTCCTGGCATTCTCGAACGCCAAGCATGCTTCAGCAAAAACCCGATCAACCCAAAAGTTTGATGATCGCCAGAAATAGCTTAAAAACAATTTTTAGTTCAACTTCGAATTGACGCAAAAATACTTAACTAAAAAATCGAAATTTGATTTCAAAAATCCTAGTTTACTAAGGGGATTCGGGTTATGTGCGTGAATTAATAAATCATTAAGATTTATTTTTAACTCATTTCAAGTTTTCCACTGTTCCCTTTTGTTTCCAAAATATATTCAAACTTAATTTACAAAAATATACTTTTAAAACTTTGCTTATGTTAAAAAAAGCATACTTTGTTCATGGATCAAGATCCAGAAATCATTTGAGAGGGAGATTTGAATTTTTCTTCTAAATCTTTAACCCTGTATAAAGAACAGAGTGTATATATCTATACCATATAGACATGCACATTTTTATTATTTCATATCTGTAGCATGCAGGTCCATTTCAACTCATGTAACAATTTACCGCAACAGTTGTCATAAGATCATCACATATACTAATTAAAACCAGATGTTGCTATGTTTACCCACCTTAGATATAGTTGAACAGAGAATTGCTTGAACAGAAACTTGCAAATGCCTGAAACCCTTTGGAAACCTGAAGACTGGAAAATCACCTTTGATCTGAAACTTAGTTGTTGAAATCTTGATTAATTGAGTCTGGATTTGCTTTTCAACTTTGAATTTTTTTTAGGTTGATGTTGCCTTTGCTTCAGGTTGAAACTGATATAATAACTGATCTTGTTTTGATTTGTTGAGTTGTTCTGAAGTTGATCTCCAGATTAGAAATGTTGTTGATGATATAGTTGATTCTTGCAATGATTTCTCTCTGGTTTTAGTTTCATATTTCTTTTTTTTTTCTTTTCTACATTTTCTTCTCTCATTTTTCTCTCAGCCATGCTTTGAATATGATAATTATAAAAAAATGAACAAATGCCACTTGTAAATACAAAGCTTACAAATGTCGATGTAAGTGATTATTTTCTTACAAATGTATGAATGCAAGAATAAGATGTTTACAAATGCTTTATCTCTTAAATATTTTATATTTATTACTTATTATTATTATTTAAGTTTAATTCTTTTATATATAAACATTTTCTCTATATATATTCAAAGAAAACATTAACCTGTATAAATTTCTATTTTTAAACTTTTTGCTATTGTATTTTTAACTTAATAATGTCTATCTTTTAGTGTCTCATAAAAAATAGAAAGAAAGCAAAATGAATTTTTTTTATTAAATCCATATAAAGAAAATATTATATAACTACTTATCTACCATTTAAAATCAAACATACATTATTATTAAATCCAATTTACTTTAAGATATTTATCTTTAGATTCCAATCTAAAATTCAAATTTAATTTAAAATGTTATATATTTATTTTTAAACAAACACATATCTAATTTGTTTGAACACTATAAGTTTTCCCACTATATAACTATATTAGGAGATTTCAAATAAATATTTATTATCAGATTTACTTATTAAATTTACAATTCAGTATTTCTATTAATTAACCAAATTATATTATCAATTACAGATGTCCAGAAATCCGGGTTATTACACTTATGGTACTGGATTGGAAGCTGTACTAATGCAGAGGGGTGTAGTGATTACCTACGCTTCTAGACATCTTAAACCGCACAAGTTTAGATATCCAACGCATGACTTGGACTTAGTGGTAGTTATTTTTTCTTTGAAAGTGTGGAGGAATTGCCTTTTGGGAGAAAGGTTTGAGCTATATACCAACCATAAGTCATTGAATGACTTGTTCTCTCAAATGGAGATGAACATGAGACAGCAGAGGTAGTTAGAGTTTTTAACCGCTAAACATTTTGAAATAGAGTACGCACCAGGGAAAGGCAACAAGGTTGCAGATGCGCTTAATAGGAAGCATCAGAATGTAATGTTGGCTATGATAGCAGAATGAAAGGACTTGGAATCCTTGACAGCTTGCAGAGTGCAGTGGAGATCCGAGGCCGGGTCTAGCAGAGGATCTGCTAGGTTACCTTGTTAAGAAGTCTGATGGTATTGATTGAGAAGATTGCTTTTATACAGGAAGAGGATCCAGTGTTGGCTGATAGGATCAGAATTAAAGGATGGAATGGAGGGCAATGACTTGAAATATTTCGGTCTTAACCAAAATGGATGGTTGAGGAAGACAAATAGATTATGTGTTCCAAATGTGGGAGACATAAGGAAGGAAGTCTTGGAGGAATGCCATCGTTCGAAGTTCACTATTCACCCAGGAGGAAAGAAGATGTATTAAGATATGAAGAGAAGTTTCTTTGAGGAAGGAATAAAGAGGGATATTGGATTATGTGTGAAACAATGTTTGAACTGTCAACAAGTGAAAGCCGAGCATCAAAAATCGAGTGGGTTGCTTCAGCCATTAGATGTTTCGGTATGGAAGTGGGATTCTATCTCTATGGATTTCATAGCGGGTTGCCGAGTTCTGATAGAGGGAATGAAAGTAAATGGGCCATAGTGGACAGATTGACTAAGAGTGCCCATTTCATTCCAGTTAAGTTAAATAGGACGGCACCTGTATTGGCTAAGTTGTTCAGTGGTTAGGATACATGGAATTCCTAGTAGTATTATAAATGACAGAGATTCTTTACTCACTAGCGAGATCTGGAAGAGCCTACATGAAAGTTTGGTAACTAAGCACAAGATGAGTACCACTTACCATCTGTAGACATATGGAGAAACGAAAAGGGTTAACAAGATCTTGGAGGAATTGCTATGAGGTTGTGTATTGGATTTCGGGTGATCATGGAAAGACCATCTATACCTAGTCGAATTTCATATAACAATAGTTATCAGATTAGTATAGGGATGGCACCATTTGAGGCTTTGTACGGAAGACCATGCAAATCCCCTGCATGTTGGTTAGAAACCAGAGATAGATTAGTACTCAGTCCTGATTTAGTAAGAGAAGCCGTGGAGAAGATTGAGTTGATAAGGGCAAGAATGAAAGAAGCTCAATGTAGGCAGAAAATATGCAAATAGAAGATGGAAATATTTACGGTTCTCTATTGGAGACCCTATTTTTGTCAAATTATCGCCGATGAATAGAAGATGGAAATATTTACAGCTCTCTATTGGAGACCCTGTTTTTGTCAAATTATCACCGATGAAAGGTGTCATCAGGTTCGAGAAGACAGGAAAGTTAGCACCGAGGTTCATAGGACCATTTCCTATTTTAGAGAGGATCTGGAAACTCACATATATATTAGATTTACGGAGCAGTTTGGCAGGAGTCCACGATGTTTTCTATGTATCTCATCTGAGGAAGTATGTTAGGGATCCAGTAACTACTATAGCACCGACAATGTTAAAAGATTTAGTAGTAGAACCAGACATTACTATACTAAGGGAACCTATCCGGATAATCACGAGAGATAAGAAGAAGTTGAGGAATAAGAAAGTCGGTTTGTGAAAGTCCGCTGGTGATGATACTAGAGACTGTACTTGGGAGACTAAGAGCAGGATAAGAGACACTTATCCTGATTTGTTTTGATGTATGATTTACTTATGATTGTTTTGATGTGTTCCTTGTCGTAATTTCGAGGTTGAAATTATTTAAGGACGGAGATTGTAACACCCCATATTTTAGTGATATTTAGAATATTTAATTAGCTAAATAAAATAAAATAATGTAAGATGATTAATAGATTGAGATTTGATTAAACTGTGGGTAGCCATGCCATGTAAGTGAATAACTAAATGAACTAATATGAATAAAAGTGTTAGGAAATAAGAAAGTGCAAAATGGGAAATATGAATAACTTATACCCTAAACCCTTTGGAAACCAAACACACGTTCATTTCATTTTTCTCAAGTAAAAAACCCTAAGGTCTGCCACCATTTTCAATCTCAAGAGAAGATAAAGCTAGGATTTGCAAGAGAAAGAAGTAAGTCAACATAATCAAGATCAAATCTTATATCTTTAATCACAAAGCTAAGGTGAATAATTGCTACATCTCATTTTCTTATGATTTTCGGTTATAAGGTTAAATTCGAATTATTTGCAAGATTATGCCATGTTTTGGGATGATTAAATGATATGTGTGTGTGTGTGTATGCTTGTTGATGATTTATGCTCATTCATATAGATTCTACGATATGTTCAATATGAAAACCCTATTAAATGATATCTAATTGCCTTGCGAATCTAAATATAGATTGAAAATAAGATTTTGGGGTTGAGTTTCAATTTTCATAATTTTCTGAATTAATGTGGATTTTATATTAATTTTCTTGTGAAGAAAATGATTTATTGGGTTATAAATTATTTACGGCTAAAAAAATAATTATTTTAGTCTGAAATTTATATATGTTAGAAAACGCATTGAAAGAGATTTTTTGGAATTTTTATATAACTTTCCTAAGTATTTTGATGAATATATAAAATTATTTAAGGTATGCGACTTAAATGTTTTATATATTTAATTAAAGAGAAGGGGTATTTTGTAAAATAAAATTATAGTTTAATTCAAAATTTATGGCAGCGCTTTTAGAAAAGAAAAATTAGTGACCAATAAGAGTTTGACAAACAAGGTGGGTTAGTTAAAAAGTTTACTTAAAAAGGTTTAAAATCATAAATTCATGTTAAAAGCATGTTTTGCCTCTTTTGGTTTCGCCCAGGTAGCTTTTGACTAAGACCCTCCGCTTCTTCCACAAACAAATGCACATAGTATCAACATCATGGTACATAGTGAATTGGACAAAGGTGGAAGGTAAGAGTTGAAACCATGGGGTTCCAAATGGGCCGTAGAGCCTTGTTGGTTTAAAAATAAAGTAGCGCCTCCTTTGCTTTCGAAAGGATAGCTTTCGACTCGATTAGTTTCCGACTGAGTCAAGTGTTTTAAAGAAAAGGTTTTGAATTGGTTGCACTATTATGTTTTTAACAACGCTTTCGAATGGGTTGAAACCTCTAGTGGTTGCTTATTTACTTTTGAAGCTAATGGTTTCAGAAGGCATACTTGCTTCTAAAATTAACCACTTCTCCAATGCTTTTGTAAGGATGGTTTCGGCACCATCACTTCTTTAATAAGGAATAGGTTTCAAATGGAAGGCTTTCAACTTATATGTTTTAAATGACCCTTTTGTTCTGATTGTAGTATAAAATAATGGTTTCGAAAGAGAATGGTTTCGACTTAAATGGTTTCGAAAGAGAATGGTTTTGACTTAAATGGTTTCGGAAGGTGTTTTTCCATACGTTTTAAATTAAACTCAAATGCTTTCGAAAGGTTTGAGTTTCTAAAGTTTTAATGCTTTCAAAAGGTTTTGAAGTGGTTTCGAAGGGGAGGTTCCCTAAAGGGTTTCGTAGGAGTCGAAAGTTGTTATTTTCTGGTGGCTTTGAAAAGGTTGAAATGGAAGGTTTTCCGAGATTTTCTAAAAGCAATGTTTTGAAGTGTTTTAAGATATGATGTCTAAGGTTTTAATGCTTTCGAAAGGAAGGTTTCAAAAGGGTTTTTAAGAAATGTTTTGGCCTTTTGGGCAAGATAAATGAAGGGTTTTACATGGGTTCACAAGAGTTGCTTTCAATGGTTTTGAAATGGGGAGTTTCAATAGAATCGAATGGGGTACTTCAAGTGTTTAAAGGATTTTCATCAACAAAGATTTGTGTAAAGTATATATATATAGCATGGCAAGGTGATTTTGAGTAAACATAGAGTATGAATATTTTCCTTGTTTAAATTGGGTTTAAAAGGTTTTAAAACAATTTTGGATGAAAAGGTTTTCGAGGAAAATTATGGGAAGGTATCCCAAAGGAAAATGACTCAGATATTAGAATACTAGATGGGACTGGTATAGAGTCGTGCCCTATAGATTGGCTGTTGGTTCCAATTAATTTAGTCCAAAATTCCAGTGTGTAGGGCTTTGTCGTAGATAAGACTAAAATTATGATTACACATAGAAGGGATTTATATACAGATAGGTTATTGATGACCCTGCAAAACCATTAGATTAGGTGATCTTGCGAGATGTTAAGTTAGGGATAGATCGTCCAAAAGAGAAGTAATTAACATATAGTTAAAGGATAGATTAGCCAAAAAAGGAATGTCTAACAGATGTTAGATTATTTTGTTATTTTGTCTAGTAGGCCCCGATTCAGCCAAAGGCTAACAGTAAGCTAAACAAAACTATAGTATTTGGATAGATAGTCCGTTTGTTACCTGATATGTATATCTATATAATGATGCTTCATATTTTTAACTAGTTTTGGATGCAGGATAAAGGTTTGCAAAATATATGTTTTAAAAGGATATTAATGAGGGGGAAACCGTTCCGCTAAGCTGTGTGGTCTCTCTTAATATAAAATAATCGAGATGTATAGTATTATTCACACCAGGCTTTATGGTTGACTCGAAGTTTATGTTTTTCCATTAAACTCTTGGGTGCTTAAAATTGATTTGAGTAGGCTGAGGGATTAAGGTTTTCTAGTTTTAATAAAATGACGAATAAAGCTTCTGGAGGCGAGCAGGAGGCTAACGGATATTTATTAGGAGTTTCAGTTCTTGTTTTAGTTGTTTTAGTCCGTTGTGTATTATGTAAGTTATGACAATATTACTCTGAACATCCAAGGGGGCATCTTCATATGTCACTCTTGGCAAATTTTGTAATAAGTATATTTTATCATTGCCTGGGAAATGTTATGGGATTGTGCATTATGAATATGTAATATGTGTTTTGAAATAGGATAAAAAATTCTATTTTGAGATCTGTGATTTGTTTCATATTCAAGTGCTTCTGAAATTATTGATACCATTAACATAGCCGTATTTAAACGTTGAAAGTTAATACTATGGATGATTGCATCATCTGTAGCACCTAGCTTTGGGCCTCTAGATAGAGGATGTTACACATATAGTCATAGAATGCAGCAATGGCCAGCTTAATCTGAATGGCTCAAGCATGGCTATGGGCGAAAAGTCTTATTATGGTCAACATCTTGAATTTGATGTAATCCTTTCCCAACTAGCCTAGACTTATAAGTATCTATTTCCCCATCTACATTTAGCTTTTTCTTGAAAATCCATTTTTAGCCAATGGGTTTTACCCCTTGGTTACATCTGTCAAAATTCCTTCTTTGTTATCGTATATGAAATCCATCTCAGATTTCATCACCCCAAGCTAGAGTGTAGAATCTTTGCTCTACAATACTTATTGGAAAGATAGTGGAGTGTCATCATCTAAGACATGGTCATTGTTCTCTCCATCCATGAGAAAACTATAACATCTCTCCGGTGTGAGAGATTACCTGTTAAACCTTCAAATAGGTTGTGTATTTTTTGTATGGGTGAACTTGATTCTCCCTCTAGTTTGATTTTAGTGTTAACTTCTTGGATCTTATCCAAGTCTATAACCTCGCTATTAATTTCCTTTGATACAAATTCCTTTTCCAAAAAGACAATATGTCGAGAAAAAGTACCCTTTTGTTCCTTAGTATTGTAGAACATGTATCCTATTAAGTTTTTGGAATATGCTATAAATTTACACAACACCGATCTTTCCTCTAATTTATTTGGACCAACATTTCTAACATAGGCCAGAAAATCCCATACTTCCAAATACTTGAGTTAGGGTTTCCACATCACATCTCATATTGTTTTTTTCCATGGATTTAGTGGGTAACAAGTTCAACGTACGTGTTGTGGTTTCCAGCACATATCACTAATAGGTTAGAGGTAACTCAGCCTTACTCATCATGGAATGAACCATCTCTAATGAGGTTCAGTTCCTTTATTCCAACACACTATTATGTTGTAGAGTATAGGGTGGAGTAACCTGAGAGATAATCCCATTATCTTTTAAGTACTGTTGAAATTCTTGTCCAACATACTCGCCTCCTTGTGAATCGAAGAATTTTTGTCTTTCGGTCGTATGGTTTTCACCTATGTTTTTATACTCAATAAATTTCTCATAAACATCGAATTTGTTCCTCATAAGATACACATATCCTAATCTCAAGAAATCATCGGTGAAGGTAACAAAGTAAGAATTATTATCTTTGATGATTACAGGCATCAAGTCACATATGTCATTATGTACTAACCCTAAGAGTCATTGATTCTTTCAATGTTTCCACTAAAAGGATGTTTGGTCATTTTATCTTTGGGACACGACTCACATATGTCAAATGATTTGGAATCAACCGATGGTAGAAAACCTTCGATGTTCAATTTATGCAGACGTTTCTCACTAATATAACCGAGCCTACAATGCCAAAGATGGTTATCATTTATATAGCTATTTGAACTATTCATAGAACACACATAATTCTTATTAATCGCATAAATGCCAGCGTCAAGAACACTCACATATTTTATTTCCTTTCAAATTAATGTTCACAACATTATTTACACAAAGAAAGACATTTATTCTCAGATAGCCTTGAAATAGATATAATCCCACAAACAGTCTTTTATAAAATATCAGTTATTCAATATCAAAACAAAACCACTTGGCAAACATAAATGAAATTCTCCCACTATTATTGCATCTCTTAAAAATCCATTTGCAACATGGAGCTTCATTTTACCCTCTGCCACATGGCATCAGTTCCTAAACCCCTGTAATGAATTTCAAATATGGGTTCCAGATCCAGTATTTAAAACCCAAGATATTTTATTGATTGCAAAACAATTTTGAACCATAAATGTACCTGATAGAGCTGCAAAACCATTCTTATTTCTTTCGTTAACAATCTTCATGTATTCTGGAGAACTCCTCTTCTAGTGACCTTTCTTATGACAATGGTGACATTCACCCTTGTCATCAGCATATTTCTTAGTCATTTTATTCTTCTCACCATCTCTCTTTTGCTTCTTCGAACTCTTCGAAGTTGACGTACTATCCTTAACCACAAGCACGGTCCCCTGATCCTTTGATTGTGACTTGACCAACCTCAACATATTAAGGAGGTTCATGAGATTCACATTCAGTTGGTTCATATTATAATGCAGTATAAATGATTCGTACTGAGGAGTAAGCGAACCACGGATCAAGTCTACCTGCAACTTGTTGCTTATCGCGATGTCTAAATGTGAAAGCCTATTAATATATCCCATCGTCATTAGGACATAATCGTCAACTTTCTGTCCCTTCTGCATTTTGGTGTTGAATAATTTCTTAGTAATCTTGTACCTTGCTAAATGAGATTGCTCACCAAACAGAGCATTCGGGCCATCGAATATCTAATGGACAAATAAGGTTTTATGCTGCTTTGGAATGGCTTATCTAATGTAGACAACACAATTACTAGGGAGATTTACAGGTCAGCGACCCACTTATTTTAAGGCACATGTAGCTCAGGGTCAGCGTTATCAACATATCTTATCATAGGAGTATAAGTAACAGACGACCAAAGACCCTTGTATGCCAACGTTATCTTTATAGCTCTTAGCCAATCAACATTGTTGTTTGTTTGATTAGTTTTTCATTTTCACCAAACAACCTTGAAGTTGACATTTTCTACAAATTTTAATTAGTAAATTATTAGGACAAAATCATAATATATGTACTTATAACACTAATAAGCTTGGAATTTATTTTTCATTTTACTAATAAGCTCCCACTAGTCTTTCATGTTTCACTAAACCCTAAGTCGAAACATAGAAGTCTTTCTACTTCATTAGTAAGTTTTAGTACTCGTCGGTTTTAACATTCTGACCTTTAACTTGCTCAATAAGTCTAGACGTTGAACAATTTCTTATCGGTTGTATCATATACAACTCCTAACTCATGGAACCTTGTCCTAGTTTCACTTCGACCTTGAGTTTGCTCAATAAACCAAAATGAAATTATTCACTTGTACATACCATATCGTGACAGCCTAAGCATAGTATATACCTTGAGTTTCCTCAACAGATGCATATAATTATCTTACCTCGTCTATTGAATATATAAATAATACTACACATAACATTCCTAGCTCTAGTTTGCTCAATAACAAAGGAGTATGCAAATAATTTATTAATATGTATGTATGTATGTACGTACGTACGTATGTATGTATGTATGTATGTATGTATGTATGTATGTATGTATGTATATTAGAGGACAATATTGTATTATAGATTCATAATATTCAATATATTATATTGAGTGATATCGACTTATTATATGGAATAATGTATTCATATGAAATACTTTCATAATTCAAGTGCTGGACACATCGGGAATCACGACACACGTAGATTTTCAGATTTATTAATTCGTTAAGTCTATTTAGGTTTTTTTAACGTTCTACCTTTAGTTTATACATTCATATTATATGAGTTTTATTATTATATAATTTTTATGTTTTAATTGACTTATATAATAATTTCATGTATAACATTATATTAATTAAATCAAATTTATTTAATTTAATTAATAAACTCTTTAACTAAGTGTATATTATTCAATTTTAACATTTTATATTGAATATTTATATATTATAACTTTTATAGTATAACACATATATCTTATATATGTATTTAATTTAATGAATTAATTTTATTTAATAGAAAATTTTAATTAAATTTTATTAGTTTCAAAAATTATTTTATATACATACATATATATATATATGCTTATATTATCTTTAAACATTTTAAGATAATATAACATATATCATTATATATTATACACGTGTATATATTTAATCAATTAGCTTATTTAATTAGCTAATTTCATTTATCTTATTAATATTTTAGTTTTCAAATTAATATATATTTTTAAATAGTTTGAAAAACCTATCATTTTTTCAAACATTTTGAAAACTTATCTTATATCACAACTTTTATAATAAACATGTTTTACTTTTAATTTAACTTTTAATTTAAAATATTTTATTAAATTTTCAAAATAATTTTGAAAAATTAAACCACGTCCAAATTCAATTTAGGCCTTTTCTATTAGAGGCAACATTCGGGCACACTTCACATTTTAGGTTAGGCCAGTAACATAGTAGGACATGGTACTTGATTATCCAATTCAAATCTTGGACATTACCTTTCTAGACACCCTACAAAGTGGGAAAGCTTAATTAGTTAGCTATAATATAAATAATTTAGACAACATAGACAGTTGGGATATAATACCATTATAGGAACTGGATCAACCCGTAACAGAATTAAGGGGTAAATTTCAAAAATCCCTTTATTGGATCTTTAATGGGCCTATGTAGGCTGTATCCATTTAGAACTTTTCGATTTATTTAAATAAAATCAATATTTTATCCAAATTTAAAATAATGTTTTATTCTATATTATTTGTATTATATTACATATATGTGTGTGTATCGTATACATATATGTGTGTACGTGCATATGCAATTGGATAATGTGTACATGGTTTAACATGTCCATGTATAGATGTTGGGATTTACACCGCAACGGACATGTTATGCCCTTTGTATATATCTTTTTGTCTAAATATACATATATGTGCATCAAATAGTGTATAATATATGTATGTTGTATAAAATTAATTAATAATTATTATAAAATATCAGTTATAAATTGTTTATGTAAGAATTTATGAAATACACACACACACACATATATAATTAAATTGCAAAATTATTTCAAATATTAATTTGTAAATTTTTTTAGAGTATCGATTATATAATACGAAATTCAATACACACACACACATGTATAACTGGTTATTAATATATATATATATATATATATATATATATATATAATTTTTTAAATAAATTTCTTGTTGCTCTCGGTTAGAAACAAATTTTTTAATTTTATTTTATATTTTTTGGTTTAATAATATTTTAATAAAATACAAACCAAATAATTAAAAAACATACTGATTAAATAAAAAATATTAAAATATATTTTTCAAAATCATAATGTATGTTTCATTTTACATAAGATTTTTCCAAGATTTTATAATATTTGTAAATGTGTATAAATGTATTTCATTTAATTAGCTAATTTCAAATAAGATAAATAATTAAAGTGTTAATATGTATATAATAAATAAATAAAATTACTTTTGTTGTTGAATAATTTTAAATTACAAATATTTTTTAATTTCAAATATATGTATTATGATTTAATAATTTATATTTAGGTTTAACCGATAAAATTGTTAAAATATTAGTTTATTCGAATTTTTTTAATCAGGCCATGAGCATGTAGCATGTATATTAAATAATAATAATAATAATAATTTTTTATTATGCATATACAAGTATAACCATCTAATGTGACAACACAGTTATACGCAGATTCGTTATACCGATAACTATCTAACTAACATATAATTTGATGATATATTAAGCATTAATATATGATGATAAGTAAAAAATGATACCCTTCACCAATGCTAAGAGTTACATGTTGAAATGAAGAATGAAGCTCCTTGAATCGAGTCTGAATTCAGAAGTTACCAGCTCTTGAATGCAGTTACCACCCCCGTTGGAACTAGATTGAATTTCATGTGCTTTGGTGTTTGGATATTTTGATCTTGAATGGGGAGCTGCTGATCAACATTTTCAACAAAGGGAAGTCTAAATTTTTTAGTAACAGTGAGTGTTAAGTGGCACTACATAAAGAAGAGACAATAAAGTTAAAAGTGAATCACCATCCTTATTTCTCTCTTAAAATTTCTTCCATTTTTAACCATTCACACCCTCACCTGCCTACCAACCCTTGGCTAGCCTGACATTGCTGCTTTCAAGCTAAAAATAACATACCCTATGTGGGCCTCAAACCTAGTCTAAACTCGAAAAAAAATCCTAGCAATTTAACTAATTCAAACGCGTATCGATATCGTATATCGATCAAATATTTATAACTATTATAAACATACCATTTATTGTTCAATATTAAATATTAATTAATTTCACTAATTATAAAAATTATAAATTGATTAAATTGAGTGGTAAATGGGAATTCAACGTTTCGGTTATGTGACTCTTTGGTATGAATTTTGTCAGCTATTAATATCGAACAATTTAATATTAACCCTTACATTTTACTTAGTACGTGGTGTGACATTATGGCTACATTTATCAACTACTCGTCTAGGTAAAATCTGTTCTTACATTATTAAATGTTACCACGTGGTGATAGTTATTTATACCAATTTTCTACGTTAAAACTATAGCACTTTTGACTTATGGAATTTGGTAATGGTCAAAATTCCAATATTGTCCAGATTCAACTCTATAATTCAGATACAAAGTCCTTGGTTCAATAATAACAATTATCATTAATCGAATTATTCTAACCAAAGATTTGACCTTGAGTTGACTTCAATTGACTATGATTGTAACATCCCGCCTTTTCGCTTTAAATCGACGATAAACCACACACGTAAGACTCAAACCATATAGAAGGGTGGATTGTTATTGGGGTAAATAAGAAAAAGCAAAGAAAGAAGGAAAAAAACAAAATATTGCAGCGGAATGACAAAATATTATAATCAAATAAACAGTTCATGAAGCTGTTTTACAAAACATTTGATTATACTTATACAACACATATCAGAGTTACACATACCAGAGAATAATAAATAATGCAGCGGAATGGTATGAATGTAGTGGAATAATATAATAAATAATAGTAATGCAATCTTCGTCTTAGTCCTCCAGAAATAGAGTCTTCGAATCCTGAAATGCTCAGACTGACCTGAGCGAATTGAAAAGACAAAACACTCGAGTCCGAACTAAATGATCTTATGTGAGTTAAATCAACAGAAATAAATATGAGTGGAATGGCGTCAGAGATGTTTACGGGATTTGACATCTCCTACCAGTGTCAAACGTAAGTGCAATAACATAAGAGATGCTCGGGATTCACATCTCCTAAGGATCCGTTAAACTATTTACTATGTAGTAATATACACTATTATAATAATGTCTAATAGTTAAATAAACTTACTTTAAAATAGCGCTAAGGAGTGACCCAATATTCCCCTTAACACATAAATAGTGCCAATAGTCTGTACAGTATCGTAATACCTCCTGATTGGGAGGCTACCAGAGGTTACTCCATAGGTACAACACAAATCAAACTCATACAAGGCGCGCTAGGGTAGGTGACACGGCACACAAGGCAATGCCAGGGTAGATATACCAAGTACGCATTCGGGATGGTGGTAACGCGTAGCAGCTACTACCGCCCACCTCAAGCCACACCCCCGAAATCAAAAATCAAAAATGGCCACTAAAACAATCCAAAGTCAGAATATAATATCGAAGGAGTGTGTTCGATAAGAGGGGCTACCTTCTTGGCCCGAGAATTGCTCCTATTTTAGCTACCTTATGCCAACTCACGGGAGTCGGATCCACGTATATACCTCAAAGGAACGCCGCCGCCATCCTTCTTCATTCTGGAATCTCCACCGCGTACACGGTTGTTAAAGTGGTTTTGGAGTTGGCAGAGAGTATGACCACTTCCGATCTTGGTCTCTTTAACAACCAAACATTATTATAACACTGCAGTCAGTTTCAAAATAGTTTATTCTTTAAAACCAAATATCATTGTCCTTTCAAAACCAAATCAATACGATATCATTTTCATTTCAAATATATCCTTTCTAAAACCATAACACTTTCAAAATTACAATATTTCGAAACCAAACGCTTGAAATATAACCTTTCAAAACATAATACTTTGAATTTCATAGCTTCTAAACCATAACTTCCACCACTTAAATGGTTTGGATATTCAAACAGTGTATAAAATAAAATAGTTTAAATTTAAAATTACTTTATAAAGTAAAATAATTTCCTCGACTTCACAATTTTATTCACTTTAAATTGGATCTCAATTCATAACTTTCAACTCACTTTCAGTTTTTAATAAACCATTTCAATTTGTACCGATTTCAAATATAGAGTCGAACCTCCAAATAAACCATTTCAATAAATTTCAAAGCTTGTAATATTCAACACTTCAAAACTAAATTTGTTAAATCTATATATATACACACACATACACACACACACAGATATATATATATATATATATATATATATATATATATATATATATCAAATTCAGTTTACTATTATTTAGTTTTCAAATATTTACTTAATAATTCCAATATCATTCAAATAAACTCCAATTTCAAATAACTGAATATTTCCCTAACTTTATTCGACTTGATATATTCATTTATATAACCTTAAACAAAAAATAAATCATATTCTTTAAAATCTCAAATTCAATGAGTCCTAAATCAATTTTTATTAACTAAAATTCTCAATTGAATACAATTTCAAACCAATTTCCAATTTATCTTTCAACCTTAATTTATTGAAATCATTATAAGTTCTATATTAAAATATAATTTAAATAAATACTTAACCATATTATATTTTAAATAAAAATCAAACTTTATTATTAAACTTATTTATATCAACCAATTTATACACAGCTCAAGTCAAAAATTTGACTATATATAAAAAATAGCATTTATGTAATATCTAAAATCAATATTTATATAAAACCATGTATTTCTTTCCAAAAACCATAGAATCAATTCAAATTATATATATATATATATATATATATATATAGACCATGGTGTTTGTGGTGTTTGTATATAATTTTCTATTCTATGGTCAAGTGATACAGATAATTATCATTTCAATCCGTAATTTAAAACATAAATACGGTTATATATCATTTCAAACCGCAATTCTGAAAAAATAAAAATCCATAACAACTTACAGTTTATAACAATATAAAATACAACATTCATTCATCCAATATCAATCATCAAACATTTATCACAATCATCATCCAATTCAATTAATAACATCAATATAGAACAGGTAATAAATAACAGGTATTTACTGGCGGTTTATATTCAATAACAAATTAAATAACAATTTAACTGGCAGTTTATATGCAATAATAAATTAAATAACAATTTAATTCAATAAATTCAATTTAACAAAGATGATGATTAAAATTAGGTCAAACAGTCAAAAATAAATTCCAAATCACATCATAAATCAATTTAACAAACATAAGATATTTTAGAAGTTATGGGTGGGTTAAAACACTCACCTTTGAATTTAAATTGAATTTAAATTCAAAATAAGCCCAAAATTTGAACGGTCTCTAAATTTGTCCAAACTATTGTCAAATTGTCCATAATTCCGATACGATCCCAGCAAAACAAACTGCACATGAATCGGAGCTCGTATGAAAAAGTTATGGAAATTAGAAGATTGAAAAATTCTGGTCCTGGGTCGAATTTGGCTTCAACTTCGGTCCGCCGCCACAAATCCCCGGTACTTGCCCTGAATTTTTTCCAAAACCACCCGGGGTGACCCGAGTCATTTTCTTCCCGAACCGAAGTTGCTGCAGGGTTTTTGCCTCTGAAACTCGAAGCGCGACCCTAAGTTGTTGCACATCCGATTTATTTTTTTTGAAATTGAAATTAATTTTTGGAATTTGGGAATTAGGTTTTGTCTGCCATTGGAATAAGAAGTTGAGAAGGAGACGTACGTACAGACAATTGAAAAAAATAAGCAGCTAGAGTTTATAACGGGTTATTTATAGGTAAAGTTGAAAATAGAATGAACGGACAAGATTTGATTGAACGATGAACGACCCAAAAAGCCCGTTCTGCCTCCGGAACGAAAATGGATCAACCTATATAGCAAAGCTGATGTTTTTAAATATTTTAAACGCAATGGAATAGGTTTCAAGTCCTAATTCCATCATATGAAGAAGTTATGCTAAAATCAAGTTATTTCAAATTGATTTAAATTAAATTGATTTCTAGGCGTTTTGAGTCTGTACGATCAAACGACAAGCCCGATCGCTATGAAAGAAATCCTATAATAATTCGTCATTACGGATTCGATGAAACTGGTTACGTCGAAATCCAAGTCAGTGGCCAAAATGGCTATTTTTACATTAATTAAATAAATTAATAATTAATTAATTAAATCAAAATTTAGATTTCTATTCTATAATCGATAATTTTTATCGTTTTTAAATTTCTCAATCATTTACACTAATTTAAATAAATTTAGATGTCAATTTAGAGTTGATTAATTTATCAATTTCAGTGTTAACCACAATTTCATTAAATTCAGAAATTATAAATTTATCTTCCAATAATTCCATTTAATTTACTTTTCATTCTATTATTCAATTCATTGTTGTCAAATGGATGAAATTAACATTGGATTCATGATCTATTACATTAATATTCTCAAATTCCATCTTAATTTCAATTAATGTAATATTTAGATATTTAATTTCATTTAATTGCAATTAATCCAATTATTATAGTTCAGATCCCAATACATTGGTAAATCTTTATTTCCATTCTTTCAATTCAACAAAATTTCCTATTATGGATAACATTAACATTAATTCCAAATATTACCTTAATCAACATTAACGTAATATTTTATTTAGATTTATTGCGATTGATTCCAATTCAATTTATTGGATTAAAAATATATCGGTAACTTATAATAATTGTTGCCACTAATTCTTAATCATACTTTTAAATTTATCATTCCAAACCAATATTTTAATTACTTATCTACATTGATTTTATCAAAATACAGTTTATTGCGTATTATTTCATCACTTAATATAACTTTGAATTTATTTTCAAATTTTACTATTTACAATCAATTATAACTCTACAATTGTTTCAATTAATTAAGGTTGCACTAAATTAGTTATTTATTAACTTGCATTAACATTCTTACATTTCATTCCCGTTATTAATTCATTAACAAATTCTAAATTTTTATTTATTCCAGATTTAATTACCAAAATTTTATTAAATTAACAAACTAAATTATCGAAAATTTACGGGTTGTTACACTCTCCCCCAATCAAAAATTTTCATCCCCGAAAATGAAAAAGAAGGGAAAAGAAAGAATTTAGTAGCCAATACATCTTATTCAAAAATATTAATTTTATAAACAAATAAATTTACAAAATTTAATAATTTAAATAGAATATATCAATTTATAACCATTAAATCTTTTATAATCAAATTAATAAAGTTTGGAAAACATTTTCCAAAAATTTTCTAAGTCTAAAATTTATGGAAAATTTCGGCAGAGTCTCCTTTGTACGGAGAGGTCTGGGAGAAAATATAATATCAAATACAATAAAATATCACATATATTTTCCAAAATAATATATCCCAACCCAGGAAAAACAATATAATAACGCTATAAAACCGAAATCCGAGAACGTACCTATTTGTCGGAAAAACAACGCTTAATTATGAAACCAAAAGCATTAGCAATTGCTTCCATAACCTATATTTCACTTATATAATCCAAAAGAGTTAATAATTATATAAAATGAAATATTTAAATTTGTTTCAATCACTAACAACAAATCAATCATAAACAACAATCACTTGCAATCACAACATGCAACCATCATATGAAGTCAATAAAATCAACCATCCATATATCCATAGCAAACGAAACAAATAGTTGTTTGGGTTCAAAAACTTTAAATCGTACAGAATGGAGAGTAAATTATTAAGTGCGCTATTTACTCAATCAGTCTTAGATGAAATTAAATAGATTATTCATGCATCCAAACAAATCAAAAGTATCATTGCCCAAACAACCATAAACCAAAACAAACAACAAATCCAAACAATAGCTCAAGTTCATTTTTAAAAATTTCATTTTATAACATTTGTTGTTTGATTTCCTTTTCTTTCATATAATGATTTATCTTTTTAATCTACATTTATCTCTTGCAAATTTTCATTTCCATCCATTGATTCAGTGTTTATTTCACTTGTTTGTACTTATACTTACATAGATTCATTTTTATTTATTCATATCAATTTTATTCACTTAAGTTTAAAATCATCTACTTACAACATTTACCTTCTATCATATTTTATTATAGTAGAATTTCAATTATACTTTAGTTTATAACACTACAACATCAAATTTTTATTTATTAAAGAATTTTATTCAATACTTTCATTACATAAATTTACTTGTACAATTTCCATTATATTTTCTTATTAAACATGACAACTTTTAATATTTTGGTAAGATATATATAAATATTAAAGAATGCAAATTGAAAAATTATACAAGTTTATCTCATTTCCTTTAAATTAATTTAATGTTCAATAATTATCTTTTTGTTTTACAAGTTACAAATTTCAACTTGCTTGTAATTTCATTCATAACCTAGCATTTAATCTCTTATTCATTTAGAGGTTTCAATTATTAATTAGTTACATTCTATTTTACTACAATAATTGAAACTATTAATTAACGGAAGCTTAAGAACTAAATACCGGGTTAAATTTCAAATCATTTTAAAAATAATAGATGAATGTATATACATATATATCCAATTATATTTAAAATAATTCAAAAATTATATTTGTTTATCAAAATAAATCTGCAGTAAAACTACTACAGTGGCCTTCCCACTTAGAAACTCGAAAATAAATGTCGATGATGCGTGCACTCATCACCGAAATTATTTTCCAGCGACATAGAGGGGAGTACAGAACTTATTTCTTTTCAAAATTTCTTTAAAACAATTCTTTCAAATTATACCGAAATATTTATATCGGAAAATATTTCTAATATTATTATTATTATAACCCAAAATCATTCAAAAGAAATTTTCAAAAACCCCGGAACGTAGATTCTAAGTTTCCAATTTTCATTAATCTTATTTTCTTCAAATCTTGTATCTATGCACCAACCAGAATTTATAAATACAAAATGGAACAAATTAACACAATATCAAAATCTTTTATAACACTAATAAATAGCTCTCTCATACACACACACACACTCAGCGACTCATCATAGGGTATTACTACCTTATTAATAAAGAGTCAGACCCTACAAAGCTAAGGTTTTTCGCTAAACAAAGCTCTGATACCAGATGTAACGGACCACCTGCCAGTGGAGTTTGATTTGTGTATGTCTACCCTGGCATTGCCTTGTTTGCCGTGTCACCTACACTAGCATGCCTTGTATGAGTTTGATTTGTGTCGTACCTATGGAATATCCTTTGATAGCCTCCCGATCAAGATGTATTACCATACTGTATAGACTATTGGCACTATTTATGTGTTAAGGGGAATATTGGATCACTCCTTAACGATATTTTAAAGTAAGTTTATTTTACTATTAGACATTATTATAATAGCATATATTACTACATAGTAAATAGTTTAACGGGTCCTTAGAATATGTGAATCCCGAGCATCTCTTAAGTTACTGCACTCATGTTTGACACTGGATAGGAGATGTCAAATCCCGTAAACATCTCTGACGTCGTTCCACGCATATTTATTTCTGTTGATTTAACTCACATAAGATCTTTTAGTTCTGACTCGAGTGTTTTGTCTTTTCAATTCGCTCGGGTCAGTCTGAGCATTTCAGGATTCGAAGACTCTATTTCTGGAGGACGAAGACGAAGATTGCATTACTATTATTTATTTTATTATTCCACAACATTCATACTGTTCCGTTGCATTATTTATTATTCTCTGGTATGTGTAACTCTGATATGTGTTGTATAAGTATAATCAAATGTTTTGTAAAACAGCATCATGAACTGTTTATTTGATTATTATATTTTATCGTTCTGCTGCAAGATTCTGTTTCATTTTTTTCCTTCTTTCTCAGCTTTTTCTCATTCACCCCAATAACAATCCGCCCTTCTGTATGGTTTGAGTCTGACATATGTTGTTTATCGTCGATTTAAAGCGTAAAAAAAGGCGGGATGTTACAATGATACAAACCTTATATAACCGAGAAGATGAATTGTTTCCTGAATAATTTTTCACTTCCAATACTTCCACTCGACCCTTGACCCAACTATAGTCGTCTGATAGTCACTGTGCCATGATTTAACTATAATTAATGGACTTCTCTATCGAAGATCAACTGTATTCTCAAGTCAAGAGAGCTGTATAAAATATTCACATCGATATTTTCTATTTAACCTTAGTTATATTGACTACTAGAAAACTATCATGAGTCATCTCATGGTAATCCAATAACTATCTGTATGTAACCCCTTAACGCCCCTTGCAGTCATGAGTAATACATTACCTAGCATTAGAAGAACGTTACGTACTCTAATCTTAATGCATGTATCGATATCCAATCTCAATACATGTTGTTTATGAATATTTAAAATAGTGTGTTGATTATATTATGATACGATACTTATGATTAAAACTATTCATAACCATTATCACAAACACACCATTTATGAATTTTCTATTTTATATGCTTCAATTAAACATTTAATTACTTATAACACATTTAAATAAAGATATAACAAAAATAAAACAACTTTATTATGAATAAGAATTGAGTACAGAGTACATAACTTACAAAAAATTATAGAATTGTCCATAGAGCATACCCCTAATCCTATTAATCAGATTGTTCGATTCCAAATATTCCTTAGCCTTACGTCTCACAATGAAGTTATCATCCCAAAAAACATGAGCTGTCAATCGAGATCCCACTAGACTTGACTACGCACATATTTTCGTAAAATACATATAATAATATGTAAATCATAAAAATATCATGACTCCAAATATACCGATATTTATATTCATTTTATTTCGCGACATTGATCCTGACTCAACAGAAGTGGGATTGATTCCTAATTCATCCATATGTAGAACGTCAGAATTTTGAACCTTAAATTAGTTTCCTATATATCTAGTTATTAAAATGCGGGTTGTTACACGATTTGTACCTCCAATGGTAATGGGTAAATTGTTGTCCATCATATGGATAACAAGCATTACTTATGCTAGCGTAGTTCTATAACGATATATTATTACCAAATGACTAAAAATACTTAAGGATAATTATTTGTTAGTTCAATTCAATACTCACGATTACAAACTCTTTTGTAACTAAGATCGACTAAATAGGAGGTCTAAGGAATCTCTATTAAATTGCAATGGTTATTGGTCAAGTGCATTGGCAACAAGGTTAGAGACTTAATTTCAAAATTTTACCTTTTATTAACTTGCACATGATCTTTATTTTATTCTTTTGTAAATAATATTTTGTTCATACTTAATCAAATTTAGCATTTTGTTAGTAAACGAGTTTTCATATATTTTAATTTATTTAATTTGATTAAAATACTGATTCATTGCTAATGTTTAAACATAAATTTATTAATAACTTAATTTAAAATTTATTTATTAATTTAATTTAATTATATATTATAATATGTTATGATATTCATATTCACGATATGAGCATTGGAACAATAGAAGCATATAAATACCTTAGGGATTCATGCGTAAAATTGATCGCTTTGTCCTACGGTCAATAAGATATTTAGTAAGGATATTTATATATGTAATATATAATGTAAACTATCTTAGCAGTATATGAAGAAAATATATATTATTTATTTATTTATTTTGGCCATTGAAATATATATTTAGTAAAATACAAAAAATGTATATATAATTAATAATATATATAATAAATAATAAATAAAATATATTCTAAAATTATAATTAAAAAATATGTGTATATACCAGTTTTAAATTTAAGTTTTAAATGTTAATTTAACCTTTTCAAAATTTTATTTATTCGTAAATACTTATTCACAATAAAAAAATTTATTTTGTTTTCGGTTAGCAAAATAACAACTAAACAAAATATAACTTTTTTTTATTTTCATCCGCATTAGATAATATCGAATAAGTCAAATTTTGAATTTTAAATTTTAAAAGGAAATTATACAAAATAATTTAATGAATAAATTTTGGCTAAAATCAAGCATCTTTTTTTTATGATTTCCTATGGAAATCAATACACATAAAAATATTTTTTTAAATTTTGAAACAAAGCCAAACATTAATTTCTTTTTAAACCTTAAATCGAAGCATGTATGTATCTATGTTTCAAATAGATATATTTATATGATAAATATTACTTAATTTTCATATATATATATATATATATTAATATTTAAAACCAATACCTTTTATTTATAAAGTATAACATTATTTAATATGTATATAGTTAATTAAGTATGCATATACATGTTTAAAAATAGTTTAAAATGTTAAATGATTTTTGAAAAATTTATTTAGTTATCAATTTAATACATGGTCAATTATAAATTATAAGCCAATGTGATATGTGAACATTTATTCATAGATTAACAAGATCAAGAAGTTACCTTTCACATAAGCAGTCCCGTCGAGAGTTAGAACATTGTTTTGTTAATTAGTTACTCTTGGAGCTTCACTATCTCCACCTTCTCTTCATATTACATGGTAGAAAAGTTGGCTTCACCAATGAGTAGGGGTAAGAGTTGGTAGCTATGTTAGAGAGAGATGGCTTAGAAAATATACTGAATTACGGTGAAGGCTCTCCTATTTATAGCCAAGGATTTGCACCTTTTATTCACTATTCTCTCTAGACCTTGAAGACATGGAAAATTATCCAGTCACCCCTGATATGGCTGGCCCTAGGTGTTGACCAAGCAAGGTCACACACCCGTTTGACTCCTTTTGAATTAGCATTTAATTAATTAATTTCAAGCTCCTAATCGATCATTCTGTCGTATAACTTTTGTACATCATTCTTATCGATTTTAAGAGTGAAATGAATAACTAAATTATCAACAAATATTGATACAACATTTTTTGTGTTGACTCGATGGTGTGAACTCGATCTACACTCAATATTTAAATGATTAAATTGCTGAAACCTATACAGACTTTGCAAAAGCACAATGTAGGATCAAGTGTGGATGAATGAGGCATCTACAACACAATGCAGAACTGATTTTAAGACTATCTAGACACTAAAAGAAGCGAAGTGTCTATTTTAAATATTTAAAACTTACTTATGCACATAAACTCTATCTACTCAAATTAAAAATATAAACCAATAATCATAGAACAAGTAAGTAATAAAGTAAAATGCGGTAAAGTAAATAACACCAGGAATTTTTATACTTGTTCAGATTGACCAATCCTACATCCAGTCCTATACTGCACCGTACAAAATTTCACCATCACCGCTTGCTATCCACGGGTGGCAAGAACACCTTTACAATCTTGATTTTATGGGATACAAGATGCACCATTTTGATTTACGGGCTACAAAAACACCATCTTCTTTATCCAAAAAACATTAGAGCATGACAAGTATATCTTCAATAAAGATTCTTGTAGATTCGATACAATGATCCTATTGATATCCAATGGTAATATATCTTAAAATTCTTTGAGGAGTAGGATGAAGTTAGAGAGGGAATGATATGAATTCAAGTGCATACTCTCTGATATTGTGTGGTTTGCAAATCGATGAAAAATTATAGTGAAAGAGTATGGATTTGCAACGAGAATGGAAGAGTATTCGATGGATTTTTCTCATAAATGTATGGAGATGAAAGAGTAAGAGAAAAATGATAATTATTGATGTGAAAATTCATTTTCCAGAGACTTCAAATACTGGTTGAAGAGACAGTCCTTTGGTAAAGCGATAGTGGGAAAATCCCTTAATTTGAATTTTAAAAAACTGAAAAATGGCATGTATGTCAACATACGTAGAAGAGATATGCCAACATATCGTATTTCGAAAAGAACAGCAATGCCAATAAAGTGTTGTAGATTTTCATATTTCAAAGTACCTCGTATTTATGGATTTTTTTTTATTCGATTAAGGTCGATGATTGATGATCTTCGAGTATAATTGCCATGGGGTCTTTAACAAAGGATTCTAAGGTCCAACCAACTAATCATCACTTCAGATACCTCTATCGTTTTAGCATTGTATTTCTTCTTCAATCAGTTTTGTTATTCTATTTGCTCCAGTGAATCTTCATATATAATTCATTTTCTTCCACTGAGTTCTTATTTATCTCTACAAATGCTCCATAATATATTTGAAAAACCTACACAATTCGAAGAAATGTTAGTAGTAAAATTTATATGGCTATAGTCATCAAAATCAATATTTGAGGTATTAACATTCTCCCCCCTTTTGACGGTGACAACCATATAAATAGTTGAGAGATAATATATAATATTTTATATTTGACTCTCCCTAACTCTATGCATGTAACATCCCACCTCTATACCCATACTGTCTAAGAGTATTATAGAATAGTACAATCAAATACTACAAAGAATGAGGCTATAAGTGGTACATACGTGAGTATTCCCTTGGACTAACACTGGTACGTATTAAAACATCAAATATAAAACTCGTCAGTACGTACACAGTATCAATACAAAACAATAAGCACATATGCCTCCAGGACAGAATAATACATAATATGTAGTACTTCACAGAGAACACAGAGTTAATCACACTATAATTTATAATATATATAATAATGTTAAAAGAATAAAATACAACTCAAATATCAGCAATCTCGGTATAATGATATATAATTAACATATATAAAACTTAGCGGCTAAGTATCCAGAGAATAAATGTCATTTAAATATCATAGAACATCCTAATATGTCTCCTCTAATCCCATTAAAGCAAATGTTGGTCAAGTCGTCCTTGTACCTGAAATGCCTCGGACTGACCCGGGTATTGAAAAATAATACACGAGTCAGATATGTCTAATCAAGGATCATAATAAGGTGATGCCGTATAAACAAGGAGTAATATAATATCGCTATTAAAGATACACAATACATCAGGTGACATATTAAAGTATATACACATATAGAATAATCCTCAAGGCATTAAATCATCCAAACATTTCAAATCCATATAACGATGTCATCGCCCATTTATTATATTGTGTTACTAATCCAATTATGTGTTACTAATCCAATTATTCAGTGCTCACATATCACACTCGCACCTTCTATGTTTTATATAACGAGTCCAAAGAATAAACGAAAAATTGTTATTGAAAGTCCCATACAAGACGGTATCACTAATCCTTTTATTCATACTTCTTGTCATATAAAATAAATATAATTAAACAATAACAAGGATTTCATCACTGTATCATGATAAAATACTAAACAAATCCAACTCAATGTTGAATCATACATATAATTTTTTATATATAACAAAATTTAATACTTAGAATTATATCAATAAATAAAAAATAAATGAATTACTAAAATAATTAACTAAATTGAAATATAAGGTTTTCTATAAAATGAATAAGGAATTTGTCGATCTCTTATAAAATTAATTTAATTTATTATTCACAAATAACACTAGACGATCCCTATATTTTATTTGTAACCCAACATAGGTTGTAAAACTAAATATCACATTTTCTAGAATTTTATATAGGATTCCTTTAAATTACATAACCAAAATAAATGTTTTACAAAATATTTTACTTTTAAACTAAATAATCAATGACTATAACTAAATGAAGCTTTTCTTAAGTTTACTATGTACTAACATCTTTTTAGTTGAAAATCTTATTTTACAAAAGATTATTAATTATAACAATAAACTTGAGTTTGTGGTTCATGATGCCTTAGCATAAATGTAAGATGTATGAAAAATATTTATACTCAGAAACTAATGATCATTTATACATAATACATATTAGCACATGAGGGTGAAAGATACACTCATGCAACATACCCTATAAGTTCTATAGCTGAACAAAAATCTAAATGGATATATTTTAAAACAAAAAGTATGTACATAATAGCGACATTAGATCATAAAAATCAAAACTTAGAATTTACAAGTAACTAAAATAATATGTAAAAATTGGTCTAGGACAAAGTATGAAAGCTCAAAAACTATAGGCAGAAGTAAAATGGGACATGGCAACATAACAAGTTTAAAAATAGTTATTGTAATGAAGCATATTAATATAAACGAGGCACAAGTATATGAAAGTGACAATGCAAAGAAGATATACTACAAGAAAAAAGCACGCAAAGAAATATTCAAGCAAATGTTAATATATATATATATATATACATACACGGTTAAAATAAGAATAGCAGTAAATATACGTGAACAGTAAAGCATAAGAAAATGTAGACACATCCATATATATGTGTGTGTAATTTTAACTTATAATTATATGCTTTTTTTCTAATACAATAATATTTTATGACCTATAAAATAACTATAGTTCCAATCACTTAAAGAAATCAAATTCATAAGATCAAAATAAGATAGCGAACAACAATACCATATTAAAAACTTGATATGTATAAGCACAACAAAGCAATACTATATCAAAGATTTAATGTGTGTGTATGACTATAGCAAGGTAAGATAAAAGAAAATCAGTCATGCGAATTTACATGAAGGCAGCAGCAAAACAGAGAATGAATATGTGAAAGGAAACACAAAACTCAAATTATTGATACTCGGCTATGCTTACAAATTCACAATCTAGTATATACCCACTATGGTTCTCATGAACACAAACCCAGACACTCATATAAACAAGATACAATCAAAAAGTATACCTTGGTATACACATAGCATGCACCTTTCTTTAATAATAGTTGTAATAGCTTTGGTGTCACACTTTTTTGGTATCAACATAAACTATCAAAAATTCCCCTCTATATATTATCACATCTTAATATGTTAAAAGTGGGATTTAATATTAAAAAAAATTTACAAATTCAAACAACCCTAAAAGTAGGATTTAAAAATTAAACCCTCTTTACAAATTCGAAAAAATTCTAAAAATATGACATAAAACTAAATATCCCTTAAAAATTCCAAATATTTCTTTACAAATATACAAATCTTAATATTACTTGAAAATAAAAAATTATTTTTTTGACTGATTTAAACATATACAATTTATAAGGAAATATTTCACGCACGAAGCACATGCCTTAACACTCATAAATAATATATATGTTCAAATGTATACCCAGACTCCACAAACCCATTCATGTCCTCATGCTTATAAATATATACACACACTACACTCAGTAGAACACTTAAACGCACTCTGTAGCTGCCGTTACACACTCATAACAAGATGAAACACACGCAATCCACATGGTTCTACATACACATGCACAAAACCCTGTCTTGCCAAAACACGGCACACACATATCTAAGCACACCACCCACATATTTACTCACACATCCTATATATACACAGTCAACAATAAACTACATATTCACAAACTTATATACACACACATGCATGAACTATCCTAACCATACGGCAGCCAAAGGAAAAAGTAACTCCATTGAATCAAAACACGTAACCAACATCGTAATTCTTTCATATATATGAAACTCACCTAATACTTGCATCATTCCATTCTCCATCTTTATTCCTTAGCATGCTCGCAATCCTAATTTACAACCATATGAGCAACAACCCAATATTTCAATTTCTTTAGGTATAAATAGGTGTTGTAGCTTATATGTTTAAATTTGATAATTTGTATTAATTTCTGTACTTTTTTATTTCTAATGTAGAGGATAATGGATGCGTGAGTTTCTTTTTTGGAAACTAGATAATTTATATGGAAGGTTGAGTGGGTGGCTTTCGTGAGTATAACTGTTAAGATGAGAGAATATTCTAGGTGCTAGGCTTTAGTGAATGAGTTTGGGCCAACAAAATATAAAGTGCACAAATATATTTATTCATTTTCCTTTGTTTATAAACTAACTTCCATTTGATATTCAAATTCTAGTTTCAAAATAACTTCTCTTCCATTTTAATATGATTTTTCAATTTCCACACCTTATTATCTCACTTTTAATTTATTTAAATTTAATTGCCTTGTTTTTCACAATTAAATCCTTTTGTTAAATAAATACCAAACATAATTATCAAATAAACCATCAAACTCTAATTTAATTAAATAAATTTATATTATTAACGTGAATTTATTCTTAAATTTAAATCAGGCTGTTACAGACTTCCCCTCTAAAAAAAATTACGTCCTCGTGATTTCCTACCAAGAAGAATTTATAACAATCCAATTTTATCAAATATTTAACAAAAGAAAAAATTACTTTTTGAATTTTCATAATACTTTATTTAAACGGTCCACTTTTAAATGCTAATTAATAATAAATTATTTTCAAAAATTTATTTGATTCAAACATAATTTGAATTCAAATTTCTCTTTAAATAACTTTAAATTATTATAACAAACTTCCAAAATCTTACATAAGAAATTCCCACTAAAACTAAAAATTTCCATATAATGAATCATTTTCTTATAAATTTCATAATTCAAAACATTTCATATCTCAAAAATAAATTTTAACTTCTGTTCTTCAAACTCATTTCACAATTAAGCAAATATTTAACTGCTTAAAACTAAATCTAGAAGGAAAATTCTAAATTTAGTTACAAAATTTAACACTTCAAAAACATTTCTATATTTCTTATCAAAATAATTCTCAATTTAATTAACTTATCCAAAATAAATCTTTGAACTATATGTGTATAATATCCACATCTTAAAATCTCAAAGCTCTATAACATTCACACATCATATATATAAATCATTATCAATTATATATATATGTGCTTATATTCAAAAATTCTCAATTACATCGATTAGAATGATATTGCCTCGACATGTATAATAATGATTACTAATATCAATTGGCTGCAATATTGACCACATAATCAATATCGCCACGCCAGCGATTACAGCTGTGCACTAGTATCCAATGGCTGCAACTATCAACAAAAATACATACTAACGCATAAAATATATTTTACAAGCCATTTGCCAAAATAATGAATATAAACTATAGTTTTCAAAGCCTTTAGAAATATAAATATAAATTAATTAAACTAAGTTACTTTGCTTTATTTCCCATTTAAAGTATTTAACTCTTTTCCAAAATACTTTACTCTTCTACAAATTATTTACATCTTCCAAAATCATTATGTCTAAATGTCTCGTCTAAGCGTTTAAGAATTTTTATTGAATACGTGTGCACCCACATCGACCAAAATCCTTAACATACTTAACGGACAAGTTAACACAATTTTTACTTCTAAAAATACAATAAGCGTTGTTCTTTTACAAATCATTTATAATAAATATGAAACAATATTGAGATTCGCTTTACAACTTAAATAAATATGCACAAATTCCAGAATTAAATTCGACGTCAGCAAATTCAAACTATCAAATAAACATAAGAAATTTAAATAAAAGTACTCGGCGAAAACTAATAATTCCACTGCACACTCTAATAAAAACAAGTCAAAACTCAATCTTAAAATATTTTAACCCATTCAAAATTATAAATACAAATATTATTGGTCGGACTAACTCCTTTCATCCTTGTTACTCCAACCATTTTAAACTAACTCGGGAGAATTAAGCAAAAAGTAATTTATGTAATTCCAAAATATTAAATACATCTTTTAATGATTACTCCCCAGTAATCATTATATACTCATACTATCCCTTTAATATAGGGTAACTACCCAACAAACTCAAAGGAACAGGGGCTCCTAAGTCTCATCTAGGCCAATAACTCGTGTTAATTATATACAATGTATTGTGTTGAACCAACACTGATACCATTTCGTAACACCCCACCACTATACCCATACTATCCAAAAGTATTACAGAGTAATACTATCAGATAATATGGAGAATGCGGCTGTAAGAGGTACACATGTGAATATTACCTTGAACTAACACAGGTATGTATTAAAACATCAAATATAAAACTCATCAGGACATACATAGTATCCGTACAAAATAATAAACATGTGTGCCTCTAGGACAGAACAATACATAATATATAGTACTTCATAGTGAACATAGAGTCAATCATGGTGATAACATATGCTATATATACAATGATGTTAAAAGAATATAATACAACTCAAATATCAGCTATCTCGGTGTAACGATATACAATTAATGTATATACAACTTAGTGGCTAAGTATACAAAGAATAAATGTCATTTAAATATCATAGAATATCCTAATATACCTTCTCTAAGCCTATTAAAGCAATAGCCGATCAAGTCATCCATGTACCTAAATGTCTTGAACTAACTCCAAATATTATAAAATAATGCACGGTCAGACTATGTTTAATCAAGATCATAAGAAGATGATACTGTATAAACAAGGAGTAATAAGATATCACTATTAAAGATACACAATACATAAGATGACATATCAAAGTATATATACATATAGAATAATCCTCAAGGCATTAAATCATCCAAACATTTCAAATCCATATAATGATGTCATCACCTATTTAAAACATATCAACTCAAAAATTCATGTAAAACATTGAATGGGTGAATCATCCAGATCTTGAAATCACTATCAAATCTAGAAATAATCATCAATGAGACATCCTCAAGTGAAGTCGGGCAGTAACAAAACAACGCCCACTATCTCTCTCTATCTCATGTTATAAAATACCAATATCAAATCAATAGATCAATAAGGAAGATTTGAGCTAGCTCAGAATAATATCCCAATATAATCAATAACAAGTAGGTTGTCTGCCTGTAAAAAAGATAGGCCATCTATCTAAGAAGGATATGGGGTTGACATACTCTGGACACAGTCTTAGGTATAATCTCATCTGACCATATCATCTATACATAATATACATCTATCTACTACCCATATATATCCACATACATCCACATATTCTAGAACCAAATGAGAGACTTACAACATTTCTGCTTGCCCAAGGAGCAATACGTGATCCATATAACATGACTCCTATAGTCATTGGTTACCGTTACCTCTCCCCTCTCCGTATCGTGACAATGATCTACCATAGGCTCGATAATGCATAGCCTCTTCGGCCACAATTACCGACATGTGCCCCTATGGTAACTGAATTCTGGCCTATGTGACATAAGGGGAAACAAACTACCAATATTGTGTATGCATCAATACCATAAACAACAATGGTGTCATGGATTTTGGGGACGACCCCTGATTAGGCCGCTAGGGCGGATATTGGCCAATCTGGTTCACTCCTGAAACATAAAGGGGGTTGGACAAAGGTAGACATACATATAACATACACAAACTATGTGGCTAACCAGTAGCCTCTATATGTGCTTACGGTAGCGAGTCACACACATCACGTACACAACATACCCCCGTATGAGTGCCATCCATAAGTAAAGAATAACTGAATAAATAACACAACAGCGTCTCATACCACTTTGTGTTACTAGTCCATTTATTCAGTGCTCACATATCACACTCGCTCCTCCTATATTCTATATAATGGGTCTAAAGAATAACTGAAAAATTATTACCGAATGTCCCATATCAGATGGTGTCACAAATCTGCTTACTCAGATTTCTCGTAATACATAATAAATACAATAAAATCATAACAAGGATGCCATCACCGTATGATAATAAAATACCAAACAACGGTGAATCATACATATAATTTATTTTATATAACAAAATTTAATACGTAGAATCGTATCAATAAACAATAAATAAAATAATTACTAAAATAATTAACTAAATTCAGATATTATGTTTTCTATAAATAAATAAGGAATTTATCAATCTCTAATTGTAACAACCTGAATTCTAGTGGTCCGGATTTTTCTTTAAAAATGCTAAAAACCAAGCCTACTGAAGCCCGAGTTGGGTATCTGGTATCCTGCAAATAGGCAAAGATAAATATATCAGAGCTCAATTAATTATCTCACAGCAGAATTGACTAAAATATAATAGTAAGTAAATACTCACCAAAATAATAGCACTTTCTAAGCAAGTGTCGTAAAGCTGAGAAGTCTCTACCATCTACCTAACTTATAGGATATTATGATGAGGTGGTCAGAACAAAAGTTCTGGTGAATGAAATAAACTATATACTTCTAGACTTAATTCTACATATATCATTTTACTTCCATTTACTCTTATATTAGGTTCATTAGGTTACAATACTCTTGCTTCTGTTCGTGAACCCTGCCCATGTACTCCACAGTAGATTTAAAACCAATAACTAATATATACATATATGTAAAAACCAATAACTAATATATACATATATGTAGTTATATGGCCAACGACTGTATTGGTCCTAAATACTACCCATAGTACCATCCATATCCTCCTCGTAAAGGACTCCATCGTCTTGCTCCCATAGCATTCTATGACTACATCTGTAAAGGACAGCTTTATGAGGCCTATAATACAGATGTTCCATTGTCTACTATGAAAATGTAAAACTGTGTCCGCCCTAGTCTATACTAATGCCCGGACATCCGCAACGTACCATCCAGTGCATACAATGAGGACTATACGTAATCATTCTGTCTACTCTCTAAATCCTGCAACAAGGTCTACCTTGTACGGAAATCGGTCGGGGATTTTCTATAGCTGTAAAGGATAGCTTCGTTAAGCCAACAATATAGATATTCTAGTTGATCTGTCTCTTTTTTCATCGTGGCTATGGCCCCACGCAGCCACCCTCAACTAATCGAAAGACTTCTAAAGAATTAAGTGACTACGCCCTACTGCAAACAATCTAACATCCAATTGGCAGTGCCCCTCTATCCAATGTCCTGATAGTGAAAGAATCACTAGCCTATTGGTTTCACTCTAGTCTTTTTTGGTCTTTATGCTGGCCGTTATCCGCATGCGACTATCCTTCACCTCACTTGCAAGTACTGGACATATGAATACCCTACTACGAACAGCAAGCCCTTCTGACTGTCTATAAAGGTCCACTTAGTTAATCCTACAATGCAAATGTAGTCAAGGCACACTCTCTTGATGGAACACATACAGACTTGCCTCCGGGGATGTAACTTCGTCAGGCCTACCTAGAGGGCCATCCTAGAGTATGCTCACGTCCCGTTGAAGTCTCGTACCTCCTCCAAGTCCAAAAATTCTAAGTTGGACGCACTTTTCCATTGCTGGAATCGGTGATGAACTGCTTCGTTGGGCGCTTCATCCATAGGGCTGCTCCAAACACAATTCGATTCTTTTACTAGACCCTAAGTCTAATCTTTTAATTTGCATTTAGTTTGCTTTCTTACTCTGTTGGCTACTTATTTAACTTAATTAGCATATTCTTGCCCTCGCCTCACTTCTAATTATTGTGAGATTACCATATATCTAATAGGTAATACTGCTAGTATAAGACACATTCATTATCTTGCTTATTTAACTTAATATATAAATCCTTAAGTTCAAAGAAATATACCTATTTTACCATTTCTGTTTTATTTGCTTATTGACTTAATATAAGTTGTTTAATTAAGCTTATGTCATTATTCTCTACTACTATTGCTTACCAATTTATTACAAGTCTCACGATAAGCTTTTCCATTCTTATTTCCTAATTATAACGTATGTTATAATTCTACTTGTAATTTTTACATTTTCTTCTTTTATAGTCAGTTATATAAATACAAGTGTTTCTTGTATGTTCTAGTCGGTCTTCTTTTCTTATGATATAAAATTTCCTTTAATTCTCTAATATTACATAATTCACTTATTATAATAATAGTTGCCTAATTAAATAGCCTGCGCAGTAAATGCAGACTTAGGCTCACTAAATTTTTATAGCTTCAAATTCTTGATTAATAATTTTCTTATTTCAATTCATACTTTACTTTATTGTCTTCTATTTAGGAAGTAATTCTATTATATTTGGTTGGATATAAAAACTATATGATCCATTTCCATATCTTAATATTATATAATACTATAAACACTAACCTGTAACCGCAAGATATTTCTTTTACTATTATGGAGTAGTATGAAATACAGTGGCTTCTCTATTTTACACTAGCTCCCCTTTTTGTTTCTTTTATTCTTACAGTTATGTTTTATCGTTGTCTTTTATTTGTTAAGTTATGAAAATGTGTCCTATTCTCTAAACCGACCAATTAATATAATAATTACTCCCAAATTAACTTTTTCCATTTTAATGCAATTTACTACAGTAATTCTATTTCTCAAAATTTTATTATTTTACATCTTCATTTCTGTATTTTCAATTATTTAATCCATATCCGCGTTTAATCTATTCTAATCCATACATGAAGAAAAAAGAGAGGATAGAAGAAAACCGACGCTTGCATAAAATCCAAAACGTTGAAAAAGATGTAAATAAGGCATAGAAAACAGTATATTAATACTAATACTGTAAATAAACTGCAAGTTTTCTTATAGTTCAGCATAATTTAATTAATATGATTAATTACTGAATAAAATTTCCTAAATGGGAATCCAACAATAATATATCTTAAACTTAAAAGATATATAAATAGATCCATTCACTCGTCATCCTTAGCTTCAATCTCTATCCCTTTTAATTTGCTACGTTTTTCTCTGCTTTTTTCCCTTTTTCTTTTGCTGTAAATTCTCTGATTTGTTTGTGCAATTCTATAATTTTCTTATATGTATTTTCTTGCTTTATTTTGTTTATTTTTATTTGGAGAAAGGTTTGACTGATAGAGGAGAAAGGAAAAGGGAGAAGAGAAGAGGAGTTTACTGTAAATGGTAGCAGCCGATTCAGGGAAAATAGCGTGGGCGAGGGTTAAGTTATGTTCAATTTATAGATGTAGTGAACAACTATGAACCATCCTATCAACCCTAAAAATAATCCTCACCGTCATTTATTGATTTTTTTTATATTAGCTTATGAATTACAATTTTCCAATATTATTCATTTATTCCTTTGTTTTACGTCCCTATTAATTCACCTTTCCCTATAAATAAGATTCTTCCATTAACTATCCAATTAATTAGATCATACATATATGTGTGTGTGTGTGCGTGTGTCCAATATTAATTGATTCTTATACATTATAATCTCTTACCTATGTGAACACGTCTTTTTTTCCTTAATATCTTCATTAATTTAATGCATATAAAAGCTCTATTTTTTAAAAATTTTCTTATTAACTTACCATCATCATAAACCCAATTACTCTGTTTAATGTTTGTATGCAATTAAACTGCCAATTCATTACCCAATTAATTGACATATAAGTTTCCCTCTTTTATTAGTTGATGCTTACGTAATTTAATTAATTTCTTTATTAATTAATTGCGTCAATTATAAATTAATATACGTATGTTATGATTTAATTTATTTCCCACATACATTTTCTTTATTAAAAGATCCCTTAATTAATTCATGCTATAAAGTGACATATTTTCTGACTAACTGACGCCTTTATGTCTCTTAATTAATCACACTCATTGGTTGCATATATCTATGTAACCTCTTAATTATTAAATGCATATATTTATAAACGTTACCTTCTGATCGTTATAAATCATAAACGTTTAACCTTTTTAATGTTGCTTGTTCATTCTAATTAATCACCATCAATTGCTTGATTAATTTTCCAATATAAAACTTGTCTATTTTGAATTTCACATGTGACCAATTAATGTAAATTAATTTTCTTTATGATGACAATGTTAATTAATTGCATTTATGATATGCATGTATTTTAACATTCAAATGCACGCTATTTCTAAAATTTCATACGCACATATATTTATTTATAACAAATATATTTATGTACATTTATATGTATAATTCTTTCTCAATACAAAACTTCGAACGTAAACACTTTTTCATACGAACTCCGTTCGAGACATATTATATATGTAAATTGATCGGAAAGTTACCATGAACACAATAATATAAGTTTCAATGCCATATTTTGACAATTACGAAAATATTTATTATCACTATTCATCGTTATTTGATTATTTAATTATATAAAAATGCGGAGTGTTACACTTTCCCACCCTTTAGGAAATTTTGTCCCCGAAATTCGACAAGGGTAAATTATGTAATTTCTCGCATTAATCACATCCATTTTGTGTACATCCAATTTCGCAACAATCCGTGTATAGTGCAAAGTGCAATACATCATAAAATATATGCATGTATAATAATTTCTAAGCAGTGCCACCTATATGAATGCTTTTTCTTTTAGAAATTCCTTTTAAAACATGATACACACATCCTAAATATACTTACAATTTCTATATGAATGCAATCTTTTGAAAACTCGAAACATTTTTCATTCAATTTTTCCCACATTCCTATTGAATAGGAGCATAGTTTAATAAATTTTTACGTCCAAACCTACCACACAACTTTTAATTTTCGAATTTTAGAAAATTCTAATTTTACAAATTCGATTTCTTGTGTTATAAAGAAGGCGGAAAACGAAAAAACTTCATATTTCTCTGATTTTCTTTTGCACACATCTTCCTCCTTGGGATTTAGGCTACTACTCTAAAAAAATTATATACTTCCCGAAGCATAGTTTACGTAAGAAAATATCTCTTTTTAAATTTTTCTGTTGACGTTGTCGCTTTCTTTAAATTTGTTATTTTCCTTTTAGTTATCTTATTCTGCTTTTACTTTCTCTCTCTCTGTCTCTCTCTTTTATACAGAAACTAAACACAGCTATCATCTAGGGCAAGGAGGTCTAGGACCATGTCCACTTTAACACAGAAAGGTCCTACTCTAGAAATCCAAGTTACTCATATGCTCCTCCTACCGCCTATTACTTGTTACCAACTTACGTTGTATTACTCATGACGAATAAGATATATCATCTCTTATATTACAAACTCAAAAAGGAATGACTAAGTCTCATTTAATGCAATGGATAGGGGTTTCAATCTATGCAGTCTCTACCTAAAAAGACAATTAAGCATGAGGAAATTTTCTCTTTACCTTTCATTTTCCCCCAACTAAGGTCTACCTATACCAACCACGTGCGTCTTATCATATTATTAATATCGTTTCATCAGTGTCCCATACACCTTATGGGAACTTTTATTATTACTAAGAGTAATTATTCCTATAACCTTTATGACTTTTCCCGTTACATCTAGAAAATGATTCCTATCTACTGCACATTTAGAAGTCTGATTTGTTTGGTATTTATCAATTTTTCTTCAAAAATTAAACTTCTAAACTTTATATTTTCAAAAACTTATTTACTTTTCCACCAAACCATTTTTTTGAAACATGTCTTGTTTGTTCTTAAAGCATTTTTCTTTTTTCTTGACTTTTAAAAAAAATATCCTTACATGTTTTCAAAATATCCTTATTATATAGATTTTCAAATTTACTAAAACTAGGTTAATTAAAAATAAATATTTTATCAAAAATCTTTTAAATTTCCTACTCTTCAAATTACTTAACCTTGAAGGAGTTACTAACTTACTACACTTAATGGTTTTACAACTTAATGTATTGGATTTACGTTCTCTTATGAGAAACCATTAACTCTAAAACCTTCTGTGAATCCTTTAAAGGACGATTTCGTGCTTATGTGAAATTTTAAGGAATTTATTTTATATTTTATCAAAACAGACTATACAAAATATGGTGTTTTCCATACTTTGTACATCTCTTTCACGTATTCCTTATAACTTACACAAAACATATTTATTTGTGATTCATAGAAAATTATATCATTATTTATTTCATTCAAATAGACTAAGGTATGTTTACTCAATATTTACTTACATAAGATATTTCCTCCTAAATTCATTAATTTATCGTATATTATTTTACAAAAGAACTCATTTTTAAAACTTCTTTATAACTAGAAAATATTTTCATGTGCTTATTTAAATAATAAGTGTACATACAAACTGCTTTTAACAAAATTTAACTATATAAAAACTAGTTTAAATTTCATACCACTATTTTTTTTCAAAACCCAATATTTACTTCCTCAAATATATCAACAAAGTTTGACGAAGATTTGTCCGTAGCAAATGGAGTTGTCATCATCAAAATAGGGGAAAATGTTGGATCATAGGTTTTGATTGCTGACATGAAACAACAATTCATGAATCTATGACTACGACAACATCCAGACTCGACGACTCAAAGTATGGTTCGTATAGTTATATATTTTAACCAGAGTCATCAAATGTGTATATAAAGTCTTGTTTAGTGCGTTGTTAAAATCTTTCCTCAAGAATCATCATTCACATTCAAAGAAACTTGCATGCATATTTTAATCAAAATCAAGTTTTCAAAAAATGCATGGAGCGGGGCTCGACTCGAGTCACTAGTTTAGAAGCCAAGTACTCGAACCAAATGAGCTATGGTAGTTTTGGTTTAACAATAGAATTCAGTCGGCTGAATGTGTGCACTTTTGAATGCACATGCACGTTTTTGAATTCAGTCGACTGAAGCTTCTATACTAGTCAACGAAACTATATGTAACTATTTTTTTTTTGAAAAGACACTTCCTTTTTTAATAGCCTTCTTACTAGTGAAGAGTTGCAGCCATTGCTATTAATTGAGAACTCTTTACTAGCAGTTGTGACTCCTTAACTACTATATATATGCATGAGTTTCAAGACCAAACTACTTTATTTACTTGCTTATACCTGAATCATATTTTTTGAATTAACTACTCTTTGGAATTCATACATCCATTGCTTACAATCACAATTCTATATTTCTAAAAGCAATTTGAAACTTTCTAATCTTCACATACACACAACTACACACATCATACCTTAGGAAAAGATTATAGGAAGGGCGTACTACAAGTGACAAATTCGTGTCATTAGATCACACAAGGTCAAGACAATCTACTTTGTAATCAAAGTCATGTTTTGTTGCTCAGGGGGTCAAGTCCTGTTCGGTTGCTCAGGCGATCAAGTCCTATTCGGTTACTTATGTGGTAGAAGCCCTATTCGGTTGCTTAGGCAGTGTAAACCTATTTCTCTGGGTTAAGTGAGGGTTGCTAGTTTTAATTCCAAAAGGAGTCTGGGACTGGACCTAGAACGAGAGTTCGAACCAGTATAAAATTGCTAGTGTCATTTTACTTTACTGCTATTATTATTTTTCACGCTAGTTATATTTATACTCATATTCGGCATCCGTAGATAACGTAATTTATATCGCATTGCCACTTACATTTACCTTGTTTACAACTGTTGGCCATTTTGAACCTATAGCATAGCAGTCACTTCCATTTAGTATCAAAGCAAGGACATCCTATAACTGTAACACAATTATTTGATATATTTAGTAATATGGAAAGTAACACCAACCCTAGTATTAACATTAACACTAGTTTCACTGAAGGACAGTCAACTGCTAGACCACTACTATTTAATGGTCTTAACTATAATTACTGGTCTACTAGAATGAGAATATGTATGCAAGCTAATGGTTTTGAAACCTATAATATTACCCAAAAAGATTATACCATGCCAACAGAAGATTTTTTAACTTGGACTGCTGCACAAAAAACTGATGCCACTTCAAATGCTAAAGCTATGAACATGTTATTTTGTGCATTAGATAAAAATGAGTTTAATAGGGTCAGTATGTGTACAACTGCTTATGATATATGGAGAACTCTAAAAGTAACTCATGAAGGAACTAACAATGTTAAACAAAGCAAAATCTCTATGTTGAAAAATCAGTTCTAGAATTTCAAAATGAAACTATAAATGACATGTACTCTAGATTTCAAGATATATATCACTCACCATTGGCACTAGAACAAAAAAATTCTGATTTTGATATTGTTACAAAAATTCTCAATTCTTTAATGGACAATTGGGAATAAAAAGTCTTAGCAATTGAAGAAGCTAATGATTTATCAACCATGAAACTGGAAGAATTAATAGAAAATCTAATGTCATATGAAGTAAATTTGCAGGCAAAGAAAGTATAGGCACAAGACAAGAAGAATCTAGCATTTCAAGAAGAAAACGATGATTCAGATTCAGATGAAGAGGATATGGTACTTGTTGCTAAAAATTTCAAAAAAAAATTAAATTCAAAAAGTAACAAATTCAAGATTTACAAAAATAACTCCAACAACAACAATAATAGCAGTAAACCATCATCCTCTGCCATGGAATATTATGAATGTCATAAAAAGGGTCATATGAAGAAAGATGTGATGACCTAGAATTTTAGGCAATATCAAATTAATAATCTTTATTAAAAATTAAATTGATTGGATAATTTTCCTTTATAATTCTAATTTAAATTGGCAAAATTTATTCTTTAAAAACCAAAAAATATTTAATTGGTAAATTTTATCTTTTAAAGTTAATAAAATGTTTTCTATTTATAATGTATATATATTTGTATATATTGTAAATAGAAAAGCTTTGGTTTGTAATTAACAAATAAAATCATGTTCTCAAATTCTAATATATTTTGGTAATTTGGAAATTATGATTAAATTTTACATAAAACTTTTCAAAGGTTATTTAAATAAATAATCATATATTTTTTAAAATACTTAAGATAAATGTTTAGTTGTTTAAATTATATTATAGCTTAAGTTAAATTTAAATAAGATTAACAAAAAGGTTTGTTTTATTTTCTTTTTAAAATATTGCTTGATAAATATGATTTGAAAATTTATACAAGTTTAAAATATAATTTACATATGATACATTAATACATTTAGTAAAATAAGTAATTTCTTAATAATAAGGTAATCTCTTTTATAAATTATTTAAAATTGACAAATGTGTTATTTTCAAATAATAATTATAATGTATTGTTTTTATATATATAAATAGATTTTAAAGAAAATATAATTGTTATTTTCAAATTAAATGTGTTGTTATATATGTGTGTATGTATATATATAAGTTAACTTTAAATTGTATTTTTAAATTTAATTTGAATTTGAATTTGGATTTAATTTTGAAATTCAAAAGAGTAGATATTTTAAAAATATTTTGGATTTAAAATATACGTATAAGATTTTATTTATATATAATTGGTTTTATTTATATTTTCTTTAAAGTAATTTATATACATATATACATTTAGATAAGTATTTATAAACAATAAATTAAGTATAAAGCTCTTTATTAATATTTAAAATAAATAGAAATTACTTAAATTACAAGTGTAAATATACTAGGCTTGTTTAACAAGTTTTAATTGATTAACAATCTATATGACAAATGTTAAGTGCTTAAACAAGTGTCACACTTGATTTAATTTTTCTTTTCTTTTATTCTAAATCAATTTAGCCTTCATTAATACATATGCTTCTTACCTTCATTCTTTTTTCTATCCTCTTCAAATCAAAAACTAAGAAACTTCAGCCTGTAACAATTTCTGAAACAATCTGTGACCAACATTACGAACCAGAAATAAACGTCAATAAACTGCAAACCATTTTCTAAAATCAAAACCAAGACCTGAACATCATTCTTCAAACTGAGATTTTCAAAAGCAAGCTCAAAATCAAGCAGTTCATCTTTGTTTCAACTAAGTCATCATCAAGATTCAGTAACAAACATTTTCCAGCAATTCAAGTCTTTAAATCAATGAAGCAAAGGCATCCAAATTTTCACTGTTTTAAGCTTTTTCAAAAAAAGAGGCTCTGTTCATCTTTGAATCTGGTGAGTAACATTTTTAAAAAAACTTAAGTATGAAATCTGATTGCATGTGAATCTATGAAACAAAGTATGTTTGTGTATATATGAATTTTCTATGTATATATATATGGATGTATATGTGTGTGCTTGCTATTGTATCCGTGTTTTACTGTTTTTAGTTTCCAGGCTCAAGATTTTGAATAAAATCATTATCTCTTGATCTAATTGATGTTAGGACTTAGGCTTTAAACAAAAATTGTTTGTTTTATCATAGATTAAAGTTTAAAATTATAAAGTGAAAATAAATTGGAAATTGCTCTGGAAACCAAATGAACAGGAAAGCTTGGGTTTTGTTTAAATTTCAAACACTTTAATTCATTGATTCAGGCATCTAATCTGAAGCCTTAGCCAGAAACTTGAATTTTAAAAGTGGAATCACAAATTTCAGTATTGGATTGTGTGAGCAATTCGAGTTTGACCAGAATTTGAGTTTTGGGGGATTTCTGACAATCTAAGTGATCAGAATGGTTATGATCTTCGCTGATGGTAGTGGAGTGATCGGAGACTTTGGGAAAAATGGTAGTAATGTGATCAAGGCACTGTGACGGCGGTGGATGATCAGAAAAGTCCGTAACCCTAGTTTTTCCTTGGTCGGAAATCTCGTTTGCCATGGCGCCTCTGGTGGACCGAGTTCCACCAGACTTTGGGAAATGGAAGCAGAGGTGTTGGCGAAGGCGTGGCCAAAAGTTTAGATGCTTCGACGATCGACATCGCAAGTTCGAGGAGATTACAGGTGAGGGGTTTTTGGGTTCCAGGTCAATTGATCACCTCGAATTTGATTTTGAGTTTGTGTTAGGGTTTTTGTGGTTGGGGTCTTAAGTTTGGGTGATTGTCGTTGAGATGGAGGCATCGACGGAGGTAGTTGTCGTCGCGATGAACTGTGCAGTTGCACAGGCGTCAGGGGATGTTAGAGTTTTGGGTTGTGTTTTGTCTCGAAGGAGCATTTAGGAATATGGTGAGGGGACTCGAGTTGAGACTCGAGATGGATGAGAGTGACCAGGTTTTAAAACTTTAAATTTAAACAAAATTTTGAAAAAAAAAATGGAAAGATGTAAATGCTCGAGTAGGCTTCGGGTCGAATCCAAAGCAGCATTTGAAAAACAGATTTTAAAAGTTAAAAAAAACAATGTTTTGAATTTAAATAATTTGGTTTTAAACTTTTATAAATTTCTTTTATAAGATAAGTATTTTTCTTTAACATTTGATTTAAGACATTTGTAAATTGTTTTAAATTTTGTTAAAGTTAAATTTGTAATCAATTTTAAATCTTAAATTTGAAATGGAATTTAAAAGTAAATTTAAAAGGAAAATATTTCAAATGCATTTGCAAATGATAATTAAGTCATTGATAAGAATAATGTTTTTTATCTTAATGTTAATTAAGATTTAATGATTTGAAATTAATTAAATTAATAAGGAAGTTAAATAGTAATTAATTAATTTAATTAATTTATGGTAAAGGATTATTTAATTAAGTAATTAAGGGTTGTAAGTTAAATTAATTTAAGGATTAATTAATGTGTAATTAGGGATCATCAATTAGATAAGTTAAGATTATTAATTAATGATTAGAAATTAATTAATCAGGTAATTAAAAATTAATTGGTTACAATTAAGCATGTAATTAGAAATGAATTAATTGGTAATAAAAAATTAATTTATTTGTAATTAATAATGGTTAGTTTAAGTTTAATTACTCAAAGGAAGTATTTAAAGAATTGTTAATAGCTAATAAAGATCTTTAACTAGGGAGTATGAAATAATTAATTAATGTGATTAATTTTAATTAGATAAATTAATTAAGGATAATCATTTGTGGAATTGGTTAAGTATAATTACTTAATGAAAAGTAATTAAAGGGATTAATTACTCAATGTAATTAATTAAATTAATGTGATTAGTTTAAGTTAATTAATTAGTTTTAATTAATTTAAGATAATCACTTGATTATTGGTTAAGTATAATTACTTAATGTGATTTAAAAAGTGTAATTACTTTGTGAAGTAATTAATGGGCAATTACTGGATGTAGTTAGTTGAAGGATCGGTAATTGTAACGACCCGTGTGAATTCGATATTTAAAATGAATTAAATTAATAGGATTTTTAATTTAAATTTAGAAAGGAATGAAAATCTTATTTATTTATATAAAAGATAATGTTAAAATTTGATGTATCAAGGGTAATTAAAATGTACAAATTAAATTATTTATTGTAATTAATTATAATAGTGGAAATTTTTGCAATGGGATATAAGGTTAGAAATAAGTAAATAAAGGCAAGGATTGAATTCATTAATGAAAAAAAAAATTATTTACTACAATCCTTTTTATTTATTATTGGAAGATGAAAATTTGAAAATAGATTCAAATTGTATGTAGATAATAAATTGCAATAATTAAAGTTAGTAATAAATGGAATATCAAACTATTCATAAAGTGAATATAAGTAGATGTAACAAATGAATAGGAAATGCTAGTTATTCATAAAGTGAAGAAATGGAACCTAGATGGAATAAGAAATTGGATTTAGAATCTTAATTTGTAGATGTGCATATATTTATAAATGGATTATAAAAGGGTAAAATAACCATATACAAGTATATTAGGTTGTAATAGTAGGTTACTAGTAAATTCACTCATTTGCCTATAAAGATAATTAGGTGTGCCTTAATTGTAATTAATAAAATAACGAAAGGAGTAAATGTATTTATTTAGAGAATTAATTTCAATTGGATAAGGATTTTAAGTAATAAGGTTAATGCGAGGTAAGTAATGCTGAATTTAGGTTAATAATAATGAATAGTCTTAAATTAAAAATTTGTAGCATATATCATAATTTACCTGCTTCCTTGTTAATGGAATTAGAATGTTTAATAAGTAATAATCAGATAAAGGAATGTTACCCTAATGGAAAAGGAAATAATTAAGTGTTGAGTAAATTATAGGATCGTATTTATTATAAGCGTTATTCTAATAATAATGGTTAATTGTGGAATTAATATGGGGAGTATATAAAGAAATAACTAGGGAAGTATACGTTATAAGTTAATTATAACCTAAATTTATGTGCAAGGTTGAAATTGGATCTAATTGGAAACTTATTTAATAAATTGGATTCAAGCGTAATAGAAAGATTATTTTAAGAAAATATTAAGTACTATAGTTAGTAGAATGATTTACATTTAAGATTTGAGATAGAGATTTGTTTAAGGAATTATAAAGTTAAGTAAATCAAGGTGATAGAAATTTTTTGAATTATAGAATGTGAATTTGAATAGTGAGTCAATTGGTTATTTTATAATAGTAGGACTTATTGAGATAAATGAAATCAAATTTTTATTTATTACGTTAAATTAAGAATTACGTTGAAATAGGATATTTATGTGATAATTTTTAATCCAAAGGGTAAACCCTTATATTTGAGATTATTGAAAGGAATAAATATAGATTGATTCAATAAAAAAGGAAGTTTTGGAAATTTATCAACAATTTTGGATTTTATGGAATTGAATAATTTTATTGATTTAATCTTTAATAAATTGACATATAAAATTTGTTAAATCATTTTAAATATTGAGAAAATAGTACTAAATCGATTGCAATAGATATAAATAAATTTTTACGTTAATGTTAATATAAAGTACTTTTTGAAGATAACGTCAAATTCATTTATGGAGATTTAGTTAAATGGGAACTTTGATTTTGAGAAATAAAAGCGTATTAATGTGACTAAAGGTTAGAGTACGATTATTGTATGTTGCCTATTTTGGTAGCTTGTTAATTTACAATTTTGAAATCAGTTATAATCATTTTTAATTGAGTATTGCGTTAATGTTAATTAAAGTAGTATTTGTAACAATGTTAAGACTTTCGTATTGGATAGTTTGTTGTAATATAAGACTCGGAAATAAAGTTATTAACGTATTGGAAAACAATTACATTTAATGAAATTAAATGTTGAAATATTACATAGATAAGAGTTTAGATGAAATGGATTAATTTATGAAATAAAATGGTAAGTAATTATAATATTGTTATTAATAATAGACGCTACTTTAAGGATAATTAATGTAGTAACGTAAGGTGAAAATGTAAATTAAAAGGGAAACGTAAAATTTAGTTAAGATAGTAATTTATGAATTGGGAATAAAATTCAAATGTTATATTAGGCTGTAAATCAATTTGGGAATAAAATTTTATTTATTTGGGGTAAATTGATATATACTAATGTTAAATATATACATAAGATGGTGATTGATTTAATAAAGAGAATTGAATACGAACGGTATAAAATTTCATTTGAAATAAGATTTTATAATTTATTGAATTTACTTTAATTAAAGGTAAACACTAAAATTTTTGCAATAAATCTTTATTTGATATGGAGGTTTGGTTAATAAATTTGAAGCTAATTGCAATCAGAAATGATAGGAATGGTAAGTTGACCATTTATTCATAATAAGATCTAAAAATCAAACAAATGGATTATTGGAATTTAAATTTGAAAAATTGTGAATTCATTTGAATTCGGATCCATCTGTCTATTCCAACTTCATCTATAAATACCCCGCTAAACCCTAGCCTCCGCCTATTCTCATTTGTCGGCGCGTAAAATTTCATCAGCTCCTTCTCCTCGTCAATGGCAGACAAACAAATCTTAGATCCAAATAAAAATTCCAAACCAAATCAAAAGCTAAAATTCAAACTTCTCAAAAAATTCTGGAAGCAAAATGCATGAGAGAGAGAGGGAAAGAAAGGGGGATGAGGTGGCACTTGAAGGTGTTCTTTTATTTCTATTTTTTTTTGAAATTTCAATCACCATTAATGCGTATAACTTTCTCCTACGAACTCCGTTTCACGCGAGATTTTTTTTGTTAGGATCGTAATAAAATTCCAGATCTTTTGACACTGGTTTGGACAGATTTGGAGACCGTTGAATTTTTGGGTTTAAATCGGATTTAAATTCGATTTAAATTCAAAAGGTGAGTGTTTTAACCCACTCACAACTTCTAAAATTTCTTATGTTTGTTAATTTGACTTTAGATACGAGTAGAGATTTATTTATGACTGTTTGGCATGTTTTATTCATTATCTCTGTTAAATCGCATTTATTTAATATAACTGTTAATTAATTTATTGCATATAAATTTGACAGTTAGAATTTATTTATTTGCATATTAACTGCCAGTCATAGTTATGTTTAATTTTTATTTCATATTAACTGCCAGTTAAATTTACGTTTATTTTTGCATATAAACTGCCAATTAACAGTTATTAAATTTATTTTGAGTATAAACTGATAATTGATACCATTATTTATCACCTGTTATGTATTGATGATTGTTTGAAATTGGATGATGACTGTGATAAATGGATGTATGATTTGATGGATGAATGGATGATTAATTTTATTAATTGCAAGTTGCTATGCATTTCATTCATTCGGGATTGCGGTTTGAAATGATGTATAACCGCATTTTTTTTCATTTTAAATTGCGGATTGAAATGATAAACATCCGTATCACTTGACCATAGGATAGAAAATTATATACAGGCACCGCGGTAAATATATAAAATTATTTTTGAAATGTTTTTCTATGGTTTTGTAAAGTTATATATATATGGTTTATGAGATATTGATTTGGTTATTGATAAAGGCTATTATATATAGTAATTTACGGTATTTAAGCTTTGTATAAATTTGATTTGAAGTTTAAATAAGTTTGATTTTAAGATCAAATAAGATTAACCATTTATTTAAAATTTAATTTCTGGAGTTTTATGTCTTAAATGAGAATAGATTTGGAAGATAAATATTAAGTTAAATTGAAATTAAATAAAAATTAGAATTTTTAAAGGATATGATATTTATAACTTGATTTTTGTGTAAAGTGATTTTAATGAATATCAGGTTGATTAAATGAATATATAATAAATTGAAAGATGATCCAGTTATATGAAGTTAAAGGTTTTCTTAAATTATATTGAATTCATTAAGCAAACATTTCAAGTCTAAATAATAAGTAACTGAATTTGATATATATATGGAATTGTCAAATGAGTCTGTTTGAAATGGTGAAATATTTAAAGCCTTGAAACATAAGAATTGAAATGGTATTCGGAAGTTTAAATCGATATTTGAAATTGATTTGTGAAATGTAAAGAAGCTATTTTGTTTTATAAAAGTAATCTAATATTTGACCATTTAAGAGATGGAAACTTGTTTCAAAGTTATGATTTTCAAGGTAGTATAATTTGAAATTTTATATTCAAGAGTTTTGACCTCTAAATATTTACTTTGAAAACCCTATGATTTTGGAAAGTATATATATTGGAATAAAATGATATCGTATTAATTCGGGTTTTAAAAGGAAATGATATCATATTTATATGGTTTTGAAACGGATATTTTATTCTGGTTTTAAAGTATAATTATTTTAAATGACCGCGGTGTTATAATAACGATTGGTTGGCAAAGAGACCGGGATCGGATATGGACATACTCTCTGTCGATACCGAAAACCACTTTGACTAACCGTGTACGCGGTGGAGATTCCAGAATGAAGTAGGTTGGTGGCGGCGTTTCCTGTAAGGTAAATACGTGGACCCAACTCCCGTGAGTGGGCATAAGGTGGCTAAAACAGGAGCGATTGACGGGTTAATGAGGTAGCACCTCTGATCGGACACTTCCCTTCGATACTATACTCTGACTTTGGATTTTTCGGTGGCTACCTTCACTTTTGATTTCTTTGATATGGGGAGTTTGTTCGAGGTGGGCGGCAGCTACGCGCTGCGCGTTTCCATCGGCCCGGAAGCGTAATTGATATATCTACCCTGGCATTGCCTAGTTGTGCCGTGTCACCTACCCTAGCGCGCCTTATACGATTTTGGTTTTGTACCATACCTATGGAGTGCCCTCTGACGACGCCCAGTACGGGGGAGATTACGGTACTATATAGACTATGGAAATATATAACTGTGTTAAGGTGGAAAATGTAAAGCCTTAACGCTATTTAAAAGTAAGTTTATTTTACAAATAGACACTATTATAATAGCGCAATATACTACATAGTAAATAGTTTAACGGATCCTTAGGAGATGTAAATCCCGAGCATCTCTTGAGTTACTGCACTCATATTTATTTCTGTTAATTTAACTCACATAAGATCTTTTATTTCTGACTCGAGTGTTTTGTCTTTTCAATTCGCTCGGGTCAGTCCGAGCGTTTCAGGATTTGAAGTTTTAGCTCTGGAGGACGAAGACGAAGATTTGTATTGCTATTATCTACTATTATTCCACTGCACTATTTAATTCCGCTGCATTAATATTATTGGTATATGAACTCTGATATTTATTATATAAACAAGAAGCAATGTTTTGTAAACAGTTTCATGAACTATGTATTGATTATTATATTTTATCCTTCCACTGTGAGATTCTGTTTTCTTCTTTTATTTCTTTCTTGTTTTTTTTTTTATTTATCCCATAATAATCCGCCCTTCCGTATGGTTTGAATTGTCATGTGTGTCGGTTTCAAGCGTGCGAAAAGGCGGGATGTTACAGTAATTATCGAAGTAATTTGGGTTTGATTACTTTGTGTAATTAATAAGAAAGGTAATTACTTGGTAGAAGTAATTAAGGATTAATTACTTAGTGTAGTTAATTTAAGAATTAATTAATAAAATTTTACTTAGAAGTTAAATAAGTAATGTAACTAATTAAGGGTAGTTAATTACTGAATGTGATTAATCAGGGTTGATTAATGAATGTGATTAATGAAAGATTAATTATTAAATGTGATTGATTAGAACAATAATTAAGGAAGTAATTAAGGAATCATTGATTAATGTAATTAATGAAAGTAATTAAGGGTTGATTAATTAAGGATAATTAATCAATAATAAGTGATTATATGATAATTAATTAATGTAATTAATTAAGGATTAATGTAATTAATTTATAGTTATTTAATTAATGAAAGTAAATAGAGGTTAATTACTGTAATGGTTCAGGATAATTACTTTGTATAATTAATTAAAGGCTAATTACTTACATTATCGAAGAATAATTAATCAAGGATGATTAATTAAGATGGCTAATTAGAGAATGATTAATTAATTGGTTTGAAAATAATTAATGGTTAAGTAAGCAAGATTTATAGCAATGGAAGTAATTAATTTAATTTATTTTAAATTAATTAGTGATAGTGTGATTATTTAATCTTGCTTATGGATGGCTGAATGTTATTAAATGCCTTGAATTGTTTGATATCTCTGATATCGGATATGTGCTTATCTGTGATATTTGGTGTTTTGGTTGAATTGTGATGATAATGTGGATTATCTATTTGTGAGATTGTGAATTATCAATCTGTGTGAATATAGATAATGAATCAAATTGTTTTGACTTTAAAACAACTTGGCTTTAAAAGACGGCGTTTTGGATTTCGACGAGGCCGGGTGTAACAACCTTGGTTTTGTTGATTACTAGGAATTTAATCATACCGGTGGTTACAATTTAATAATGGAGAAATAAAAAGAAATTGAAGATTTAAAATTGTTTATTTTGAATAAACATTGAATTTGGAAAGAATAAAATAGAGTTAATATGATAATGTTGGTAATAAATGGTGAAAGATGGAAATATGTTAATTTGGTGATTTATTGAATTAAATAGAAGATAAAAAGAATCAACTCTATAATAATTTGTTGAAATAAATGTTAAATATTGGAAACAAAGTTTTAAAAACTTTGTTGTGCTATTTGAAAGAAAATGAGCATTATAGGATTTTAATTTGATAAGGTGCAATAATTTTGCAAATTATTGCCAAATATTGATTTTTGTAAATTTTAGGGAAGTAATAATTTAATATGTGTATGTTATAAATAAAAAGATGGAATTTTGTTTAAAAATAATATTTTAAGGGTAAAAATGTTGTTAATATGGTTATTTGAATTTAATTATGCAAGAAAATAATTTTTGTGTAATTTTTGGGGTTAAAAATAGTATTTGTGTAAATTATAGTGTAAATTGTGTATTTAGTAAAAATAAGAGTTTTAATAATGAAAAATAATTTTTATAGATAAAATTATCTTGTATTTGTTGTAAAGTATTTTATTAGACAGGGAAATATGATTGTATAATTTTATTGTGTTGAAATCTTGTTAATATATGTTGTTTTGGTTCATTTATACAAGTGTATATGTGTTTAAGTGATAATTAGAGTTAACAAATTCATTTTTGTTAATGGGTCTAAGCCCATTTAACTAAACTAGCCTGACGAAGAAAGTCTTTCTTCTCAAAATAATGTACGTATAGTACATTCCCATTCCCAGAAAACAAAAGAAAAGAGAAAACGGGAAAACATTCTTTCCTCTTTCAAACCTAGGCACAAATCCACCAAATTCTTCAATTATTTGCTGAAATTAATCAAACTAAGGCACTATATTCAGGTAATCAGTACAAAAACCCATCTCTAATTCATCAAATTTTAATTTAGCAAAATTTGATTGTCTGTAATTGGGTTTTTCTTGGTTGCATGTCTCTGTTCTATTATTATACGGGTTCTTGAAGCTTGTTCTAACTCAAAGCATTCATCTTTCTTCAACTTTGCTCGATTTTGCTCTTCTATTTGCAAAGGTGAGTTTATTAACTCACATTTCTTGCTGGATCTTGACTGTAATTGCAAAGATAAGAAAGAAATCGTTTACTGTAATTATACTTAATGTTTACTTTGGATGATTGCTGAAATATAATACGGATGCACTGTAGTAAAATAGCAATAACTTTCACGTTTCTTATCCGTTTGAGGTTAATCTTTTTTTGATAGAAACTAGATTCAATAAGAAACAGTTTCTGTTTTGATTATTTCTCAAGATTTCGCATTTTTGTTGACCTGAAATAGAATTGAAAATAAGGGTATAATTCTGTCTTTAACTAAATTTCCTGAGTTTAAATTCGAAATTGATTCAGCCATATGTTTTTCATTTTTAATCAGAATTTAATAATTTTTAATGTTTTGGAAATCTTGATTTATATATGACAACTTTCATGTTGAACATATTTGCAAATTTTGGGCAACCACAAACTCTCAGCTCTGTCTGTTTGATAGTTACATTGTCTAAACTAAATACAGTTAGTAAATTAGATGTATCTTCATCGTTTCTAATCAGATTTAGATAATTCTTGATGTTCTGGAAAGCTCAGAGCATTTTCTAAAACTTTTTTGTTTTGAGTTTTGCAAAATTTTGTGGATAAGATAGTCAAAACCTTATTTCTTTGCTGCTGCCCTGAGAATAAACGACAGCAACAGTGAATTCAAAGTCTGAAAATTATATTGGCTGTATCTTTCACGTTTGTTATCCAAATTCAATAATTTTAGATGTTCTGGAAAGCATAGAATTTGTGCTTGAATTTCATGTTTTGAGTTTTCTGAAATTTTGAAGTTAGCTTGGTCAAAATAATGTTTGTTTGTCGCTATCCCGAGAGTAAAACGACAACTATAACAATCATTGACCTAAGGATTGTAGTGGCTTATTTTTGCTCTCGCTCTTGTTCTATTTTGATGTTGTTTTTGAGATGTTTTTAGACCTACGATGCCTATCAACAGGCTAGCTATATTTAGAGAATTTGAAAATCAAATTTAAATAGAATTTGAATTGACTTTGGGTTAAATTTGAATTGAATTCGTATTAAATTCAAATTACCGGTCTTGAGTTATCTTTATTGTTTTTCATTGTTTTCGAACACGGTTTTCACTAAACCAATTTGAAGTGATTTTTAAAATAAAGGAACATTTCAAATTATTAATATATGGTATTTTAAAATTATTTTTCTAATATAAAATCGATTTATTTCTTATAATAAAGGAAGTTCAAATATTGGTTTTATTAATATTTTCAGGAAAAAGTTTTAAAAGCTTGTTTTCTCTAGTAAACTATTTAAATACAAAACATACACATTTGCACTATTTAAACATATGAGAAAGAGAATTAAACGATTTAGTAAAATACGTGGTATGGGACATGTGCGTTTACTATTTCGGTTAATTCCGGACTTGTACGATCGAAACTATTCGGGTTATGATTTTTGAGTTACTTAGCCAAATTTGTGGTCGGTTTTTGAGATTATAATTCCTATATTTAGGAATTATCTGGGAAGGCCAATATTTGGCGAGTTTTATGGTTTGAGATTTCTACTTTGAGATTTATGGTTTATGAGGAACCATCATGATGTTTTCACTTGTCGATGAGATGAGACAGTTACGATGCCATTTAATACTTGTTGATGAGAAGAGACAAGTATGGTGTCTCTTTATCATTCGCCAATGAGAATAGGCGAGATATAATTTTTTGAGTTTTATGATGTTCCTAGTGTGACATCGACTAGCGGTTAGTAAATCGTTAAGTGCGAACGTGTGGTATGGGACACACGTTAACACCTTTTGGGTTCCTATCCATGAGTTTGTGACACATTCACGATATTTACCTAACAGAACTGCTTTGAGAGGTGTTAGTGACCTTGTCTTAAGGACGAACTGCTTTGGGAGGTGTTAGCGACCTTGTTAGGGCTGACAAAACGGCTTGGAGAGGTGTCAGCGACCTTGTCATGGGGACGAACTGCTTTGGGAGGTGTTAGCGACCTTGTCTGAGGCTTCGGCCATCTGAGTTTAGCACGTGCAGCATTGCTTCGGCATTGCAAACGGGGATTTGGCCAATCCAGGTTTTTTGAGTTTTCTGTTTTATTGTGATTTCACCATTTTAAGATGTTTTATTACATCGATACCTAGTGCAATATGAGATGTTATGTATATGGTGATTTCATTTGTGATGTTTTAAACTCTTATTGAGTTCCTTGAGTTATGAGTTTGGATGATTTCATCATTTTATAGGATATTCTGGGTTTTGCCATTTTGGCGAGTTGAGATTTAGATTTATATACAATTATACCGAGGAGATGAGATATAACTGAATTTGGAGATTCTTCTATATTTGAGTTTTAAATCATCCTATGTAAGAATGTTTTATGTTTGCCATTTTGGCGAGAGTTTGTATTGATGTTTCTCCTTTTGAAGAGATTTGGTTCATGGAAACCATGTATACATTTTGGGATATCACCGATGATATGATGTGAATGTTTATATTATTTGAGTATTATTGTTGAGTTTACCTCTTTTGAGGCCTTTGTATACTTAAGTGACATTGTTTCACTTAAGTCATGAGTATGTGTTCTTTCTATTGCCTCTTCTCATTTGAAAAGAATTATCACCTTGCGTCTTATGCTTCATATCATCGCCTATCCTTACTAACTAATTGTTTTAGCTAGACTGACCCTTGTATTTTATACTCGGGTCAGACCGAGTTGTTTCAAGTTAGATATCAGTTTCAGGACATAGCTTTGATGCATCTGCTTGAATATCAGCCTAGCACTTTTGTGTCGTTTATATTTCTTTCCGCTTGACTCTGATGTACTTATATTTGATTCAATGTTTATAGTGTGGTCGAATACCACCTTTATTGTATTCATATTGTATTGTACTAAACATGTATCAGTGTATATGTACATATATGATGCTGATTATTGTTCTGTGATGTGCTTTACATTTAGTTATTGTATTTTGTTTTGATGGATCCGTTAGCCACCTATAGTTTTGTATTAAGCATTTACTGTGTATGTCGATCCATTGAGATATAAAAGAAAAATCATAGTGCATTTATCGACGTATTCAGTAGATGTTTAAGACAAAGTTATAGATGGTCGCCCTTAACCAACCCTATTCTCCGCTTTAGTAGACGGAATTACTCGTTAATTCTCTTTAATAAGGTGGGTCTCGGGGTGGGGCGTTACAGCATTGTATCAGAGCCGAATTCAGAACAAAATATGATAAACACAGAACAGAACATATGTTACGGTACATCAAAGTACAATATAATTGTTACATTTTCCCTAATAACCGTGTCCTTAACTTCTTTTTTTGAGTCCTTTGGGGTAGATATAAGTGGGAATATGTCTAGGAATATATTTTATTCCGTAGTATTCCATAATTGAACTAATAATATCTTACCCTATGAGTAATCCTCGTCGTGATCGCTATATTCGAGATTTCTTCAATATAGTTGCTTTACCCTCATTCGTATTGAAGGTGTTTGTTGAAGTTATATCATTTGATGTTTCTTGTCTTGTTACTTCCTTGAGGATTGCAAATCCTATTGAGAGGATCCATAGCACTTGGCATGTTATGTGAGAATATTGAGGATGTTCCATGTAATTTTCTTTTTGTGTGAATTTTCACATTATTTGCTATCTTGGGTCTGATGTGAATTTGGGGATGGATTAGCTTGCATGTTATCAAGCCCGAATTCTATGTTTTAAAAGGATCTTATACCTTAGTTATCATAATTCAGCTGATCTGTTATCACTTGTTCTTCGAAATCTAGATGGTTAGTCCAAATTATCTTTGATTGCTCTTGAGTCTCGAGATGAGGATGATGTATCTCGAATTCCTATTGTTTGTGATTCTATTGATGTATTTGAGTCCAATCCGGGTTTGCCACCCAAATGAGCAATGGAGTTCTATATTGACCTCATTCCTGGTTCTTAGCCTGTTAGTCATTATCACACAAGGATGTTTACTAAGGAAATGGGTAAAGTAATAAAATTTAAATTGCAGTTCTTTCTCATTCAAGATAAACTTATAAGAATAATTGGATTATTGTACTGGGAAAAGCTAAGAGTATTTTGTAAAAATTAAATAAGAGGCATGTTTATCAGTTAGAAAATGATTTTGTGTTAGATTGTCCATCAAGTGCTTTAAGAATTCTGGTCGATGCGTCTGATCAACGTTATCGAAAGGAATTTTCCAAGCTATGTCGAGACATTCAGACACGATAAAAGTGAGTGGTAATACGTAAAATTTGAAAATAAATGAAAATGAATTTGTGAACAAGTTTTTCTTAAACTTTGATGGTATTAAAATTTGTTGAAATGAAATTTTAGAATTCTTTTGAAAACAATGTTGAGTTAATTATCAAATTTAATTAATTTTGTATTAACAAAAATATGGAAATTTATTTGAGACTAGAGAAAATAGGAATTTAAATAGTTTATTTATTTTAAAAGGCTAAAGTATAGAAGGTAAGGTATAATAAATAAATAGACGTGAGATACAATCTTTAAAAATTGTGAGATCAATTTTAAAAATTATATTTAAATCCAAAATTTATTTTGAATGAATGATTCTCTCTTATTAATTGAAAAGATTAGTTATCTCTTTCTAAATGAGTCTTTTAAATTAATTGTTTGAAAAGTTTATTTGGTGAGTTAATGAAAATATTTCCAAGTAGTGAATAGTTTCTTTTAAAAAGATAATTACTTGAAGTTATTTATAAAATTTGAATGACTTAGCTTTCTACAAGGAGTATCTTAAATAAATGATTTCACATAAAGAGAATGTTTTGAAAATGTAGTTTGAATTTGGAAAGGTTTGAAAATTCAAATTTTAAAATTGGAGTTAAAAGCTGAAATTTTATTTGAAAAAGTGCAATACTAAAACAGCGTTAACTTGAGATTCATCACTCCAAATGAGCTAAATCTTTTTGCAAATGAAATAGCTTTCAGTAAGCTATAAAGTTTCTTTTTACCACTTTAAAAGATTTGCTATTTATTGAATCTAAAATGGGTTTGGAAATTGATAGACATTTCTGTCTTATTATGAAATTTTCAAGATTTAAGCTGAAAGTAAATTTAGCATAACTTTCAAACCGTAAATCAAATTTTGATGATCTTTATATTTATGGAAAGCACAAACTTAGTGGAACAACTTTCATTTTACAAGTTTTTTCAGATTTTATGGTTTGCTATGTCAAAACCTGTCTTCTTTACAGCAGGTCTGAAATGAAAAAAATGACTATTTCCGTTATAGTGAATTGTAATACTTCTTATTTATGAATATGAACTAATATCATCTAATTGAGTTAGTTACAGGTGAAAGATGATAGTTGGACTATATTTTGAGCAAAAATATTATATTTATAATTGAGCAAACTCGCTTTAAAATGCTAAAAAAATGTATGGATTCAGATTAAGTTTTGAAGTATTAGATTGTTGATATATGTTATGTTCCGACCTAATGGTCGATGTATATTATACAAATTATTTTTGTAATATTGCAAATGACCCTCCGCGCAAAGGAGACTCTGCCGATTTTTTTTTCTAGAAATTTCTAACACATAGAAAATTTGAGAACCGAATTTGGAAATTTTATGTGTTACAAACTAAACTATGTTTATGGAAGAACTAGAGAATAGACAACTCAAAATTTTTATTTATTCTAAATAAAGAGTAATTAAAGTAATTAAATTCTAAGTAAGAAGCTTTGAGAAATTTTCAAGTGTTGAAAATTAAGAATTTATTTTTTGAAGATAATGGGTTTAAAAAAAAAATATTTGATTAGTGAAAGAGAGAATAAAAACCATTCCTTGTGTTAACTTGCCTTCGTGCAATTATTTTACACCTTGCGTTTGTGCAGCCGTATGAGTTAGGTGATATTTGGAGAAACCTCCTACTCCTTATTGGGTTTTCTTTCCATAATTTTTATCAATTTAATATTGGTATGACTCCCTTTGTAGTATTATACGGAAAGTCGTATCGCTTATCATCTTGCAGGTTGGAGTCCGGGATAAAGTTGTGATTAAATAACGACTCTATTCATGAAGCTTCTGAGGAATCGATCTCACCCGATTTATCTATTATGTTGTCTCCAAGTCGTGTTCTTGCTTCGAAGGTGTAATGCCTTCGAAATAAGAATATTCTGCTCGTAAAAATTCAATGGTCCACTAATCCAAATAACTACATTTAGGAAACCATAGAATTTATTTAGCTATATTTTTCGAGTTTTCTATTTTCTTGTATTGAGGGTGAGAAATTTAAACTCTGTCTTATCCGTCTTCCATTGCCTGATGAAATGAATTGTGTTGAATACAACTCATCTCTAGAAATTGCGAGGACACAATTTTTATAAGAGGGGGAGTCTGTAACAACCTTGGTTTTGTTGATTACTTGGAATTTAATTATACCGGTGGTTACAATTTAATAATGGAGAAATAAAAAGAAATTGGAGATTTAAAATTGTTTACTTCGAATAAACATTGAATTTGGAAAGAATAAAATAGAGTTAATATGATAATGTTGGTAATAAATGGTGAAAGATGGAAATATGTTAATTTGGTGATTTATTGAATTAAATAGAAGATAAAAAGAATCAACTCTATAATAATTTGTTGAAATAAATATAAAACATTGGAAACAAAGTTTTAAAAACTTTGTTGTGCTATTTGGAAGAAAATGAGCATTATAGGATTTTAATTTGATAAGGTGCAATAATTTTGCAAATTATTGCCAAATATTGATTTTTGTAAATTTTAAGGAAGTAATAAAATTTAATATGTGTATGTTATAAATAAAAAGATGGAATTTTGTTTAAAAATAATATTTGAAGCGTAAAAATGATGTTAATATGGTTATTTGAATTTAATTATGCAAGAAAATAATTTTTGTGTAATTTTTGGGGTTAAAAATAGTATTTGTGTAAATTATAGTGTAAATGTGTATTTAGTAAAAATAAGAGTTTTAATAATGAAAAATAATTTGTATAGATAAAATTATCTTGTATTTGTTGTAAAGTATTTTACTAGACAGGGAAATATGATTGTATAATTTTATTGTGTTGAAATCTTGTTAATGTATGTTGTTTTGGTTCGTTTATACAAGTGTATATGTGTTTAAGTGATAATTAGAATTAACAAATTCATTTTTGTTAATGGATCTAAGCCCATTTAACTAAACTAGCCTGAAGAAGAAAGTCTTTCTTCTCAAAATAATGTACGCATTCCCATTCCCAGAAAACAAAAGAAAAGAGAAAACAGGAAAACATTCTTTCCTCTTTCAAACCTAGGCATAAATCCACCAAATTCTTCAATTATTTGCTGAAATTAATCAAACTAAGGCACTATATTCAGGTAATCAGTACAAAAACCCATCTCTAATTCATCAAATTTTAATTTAGCAAAATTTGATTGTCTGTAATTGGTTTTTTCTTGGTTGCATGTCTCTGTTCTATAATTATACGGGTTCCTGAAGCTTGTTCTAACTCAAAGCCTTCATCTTTCTTCAACTTTGCTCGAGTTTGCTCTTCTATTTGCAAAGGTGAGTTTATTAACTCACATTTCTTGCTAGATCTTGACTGTAATTTCAAAGATAAGAAAGAAATCGTTACTGTAATTATACCTAATGTTTACTTTGGATGATTGCTGAAATATAATACGGATGCGCTGTAGTAAAATAGCAAGAACTTTCATGTTTCTTATCTGTTTGAGGTCAATCTTTTTTTTGCTAGAAACTAGATTCAATAAGAAACAGTTTCTGTTTTGATTATTTCTCAAGATTTTGCATTTTTGTTGACCTGAAATAGAATTGAAAATAAGGGTATAATTCTATCTTTAACTAAATTTCCTGAGTTTGAATTAGAAATTGATTCAGCCATATCTTTTTCATTTTTAATCAGAATTTAATAATTTTTAATGTTTTGGAAAGCTTGTTTAAAATATATGACAAATTTCATGTTGAACATATTTGCAAATTTTGGGCATAGGTTGACTGAAATTCTACCATAAACTCTCAGCTCTGTCTGTTTGATAATTACATTGTCTAAACTAAATACAGTTAGTAAATTAGATGTATCTTCCTCGTTTCTAATCAGATTTAGATAATTCTTGATGTTCTGGAAAGCACAGAGCATTTTCAAAAACTTTCTTGTTTTGAGTTTTGCAAAATTTTGTGGATAAGATAGTCGAAACCTTATTTCTTTGCTGCTGCCCTGAGAATAAATGACAGCAACAGTGAATTCAAAATCTGAAAATTATATTGGCCATATCTTTAATGTTTCTTATCCAAATTCAATAATTTTAGATGTTCCGAAAACCTTAGAATTTGTGCTTGAATTTTCTTGTTTTGAGTTTTCTGAAATTTCGAAGTTAGTTGGTCAAAATAACGTTTGTTTGGCTCTATCCCGAGAGCAAAACGACAACTATAACAATCATTGATCTAAGGATTGTAGTAGCTTATTTTTGCTCTCACTCTTGTTCTATTTTGATGTTGTTTTTGAGATTTTTTTAGAGCTATGATGCCTATCAATAGGCTAGCTATATTTATAGAATTTGAAAAACAAATTTAAATAGAATTTGAATTGACTTTGGGTTAAATTTGAATTGAATTCGTATTGAATTCAAGTTACCGGTCTTGACTTATCTTTCTTGTTTTTCATTGTTTTCGAACACGGTTTTCACTAAACCATTTTGAAGTGATTTTTAAAATAAATGAACATTTCAAATTATTAATATATGGTATTTTAAAATTATTTTTCTAATATAAAATCTATTTATTTCTTATAATAAAGGAAGTTCAAATATTGATTTTATTAATATTTTCAGGAAAAGGTTTTAAAAGCTTGTTTTCTCTAGTAAACTATTTAAATATGAAACATACACTTTTGCACTATTTGAACGTATGAAAAACAGAATTAAACGATTTAGTAAAACACGTGGTATGGGACATGTGCGTTTACTATTTCGGTTAATTCCTGACTTGTACGATCGAAACTATTCGGATTATGATTTTTGAGTTACTTAGCCAAATTTGTGGTCGGTTTTTGAGATTATAATTCCTATATTTAGGAATTATCTGGGAAGGCCAATATTTGGCGAGTTTTATGGTTTGAGATTTCTACTTTGAGATTTATGGTTTATGAGGAACCATCATGATGTTTTCACTTGTCGATGAGATAAGACAAGTTACGATGCCATTTAATACTTGTCGATGAGAAGAGACAAGTATGGTGTCTCTTTATCATTCGCCATGAGACTAGGCGAGATATAATTTTTTGAATTTATGATGTTCCTAGTGTGGCATCAACTAGCGGTTAGTAAATTGTTAAGTGCGAATGTGTGGTATGGGACACACGTTAACACTTTTTGGGTTCCTATTCGTGAGTTTGTGACACATTCACGATGTTTACCTAACAAAACTGCTTTGAGAGGTGATAGCGACCTTTTCATGAGGACGAACTACTTTGGGAGGTGATAGCGACCTTGTTAGGGCTGACAAAACGGCTTGGAGAGGTGTCAGCGACCTTGTCATGAGGACGAACTGCTTTGGGAGGAGTTAGCGACATTGTCTGAGACTTCGGCCATCTGAGTTTAGCACGTGCAGCATTGCTTCGGCATTGCAATCGGGGATTTGGCCAATTCGGGTTTTCTGAGTTTTCTGTTTTATTGTGATTTCACCATTTTAAGATGTTTTATTACATCGATACCTAGTGCAATATGAGACGTTATGTATATGGTGATTTCATTTATGATGTTTTGAACTCTTATTGAGTTCCTTGAGTTATGAGTTTGGATAATTTCATCATTTTATAGGATATTTTGGGTTTTTCCATTTTGGCGAGTTGAGATTTAGATTTATATACAATTATACCGAGGAGATGAGATATAACTGAATTTGGAAATTCTTCTATATTTGATTTTTAAATCATCCTATATAAGAATGTTTTATGTTTTCCATTTTGGCGAGAGTTTGTATCGATGTTTCTCCTTTTGAAGAGATTTGGTTCATGGAAACCATGTATACATTTTGGGATATCGCCGATGATATGAGGCGAATGTTTATATTATTTGAGTATTATTGTTGAGTTTAGCTCTTTTGAGGCCTTTGTATACTTAGGTGACATTGTTTCACTTAAGTCATGAGTATGTGTTCCTTCTATTGCCTCTTCTCATTTGAAAAGAATTATCACCTTGTATCTTATGCTTCATATCATCTCCTATCCTTACTAACTAATTGTTTTAGCTAGACTGGCCCTTGTATTTTATACTCGGCTCAGACCGAGTTGTTTCAGGTTAGATATCAGTTTCAGGACATAGCTTTGATGCATCTTCTTGAATATCAGCCTAGCACTTGTGTGTAGTTTATATTTCTTTCCGCTTGACTCTGATGTATTTATATTTGATTCGATGTTTATAGTGTGGTCGAATACCACCTTTATTGTATTCATATTGTATTGTACTAAACATGTATCGGTGTATATGTATATATATGATGTTGATTATTGTTCTGTGATGTGTTTTACATTTAGTTATTGTATTTTGTTTTGATAGATCCGTTAGCCACCTATAGTTTTGGATTAATCATTTACTGTGTATGTCGATCCATTGAGATAGAAAAGAAAAATCATAGTGCATTTATCGACGTATTCAGTAGATGTTTAAGACAAAGTTATAGATGGTCGCTCTTAACCAGCCCTATTCTCCGCTTTAGTAGACGGAATTACTCGTTAATTCTCTTTACAAAGGTGGGTCTCGGGGTGGGGCGTTACACCGGGACCGGGTTTCCAAATTTGGATATCCGAAAACCACATCGATCCAAATTAAACGATAGGTCGTGAATCTCAAGCGAAGATGAAGATTCAGAGTGCAAGGGTTATTGTCGTTAACTCTGAGGGTGATTCCAAAATGAGTGTAATGAGGTAATGCCTTCAGTTTTATTCGAACCCGGAACGAACTTGTATGGATTGAATGCTTTCAGAACATCATCGGGTGGACGATGAGCATTCTAAGATAGATGTGTTCTATAAAGGTAATCGTAGCCTCAAGCCTCATCAACCGAGAATGGCTGAAACAGGGGAAGTGCAGCAAGGCTAAGTGAGTCGTTCTCAAGTATGACAAGATGTTTCCGATCTAGAAGTCCCTTTTTATTCGACTGTGTGGGGCAGTTGATTGCAACAACTGTCGGGGTTGTCTTGTTCGGGACTATCCAGTAAAGGATGGTTCCGGGCTTGTGTTGCAGGGGATTTAGGGTGGATCCTCGGTACGATGTTCTAGGCCACATACTATGACGGACGGTACCCCAATATCCCTGCCATTTTATGGAATCCAATCTCCAATAAGTGTCGTACATTTTAGTTGTTCCCTACTATGTTGGCACGTGAAACGTAAGCATTCCAGCTATTTCTGTATTTTACTTGAAACCCTAGACACTATTATAATATCACTGGATTTCCTATCAAATGTTTTGGTTATGGTAAGGTAAAAACTTTTTCTTGTTTATGTGTGGGAAGTCTTACGAGATACCTTTTGTTTTCAAAGGTTTTCAAAGTTAAGCAACTTTAACCTGTTACTCACACCAGGCCCATGTCTGACCCGGAGTTTATTTTCTGTTTTTCTAAACTCTTGGATACTCAAATTTTTACGAGTAGCCAGGGGATTTAGGTTAGCTTTGACGAATTTTGGAGAAGATATGGGGCAGGAGGCTTCACCGTTTGTAGATATATAGTTTTCTATTGTGTTTGGTATCTCTGTATTGTATTTGAGTTGTAATGACTAGACGGGTGTTTATAACTGTCTAGTTTGTGACGTATAAGCTGTGTATCTCTGATAGATGTTGTATAATATGTAATACTTATGTGATTAATATAATTTATTCGTTCCGCTGTTAAGATTCTGATGTTGTTTCGTTCTTTCTTCTCTTTCTTTTCTCTTTTCTATCCCTTTCTTTCTTAATGATGATGCGTCTTTCTGTGGAAGGAAAGGCGGGTCGTCACTGGTGGTATCAGAGTGCTAGGTTGAGTGAATACATAGGCTTTGGAGTGATTTCTTTCTTGAGAGAGCGTATTTGTAATTTTAATACACACACACACACACATATATATTTCTATCTATTTGTTGGATTATCTGTTCGGGTTTTCCAATATAAATTTAGATGTAGGAAAGGTAGCGGTGTGTGTAGCACGACTACCAATGGAAGGAGTCTGAGTGTTGAGGTTTGAACTATATGCCGAGACTATAGACCGAATACCGTCTCAGGTGAGCTTTGCTGTGGTGTAAGGATTTCACCAATCTCTGAAAGAAGCTTTTTTGAGGTTCAGAGTCCATCATTGGAGTGTAAGTTTGGATGAGTAAGAGGTTGGATATGTCGATTGAGCAGAAGTGAATGATGGTATCTTGGTAACTTTAGCAAGAAGTAGTTGCATGGTGAGACGCAATGACTATGGATGTTTCTGAAGATGTTTCTTTTGGAGCAAGTTTAAGGAAGTGTGTCTGCATCGGTGATGAGACTGATTTCAGCAGGGTGTTTGTGTTTAGTTTGAGGCTTGAGTTTCTTGTGGAGATGTCTGCCCATCTCAAGGCTCTGTGTGGGATTGGATGATATGGCCTTTTGGTTCGAAGAGCTTTGGATTAGGAAGTCTTTGGCAACTGTGCCACCGTTGCAGCTTGGAAGTGTTCTGTGTGCCGGCAAGGAGGTTATCTGGCTAAGCAGTGTTCTAGAGGTGGAGTTCAGAAGCAGTAGAGTGGATCCATTTCTTCGATGGATTGACTTGATAAGCATAAGTTGTTCTGATTGGTAAAGAGAGAACAGTTTCTTTGGAATTAGGCTGGGTAAATCGCAAAAGTGACTTGCGGTAGTTGATTGTTCTCTTGGGTAATCTTTTGCTTAGGATCGAGGCATCTCTAGGGAATGTAGGAGTTATCGGAGTTGTCAGAGACTTTTCCGGATGTCTTCGTAGAAGTCAGGTTTTCCATAACACTTGGAGATTGAGCTTTCGTATCAAATAGGATTCTATGAGTGACACCGCTGATTCAGCTAGTAGAAGGATGGCTCCTAGAGAGAGGGTTTGGTGAAGCAGCTCAGGATTTTGTGGTATTCCTAAGATTTCTCTTTATGGATCTGTTGAACCGTGTCTTCCGGGAAGTATTGGACAAGTTTGTGATCGTGCTCATCATCAACATTCTCATCTACTCCAGATCAGAGTTGCGCAGCGGAAGCGAGGTGGCAGATGTTCTAAAGTGGAAGCAACCATAGACTCCTTGGAAGTTTGCAGTTTTCTTGGATTAGAAGGTTTCTACAGGAAGTTTTTCAGGATCTGTAAGCAATATTGGCGAGTGCACCTCTTTTGTTTGGATAGGAGAAGTTAGTTTTATACTGATGATTGTGGAGTAGAGTTTGTTATTGGTTTTGGTTGATCTTGAGAGGATCATTTTGTTGGGTTATTTTGGACCAGTTTGTTTCAAGAAGCATCAGCGAAGGTTGAGCTGATCAGGAAGGATGAAGGCAGCCCAGGAATCCTTAGAAGAGTTTTGTGAATAAGATACATGGGAATTTAGATTTCAAACTCGAAGATTTGATTTTGGATAAGTTTTCTCCGTTCAAAGGAGCTATAAGATTCGGTAAGACTAGGAGGCTAGCTTCGAGGTATATAGGATTTTTCTGTGATCTGGTAAGGATAAGTGTTTTTGCCTACAGGGTTGAATTGCCAGTTTGGAAGACTGGGATTCAATGTGTTTCACGTATCTCTGAGGGAGTACGTGTATGATCTATCTCTTGTTTTGGAACCAGCAGTTCAGGAGGATTTGGTAGTTGAGCAGGACTTGAATGTGGTCTGATATCCTATTCAGATTATAGATCTAGATGAGTAGGACCTCTGTTGCTTAGTAGTGTAGATTGTTTGGATTCAGTAGAGCGAGTATTCCAGTGTTTGTAACTGGGAAACTCTAGATAGTGTTAGGAAGGTCTATCCTGATTTGTGTCAGGATCATTAGATTGGTTTGATTAAGTGAATTGGTTGCTATGGTTGTTAGCATATACTTGATAATATATGCTTGTGGTTTAAAATTAAAATCTTTGATGAGTTATTAAATTACCTTTGCTTTTAAATTTCGGGGATGAAATTCTTTTAAGTGGGAGGAATGTGATGAATTGGAATTTTAGGCAATATCAATTTAATAATCTGTATTAAAAATTAAATTTATTTGATAATTTTCCTTTATAATTCTAATTTAAATTGGCAAAGTTTATTCTTTTAAAAGCAAATAAATATTTAATTGGCAAATTTTATCTTTTAAAGCTAATAAAATGTTTTCTATTTATAATGTGTGTGTGTGTATTTGTATATATTGTAAATAGAAAAGCTTTGGTTTGTAATTAACAAATAAAATCATGCTTTCAAATTCTAATATATTTTGGTAATTTGGAAATTATGATTAAATTTCATATAAAACTTTTCAAAGGTTATTTAAATAAATAATCATATAGTTTTTAAAATACTTAAGATAAATGTTTAATTGTTTAAATTATATTATAGCTTATGTTTGAATTAAATAAGATTAACAAAAAGGTTTGTTTTATTTTCTTTTTAAAATATTGCTTGATAAATATGATTTGAAAATATATAGGAGTTTAAAATATAATTTACACATGATCCACAATACATTTAGTAAAATAAGTAGTTTATTAATAATAAGGTAATCTCTTTTATAAATTATTTAAAATTGAAAAATGTGTTATTTTCAAATAATAATTATAATGTATTGTTTTTATATATATAAATAGATTTTAAAGAAAATAGAATTGTTATTTTAAAATTAAATGTGTTGTTATATATGTATATATAAGTTAACTTTAAATTAGATTTGAATTTAATTTGAATTTGAATTTGGATTTAATTTTGAAATTCAAAAGAATTGATATTTTAAAAATATTTTGGATTTAAAATATAGATATAAGATTTTATTTATATATAATTGGTTTTATTTATATTTTCTTTAAATAATTTTATATACATATATACATTTAGATAAGTATTTATAAATAATAAATTAAGTATAAAGCTCTTTATTAACATTTAAAAAAATAGAAATTACTTAAATTACAAGTGTAAATATATTAGGCTTGTTTAACAAGTGTTAATTGATTAACAATGTATATGACAAATGTTAAGTGCTTAAATAAGTGTCACATTTGATTTAATATTTCTTTTATTTTCTAAAAAATCAATTTAGCCTTTATAAATACATATGCTTCTTACCTTCATTCTTTTTTATATCCTCTTCAAATCAAAAACTAAGCAACTTCAGCCTGTAACAATTTCTCAAACAATCTGTGATCAACATTCACAAACCAGAAATCAAAGTCAATAAACTGCAAACCATTTTCTAAAATCAAAACCAAGACCTGAACATCATTCTTAAGCCAGAGATTTTCAAAAGCAAGCTCAAAATCAAGCGGTTCATCTTTGTTTTAACTAAGTCATCATCAAGATCTAGTAATAAACATTTTCCAGCAATTCAAGTCTTTAAATCAATGAAGCAAAGGCATTCAAGTTTTCATAGTTTCAAGCTTTTTCAAAAAAAAAAAGAGGCTCTGTTCATCTTTGAATCTGGTGTGTAATATTTTTAAAAAAAACTTAACTATGAAATCTTATTGCACGTGAATCTCTAAAACAAAGTATGTTTGTGTGTATATGAATTTCCTATGTATATAAATATATATATATATATAGATGTATATGTGTGTGCATGTTGTTGTATCTGTGTTTTACTGTTCTTAGTTTCCAGGCTCAAGATTTTAAATAAAAAACATTATCTCTTGATCTAATTACTGTTAGGACTTAGGCTTTAAACAAAAATTGTTTGTTTTATCATAGATTAAAGTTTAAAATTATATTTAAGTGAAAATAAATTGGAAATTGCTCTGGAAACCAAAATGAACAGGAAAGCTTGGGTTTTGTTTAAATTTCAAACACTTTAATTCATTGATTCAAGCATCTAATCTGAAGCCTTAACCAGAAACTTGAATTTTAAAAGTGGAATCACAAATTTTAGTATTGGATTGTGTGAGCAATTCGAATTTGACCAGAATTGGAGTTTTAGGGGATTTCAGACGATCTAAGTGATCGGAATGGTCGTGGTCTTCACTGGTGGTAGTGGAGTGATTGAAGACTTTGGGAAAATGGTAGTAAGGTGATCAAGGCACTGTAGCGGCGATGAATGATCAGAAAAGCCTGTAACCCTAGTTTTGGCAAGGTCAGAAATCTCGTCTGCCACGACGTCTCTGGTGGACCAAGTTCCACCAGACTCTGGGAAATGGACGCAGGGGTGTTGGCGAAGGCGTGGCCGAAAGTTCAGACGCTCCAGTAATCAGAATCGCGAGTTCTAGGAGATTACAGGTGAGGGGTTTTGGGGTTCCAGGTCAATTGACCACCTCGAATTCGATTTTGAGTTTGTGTTGGGGTTTTTGTGGTCGAGGTCTTAAGTTTGGGTGATCGTCATTGAGATGGAGGCGTCGGCGGAGGTAGTTGTCGTCATGATGAACTTTGCAGGTGCACATGTGTCAGGGGATGTTAGAGTTTTTGGTTGTGTTTTGTTCCGAAGGAGCATTCAGGAATATGGTGAGGGGACTCGAGATGGACGAGAGTGAATTGGTTTCCAGGTTTTAAAACTTTAAATTTAAATAAAATTTTGAGAAAAATAGAAAGATGGGTTTTCTCGGGTAAGTGCTCGAGTAGGCTTCGGGTCGAAACCGAAGCAGCATTTGAAAAACAGATTTTAGAAGTTTTTAAAAAAACAAAGTTTTGAATTTAAATAATTTGGTTTTAAACTTTTATAAATTTCTTTTATAAAATAAGTATTTTTCTTTAACATTTGGTTTAAGAGGTTTGTAAATTGTTTCAAATTTTGTTAAAGTTAAATTTGTAATCAATTTTAAATCTTAAATTTGAAATGAATTTAAAAGTAAATTTAAAAGGAAAATATTTCAAATGCATTTGTAAATGATAATAAAGTCATTGATAAGAACAATGTTTTTTATCTTAAAGTTAATTAAGATTTAATGATTTGAAATTAATTAAATTAATAAGGAAATTAAAGAGTAATTAATTAATTTAATTTAATTATGATAAAGGATTAATTAATTAAGTAATTAAGGGTTGTAAGTTAAATTAATTTAAGGAGTAATTAATGTGTAATTAGGGATCATCAATTAGATAAGTTAAGATTATTAATTAATGATTAGAAATTAATTAATCAAGTAATTAAAGATTAATTAGGTTACAATTAAGCATGTAATTAGAAATGAATTAATTGGTAATAAAAAAAATTTATTTGTAATTAATAATGGTTAATTTAAGTTTAATTACTCAAGGGAAGTAATTAAAGAATTATTAACAATTAATGAAGATCATTAACTAGGGATTATGAAATGATTAATTAATGCGATTAATTTTAATTAGATTAATTAATTAAGTATAATCATTTGTGGAATTGGTTAAGTATAATTACTTAATGAAAAGTAATTAAAGGGATTAATTACTCAATGTAATTAATTAAGTTAATGTGATTAGTTTAAGTTAATTAATTAGTTTTAATTAATTTAAGATAATCACTTGATGATTGGTTAAGTATAATTACTTAATGTGATTTATAAAGTGTAATTACTTTGTGAAGTAATTAATGGGCAATTACTGGATGTAGTTATTTGAAGGGTCGGTAATTATGGAAGTAATTTGGCTTTAATTAGTTTGTGTAATTAATAAGAAAGATAATTACTTGGTAGAAGTAATTAAGGATTAATTACTTAGTGTAATTAATTTAACAATTAATTAAAAAAATTACTTAGAAGTTAATTAAGTAATGTAATTAATTACGAAATGTGATTAATCATGGCTGATTAATGAATGTGATTAATTAAAGATTAATTATTAAATGTGACTAATTAGAACAATAATTAATTAAGGAAGTAATTAAGGGATCATTAATTAATGTAATTAATGAAAGTAATTAAGGGTTGATTAATTAAGGATAATTAATCAATAATAAGTGATTATAGGACAATTAATTAATGTAATTAATTAAGGATTAATGTAACTAATTTATGGTTAATTAATTAATGAAAGTAATTAAAGGTTAATTAATGTAATCGTTCAAGATAATTACTTTGTATAATTAATTAAAGGCTAATTACTTAATGTAATTGAAGAATAATTAATCAAGGATGATTAATTAAGATGGCTAATTAGAGGATGATTAATTAATTGGTTTGAAATTAGTTAATGATTAAGTAAGCAAGATTTATAGTAATGGAAGTAATTAATTTAATTTATTTTAAATTAATTAGTGATAATGTGATTGTTTAGTCTTAGTTATGGATGGCTGAATGTTATTGAACGCCTTGAATTGTTTGATATCTCTGATATGGGATATGTGCATATCTGTTATATTGGGTGTTTTGGTTAAATTGTGATGATAATGTAGATTATCCATTTATGAGGTTGTGAATTATCTATCTGTGTGAATATAGATAATAAATCAAATTGTTTTAACTTTAAAACAACTTGGCTTTAAAAGACGGCGTTTTGAATTTCGATGAGACCGGGATCGGGTTTCCAAATTTGGATATCCAAAAACCACATCGATCTAAACGATAGGTCGTGAATCTCAAGTGAAGATGAAGATTTAGAGTGCAAGGGTTATTGTCGTTAACTTTGAGGGTGATTCCAAAATGAGTGTAATGAGATAATGCCTTCAGTTTCGTTCGAACCCGGAACGAACTTGTATGGATTGAATGCTTTAAAAACATCGTCAGGTGGACGATGAGCATACTAAGATAGATGTGTTTTATAAAGGTAATCGTAGCCTCAAGCCTCATCAACCGGGGATGTCTAAAACAGGGGAGGTGCAGCAAGGCTAAGTGAGTTGCGCTCAAGTAGGACAGGATGTTCCCCTATCTAGAAGTCCCTTTTTATTCGGCTGTGTGGGACAGTTGATTGCAACAACTACCGGGGTTGTCTTGTTCGGAAATACCGAGTAAGGGATGGTTCCGGTCTTGTGTTGCAGGGGATTTAGGGTGGATCCTCGTTACGGTGATCTAGGCCAAGTACTGTGACGGGCGGTACCCCAGTAGCCTGCCATTGTATGGAATCCAATCTCCAATAAGTTTTAGTTTTGCCCAACTATGTTGGAACGTGAGATGTAAGCACTCCAGCTATTTATATATTTTACTTGAAACCCTAGACACTATTATAATATCACTGGATTTCCTATCAAATGTTTTGGTTATCGTAAGGTAAAAACATTTCCGTGTTTATGCGGGAAGTATTACGAGATACCTTTTATTTTCAAAGGTTAAGCAACTTTAACCTGTTACTCACACCAGACCCATTCTGACCCGGAGTTTATTTTCTGTTTTCTTAAACTCTTGGGTACTCAAATTTTTACGAGTAGCCAGGGGATTCAGGTTAGCTTTGCTGAATTCTGGAGGAGATATGGAGCAGGAGGCTTCAGCGTTTGTAGATATACAGTTTTCCGCTGTGTTTGGTATCTCTGTATTGTATTTGAGTTGTAATGACTAGACAGGTGTTTATAACTGTCTAGTTTGTGACGTATAAGCTGTGTATCCTTGATATATGTTGTATACTATGTAATACTTATGTGATTAATATAATTTATTCGTTCCGCTGTTAAGATTCTACTGTTGTTTCGTTCTTTCTTCTCTTTCTTTTCTCTTTCTATCCCTTTCTTTTTTAATGATGATGCGTCTTTCTATGGAAAGAAAGGTGGGTCGTCACCAAAGATTGTCCAGAGAAAAAGAAAAACAAATTCACGAAGGACAAATTCAAGAAGAAAGCATTTTCAGGAATGTGGGATGATTCAGATTCTTCATCATTATCAGATAGTGACAATGACAGTGATACAGAGCAAGCAAATGTATGCTTCATGGCTACAAGTGAAGATGTAAGTGAATTTAGTTTTAAAGATCTGGTTGAAATTAATTAGAACTAGTAGACTTAGTAAAACAAATTAAAAAGCAAGACAAAGAGTTACAAGGAAAACTGAATAGATCTGAATTAGAAGTTAGTATGCTAAGAGATGAAAAGAAAATTCTAGAAGAAGAACTTGAAATGACTCAAGAATCTAATTCTAGTTTAACATCTTAACTTTCTATGATAACTCAGGAATTAGAAATTCAAAAAAATAAAAATGACGATTTATCAGTAGAGATTGTTGATTTAAAATCTAACACTAAAGTATTAGAGTTAGAAAATTCTAGTCTCAAAACCAAGTTAGAAGATATTAATAAAAATATTGCTAACTTCAATAAAGGATGAGAGAATCTTTCTATAATAATAGAAAATTCTCAGTCTACCTTAAATAAAATGGGACTTGGATATAAGAAAGTTGAAAATCCAAAGAAATCTAGAAATTTTAAAAATAAGATTAAAAAAAACTAAGAAAGATAATAAGAAGACAGTTTTTAAAGATATTAAAACTATTAAGATATGGATTCCTAAACCAAGTAACAATTTAATAGGAATAGAGATATCAAAACATATATGGAAACTGTTCATAAAAATAAGAATTATATTTATAAAAGGAATTCTGAACCCGCTTGGGCTTGGTTTCTTAAGACCTAACTCTTAGGACCCTAAAAGAAAAGTGGGTACCAACTTAATCCTTATTTTTTTATAGGTAACACTTAAAAGAGAGGAAATGGATTTTAGACAGCGGTTGCTCAAAACACATGACTAGTAATAAGGATTGGTCACTTTTGGAGATAATTTAAAAGGTTATATCATCGGCAAAGATAAGAAGAAGGCATGTCGTTTCTTATTCTTTGGTTCTCCGTCAACTAAAAAAAAGATTGATGATATACATCATTATCAACGGGAATCAACAAAAATATAATCAGAAATGTACTATGAACAAAAGGTTAATTCCAAACGACTTAGCTTTGTGGAGCAACTTGGTTGGATATTCTACGGGACATTGACATCCGACATTCATCAACCCAAACGTCTTCCTATCAATATCCAAGGGAATGGTCATCACATCCTTCTCCTGTGTCTCCAAATTCATGGAAGCGTGGAAATCATTTATGACGACCCGCCTTTCATTCCATAGAAAGACGCATCATCATTAAGAAAGAAATAGGTAGAAAAGAGAATAGATAGAAAGAAAGAAAGAAACAACATCAGAATCTCACAGTGGAAATGGAAAAAAATACATTACTTCACATAGATATTACATAGTATTCATAGTACATCAGAGCTATACAGTTACACAACATCACATTAGACAGTCGTGAAGACATGTCTATGCATTACATTCCAAAATACAAACTGATAATACCAACACAGCGGTAATATATATATATATATATATATATATATATATATATATATATATCGCCAAGTCTCCTGCTCCAAGCTTTTTCAAAATTCGTCAAACCAACCTGATCACTTGGCTACTCATAAAAAATTTGAGTAACTAAGAGTTTAAGAAATACAGAAATAAACTTCGAGACAGACTTGAGTCTGGTGTGAGTAAACGGTTAATTGTTTAACTTAAAAAACCTTTGAAATAAAAGGTATCTCATCAGACTCTCCGCAAATAAACATGGACAAGTTTTTCCCTTACGATAACCAAAACATTTGATAGGAAATCCAATTATATTATAATGTGTCTAGGTTTTTCAAATAATATTCACATAGCCAAAATTGTTACATTATTAAATTCCAGCATAAATAGGTATACAATCAAGTCCGAGATCACTTATTGGAGATTGGATTCCATACAATGGCAGGGCTATTGGGGTATCGTCCATCATAGTACGTGTTCTAGATCACTGTACCGAGGATCCACCCTTATCCCCTGCAACACAAGACCGGAGCTACCCCTTACTGGATAGTCCGAATAAGGCAACCGTGCGGTTGTGGCCAACAACCGCCCACACAGCCGAATAAAGCAACCTCTAGACAGGGGAAAATCTCATCCTACTTGGGTGCTACCTACTTAGACTTTCGTGCACCTCCCCTGTTTTAGCCACTCCCGGTTGATAAGGCTTGAGGCTATGATTACCTTTTTAGAACACATATCTTGGAATGCTCATTGTCCTCCATTAACGATGGTCTGATAGCATTCGTCCATACAAGTTCGTTCCGGGTTCGAACCAAACCGAAGGAATTATCTCCGTTACACTCGTTTTGGAATCACCCTCAGAGTTAACAACAAATAGCCCTTGCACTCTGAATCTTCATTTAGATCTTCACTTGAGATTTCACGACCTATCGCTTAACTTGGATCGATGTGGTTTTCGGATAACAATTTTGATATCCGATCCCGGTCTCATCGAAATCCAAATGTTTCTTTTAAGGCCAAGTTGTTTAAGTAAAACAATTTAATTCAACTCGGAACATTATATTCACAAATCTATTCATCACAGATAAATAAGTTACATTTATCACAGCTATATCCAAAGCAATGCACATCATAGAACAATTACAAGCTAACAGACTAGAGATATATTAATCAATCCAACATTCAATATAATTAATCATCCCCAAGCAAGATTAATTCAACACATAATTATAATTAATTTAATTAACTCAAAATAAATTAATTACTTATGAATTAATTACCTAATCCTGCTTAATTAACATTAATTAATTAAAAACCATTTATTATTATTTTAATTAATTAATGAAATTAATTAATCATCCTTAATTACTTACATTAATTGATTATCCTAAAATTACTGATTAATTACCCTATAATTTATTAATTAATTAACTTTTAATTATTAATTAACCTTTAATTATTAATTAATTAACCTATAATTATTAATTAATTAACTTTAATTACTAATTAATTAATTATTTATTTCTTTAATTACTTTCATTAATTAATTAATCTTAATTACCCAAGACATTAATTAATATAAGATAAACCATTTATCTTAATTAATTACTTAATTATCATTTAATTCTTATTTAATAAACCTTGGAAAATAATTTATCATTAACATATGAATTAACTTAAGACCCTTAAGTTAATTAATAATTTAAAACATCTTACTTCTTAATCAACTACTTAATTACACTATTTAAATTTATTTTAATAAACTTGAGAATTAACTTAATTACTTTAAGTTAAAATAAATTATAGAACTTTTATCTTTAAATAACATTTATTATTTAAAAGAAATTGATTTATGAAAATTGTTTAAAACTTGATTTATTTTAACTTTAAAAACTGTTTTATTTAAAATTGCTATTACCAATACCCAGGTCAAACCCAGTACCAATGCCAAGCCCAACCCGAGAAAATCTACCTTCTTCTCTCTTTTATTTTAAAAAAAACTTGCTTGCTTTAAATTTTTAAAACTGTATAACATGTAACACTCATATATACTCGGAAAAACCTCGAGTTCCCTCCCGAGACCAACCTTCCTTCCCCCAGATCCACCCGAGTCAATTCCTTCTCATCAAACTCTCTAACACATAGATACCTGTGCACCTGCACAGACCATCGCTGTTAATCCAGCCATCGATGCCAACATTAGCAAATCTCCTTCGACCTCTTCCTTCGACTCTGACCATCAGCTTCTAGAATTCGATGAAAATCGAATTCGGGATACCAAAGCTCCACTAGAACAAACCTCAACACCCAAAATCACCTCGAGTTGCCACCTCTGGTCACCAAAAAATCTGATAATCCGACCAAAGCCTCGCTGAAGTCCCACGCTCCGATTCCCCCACCTCCGATCAACTCCAGTGCATTGACGATGATGCAGCAGCCTGAATTCCAACATCGACCAAAACCTGGGTTTAAACCCTACTTCAACACCGTGCCACCGCCATGGTGGTCGATAAATCCACCCACTATTTTTCCCGAGGTCGGCGACCTCCAAGCTACCTCCAGCAGCAATCCCGACCACCCACCCAACTACGATCACCAGAAAATGCAAAAAATCCCCTTCTCATTCAACCACGAATTCCTTACTCAAACAAATCTAAAAATCTTGATTTTTCTTTTAAAGTTCATGGATTTTAAATATGAATCTGATGATGTATATGAAACTAGAAATCATGATATTCAAATTTTGACATGCATTGGGTTTTTACTATATTTTTCTAATTTTCCAAAAAAATACTCGAACTAATTATACTTACAATATTTTTAAAATCAAGATCTTGATATTTTAATCGCATTTTGTTTAAACATCAAAGTCTAAAAAGTATTAGGGGATGAGACTTTAAATTTTGAACAAGTTTTTAAACATGTATACTTAGAACAAAGGCATATATACTTGTACATAGACATGCATGCAATCATCCACATATATATAGACATGCAGGCATATTTTACATCTATATAAACATTTTTCACAACATACTTCAAGTATCAATCACAAACATCAAGATATATAAACAGATTCAAGTTCTAGTATATTAATTTACTCACTGTTTTTGCTGTAGGACAAAGGATTAGCTTAAACTAGAATAACTAGGTTGAATCAATCCCTTCTCTAAGAAATCCTGAGTCTGCTTCACCAAATCTTCTCTCTCTCTCGGCACCATCCTTCTACTGGATTGAACAACTGGTATTGCTCCTGGAACTAAGTCGATACGGAACTCTATCTCCCAATGCGGGGGCAAACCTTTGACTTCTTTGAAGACGTTTGGAAAATCTTTGACCACTTTGATGGATCCTACATCTTCTTGAGATGCCTCGATTCCATGCAAAAGACTACTTAAGTGAATTCCCGAATTATCGCAAGTCACTTTTGCAATCCTTCCCAGTCCAGTTTTCAAAGACACAATTCTCTCTTCACAAATCAGAACAGCCTTATGCTGGTCCAACCAATCCTTTCCCAAAATAAGGTCAAACCCTTTAATATCCAATACACATAGGTCGCAAGAGAAACTATGGGATAGATAAGAAATTCTTAGACATCTACAGATCATATCTAACTTGGTCACTCCCCTTATGGGATTGGATACAAAAATAAGGCGGTCCACAACACTAGGGGTATGATGAAACTTCTCTATCGTTTCCAAAGAAATAAAACCAAGGGAAGCACCAGACAAACAAAACTCTAAAAAAAAGCAATCTAAAAGCAAAGTACCTTCGAGAACGCCTTTGCCTTTCCCATTCGAAGAAGTTGACAGTCCACCTTGAATAGAAAACACCTTGGTCGGTTGATCTCTCTGAAGAAGTTGGCAAGCTTTCACCATATGTCCAGGCTGTTGACAGTTGAAACACAAAGACTTCTGAATCATTGCGGAACCGGGTCCACTCTGATGCTACTACTTCTGATCTCTACCTCTAGGACACTGCTTAGCCAAATGACCTTCTTGCTAGCACATATAACACTTACGAGCTCCATTATTGCCTCCTTGTTTTCCTTTACCTTGCTTCTTCTAATTTGGGTTGAATTTCCTTTTGTTCGGATTGGAAGAAGTTCCACTCGGTGCTGCCACAGATGCCAAGGGTTTCTTTTCCATAAGCTCCTCATACCTCAATGCCATATCTATCAATTCTACGAAGGATCCCTTAAGATGTGTTGTCATCTTCTCGTGGAATTCGGGCCTCATTTCAAGCACGAGCATCTCATTATTCTTGAGGGGTGTATCAATAAGACCAGGTCCATAGCGGGATAATTCGTTGAACTTAGTCTCATATTATGATACTGACATATTACCTTGCTTAAGATCCAGAAAATCCCTATACAGACGAGTCTTCCCAGCTGTAGGCATAAACTGTTCCTCAAACAGTTCCTTAAACTTACTCCAAGAAATATCATCCTTAGAAATATTCATGGTAATTGCATCCCACCATGCAGCTGCTCCATCTTGAAGTTGCCATGATGCCATCACTCTCTTTTTCTCATCTGACAAATCCATACTCTCAAAAATTCGCTCTCACAAGCGTAACCAAGCTTGAACTTCAATGATGGACTCTGTTCCTTTGAAAGGATTTCCTCCGAGATTGGTGAAATCCTTGCATAATGTAGCAAAGCTTACTCGAGGAGGTGCTAGGTTTACAGCCTTGCCGGTTACCTTTACTCCATCAGCATTTTGACCTCTTCCATTAGTGGTCGTTGTGCTGCTCACACCTCTGCATCTTCTTCCTCTAGAACTCATGTTGGCAACCTGGACAGGTAACCCAACAATTTAGATATGTATATAGATAAAATTACAAATACGCTCTCTCGAGATTGATATTTCTCCAAAGGAGCCTAGGTATCATCTCATCCTAGAGCTCTGATACCAACTGTGACGACCCGCCTTACATTCCATAGAAAGACATGTCATCATTAAGAAAGAAATTGGTAGAAAAGAGAATAGATAAAAAGAAAGAAAGAAACAACATCAGAATCTCACAGCAAAAATGAAAAAATATATTAATTCACATAGATATTACATAGTATTCTCATACATCAGAGTTATACAGTTACACAACATCACATTAGACAGTCGTGAACACCTGTCAATCCATTACATTCCAAAATACAAATAGATGATACCAACACAGCGGAAATATATATATATATATATATATATATATATATATATATATATATGCCAAGTCTCCTACTCCAAGCTTTTCCAAAATTCGTCAAGCCAACCTGATCACTTGGCTACTCATAAAACATTTGAATACCCAAGAGTTTAAGAACTACATAAATAAACTCCGGGTAAGACATGGATCTGGTAGTGAGTAAATGGTTAAATTGTTTAACTTAAAAAACCTTTGAAATAAATGGTATCTCTTAAGACTCTCCGCAAATAAACACGGACAAGTTTTTCCCATACGATAACCGAAACATTTGATAGGAAATCCAGTTAATTATAATAGTGTCTAGGGTTTTCAAATAAATATTCACATAGATGAAATTGTTACATTACTAAATTCCAACATAAATAGGTATACAATCAAGTCCGAGATCACTCATTGGAGATTGGATTCTATACGATGGCAGAGCTACTGGGGTACCGCCCGTCACAGTACGTGGTCTAGATCACTGTACCGACGATCCACCCTGATCCCCTGCAACACAAGACCGGAGCTATCCCTTAATGAATAGTCCGAATAAGACAACCTCGCGGTTGTGGCCAACAACCGCCCACACGGCCACCTGAACTCGGTGAAGGTCAATAAGATTCATGCGCGAAAAGATGCGATCGCATGTTCTTAGCCAAGCATGTACTTCAATAACAGTTTCGGAACCTTTGAATGGCTCCCCACCCAAATTAGTGTAATCGCTACACAAGCGTGCAAATCCCGACTTTGGGTGAGTAGGTTTCGGGTTAGCTCCAGCTGCTTGAGCATTTGTTACCAAACCAAGAAGCTGTTGAGCAGTCATAAAAACTCCATCCTGGGGCGGAGTGCTAGATGGCACGGTTCTGGGGCGGTCAGGTCTAGACATTTCTCTTCCTTTAGAAAGAAAGAAGAAGAAGAAAAGGTTATTCACCAAATTGAATATCAAGCAATCTTGATAGATAAATAAGGAATCATAAGGAAAATAGGATGAATCGGTACGAAGACTCGAATTAAATCCTAAAGCACGACTCCTAAGAAAGACTTAGGACGATGATCCTTGTTATAATATTCCATATTATTCCGAAGTTTGGCTCTGATACCAAGCTGTGACGCCCCACCTGTATACCCACGCTAGCCAAGAACATTACGGTGAATGCTGTCGACTAGCACGGAGAATAAGGCTGTTGAGGAGCGACCATCCATGTAATTTCTTTGCGCGAGCACCGATATGTCAGATAATATAACATGCATTCTATTTCAAGAGGAAATCCGACATATCGACACAAACTCAAAGCTACTACACGGTGGCTATATAAATCCTTCGGAAAACAAATATAGAAATAAGCATAACATAAATCAGTCACAGACAATTCATATCACAAAGGCGGAATAAGATATGAATATTACACTAGAAAGTGTACATCGGAGTAGTGGTCTAAAAAGATCCACAATATCACAAAAGAATAGTTACACGAACTACACAAAAGAATAAGTATACATTAAGGAGTCTATATCTCAAATGTATACAACAAAATAACTACTCATCTAAGTAGTTAACCCAAAAGTCAAGGAGTTAATCCCGGATGAGAAGTCAAGCAGAAGCACCTGTAACATCTCGGTCTGACCCGAGTATTATTTAAAAAGAAAAATAATAAACGGATCAGTCTAACTATAAATATCAGATAACATGATATAGAATAGGAGATATGACTAAACACATTATAATCACAATGCCAAGCTGTGATATATACATAAGTAATTGAAAATCGACAAGAGATTAATCAATATCACGATAATCTACTCAAGATAAAAAGGAATGTCATACTCCTAATTTCATTCACCAAGCCACAATAAATGACATATAAGATATGGCATAGGCGTATAATATCCATAATGGCATACTACTATAAGTATGTAAATGATAATCAACAAACGATTAATCAATATCAAAGAATCTTCTCGAAGATCCAAAAAGGGTATCATACCCAAAACTTGTATTCACAACAAGTTAATGACACACGAAATCACCTATGCATAAGAATTGATAAACCATATCAATAGAAATCACAAAGTTGGTGAAACATAAATTCCAGAAATCAACACAAGAAATCCAGTCAATGACACACGAATTCACCTATGCACAAGAATTGATAAATCATATCAATAGAAATCACAAAAATAGGTGAAGAAGAAAATTCCAGAATTCGACACACGAAATCCAGAAATCACACAAAATAAGGGGGGAGGCCTATCACAAGAACGGGAGCATGAAAACTCACCAACAGCTGTAACACATGAACGAGAAGCTATCTCATGGTAGCTAGCCATTAATTTGACACACGAATGGTCCGAAGACCTGACACACGAATGGTCCGAAGACCGTGGGTAGCTACCCCACAAATTTGACACACGAACGGGGTTTAGTCTCCCATACAGACAAAGAGACATCGCACATTGCTAGTCTAAATCACAAAAATGATCGTCATGATCATCGAGAAGTGTCAATTACACTAAGCTAGTAAATATAAAAGTTTAGCTCCATGTCTCATAACCACTTGCTTAACTTAAACATTTACGAACAAACTGTAAATCTCCACTAGAAGAATGTCACAAGAGATTCAATCGAACAAGTCCAAGAATTAACCGACGAAGTAAACGCAAGCGTTTCATACCACTCGTTTTACTTAGTCGTTTAATTAGATTTCTCATACGAGTGAGGTAAAGGTTTGTATATACTAATAGATTGGAAAACGAATTTATAAACGAATTTGGTATTAAAATAGTATTGAAATCGTTTGAGGAAAGAGTTTTGATATTTACTACTAGTATAGAAAACCTTTATATTTTTAAAGTGACAAATCACGAAGAAGATTGTAAGAACAATCAATCACAAAAATTCACATACGAAGACGTGAATAAAATCCAACGAAATCGATAAAGGATCCGTCGAAATGGATATTCAAAAATCCCTAAAAAGAGTCATCAAAGTCATAATAGATGATAACAACAAATAGGATTATCACGAATCGATTTAAATTGGAATTTCAATCCAAAAAGGCAAATTGGACTCAAACAGCAGGTTCAGTCGACTGAACAGAGTTTTCAGTCGACTGACCCTGTACCTGGAAATTTTGCAGGTTCAGGAAACTTTCTGTTTCCAGTTTCAGTCGACTGTGCAGAGTTTTTCAGTCGACTGAATCATGCCTGGAAACTCTCGGGTTTCAGGTTCAGTCGACTGAACAGAGTTTTCAGTCAACTGAATCATGCCTGGGCTGTTTTTCAGCCTTATTCAAATGAAGAGCAAACTCTTCCAAAATGCAACCGGACGAACATTGGCTCTAAGGGTTTATGCCAATCGGCAACCCGGCCCTATATGCTCCTCGATGCATCACCAAAAGCATGATCAAACATCCATAAAAGGATTTCACACAAATTTGACTTAAAAAAAACCCAAAAATTGGAATATTCACAAAACCAATCCAAGTCAAGAGAAAATGCACATGAAGAAGTGTTAGGAATTCATACCTAACATTCGAAGATAAATAGAAGCATAGATGTGAGATAAAAAATCTCACCTTTTCTCAAAATCAAACAAGAAGAAGCTTGAAAGCAAATGGAGAATCAACCTCTCTTCAACACAACCCAAATGAGCTTGAATCTATGCTCAAAACAAGAACATTCCCAAAATTAGGTTTAGGAATTTCTGAAATTGGTAAGAGAACAAGTTGGAGAAGAAGAAGAGAAGCTTACCAATGGGTTCGTCTTGAGTTTGGAGCTAGGAATTTGATTTGCAAGAGAAACTAGGGTTTTGGAGTTTTAATTTCCAATCTCTCCCACCATTAAAGCTAAGAAAACTGAAAAGAGAAAGAAGTGAGGGAGAATGGGGAGAGTGGTTCAGTTTTGGAGTATAAGTTAACATAGGGCTGAGCCCAAAAACCAAACCCAAAGTAAAAAGTAGCAAAAATCAACCTTCTCCAAACATATCGAAGCTTATACTCAAAAAGGTCGCAAACGGCATTTTAAACTCAATGGGAGTGGTCCCGAGCCCTAATTCGACCGTATGCAAAAAGTAGTTTTTCGGACTAAAATCCGACTAACGATAAAATATTTAAATAAAATATTTAAATATAAAATCGATAAATATACGGGTTGTTACAGACTCCCCTCCTTAAAGAAATTGCGTCCTCGCATTATTACAAGAAGAAGATATATAGTAACAACCATAAAAGCATATTCAACACAAAAGAAGTTTGAAATAAGAAGTTCACCTCAAAGAGCACGAGAAAGTAAGTCCGGATGTGTACGCTCGATGTACTCTCTAGATTCCCAAGAACAATCCTTAGGATTTGAAGACCATTGAACTTTAACAAGCGGAACATCTTTATTTCGAAGTCGTTTGACTTCTGAAGCAATGATACGAATAGGATGTTGCTCATAAGTTAAATTAGGCGAAACTTCAATCTCTTCCACAACACTGGGCTCAAGAATAGAATCGGAATCTCGAAGATATTTCCGAAGTTGAGAAACGTGAAACACGTCATGCATAGCAGAAAACTGAGCCGGTAATAAAAGGCGATAAGCCATGGAACCGATACGTTCGGTGATAGGAAATGGCCCAATATATCGAGGCGCAAGTTTTTCCGATCGACTGAAACGTACAACACCCTTCATAGGTGAAACACGAATGAACACAAGATCTCCCACAGAAAATTCTAACTTCCTTCTCCGGTTATCGGCATAGGATTTTTGTCTACTCTGGGCTTCTTTCATCCTATGACGATCAATCTTTTCTGTGGAATCACGAATAAAATCTGGACCTAAAGCCAGCTTCTCACCGGCCTCAAGCCAACAAGAAGGAGATCGGCATGGCCTTTCGTAGAGTGCCTCGAAAGGTGCCATACCAATACTAGATTGGAAGCTATTATTATAGGAAAATTCAACAAGTGAAATATGATCTTCCCAACCTCCACCAAAATCAAGCACACAAGAACGAAGAAGATCTTCAAGAGTTTGATTCACACGCTCAGTTTGTCCATCGGACTGGGGGTGATAAGCGATGCTAAAATTAAGCCTTGTTCCTAAAGCTTTTTGAAGACTCTTCCAAAATCCACTAGTAAACAATGGATCACGATCACTAACAATAGAAGTAGGAACACCATGCAATTTAACAATTTCTTTGATAAATATTTTGGCCAAAAGAGGAACGGTTCGATTAGACCGAACGGGAATAAAATGGGCAGATTTAGTAAGCCTATCAACAATCACCCATAAGCTATCATGACCCGAACGAGAACGGGGAAGGCCATCTATAAAATCCATGGAAATTTGATCCCACTTCCAAACTGGAATTTCTAAAGGTTGCAATAACCCTCCGGGCCTTTGATGTTCGGCCTTAACGAGTTGGCAAGTCATGCAACATTTAACGAAGTTAGCGATGTCAAGTTTCATTCCCTCCTAATAATAAAGTCGCTTCATATCCGCGTACATTTTACTACTACCGGGATGAATGGTAAATTTAGAGTGATGAGAATCTTCTAAAATATCTTTACGAAGATCCCTAACATTTGGCACGATAAGTCTACCAAATTTTCGAATGCCGCCACGAGAATCGATATTAAAGTCTTTCAAACCTTCAATATTAATTTTATCCTTAATATTTTGGCCAAGAAGAACCAATTCAGTATCTAGCCTTTGAGCTTCAAGAATGCGGTCTAAAAGAGATGGATGAGCCTCAAGGCTACATAAAACAAATGATGAGCATAAATCGGAAACACGGTCTCGAATTTCGCAAGTGGATAAAATCTCGAGATCGTTCCATTCGGATATCATCATAGAAACAACAGCTTGTTGTTTACGGCTAAGAGCATCGACGACATGATTACCCTTACCGGGAGTATAAAGAATATCAAGATCATATGGTGCAAGAAATTCGAGCCAACGCTGTTGACGCAAATTAAGTTCCTTTTGAGAGAATAAATATTTCAAAGACTTATGATCTGTGTAAAGAACAAATTTCTCTCCTAAGAGATAATGACGCCAAATCCGAAGAGCAAAAACAATAGCCGCGAGCTCTAAATCATGAGTGGCATATCTAGTCTCAGCAGGCTTTAATTGCCTAGAAGCATAAGCAATAACGCGTTCCTTTTGCATAAGAACGGCACCCAAACCAATGCGACTAGCATCGGTATAAACAACGAAATCTTGATTCCCATCGGGAATAACAAGAATAGGAGCATCAGAAAGAAGTTCTTTTAATTTCTGAAAAGAAGCTTCACATTTGTCTGACCAAATGTATTTAACACCTTCCTTCGTCAAGCTAGTGAGAGGCACGGAAATCTTAGAAAAGTCTTTGATAAAACGACGGTAATAGCCCGCCAATCCGAGAAAACTACGAATCTCTGTCACACTCTCCGGTCTCTTCCAATCTTGAATCGCTTCAATCTTTGAAGGACCAACGGAAATTCCGGATTCAGAAATAATGTGACCGAGAAACTTCACACGAGATTGCCAAAAGTGTCACTTAGAAAATTTTGCCTTTAATTGATTACTCCTAAGAGTTTCCAACACAATCCGAAGATGTTTTTCATGCTCCTCCTCGGTTTTAGAATAAACAAGAATATCATCGATAAAGATGAGAACAAACCAGTCGAGAAAGTCTTTAAAAACTCGATTCATTAAGTCAACGAAATAAGCCGGGGCATTTGTTAACCCAAATGGCATAACAAGCCATTCATAAGATCCATACCGAGTACGGAATGATGTCAAAGGAATGTTATCCTCTGCAATACGAAGCTGATGAAAACCGGTAGCCAAGTCCAATTGTGAAAAGACTCTAGCACCACTAAGTTGATAGAATAGATCATCAATCCGAGGTAAAGGATATTTATTTTTGATAGTAAGATCATTAAGTTTGCGGTAGTCAACGCAAAGCCTAAGTGTACCATCGGATTTCTTCACAAAAATAGCTGAAGCTCCCCAAGGCGAGGAACTAGAGCGAATAAATTGCTTCGTCACCAATTCAGATAATTGTTTACGCATCTCCTCGTTTTCTTTATTGGACATACGATAAGGAGGACGAGTGATGGGTTGAGCTCCCGGAATAAGATTAATTCTGAACTTAATTGCTCGCTTAGGTGGTAATCCTAAAATGGGCTCGAATATGTCGGAAAATTCACAAACGACGTGAATAAGAGAAATAATATCACCCTCATCATCATCATCGTCATCACGAGGATTTAAAGAATATAAGGATGCAACCAAAGCAGAATCTGAATCTTTAAGAATAACAGAAACCTGATTAATAGATTGAGGATGTCGAAGATGAATAGTCCGCTCAGGACATAGGATATGAGCTTCATAATGGTTAAGCCAATCCATTCCCAAAATCATTCCAAAGCCTAAGTAATGCATGACATGCAAATCGGCTCGGAAAGAAAAATCACACAAAATAATCTCGACATCTTTACACAATAAACTGATTGTTGCAGATCCACCAACCGGATTCGCAATTCTCAAAGAAGTCATTAAACACAAAACATCCAAGGACAAAGTATCAACAAGTTCTTTTGATATAAAAGAATGGGACGCACCCGTATCAAAAAGAACTCGAATAGGATGATCACGAAATAAAATAATTCCGTCCAGAATAGAATGAGAAATACCTTGGCCACGAGATGTGTTGCCAGGGGCTTGAGCAACATTTAACTTTCCCTCCCTCCTATTTTGAAGTTTGGGACACACATGCATAAAATGGTCCGGGCTTTTGCAATAGCGACAAGTACGAGCCTTTGAACACTTGTTCGCAAAATGGTCTTTCGAACCACAATTATAGCATTTCCCTTGAGTAGAGGAAAAGGTCTTTTCAGCAGGAGTTGCTTGCCTCCCTTTCTTATTGGGATAAGGACCCTTGAATTTGCTTGGCCTCTTCTTGTTGTTGAAGTTTGGTTTGGAACCCACCACTTCAACATCATTCTCTCTATCCGCATCTTCAAGACGAAGAGCGATATCAACGAGTTGGTCGAAAGAAACTTCTAATTTTAGAAGTAATGGCTTCTCGAGACTTTTGTTTAAGCCATAGATGAATCTCTGATTCTTCTTAAGAGGGGTGTTGATGTATTCAACCCCATATTTGGAAAGCGGCTCGAAGGAGGCGACGTAATCAGTCACGGATGACTCACCTTGAACAAGGTCTATAAACCGTCGAGCCAATGTCACTTTCTCTGCTTCCGGTACAAATTTCAACTCGAAGCGTTCTCGGAATTTCTCCCAGGTGAGATCCGCTTCATTAATCTCAGAAATAAGAAGTTCGTACCAGTCCAATGCTCTTTCTCGGAGCATACTAGAGGCCACCTGAACTCGGTGAAGGTCAATAAGATTCATGCACGAAAAGATGCGATCGCATGTTCTTAGCCAAGCATGTACTTCAATAACAGTTTCGGAACCTTTGAATGGCTCCCCACCCAAATTAGTGTAATCGCTACACAAGCGTGCAAATCCCGACTTTGGGTGAGTAGGTTTCGGGTTAGCTCCAGCTGCTTGAGCATTTGTTACCAAATCAAGAAGCTGTTGAGCAGTCATAAAAACTCCATCCTAGGGCGGAGTGCTAGATGGCACGGTTCTGGGGCGGCCAGGTCTAGACATTTCTCTTCCTTTAGAAAGAAAGAAGAAGAAGAAAAGGTTATTCACCAAATTGAATATCAAGCAATCTTGATAGATAAATAAGGAATCATAAGGAAAATAGGATGAATCGGTACGAAGACTCGAATTAAATCCTAAAGCACGACTCCTAAGAAAGACTTAGGACGATGATCCTTGTTATAATATTCCATATTGTTCCGAAGTTTGGCTCTGATACCAAGCTGTGACGCCCCACCTGTATACCCACGCTAGCCAAGAACATTACGGTGAATGCTGTCGACTAGCACGGAGAATAAGGCTGTTGAGGAGCGACCATCCATGTAATTTCTTTGCGCGAGCACCGATATGTCAGATAATATAACATGCATTCTATTTCAAGAGGAAATCCGACATACCGACACAAACTCAAAGCTACTACACGGTGGCTATATAAATCCTTCGGAAAACAAATATAGAAATAAGCATAACACAAATCAGTCACAGACAATTCATATCACAAAGGCGGAATAAGATATGAATATTACACTAAAAAGTGTACATCAGAGTAGTGGTCTAAAAAGATCCACAATATCACAAAAGAATAGATACACGAACTACACAAAAGAATAAGTATACATTAAGGAGTCTATATCTCAAATGTATACAACAAAATAACTACTCATCTAAGTAGTTAACCCAAAAGTCAAGGAGTTAATCCCGGATGAGAAGTCAAGCAGAAGCACCTGTAACATCTCGGTCTGACCCGAGTATTATTTAAAAAGAAAAATAATAAACGGATCAGTCTAACTATAAATATCAGATAACATGATATAGAATAGGAGATATGACTAAACACATTATAATCACAATGCCAAGCTGTGATATATACATAAGTAATTGAAAATCGACAAGAGATTAATCAATATCACGATAATCTACTCAAGATAAAAAGGAATGTCATACTCCTAATTTCATTCACCAAGCCACAATAAATGACATATAAGATATGGCATAGGCGTATAATATCCATAATGGCATACTACTACAAGTATGTAAATGATAATCAACAAACGATTAATCAATATCAAAGAATCTTCTCGAAGATCCAAAAAGGGTATCATACCCAAAACTTTTATTCACAACAAGTTAATGACACACGAAATCACCTATGCACAAGAATTGATAAACCATATCAATAGAAATCACAAAGTTGGTGAAACATAAATTCCAGAAATCAACACAAGAAATCCAGTCGATGACACACGAATTCACCTATGCACAAGAATTGATAAATCATATCAATAGAAATCACAAAAATAGGTGAAGAAGAAAATTCCAGAATTCGACACACGAAATCCAGAAATCACACAAAATAAGGGGGGGAGGCCTATCACAAGAACGGGAGCATGAAAACTCACCAACAGCTGTAACACATGAACGAGAAGCTATCTCATGGTAGCTAGCCATTAATTTGACACACGAATGGTCCGAAGACCGTGGGTAGCTACCCCACAAATTTGACACACGAACGGGGTTTAGTCTCCCACGCAGACAAAGAGACATCGCACATTGCTAGTCTAAATCACAAAAATGATCGTCATGATCATCGAGAAGTGTCAATTACACTAAGCTAGTAAATATAATGTTTAGCTCCATGTCCCATAACCACTTGCTTAACTTAAACATTTACGAACAAACTGTAAATCTCCACTATAAGAATGTCACAAGAGATTCAATCGAACAAGTCCAAGAATTAACCGACGAAGTAAACGCAAGCGTTTCATACCACTCATTTTACTAAGTCGTTTAATTAGATTTCTCATACGAGTGAGGTAAAGGTTTGTATATACTAATAGATTGGAAAACGGTTTTATAAATGAATTTGGTATTAAAATAGTATTGAAATCGTTTGAGGAAAGAGTTTTGATATTTACTACTAGTATAGAAAACCTTTATATTTTTAAAGTGACAAATCACGAAGAAGATTGTAAGAACAATCAATCACAAAAATTCACATACGAAGACGTGAATAAAATCCAACGAAATCGATAAAGGATCCATCGAAATGGATATTCAAAAATCCCTAAAAAGAGTCATCAAAGTCATAATAGATGATAACAACAAATAGGATTATCACGAATCGATTTAAATTGGAATTTCAATCCAAAAAGGCAAATTGGACTCAAACAGCAGGTTCAGTCGACTGAACAGAGTTTTCAGTCGACTGACCCTGTACCTGGAAATTTTTCAGGTTCAGGAAACTTTCTGTTTCCAGTTTCAGTCGACTGTGCAGAGTTTTTCAGTCGACTGAATCATGCCTGGTAACTCTCGGGTTTCAGGTTCAGTCGACTGAACAGAGTTTTCAGTCGACTGAATCATGCCTGGGCTGTTTTTCAGCCTTATTCAAATGAAGAGCAAACTCTTCCAAAATGCAACCGGACGAACATTGGCTCTAAGGGTTTATGCCAATCGGCAACCCGGCCCTATATGCTCCTCGATGCATCACCAATAGCATGATCAAACATCCATAAAAGGATTTCACACAAATTTGACTTAAAAAACCCAAAATTGGAATATTCACAAAACCAATCCAAGTCAAGAGAAAATGCACATGAAGAAGTGTTAGGAATTCATACCTAACATTCGAAGATAAATATAAGCATAGATGTGAGATAAAAATCTCACCTTTTCTCAAAATCAAACAAGAAGAAGCTTGAAAGCAAATGGAGAATCAACCTCTCTTCAACACAACCCAAATGAGCTTGAATCTATGCTCAAAACAAGAACATTCCCAAAATTAGGTTTAGGAATTTCTGAAATTGGTAAGAGAACAAGTTGGAGAAGAAGAAGAGAAGCTTACCAATGGGTTCTTCTTGAGTTTGGAGCTAGGAATTTGATTTGCAAGAGAAACTAGGGTTTTGGAGTTTTAATTTCCAATCTCTCCCACCATTAAAGCTAAGAAAACTGAAAAGAGAAAGAAGTGAGGGAGAATGGGGAGATTGGTTCAGTTTTGGAGTATAAGTTAACATAGGGCTGAACCCAAAAACCAAACCCAAAGTAAAAAGTAGCAAAAATCAACTTTCTCCAAACATATCGAAGCTCATACTCAAAAAGGTCGCAAACGGCATTTTAAACTCAATGGGAGTGGTCCCGAGCCCTAATTCGACCATATGCAAAAAGTAGCTTTTCGGACTAAAATCCGACTAACGATAAAATATTTAAATAAAATATTTAAATATAAAATCGATAAATATGCGGGTTGTTACATATCACCTGACATCTGATATATGACATTATATTGTGACATTGACATTGTTTATATTGTTTATGCATATATTCACACTGCAAGTTCCCTATTAGAATAAAATCACTATGGGTTGAAATGATTCATACCCGAACAGATTTTAGAATAAGAAAAATCGTTATGGGCTGAAATGATAGGCTTGAGCGATTTTTATTGTATTTTATTTGACTTGGGATTGCGGGTTTGAAATGATAGAACCCGGGTTTTCGTTGTAAACTGCGGATTGAAATGATATATATCTGTATCACTTGAACTAGGTTAGAAAATTATATACAGACCCCGTGGTATATTTTTAAATGATTTTTATTAAAATATGTATTTTTTTAAAGTATGGAATTTTTATTTAAAAATATATATTTTATGGTTTTAAGAAAATTAAATATTAAGTCTTGAAATTGTGAATTTAAGTACGTAAATTTGAAGTAATTGTGATTTTTGACTTTAAATTTTATCTTAAATGCAAGTAAATAATGGAAATTAAATTTAAAGTTTTGAAATGATATTTGAAGTAAAATGTTAAGTTTTGTTAAATTTATAAGTTAATAAACAGTGAATTTTGACCTAATAAATGAATGGAGTTTTTAAATTGAATATTTGATCTTAAAATTTTATTGTGTTAAATCATATGTTAAAATGATTTTAAATGTGAAATTTTAAAGTCTAGAAATATGATTTTCAAGTTATAATGATAAAATTTGGAGTTTTATTATTATTTTTGAAAAGCTAAATTGAAATCTAGAATTTTATAGCATTTTCAAAATGCTGTAGTCTTTTGACAACATTTTTAAATGTTGTTGTTTTGAACCTAACAATGTTTGAAATAACTAAATATCTATTACGGAATTTTATAAATGCTGTTATTCTTGAACTAAACCATTTTGCAAACTATATGCTACGATAGCACTTTATAAATGCTGTCCTTGCAATAATTTGGCAATGTTTGAAATGTTATAGATTTTAACACTGTTTGAGCTAAATCATACGACCTAACGAGCTATGGCCAAACGACCTAACGACTCAAGGGTCTAACGACCTAACGACTCAAGGGTCATACGACCTAACGACTCAAGGGTCTAACGACCTAACGACTCAAGGGTCATATGACCTAACGACTCAAGGGTCTAACGACCTAACGACTCAAGGGTCATACGACCTAACGACTCAAGGGTCATACGACCTAACGACTCAAGGGTCATACGACCTAACGAGCATGGCCAAACGACCTAACGACTCAAGGGTCATATGACCTAACGACTCAAGGGTCTAACGACCTAACGACTCAAGGGTCATACGACCTAACGACTCAAGGGTCATACGACCTAACGACTCAAGGGTCTAACGACCTAACGACTCAAGGGTCATACGACCTAACGACTCAAGGGTCATACGACCTAACGAGCTATGGCCAAACGACCTAACGACTCAAGGGTCATATGACCTAACGACTCAAGGGTCTAACGACCTAACGACTCAAGGGTCATACGACCTAACGACTCAAGGGTCATACGACCTAACGACTCAAGGGTCTAACGACCTAACGACTCAAGGGTCATACGACCTAACGACTCAAGGGTCATACGACCTAACGAGCTATGGCCAAACGACCTAACGACTCAAGGGTCTAACGACCTAACGACTCAAGGGTCCAACGACCCAACGACTCAAGGGTCATACGACCTAACGACTCAAGGGTCATACGACCTAGTGTTGACTCGCGAGCGACCCAACTGAAGCGACCTAACTCCGAACGTGCCAAAAATGGCCAGAACGACCTAACAGCAGTTTCTCCCCAAAAACACTAAAATTTGGAGTTTTTTGGCCAATCCAATCCAAACCAAATGCAAATGTGCATGCTAAAGTGATAGGGAATCATTCCCAACAGTCCAATATAGTTATAGACTAGAATTGTGAGATAAAAATCTCACCTTTGCACCAAATATCAATGAAAATGAAGTTTTAAGCAAGCAAGAATCAATCCTTCTTCTATCTAAGCACAAGAAGCTTGAATCCAATGTCTTCTTCTTGAATTTGGAGTAGAAAGATGGATTGCAATTGAATTTGAGTTTTGGAATTTTAATTTCCCATTCCCTCCACCATTAATGCCAAAGCTTGATTAGTTAGGAAATTTATGAAGAGTGAGGAGGAGGGTTGGAACTTGGGCTTAATAGGCTAAACTAACCCAAAGTCCAAAGCGGGAAAAGTTAGTGAAATTTCACTAACTCCAAACCTATCGATGTTTATACTTAAAAAAGTTGTAAACGACATTTCGAACTCAATGGAAGTGGTCTCGAGTCCTAATTTGACCGTTTGCAAAAAGTAGCTTTTCGGACCAAAATCCGATTAACGAGTTAATATTTAAATAAAATATTTAAATACAAACTCGATAAATATGCGGGTTGTTACAACCGAAGGCACTTACAAAGAAGTCCTTGCAATCCGGATAATCTCTAATCACGTCCGAATTTCCCATCACATATGGAGATCTCTATACCGAGGATCAGCCAGTGTAGAGACAATCAACAAGAAACCCTTTCGTTTTCGAAAATATCCGGTCTTCAACACCGATCTTCAAATGCAATTTATAACGACGTATCACATATTCGGAATGGGTTATACGACCCCAAGGTCCTTTCCCGGTTAACCGAATAGTGAGCGCTTATTTTAAAATAAATAAATGTGGCATTCAAATTCAAGCAAATCACAACAAATACCTATTTAAAGGTAAATATTGATAGTCGGTTATTGAACTATCAATAGATATGCCAACATCACCAGATTCCAAATAATTTTTCAAATTATTTATTTCCCAAAAATATCTTTACAAAATATATATATTTTCCATTCTTCAAAAATAAATCAATATTTATTTTTAAACCCAATTTCCCAATTTCATTTATAAATTCTATATTGAATTTACATTCCAAAATATTTATGAATATACGATTTCCATTCGATTTCTAATATTCATTTTCAATTTATCTTTAAAAAGATAAATTCAAAATATTCACTTAATATTGGAAAAACATTTCCATACTTATTTATTTATAAGTAATTCACAAGTCTTTTTATTTTCTACACTTGGAAAATATTCAATATACTCTAATTGAAATTAAGTATATATTTCATTCTTTAAGGAAATCATTCTCTTAAACATATTTATTTGGGCCAAAACGAATGTCGCGTAAAACATCGTTATGACAACCCAAAATCACTAGTATAGGGATTCGAAATTAAAATAGATATATAAATCCCAATACTACACAAAACATTTCCTTTCGGAAATCATCTATTATAACAAAGTGTTATAGTCTACCATTTCCTTCTATTTCTCGAAAACGTCTATTTCAACAATGAATGTTGAAATCGATGGTTTCGATAGTTAATACATTTTAAAACATCTTTAGATCGTTTTAATTCTATTTAAAACATCACATCCAAAACATTTCTTTAACATATTATTCACTATTCCAAAACGTGAATATACTTGTTAACCAATTTTTTTATCATTTCTATTCATTTGTTTTCAAAGGATTATTCACCGTCTAAAACGTGAATATAACTCCATTAATAAATTACAACAATTTACTTATCAACATAAGTCGTTGTGGATTTATACAATAATGTTTATAAATTCCATTTCTATTTATTTTACAACAACTTCCTTTTACAATTTCCTTTATTAACTTATTCGATTTATAACTCAATTATATACCGAAAGTCCATATTATAAGTTAAATGCTTATAATTTATTTGTTTACAAACTTGTTCTTTTAACCTCCCAAATTTATAAATCCTATATCTTATAAGATTCATTTATTTATCCAAAATCTATTCTTTTAAATAACTTTATAAATTTTATAAACCTACTGCCTATAAAATTCTATTTATAACTTCATCGTTTATAATTCTATAAATTTCATTCATTTATGAAATCATTCACAATTCCTTCTAACACTTATAAAAGCTCGTTTTAAAATTCCAACATTTTAAATTTATAAATAACAATTTATAAATCTTTTATATGGATCAATTTATATTATTCTTTTAAAACGTCTTTAAACTCCTTTATAATTTCATCATTTTGATTTATAAAATAATCAACTTCATAAATCCTTTTTTTTTAACTTTTTATAATAAATTCAGAAATCCCAGTTTAAACTATTTTATAAAATCATTAACCCCATATTTTCAAAAATCAACTTTTAACCGTATTTCTCAAAAATCATAATTTTTATAATATTAAAATTATAACGTTTATTTTTTTTAAGATGAATCAATTCCAAAAATATTTTATAAACGTATACTTTCAAAAATCACTTTAGAAATTCCTTAAAATCAAAATCGTTATTTTTAAACTTCAAAATTGGATCTGATGATGCAACACATCAAATAGTCAATCACGACTTTCAAACATCAAATATTGATATGATAAACAATCAAACATCACAATATCTAAAATCAATAAATATTTGTGAGGAATCCAGTTGGATCCCTCCAACCTGTTTCCCTGCATCCACAGACATTAGCACAATACCCATTCCACTTCGAGGTGGAATATCACGGTATATGGGATTTTATAAAATATTATCCGCTTAATAGGCGGCGCAATAGGGTCTCATCCGCTATACAATGCGGAAAATCAATCAACTGCAATATATACATATGCCAATATATATATATTGCTATATATATAGATATATCCTACTATATCTAATATCACAATCAACAACAATCAATAAATAAATGCTAATCCAACTTATAAATTTTTTTGAGTGAGAAGTTCTCACCTTAGCTTTTATTAGCAATCCCTTTCCATCTTGACTCGATTTTTCTTGATTTATACCTTGTATAAATATTTACACAATTTATTAATATTCGAACAGATCGAATAATAAATTTTCATTCGATTCATCGGTGATTTCATTTTAATATTCAAATTAACTGATAGTTTTATTTAAACCAATATTTTTCCTTTAATAATTGATTTAACTAAAGATTAAATTTAAACTAATTTTCTTTAGTAACCAAAAGAATTGACTAAGTTAATTAAACACCTTAATAAATTATTCTTAACCCATTTTTCCAAAAATAAATAATATTTCTTTTGATAAGTCATTTTATTTAATAAATTAAATCTCTAACAAATTTTCTTTTATAAAATATTTTCTATTTGAAACTAAAATTTCTATTCAACTAATAATTTAGTTTTAAACTAAATTTTCTTCAAGTTTTAAAATTCCTATTATTATTTATTTCTAATCTATATACATTTATTAAAATTCGAACTGATTCCTTTAACTTTAAACCAAAATCTCATTTGGTAATTTAAATAAAGCAGTAATTTATTTTTCATAATAATAACAGCAGTGCAATTTACTGTATATACATACATATAAATCTTTAAATCGCTATTTTTATAAAACTTGCTGTAATTATTTTAGTTATTTTAAATACTTCTAAAAATTATTACAATAACATTTTATTTTTATTCTATCATATATACATTTTTAATAAAATAGAATTCAGACTTTATTTGAACTCCTCAACATTTTTGAAATCACTGTCTTTCCAAAGTTTTATACTAACTAAACAGTATTTCATTTTCACTGCATATTATATATATATTTTTATTATTTTAAATACTGCATATAGGTATATATATTAAATTAAAATAACTGAATACCTTACTGTTAGTATATAAAAATTAAAACTGCATAAATTTTTCTCTGATTTATAAATGTTTATTAAACTAAATCACAAATAAAAATAAAAATCAATATACTCACTGCAAACGACGTTGAACCCAGTTCACTACACGATGCCACGAACCCTAGCCTTGCGCTCGAAGCCAGGTTACGCCGCCGCCAACTCGCGTGTGCTTCGCCTCGAGCTCCTCCATCCACGCGCGCCTCCCTCTGACTCGCGCGCCATTGCAGATCGTCGCCGTTTCACGCGTCGACCCCCACGAATCGCCGCCTTTTCGATCGAGCTCCCCCTCCTCGTGCTGCCGCGAATCTCGACGAGCACGCGAGCCCTACGCGCGCGCCTTTGTTTTGATTTTGGGATGAGGCCTGTGATTTTAAAATTAAGGGCGGCCATTATTTGTTTTCGTGAATAGGTTTTGAAAAGAGGGGAGGGAGATACGAAAATTGGCTTCGGCCATTAATCATTCCATTTGATTTTGCTTCGTTTTTTTCTGAATAAATTTTTGAACGAGAGAGAAGGGGGTGAGGAGTATTTGAAATTGAATGCAGTATGCTCGGCCATGCTTTGCACGATTTGGTATCGTGATTTTAAATAAGAATCTAGGGATGCTGTCTGAAATAAAATTTTAAATTTAAATTTAAATTAAATTTGTTTTCAATACAATTTTCAACACGTTTACTCACCGTGTGCTCACATAACAGCTCCGAAAAATATGAAATTTGAAATCCGAGAATAATTCAATATTACGGACCCAATGGAACTGGTTTCGTTGAATTCCGAGACTGTGCCTCGGACGGCTATTTTTAAATATCAATTCAACGATTAAAATTTCAAAACTGAACAATTCACTTTCAAATTAAATTCTGAAGCTTCTATTACCTTCAGTATTATCAATATAAATTTTACTAGCCTTTGAAATATTTTTATTCAGCTTAAAATTGAAGATTCAAATTTTTATTCAACCTCAATATATTAAACTCTATAATTTAATTGCTAAATTCATTCTGATAATTTGAAATTCAATTCAAACCATCATCCAAATATTTAAAATTAATTAAATATTTTCAAATTAAATTGTTCAAAATTCTGGGTCGTTACAATCTTCCCCCCTTAAAAGAATTTCGTCCCAAAATTACAAGTTAAGAAGAATGCCCATATCCCGTCTATTATTTTTTTCACAATCCAAATAGTTTTATCAACTTTCTAACCTAAATCTTTTTACTAGGGATTCATTATCATTTCAACTAGCTTTCCAACTTTAATTATAAGTTTCAAACAACATTGTTTTCCTAACAATTCAAATTTAAATTCAAATTCAAATTTTAAACTTTCAAAAATTCTCAAAATTTTTCTAACACCCTAAATTTTCGAAAAATTTCGCCAGCGCCTCCTTTGCGCGGCTAGCTCGGTACGACTACAAAATGGCACCACGGCCCCTCGGAATCAAAAAGAAAAGAGAAAGCCAAGTGGCTGGAGAAGAAAATCATCAAATTTCATACTGAAATTGAAATACGTACTTGTTTGTCGAGCAATTCAATTTTATCTTTGAAATCAAAATCCAATCCCTTTATAATACCTGTATATCCTGCTATCCATAATATCCAATTCCAACATTCAAACCATTTTGCTAATTCTATTACAAAATTTTCAATATATGCTTCTTATACATTTTTACTTCACTATTGAAGTTACATATTTATTTTCATTAAATTTTACATTTCAATTCAATTTTTTTTTGTACATTTCAATTTCAATTCAATTTGAATTCAATTCTCAATTCTAAATATTGAATTCTATCGATTAACTTTCATTTGCTAACTCATATTATTACTTTAAATTAGTTTCATTCACTAATTCATTTCAATTAGTACATTCACTTATTCATTTTAAATTTCAATTTCCATATTCAATTCATCTCGAATTTACTTAATTACTAACAAAGGGAATTTCAATTTATTTCTTTTACTTACTTGAATTTATATACAAATTCAAATTTATCTTCAAATTTAGCTCACGACTAATCTTTAATTTAACCAATTCAAATTCATTAGTTCATGAATTAATAATTTATCAAGTTAGTTTACTTGAATTCAATCCATTTTATTTCTTATTTAATTTCATATAATAATGATAATAATTTAATATTATTACTTCCTAACAATCATGCAACCATATACTAAAATAATTCATAGAAAATCATTTCTTTTCTATACTAAAATAGTTTTGGGCAAAATTATCTTATTTACCCGATTCAAAAACAATTTTATATTCACTAACAAATACGCGCTCATATCTATTATTACACTCAAACTCATTCTAGAGTACTACTGACTCTATCTCTAATGAGTAACACCCAACAGAACCATGGTTGTCGCTTAACCATACGCTCTGATACCACATGTAATATACGCGCCGTAAGCGGTCACAACCGGTAGGCTTTTCAACCATCCCAGCCCCACCGTGGCTTACACCGGTACCCCAGACCTTGCTTTTACGGCCAGCCTCTCGACTGTCATGGCTTACACCTAACCAACCCCATAAAGAGGCCGTGTGGGGGTAAGAGTCTCCCGTTCGCCACCTAACCGCGAAGCGAGAACCCCCCATCACATTTCACTAAGACAAGCAAGACTGGTGTGAGAACTCAAAAACAGTTTATTTATCTTTAAAATCAAAAATAGAGGAATATTTTTAAAATCAATTCGCAATGCTTTTAAAAATGAGACTACCATAAGACCTCCCGCCACACACACAATGCATACGCAGACTTGGAGGAGATTTCTTTTTATGTTAGTCAAAGATGCTTGATACGCATTAAAAGAAAACATTTGATATTATTACTAGTGCATAGTGTAGAAAATATTTCGAAAGTAGAATATAAATCTTAGCCAGCATAGGTACCATTATAGTATGCTTACTATAGCTACCATATTAGATGGCAGGTTCTACAACTAAAACCATACAAGTCTCGTATTGTTTCTTTGGATTTCCAACAAATGGTCAGGCCAAGGAACTTCCCATTGCCACATGAGAACGCCTCTGGAAGAACGTCCCCGAGAACCAAACCGGATCTCTACCAACACAAGGCCGGGTTACCCCTAACTGGGTAGCAACTCACACGAGTATGCCATCCCCTGGTCCTTTGGGACCTTTAACCGAGCGCTCGTCACCATCATCACACAATCATAACAAAGTGTTTTCAACATGAGTAAGTATCTGGGCTCCATACCATGATACCACCCTTTTCCAGAAGGAAATGCACATACCCTAAAGGGAGCTACCCCTCATAACCTTGCTGCATCTTTCCTGTTTTGACCATTCCGGGGTGTGAGGCTCGACGAAGTTTCGTCCACAAAAACACGCTTTATACAAAGTCATGCTTTGGGCCAACAAATGATCATAGAAATGATCACCAAGATAGACGATCAAACAAATGATCCTATCACAAATAATCAACACAATGATCATTTCACAGCAACACTCAGCATGTCACATTACCAAAATTGGGAATATATCGCTGATAACCTTCAACTACATAATCTCTGAGCTCGTACGTCTCAGAGAAGGGGGTTAAGCTAAGAGAATAAATTCTCCGCCACCAACAGAAATATATTTGAAAGAAATCGGCTTTATATCTCAATTTGTAATGTCAGACATACAATCCATACAAGTCTGTTACGGGCTCGAACAGAACCGAAGGCACTTACAAAGAAGTCCTTGCAATCCGGATAATCTCTAATCACGTCCGAATTTCCCATCACATATGGAGATCTCTATACCGGGGATCAGCCAGTGCAGAGACAATCAACAAGAAACCCTTTCGTTTTTGAAAATATCCGGTCTTCAACACCGATCTTCAAATGCAATTTATAACGACGTATCACATATTCGGAATGGGTTATACGACCCCAAGGTCCTTTCCCGGTTAACCCGAATAGTGAGCGCTTATTTTAAAAAAAATAAATGTGGCATTCAAATTCAAGCAAATCACAACAAATACCTATTTAAAGGTAATATTGATAGTCGGTTATTGAACTATCAATAGATATGCCAACATCACCAGATTCCAAATAATTTTCCAAATTATTTATTTCCCAAAAATATCTTCACAAGATATATATTTTTTCCATTCTTCAAAAATAAATCAATATTTATTTTTAAACCCAATTTCCCAATTTCATTTATAAATTCTATATTGAATTTACATTCCAAAATATTTATGAATATACGATTTCCATTCGATTTCTAATATTCATTTTTAGTTTATCTTTAAAAAGATAAATTCAAAATATTCACTTAATATTGGAAAAACATTTCCATACTTATTTATTTATAAGTAATTCACAAGTCTTTTTATTTTCTACACTTGGAAAATATTCAATATACTCTAATTGAAATTAAGTATATATTTCATTCTTTAAGGAAATCATTCTCTTAAACATATTTATTTGGGCCAAAACGAATGTCGCGTAAAACATCGTTATGACAACCCAAAATCACTAGTATAGGGATTCGAAATTAAAATAGATATATAAATCCCAATACTACACAAAACATTTCCTTTCGGAAATCATCTATTATAACAACAGTGTTATAGTCTACCATTTCCTTCTATTTCTCGAAAACGTCTATTTCAACAATGAATGTTGAAATCTATGGTTTCGATAGTTAATACATTTTAAAATATCTTTAGATCGTTTTAATTCTATTTAAAACATCACATCCAAAACATTTCTTTAACATATTATTCACTATTCAAAAACGTGAATATACTTGTTAACCAATTTTTTTATCATTTCTATTCATTTGTTTTCAAAGGATTATTCACCGTCTAAAACGTGAATATAACTCCATTAATAAATTACAAAAATTTACTTATCAACATAAGTCGTCGTGGATTTATACAATAATGTTTATAAATTCCATTTCTATTTATTTTACAACAACTTCCTTTTACAATTTCCTTTATTAACTTATTCGATTTATAACTCAATTATATACCGAAAGTTCATATTATAAGTTAAATGCTTATAATTTATTTGTTTACAAACTTGTTCTTTTAACCTCCCAAATTTATAAATCCTATATCTTATAAGATTCATTTATTTATCCAAAATCTATTCTTTTAAATAACTTTATAAATTTTATAAACCTACTGCTTATAAAATTCCATTTATAGCTTCACCGTTTATAATTCTATAAATTTCATTCATTTATGAAATCATTCACAATTCCTTCTAACACTTATAAAAGCTCGTTTTAAAATTCCAACATTTTAAATTTATAAATATCAATTTATAAATCTTTTATATGGATCAATTTATATTATTCTTTTAAAACGTCTTTAAACTCCTTTATAATTTCATCATTTTGATTTATAAAATAATCAACTTCATAAATCCTATTTTTTTTAAACTTTTTATAATAAATTCAGAAATCCCAGTTTAAACTATTTTATAAAATCATTAACCCCATATTTTCAAAAATCAACTTTTAACCGTATTTCTCAAAAATCATAATTTTTATAATATTAAAATTATAACGTTTATTTTTTTTAAGATGAATCAATTCCAAAAATATTTTATAAACGTATACTTTCAAAAATCACTTTTGAAATTCCTTAAAAATCAAAATCGTTATTTTTAAACTTCAAAATTGGATCTGATGATGCAACACATCAAATAGTCAATCACGACTTTCAAACATCATATATTGATATGATAAACAATCAAATATCACAATATCTAAAATCAATAAATATTTGTGAGGAATCCAGTTGGATCCCTCCAACCTGTTTCCCTGCATCCACAGACATTAGCACAATACCCATTCCACTTCGAGGTGGAATATCGCGGTATATGGGATTTTATAAAATATTATCCGCTTAATAGGCGGCGCAATAGGGTCTCATCCGCTATACAATGCAGGAAATCAATCAACTGCAATATATATATATATATTGCTATATATATAGATATATCCTACTATATCTAATATCACAATCAACAACAATCAATAAATAAATGCTAATCCAACTTATAAATTTTTTTGAGTGAGAAGTTCTCACCTTAGCTTTTATTAGCAATCCCTTTCCATCTTGACTCGATTTTTCTTGATTTATACCTTGTATAAATATTTACACAATTTATTAATATTCGAACAGATCGAATAATAAATTTTCATTCGATTCATCGGTGATTTCATTTTAATATTCAAATTAACTGATAGTTTTATTTAAACCAATATTTTTCCTTTAATAATTGATTTAACTAAAGATTAAATTTAAACTAATTTTCTTTAGTAACCAAAAGAATTGACTAAGTTAATTAAACACCTTAATAAATTATTCTTAACCCATTTTTCCAAAAATAAATAATATTTCTTTTGATAAGTCATTTTATTTAATAAATTAAATCTCTAACAAATTTTCTTTTTTAAAATATTTTCCATTTGAAACTAAAATTTCTATTCAACTAATAATTTAGTTTTAAACTAAATTTTCTTCAAGTTTTAAAATTCCTATTATTATTTATTTCTAATCTATATACATTTATTAAAATTCAAACTGATTCCTTTAACTTTAAACCAAAATCTCATTTGGTAATTTAAATAAAGCAGTAATTTATTTTTCATAATAATAACAGCAGTGCAATTTACTGTATATACATACATATAAATCTTTAAATAGCTATTTTATAAAACTTACTGTAATTATTTTAGTTATTTTAAATACTTCTAAAAATTATTACAATAACATTTTATTTTTATTCTATCATATATACATTTTTAATAAAATAGAATTCAAACTTTATTTGAACTCCTCAACATTTTTGAAATCACTGTCTTTCCAAAGTTTTATACTAACTAAACAGTATTTCATTTTCACTGCATATTATATATATTATTATTTTTTTATTTTAAATACTGCATATAGGTATATATATTAAATTAAAATAACTGAATACCTTACTGTTAGTATATAAAAATTAAAACTGCATAAATTTTTCTCTGATTTATAAATGTTTATTAAACTAAATCACAAATAAAAATAAAAATCAATATACTCACTGCAAACGACGTTGAACCCAGTTCACTACACGATGCCACGAACCCTAGCCTTGCGCTCGAAGCTAGGTTACGCCGCCGCCAACTCGCGTGTGCTTCGCCTCGAGCTCCTCCATCCACGCGCGCCTCCCCCTGACTCGCGCGCCATTGCAGATCGTCGCCGTTTCACGCCTCGACCCCCACGAATCGCCGCCTTTTCGATCGAGCTCCCCCTCCTCGTGCTGCCGCGAATCTCGACGAGCACGCAAGCCCTACGCGCGCGCCTTTGTTTTGATTTTGGGATGAGGGCTGTGATTTTTAAATTAAGGGCGGCCATTATTTGTTTTTGTGAATAGGTTTTTAAAAGAGGGGAGGGAGATACGAAAATTGGCTTCGGCCATTAATCATTCCATTTGATTTTGCTTCGTTTTTTTCTGAATAAATTTTTGAACGAGAGAGAAGAGGGAGAGGAGTATTTGAAATTGAATGCAGTATGCTCGGCGATGCTTTGCACGATTTGGTATCGTGATTTTAGGCAAGAATCTAGGGATGCTGTCTGAAATAAAATTTTAAATTTAAATTTAAATTAAATTTGTTTTCAATATAATTTTCAACACGTTTACTCACCGTGTGCTCACATAACAGCTCCGAAAAATACGAAATTTGAAATCCGAGAATAATTCAATATTACGGACCCAATGGAACTGGTTTCGTCGAATTTCGAGACTGTGCCTCGGACGGCTATTTTTAAATATCGATTCAACGATTAAAATTTCAAAACTGAACAATTCACTTTCAAATTAAATTCTGAAGCTTCTATTACCTTCAGTATTATCAATATAAATTTTACTAGCCTTTGAAATATTTTTATTCAGCTTAAAATTGAAGATTCAAATTTTTATTCAACCTCAATAGATTAAACTCTATAATTTAATCGCTAAATTCATTCTGATAATTTGAAATTCAATTCAAACCATTATACTTGACTATAATTAAACTACATAAGTAAATATAAAGAATAATATATATATATATATCTATATATATAGAATTTTACTATAATTTTATATTTAAATCTAAATATATAAATAAAAAAAATTAAATATACTTTTATTTTAAAAGATAGTTTAAAACCAAGGATAATTTGATTTTTAAATTCAAGATTATTTTGAGGCTAAAAATATTTGAAATCAGGATAGATGCTTTTTATGCTTTTTAAAAGGAAGGTTTTGAAATCATTTTGAAAACAAGATATAATTTTGAAAAATCATTTTGAATAAAAAGTTAGTGGATACAAAACAATATTCCATCAGATTTTTCTTAGGTTCCATCCTACTTAGGATTCCATAACATGATCGAAGTGGATTCCATTCCACGAATAAATTGGATTTTAAGATGCCAATGCTTTTCTAGGAGTTTTAACAGAATTTCTAAAAATAATAAATTACTTGACCTCTTAAACTCTTGATAATCTTGATACTCATGAGTCTTTAATCTTGATATCTTGAATCTCTATATTGTACAGTCTTCATTCTTATTACCTGCATGGTTAAATCCTGCATATACATATATATCTAAACTTATACTGTTAGTATTTATGTTTTATAATCTATTCTAAGGTTGTTGTCATCAAAACCATCATCTCACGGACTAACAATCTCCCCATTTTTGATGATGACAACCTTTTTTTATAAAATATTACTTCTATCCTAATAACTTCCCCTTAATCTATGCCTAACTACCCTATTCCATACTTCTCCCCCTTTGTCATCAACAAAAAAAACTAATTCTAAACTATATAACTCCAAACTATATAACTCCCCCTAAATCTAATATGACATGTGATTATAATGATAGTGTTATAATAAATAATCAACACTTAGATCTAATAATAAACCTAATCCTAAACTACAAACTATTCTAAGTATATAATAACCATATAGTTATATTTATTAATAGGAAAGAACACATATAATAATACAATTTATTTATTAATCATACAGTTATATTTACGTTTTCGTGGGAAACGTAAGAAGAAACATACAAAAATGGTAAAGAAAGAGAAGAAAATTATGTGTTTTATTGAACATAAGAGATCTATGAATCGAACAGTTTGGATAGTGGAAACAGAAATTTCCACGTTGTTCGACAAGATTCTCATCTTTGTCAAAACACACTTCTCCAACGCACACGACTTTGTCGTCATTGCCTCCAACACACACAACTTTGTTGTCATTGCACATCTTCCATGGGTTCTTCTTCTTCTTCTTCTTCGCTAGCCTCTTGTACATGATCACCTGAAGAGTCTTCTTCAATCGAGATCGAGTTAGCATGATTGTCCATTAGAAATTTTTGCAAATTCCTAAGAATTTTGCCTTGCCTCTCTTGTACCTTGGCCATTCGAAGTTGCATTACTAGGATTTCAGTCATTAACTGAAGTGCATCCTTTAGAGAATCCTTCATTTTTGCCACACGAGCGAGAGTAGTGCGTTGAAATGGACCAGAAGTGGGAGAAGGAAACGAAAAGGTAGAATTTTTGTTTGATTTTAAAGAGGAGGCCATTGATTATTTGATTTCAGAGGATAGAACAGAGAAATAACAGAGAGGATGAATAAAATTTTGAAAATGAGAAGAATATATAACCAATTATTTTGAATTTTGGTGGGAAAAAATTTTATAAATAAAAAAATGTTATAAGTTGACATGGGTTGGGGAGGTACGTCGACATCGTCCTTTAAAAATTTTATTAATTGATTTATTTTGATTTAATTTTAATTATGCTTTTGTTTATTTATATTTCAGTTATTGAACAAATACCTAATTCTCTTCTTAATTTAGTAAATATAGATTCATTTAAAGGTTTTTTTAGGGTATCAGCAATTTGATTCTCAGAATTGATATAATCTAGAGTGATTACTTCCTTACTTATATTATCTCTGAGAAAATGATGTCTGATATCAATATGTTTAGTTCGAGCATGTTGAGTAGTATTTTTGGATAAATTTATCGCACTAGTATTTTCACAATAAATTGGTAATTTCGAAAAATTAAAACCATAGTCTTTTAAAGTTTGTTGCATATATATTACTTGAGAACAAGCCAAAGCAGCAGAGATATATTCTGCTTTAGTTGTTGATAAAGAAATTATGTTTTGCTTTTTACTAAACCAGGAAATCAGAGAATGCCCGAAAAAAGTGACAAGTTCCACTTGTACTTTTTCGGACTGATTTACAACCAGTATAATCAACATCACAGTAAGATATTAAGTCAAAGGAATCGTTTTTATGGTAAAATAAGCCATAGTCAGAAGTGTGTTTAACATATCTTATGATATGTTTTACGGCTTTTAAGTGGGTTTCTTTAGGTTGGGATTGATATCTTGCACAGAGACAAACACTATGCATGATATCAGGTCTGCTAGCGGTAATATAGAGTAATGATCCAATCATTCCTCTATATAACTTTTGATCTACATCTTTCGAGAGATCTTCTTTACTAAGGTACTCATTAGTTGCCATGGGAATGGATTTTCCACTCGCAATAGTCAAACCAAATTTATTAATTAGGTCTTTAGCATATTTTTCTTGACTAATAAAGATACCATTATCTAATTGTTTTATTTGTAATCCTAAAAAGAAATTTAATTCACCCATATGACTCATCTCAAACTCTTTTGTCATTATTTCAGAAAATTCTTTATTCATTTCAAAGTTAGTTGATCCAAAAATGATATCATCTACGTAAACTTGTACTAGTTGAATATCATTTTTATTTCTTTTAGTATTATCTACTTTACAAATTTCAAAATTTGATTGTAATAAGTAAGATCTTAGTCTATCATACCAGGCTCTAGGAGCTTGTTTTAAACCATATAAAGCTTTCTTAAGTTTGTAAACATGATTAGGTAATTTTTCATTTTCAAAAAGTGGTGGTTGTTCAACATATACTTCATCTTTTACAAATCCATTTAAAAAGACACTTTAAACATCCATTTGATATAATTTGAAATTATTATTATTTGCGAAAGAAAGTAGAATCCTAATGGCTTCTAATCTTGCTACGGGAGCAAAGGTTTCATTAAAATCTATTCCTTCTTCTTGACAAAAACCTTGAGCGACTAAATGTGCTTTATTTCTAACTACCTCTCCTAGTTCATTCATTTTATTTTTATAAACCCATTTAGTTCCAATTATAGTTTTATTTTCAGGTCTAGGAACAAGTTTTCAAACATCATTTCTAGTAAATTGATTTAGTTCTTCTTGCATAGCCAAAATCCATGAATAATCAGTTGATGCTTCTTTTGGATTTTTGGGTTCAATAGTTGATATAAAAGCTACATTATTCATTTGACTTAGTTGATTTCTAGTTTTAAATATAGATTGCATATCTCCTAGTATGTTTTCAATAGGATGATCTTTTGAAAGTTTAGTCCTTTTATTAGGATGATTAATTTCATTATTAGTTTCAGCTGACTCTTGATTTTGAGTAACTAAATCATCTTCATCATTTGAATCTTCAAAATTTTTGAAATTTTCATCGAATGACACATGTATTGTTTCTTCGATGGTGTTAATTCTTAAATTAAATACTCTGTATGCTTTACTTCTATTAGAATATCTGATAAAGATACCTTCGTCGGATTTAGGATCAAATTTATCTAAGTTATCTTTAATATTTAAAATAAAACATTTACTTCCAAAAATTCTAAAATAAGATGCTTTAGGTTTCTTTGAGTGAAGAAGTTCATAAGAAGCCTTATTAGTTAAAGGTCTAATTAAAATTCTATTTAAAATATAACAGGCGGTAGCAACTGCTTCTGCCCAAAAATTCTTTGGTAATTTACTATCTGAAAGCATAGTTCTCGCACACTCTTGAATCGTCCTATTTTTACGTTCTACGACTCCGTTTTGTTGTGGAGTTCTTGGAAATGAAAAATTGTGAGTTATTCCCTTTTTATTGCAGAATTACTCAAACTTTTCATTTTCAAATTCACCATCGTGATCACTATGAATAGTTATAATTTTTGGAGAAAGTTGATTTTGAATCCTTTTTGTAAAGTTCTTAAAACATTCAAAAGTATCACTTTTATATTTCAAAAATATTGTCCATGTAAATCTAGAATAATCATCTACAATTACAAATACATATTTACTATGATTTATTGACAGAATTTGAGACGGGCCAAATAAATCAAGGTGAAGTAATTCAAGAGGTTTTGAAGTTGAAATCATATCTTTTAATTTAAACGAACTTTTTCTAAGTTTTCCTAATTGACATGCATCACATAGACTATCTACTTTAAAATTCATTTTAGGGAGACCTCTTACTAGATCATGTTTTGATAGTCTAGATAAGAGTTTGAAATTCAAAAGCCCAAATCTCTTATGCCAAATCCAAGGGTCGCTTTTCTTTGCCAGAAGACATAAGTTATCATTTGAAACTTTCATACTAAGAATATAAATATTCTTTTTCCTAACTCCCTCAAATATTATGGTTGAATTGTTATCTTCAATGTGACATTTATCTTTTTCAAATTTAATTTTATATCCTTTATCGCAAAGTTGACTTATACTTAGCAGATTATGTTTCAGATTTTTAACTAGCAAAACATTAGCAATAATAGGAGTTTCAGAGTTACCGATTTTGCCAATGTCAATCACATATCCTTTTGAATTGTCTCCAAAGTTAACCAGTCCTCCGTCTTTGTATATTATATCATTTAACATATCTGGATTCCCAGTCATGTGTCTAGAACATCCACTATCGAGTATCCATTTGTCCTTTCTGATCTGCATAATTTGTCTGTTGTGCATTGACTCCTCAATAGCCATAAAGCATGATTCCTGCACATCAAACAATTTTGGTAGACAACTTGAATTTGAACATTAATTATATGCAAACTCAAAAGACAATGATGATCTGAATATTCCTAAACTAGTATTAACAAACATAGCAATTTTAATTATTTTTTTCAAAAATCAGATTATGAAACTTTGAAAACCTTGCTCTGATACCAAATGTGAGAACTGCGGATTAAGGATCTTAAGGCTAGAATAAACACCAGAGGGGAGTGAATAGTGTTTTAGAGAATTGTTAAATCTTTTTGAGTTTTTGTTAATTTGAACACAAATGTATGCAATATTCAAACACATATATGATCACAGAATCAAACACACATGCAAATATAAAGTAAAAGCAGTAAAGGAAAGAACACACCGGATTTTATACTGGTTCGTAGTTACCCTTACATCCAGTCCTGCACATAAGTACGGATTTCCTTTCAAAAAACAATCTTTACAATTACACCCCTGATTTCAAGGCAACGAGGTACACCCTTCAGAATCACAATCCTTTGAGTAGAGATACTTGATTTCTTGAGAAACAGTTCACCCAATTGATTTTCCAAGGCTACAATCACACCTTATCTCGCTTGATTGATTTCCAAGTCCACAATCACACCTTTTCTCGCTAAGTTGATTACAAAAAGCCTATAACTCTGAATAGCACTGAGGATCTTGTTGAGATAATGATAGAGAATCAAACCAGAGATAATCTAGTTAGATTCAATATTGATTTTGGCAGAGTAATGGTAAGAATATGTATATAGAAATATGGAAGAAGAAGAGGAGTGAAAAACCAGAAAAACTGAATAAAAATTCGTTGAAACTAACCCCTATTTATAGAAGAACAACAGCATGTCCATTCGTGAAGAGTTATGATGAATAGACACTTCTTTTGAAATTTAAATTTTGAACTCAATTGACACCATGTCGACATGGGGTACTTGAGTATGTCCACATCCCAAAGGGATTTATGGTATTTTGATTTTCTTTGAAAATAACATTTATCTTATATTAAAACTATTTTAAACTTTATAAATATACTTGACTATAATTAAACTACATAAGAATATAAAGAATAATATATATCTAGAATTTAACTATAATTTTATATTTAAATCTAAATATATAAATATTAAAAATATTAAATATACTTTTATTTTAAAAGGTAGTTTAAAACCAAGGATAATTCGATTTTGAAATTCCATATTATTTTGAGGCTAAAAGTATTTGAAATCATGATAGATGTTTTTGATGCTTTTTAAAAGGAAGGTTTTGAAATCATTTTGAAAACAGGATATAATTTTGAAAAATCATTTTGAATAAAAAGTTAGTGGATACAAAACAGTGTTCCACTATATTTTTCGTAGGTTCCATCCTACTTAGGGTTCCATCCCTTTAACAGGCTCAAAGTGGATTCCATTCCATGAATAAATTGGATTTTAAGATTACAGTGCTTTTCTAGGAGTTCTAACAAGATTTCTAAAATAATAAATTACTTGAAATCTCGAACTCTTGATAATCTTGATACTCATGAGTCTTCAATCTTGATATCTTGAATCTCTATATTGTACAGTCTTCATTCCAGTTACCTGCATGGTTAAATCCTGCATATACATATATCTAAACTTATACTGTTAGTATTTATATTTTATAATCTATTCTAAGGTTGTTGTCATCAAAACTATCATCTCATGGACTAACAGACTCATCGCTACTACACCCAATCTCTCCCTCCTCTTTTCCTAAGTCCATCATGTCCTTTCCTTCCCTCTAGTTAAACTCCTCTTCGCCTACTTCCAAAATTGGAGGCATTCTGATGGGGCAACTTACTTCGATCGCAACAGTGTCTCTTCTATTGCGAGTCTCTTCGACTGACCCTTCGGACATGCTCTTTCTTTCTTTAAAAGCACCTTCTTCGGAACTGTGAGAAGAGGAGGCAGATCACTTGCATACCTTGGATCGAGAGGGAGAAGGGACCACAATCGGAACACCAGATCTTCCCTGATGTAATAGTCCATATCGGAGTAAGTTTCGTCAATCAACAAGATTTTAACGGATCTTTCCTCGGCATTGATAGCCTTCAAGGTTCAAAAAAATTCATCAAGATACAGGTCCCTATTCCACCTCGAGATAACTACAAGAAGTGTTCAACTTGTTGGAAACCCCGCAACGACATGTCAAAAATAAATAAGTAAGAAAGAGAACTTAGCCCACGTTGTCCAAAGACGGTTAAACCCTGTAACATCCCGCCTTTTCGCACGCTTTAAATTGACACACGTGCCAATTCAAACCATACGGAAGGGCGGATTGTTATGGGGTAAATAAGAAAAAAATAGGGAAAGACAAAAAACAAAATAGAATCTCACAACGGAAGGATAAAATATAATAATAAATATACAGTTCATAAACTGTCCACAAAACATTTGATTCTTCTTTATACAATAAATATCAGAGTTCACATACCAATAATATCAATGTAGTGGAATACAGTGTAGTGGAATAATAGTAGATAATAGTAATACAAATATTCGTCTTCGTCCTCCAGAGCTAAAACTTCAAATCCTGAAACGCTCGGACTAACCCGAGCGAATTGAAAGACAAAACACTCGAGTCAGAACTAAAAGATCTTATGTAAGTTAAATCAACAGAAATAAATATGAGTGAAGTAACTTAAGAGATGCTCGGGATTTACATCTCCTAAGGATCCGTTAAACTATTTACTATGTAGTATATTTCGCTATTATAATAGTGTCTAATTGTAAAATAAACTTACTTTTAAATAGCGTTAAGGGGTTACCCATATAGCCCTTAACACGGAATATATTCCCATAGTCTATACAGTACCGTAATCTCCCCCGTACTGGGCGTCGTCAGACGGCACTCCATAGGTATGGTACAAAACCAAAATTGTATAAGGCGCGCTAGGGTAGGTGACACGGCACAACTAGGCAATGCCAGGGTAGATATACCAATTGCTATCCGGGCTGGTGGTAACTCATAGCCGCAGCTACCGCCCACCTCGAACAAACTCACCCTAAAATCAAAAGTAAAAGTGGCCACCGAATCAATCCAAAGTCAGAGTATAGTATCGAAGAGGAGTGTCCGATAAAGGGCGCTAACCCCCTTGGCCCGAGAATCGCTCCTGTTTTAGCCACCTTATGCCAACTCACGGGAGTCGGGTCCACGTATTTACCTTAAAGGGAACGCCGCCACCAACCTACTTCATTCTGGAATCTCCACCGCATATACGGTTGTTAAAGTGGTTTTCGGAGTTGGCAGAGAGTATGACAACTTCCGATCCCGGTCTCTTCAACAACCAAACGTTATTATAACACCGCGGTCATTTAAAAATAATTATACTTTCAAAACCAGAATATAATTATCCATTTCAAATCCCATAAATACGATATCATTTCCTTTTAAAACCCAAATAAATATGATATCATTTTATTTCAAATATAATTCTTTTCCAAAATCATGCCACTTTTAAGATTTATAATACCTCGAAACCAAATATTTGAAATTTAACTTTCAACATATTACTTCGAAATCCATAGTTTTAAAACCATAACTTTCAAAACTTAAATGGTTTGGATTATTCAACAGTGTATAAAATAAAACATTTTGAATTTAAAATTTCTTTATAAAATAATTTCCGCGACTTTACAATTTATTCATTTAAAAATTTAGTCTAAACCATAAATTTTAAATTCACTTTGAGTTGAATAAACCACTTCAATTTAATATATTTCTAACTTGGAGTATTTAACAATTTCAAAACTTAAGGTTGGAAATTTATATTCAACAATTCATTGTCCTATTATTTATTTTTTGAAATGTTTACATAATAAATCAAAAATCATTTAAAATAAAACTCCAATTACTAACAACTTAATCATTTCCTTCAATTCATTTATGCTAGAAATATTCGTTTAATTCATCTTGAATAAAAATTCAGTTATAGATATCATACCTTTTTAAAATTTCAAGTTAATAAATTTTACATCAACTTATGAAGTTAAATTCTTAATTAAGCTCTATTCCAAATAAGTTTTCAATTTAACTCCCAATCTTAATTGATTTTAAATCATTTAACTCTATATATACACAAGATCTTAAACCTGTACTTAAACATATAATATAAATTATCAAACTCCATTATTCAACTTATTTATTTTCATTTAACAAATTCATACATAGCTTAAATTCAATAATTTAACTATATACGTGTATATATAAAATAAGATTTTTATATAAGATCCAAAATTAATATTTAGTAAACCGTATCTTATACAAACCATAGAAATCATTTCAAAAATAATTATATATATATATATATATATATATATATATATATATATATATATACCGTGGTGCCTGTATATAATTTTCTATCCTATGGTCAGTGATACGGATATTTATCATTTCAATCCGCAATTTAAAAATAAATTTTTTTGCGGTGGTATATCATTTCAAACCGCAATCCCGAATGAAATGAAATGCATGATAACTTGCAGTTTATGTAAATAAACATCCATTCATCCAAATATCAATCATCAACCATTTGTTATAATCATCATCCAATTTGAACAAAACATCAATATATAACATATAAAATGTAACAGGTAATAAATAACAGGTGTTAACTAACAATTTATATTCAATAATAAATTTGATAACTGTTTAACTAGCAGTTTATATGCAAATAAATAAATTTTAGCTGTAAATTTTTATGCAATTATCAAATTAAATAACAATTAAATTTAAATAAATGCAATCTAACTGAGATGATGAATAAAATATGCCAAACAGTCATAAATGAATTTCTACTCATATCATAAATCAATTTAACAAACATAAGAAAACTTAGAAGTTGTGAGTGGGTTAAAACACTCACCGTTTGAATTTAAATTGAATTTAAACCCAAAAATTTGACCGTCTCAGAATTCGTCCAAACCAGTGTCATCAAGTCCAGAATTTCAATACGATCCTAACAAAAGAGACCACACGTAAAACGGATATCGTATGTGAAAGATATATCGATAATTGTGATTGAAATTAAATTTATAAAATAAAAGAAAAAGAACACATTCAATCACCTTTCACACATGCCACGTCACCACTGCAACTCTCCCTCCCTCTCACGCGTCTTCCATTTACAGAGCACGTAGAAACAAGTAACGCACTCAACCTCCCCTTTGACCGGCCCTTTGACTGGGTTTTGCCGCAAATCCGACCGTCAATTCGCCTCCAAACTTCATCGATGAACAACGCGCTAGCCCCTCTACAAAACCCAGAAGGGATATTCTGATCAGACGCACCAGTCAAAAACGCCCAATTCAATTTTGACCGCGATTTCTAGTCAAACGATGCGTCAAATTGAAAAACGAATTACACCATATAATTACGCTCGTCGAGGGCTTCAACGTATATTATTTTGAGATTTTTCTAAGGACTTTGAATTTTTGACTTTGATTTCGAAATGGATCTGGATCTGAAATTTTGTCTGCCATTGAGGAGGAGAAGGAGTTGATGAAAATTTACGCGTAGACAAATGAGAATAGGCGGAGGCTAGGGTTTAGCGGGGTATTTATAGATGAAGTTGGAATAGACAGATGGATCCGAATTATAAACATGTTCAACGATAATTGGCCCAAAAAGCCCGTTCTGACCCCAAAACGAAATTGGGTAAATCCATATATCAAAATAGGTGTTTTAAAATATTTTAAACTCAATGGAAAAGGTTTCAAGTTCAAATTCCATCGTATGAAGAAGTTATGCTAAAAACAATATTTTCCAAATTGATTTCAATTGATTTCAATTGCATAAATTTCAATGCGTTTTGAGTCCGTACGATCAAACGAATAGTCTGATCGCTACGAAACTTGAAACACTACTATAATTCACCGTTACGGATCCGACGAAACTGGTTTCGTCGAAATCCAAGTCAGTGGCCAAAATGGCTATTTTATATTAATTAAATAATTTAAAATAAATTAATTAAATCAAATTTCCAATTTAAATTCTAAAATTTGACAATTCTTATTATTTAAAATTTCTTAATTATTTACAATGATTTTAAACAAATTTAGATGTCAAATTAAATGTTAATACATTTAACAATTTCAGCGTTAAATTACAATTTTGTTAAATTTAGAAATTATAAATTAAATTTCAATAATTCCTTTGAATTAAATTTTTATTCATATTATCCAATTTCATTATTACAAACAGATGAAATAAATATTGGAATCAAAATCCATCATAATAACATTCTTACTTTTCATCTCAATTTTCATCTAAGTTTTCATTTGTGTAATGTTTTAATATTATACTCCACTAATTTGCAATTAATCCACTTATTAAGTTTCAAATTATAAATAAATTAATAAATCTTGGTTTCACTCCTCAAATCAACCTATCTTCGTATTATAAATAAAATTAACATTTACATCTTATATAATTAACCCTCTTTAATGACAAATCAAACCTGCCCTAACTGCACAAGTTAGGACAAATAATGGCAATTGATTTCACCTTAAATGTTATAAAATCCAAATAAATTTGTTTATTGATTTAAAATCTTGCTATCAATAAATTGACATTGTATGGATGCGATTAACAATGAATTATATTACACATCATTAATGTATTTATTAATTTATTTCCCATTTAACGTGCTACTTAATCCCGTCTGATTGCAAATTGATTTCCAAATTTTATGCAACATACTAGAGAAATAAATACATATCTAAATTGATTCGTCTTTTTCCCATTCATTATACATAAATGCACATATACAAATTTAGATCCTAAATCCCATTAATCATTCCATCTTGGTTCCATTCCTTTTCACATCAACTATCACTTTATGAATAAGTTAGCATTTCCTATTCATTTTGCTTCATTCACTTATATTCACTAAATAAATTGGTATTCCGTTTAATCTATTAATTATTATCTTTAATTATTGCAATTCATTATCTAATATAAGATTTGAATCTATTTCCTAATTTTTCAAATTTCAATAAAATAAAACCTTACAATTGTTTACAAATAAAAATGGGGATTGTAGTAAATAAATTATTTATTGTCCTGCATTACTTAATACCTCAATTTACATTCAATTTCCATAAATCAATATCTTTTTTCATTGATAAATTCAATTTATTCCCACTCACCGTTTAATAGCCTAAGTAAACTAGTAACCATTAATAACGGTCACTAATTTCCCTAAATCACATTTATGGGTTTATAGTTTCCCATAAATGTTGCAATAACTCATATGATATTAATTTATCCAATCACTATTAAATTTATACTAATTCATCATCAATTTATACAATATATCTCTAGTTTCCTTAAAATAAATTTATTTTTTTATTAAGTTTTCATTTACTCTTCCATTACTTTATTAATTATCATCAAGGCACATCTAATTATCTTTATTGGTAAATGAGTGAATTTACTAGTAACACACTATTATAACCTTTAATATACTTGTATATTTATTCATCAATCGTTATTTACGTTCTTTTTTTCCATTCAAATTGATTTATAACCTAATATACATTTATATTAGTCCTATTTCATTCCATTCATTAGTGGGCATTGCACTAACCTTATTACTTTACATTACATTCAGTTTCCAAATTTTATAGGATTATATTCTAGTTACTTACCATTTAATCCATCAATTATTGATTCTATCCAAACATGTAACTTATAATAACTGCTTACAAATATGAATGGAATTATCATTTATTCCAATATTTTCTAACTTTACATTAACATATTAAATAAATTCCCTTTAAATGAATTTATATCCAGGTATATTACTTACCCCATTTCGTTTATTGAAATTTATTCAAATTGCTAATAAATAGGTTTTAAGTCACCATTTACATATTTTAATTTAGCGTTCATTTCAATATTCGTTTGTAAAGTTTTTTTTATTTATAATAAATTTAATTACAAAGCTCATTAATTCTACCAAATTAAATGCACGAAATTTACGGGTCGTTACACTCTCCCCCACTCAAAACTTTTCGTCCCCGAAAAGGAATAAGAAGGGAGAAGGAAGAATCAAATAAACAATACATCTTATTCAAAATATTAACTTATAAACAATAATTTACAAAATTTATTGCTTTAAATAAATATACCCATTTTATAATTATTATATCTTTTTATACTTGAATAAATAAAGTTTGGAAAATATTTCAAAAATTTCTAAGTCTAAAAATTTACGAAAAATTTCGGCAGAGTCTCCCTTGTACGGAGAGGCTCGGGAGAAAATATAATATCCAAATATAACAATTATATTACATATATTATCCAAAATATAATATTCCAAACCCGGGAAAATATATAAAATAGCGCTATAACCGTAATCCAAAACGTACCTGTTTGTTGGGCAATCAACGCTTATTTCTGGAACCAAAAGCAGTAGCAATTGCTTTTATAACCTGCATTTCACTTATAAAATCCAAAGGGTTAACAATTTATATAAAGTGAAATATTTAAGTGGTTTCATTCACTAACAACAAATCAATACAACAACCATCAATGTCAACAAACAGCATACGCAACAAATACAAAGACATCATTCAATCAAACAAACAAATAGTTGTTCAGGTTCAAAACTTTTAAATTCTACGGAATGAAGAATAAACCACTAGCACATCATTTACTCAACAGTCTTAGATAAAACTAAATAGATTATTCATTCACCACAAATCCAATTTTAAAGTATCCTTGCCCAAAAAACCATAAACCAAACAACAACAATCAACTTAACTTATTATTAATTTCATTTCATAACTTTGTTGTTTGATTTTCTTTTTATTTATTCAGTGATTTATCTTTTTAATTTACATTTACTCATTAAATGTTTGCTTCATTTATTTTTTACTTATTACTTACAATTATTCAGTTCCATTAACTCAGGTCACGCCAGTTCCCCTTTATTTCGTTATAACTATTCATTCATTTATTATTGCATGCCCTCATTTATTTATTATAATACTCATTTTCCTGCAAATTTTATTTATAAATAGCTTCAAATGTTTACTTAAGTTCATTATCATTCATTTACACAACTTCATTTCATTTATTTATCAATTTAAACTTAAGTTTATAACATTAAATTCTCATTTAACAGCAATTTCATTAAAAACTTTCATTATTTCAAATTTCTACTTGTATAATATTCTATTACAATCTCTTATTAAACATTTCAACTTTTAATATTTGGTAAGTTATATACATGCTTTAAGAATGTAATTGAAAAATTATACAAGTTTTCTCATTACCTATGATTAATTTAATGTTCAATAATTTTTTTTTATATAAGTTACAATTTCAACTTCCTTTTTATTTCCTTTATAACTTGGCATTAAATCTCTTACCTAAATTAGAGGTTTCGATTATTAATTACTAACCTTTCATTTCACTACAATAATTGAAACAATTAAAGAACAGAAATTTAAAAATTTAATACCGGGTTAAATTTCAAATTATTTTAAAATAATAGATAAATATATTCTTACAACTTATATATCTCTAATTATATTTAAAACAATTCAAAAAAATTATATTTGTTTTTATATCAAAAATGAATCTGTAGTAAAACTACTACAGTGGCCTTCCCCTTCGAAACTCAAAAATGAAAGTCGATGATGCGGCCGCCATCACCGAAATTATTTTCCAACGACAGAGAGGAAAGTACAAAACTTATTTTTCGAAATCTTCTTTAAAACAATTCTTCCGAATTATATTGAAATATATATGTTAGAAAATACTTATAAACATTATTATTATATTCCAAAATTTGTTCGAAAGAAATTTCAAAACCCCTGAACTTAAGTTCTAAATTTCCAAATTTCATTTATTTTATTTATCAACCTTATTTCTATTATTATTTATACACTTTATTACCTAACAACCAATCTATTTCAGCCAAATATAGATATCATTCGAAAAAAAATTATTTTATATATAGAAAATATAATAGACAAAATTATTTCATTCACCTATATAAAACAAATATTATGTCGGTCTGTCCTATTAAGTGTTTAGAAATCCCTATTGATGTCACAACGTCCCATGCACCAACCAGAATTTATAAATACAAAAAGAACAGATTAACATAATATTAAAACCTTTTTATAACACTAACAAATACGCTCTCTCATATATACATACTCTCAGCGACTCCCATAGGGTATTACTGTAGGATCTAGATTAACCCTAGAGGGAGGTGAATAGGGTTATAGAAAATTTTCTCGAATTAAACAAAAACAAACTGCAGAGAAATAAACATGCTGAAAAGTAAATCACACACAAATTTTACCCAGCTTCGGCAACCCCTGCCTACTGCTGCATTCCCAGATTTCTATTAGAATTAAACAGTCTCCCACTTACAAACACTCTAACAGACTCGCAAACCCTGCTCCCGCTTACAAACACTCTAATCGACTCGCAACCCCTGCTCCCGCCTGTAGAGTTTTGCAAACTCGCAAACCCTGCTCCCGCCTATAGAGTTTTGCAAACTCGCACACCCTGCTCACTGAACTAATTCTAACTAGACAATCTGACACTACCTACAACCTAGGTAGTGATTTACCAAGACTTTGACTCGAAAAGAAAAACAGACTTCAAAAAGCAAGAGCAAAAATTAAAATACAAACTTGAGTACTAATTTTTTTGCCCTTAAACAAAGAAACCCTAACTAAAAAATTAAAAGGCTCTTAATAATATAAAGCCGGCCCCTTTTATTATTTAACCCGATCCCCTATTTTTTCTTTGTGAAGAATGGCGGCCATTGCTTTCTTTGTCGGAATTAGGGCTTCGGTGGTCTTTGATGATGCCGATCGAATTTGTTGCTCTTTGCTTCTCTGATGATCGGCTGCTTGCCTTGTGATTGCGAATCAACGTTGGTACGTTGTTCGTTCCTTTTGCTTTTTAGGATTTAATTGCTTGAATTTTCGATTGTTCCTGTTTGCCCTCACTGCCGATGATGATTATGGGTTTATATTTGGATTCGATTCGATTTTTCCACCACTGATGATGATTTGCGGTTTGGTATTTATATGAATTCTGAGACCTTAATCACTTCGATACTTTCCTAAATTATGCTTTCCTGATTTCGACTTGGACTTGTTTATTGCTTGCGACTTCGAGTTGCTTATCATCTGCATCGAATTCGAACTTGATTTACTGCAGGCTTTGACTTGTACATTCGAATTTCTTTGACTTTGTTAATGCGATGTTGTTTAATATCCTTCTGTTCATCCCTGTAGCAGCTTTGTGCATTTCTCTGGCCATTTATGTTTTATCCCTGTAGTATACTCGAATTGTAGTTGTTAATTTCTTTTGGCTTCACTATGAACTTTGGCTCTGGCCATCTTTGTTTCAGTGCTTGTTTGTTGTACATATTAACTTGGTTCATATATATTTAGTACACAAAGCATTGCTTTATATTATTGAATACTTTTCACTGTGCACTTGGTCTTTGTTGTAACTGGACATGTTGCTTGAGTCACTTGCATTTGTTTGCTGTCATGTTGGTTTAGTTGTGCACTTGCTTGAGTTTCACTGAGCTTGATATCATGGTGTACATGAGTTGTACTCTCTATTTTGATTTGCATCGCATCACTGGTCTTTGCATTTCCAGCTTCATCACTGTTTCACTTCCACACTGTTGCATTGTTGTTCACTTCTCTTGTATCATTGGTACATGTACATTGCTGTATTGTCTCTGACCTGTGCGCATTGTCGCCTTAGTCCTGTTCCATGCATTGTTGTTGAGTTGCTTCACTATACTTTGTTTGAGTGATCATTTATGCATTCATTTTGTCACACTGAACTATTTACTGACTTGATTCTCTGTTGTAGCTGGACCTGGTCATTGCTTCATCATGTTGTATTCATCCCTGTAGTATAATCTGTTGCACTCTGGCTTGTTTATCTGGACTGCCTGTGCATATCTTTGATGGTTCAGTGGTGTCGCTTGTGCATTGTTGTACTTGGTGGTCTTTCATGATGTATTTGCTGTTGCAGTCTCTTGTGGTTTCAAATTAGTTCCATTTTCATTGACTTTCTGTTACAAGTGCTTCATGATGATTGCATTATATTGTGATATTGAGTTGGGCATTTTTTTTCTCTGATCTTTCTGAAGCTCGAGTTGCACACTGCTATTTTGAGTCACTTCCATACTTGAGCATTGTTCCATGTATTTGCATTGTACCATGCTGTTATGTCACTTCGAATTGCACTTGCTCTGCACTGTGTCTTGTTCACCATGTTGCATGCATGTTTTCCTGTCTTTGTGTTCTGGTCATTGCTTGTGACATCCATGTTGCAACTGGTTTGTACTTTGAATGCATCTGTGCATATCACTGTTGCATTACTGGTCTTTGCATCCATTCATGTTGATTTTTGAAATTTCACTTGAGTTGAATCCAGTTTCGAAAACTCGGGTTTGACCTTGTGCTCGTGTCGTGATTTTAAATATATTGCACGTGAGTTGAACCCGGCTTTTCATTTGGGTTTGATCTGTGCTCACCTGTCCATGTAGTATTATCAAGTGTATATCGATGTGCACGGCCTTGTGGCATGTACAGTGATACATTGTGCATGTCACATTGTTCGTGTATGATGAATTCAAATGTAAATGATGACGAACAACCCAAATAACTGAGGCAAATCATATTTTCAAAAATCATATTTCATTTTATATTGCAAAAATATTTGTTTTCTATTTTACCGCGTTAGTGAATATTTTTGCAGATTTCTCAGATGCTGGATTATAACTGGAATGAAATTGAAGATAAACTACGAGTGTGAGTGATATGCAGTGAGGCATTTATGTAAATTGAATTGTGATGTAGTTAGAAAAATTGTATATGTATAGTAAGAGCTTGAATTTGTACTATTCAAAATTGTAATAAATATTTGTTTGAATAAAATTTCTGTTGAATTCAAATCCTGTGTAATTTATTTTATTCAACAAATATTTATTTAATCTATGAAAAATAAAATAGTACATTAACAAATACATTTAAACGAATGTATATATGTTTATTATCATCATACAAAAATCATATAAGCACATATTCAACAATCTCCCCCTTTTGATGATAACAAACATATATTTAAGATTTTGACTGTGTTAAATGTATTTGATCAATGATATGCTCTAATGACTCCCCCTATTTAAATGCTTCCTCTCTACATGATGCTCCCCCTACATATATGCATATAAATAGAAATATATAAATAAGCCTAGATGCAAATGGAAAATTATTTGACCTTTACTTGATTCTATCTGACAAAATCTTAACTTTTCTCTCCCCCTTTTGTTATCAACAAAAGAATGATAGTATTAGAGAAAATAGAGATAGAGTGATCGATATTAATCCAACATTAAACTCAAATTGAATATAAATATTAAACTTCAATAAAAATCAAACAAAAATCATAATTACCTTTGTTAGGCGCATATTCCACTTTTAGAGAGAATGGAAATGATGTTCTAATATAAAATCATACAATTGTATCAACTTGTGGTACATTTATATCAGGAATTTGAATATCTACTAATCATGCATAACCGTTAGGACTTTTAAATGAGATTAATAGTATTCCAATTTAATTTTAAAAAATGAAACCAAGTATCTTCTAACCACGCATGACCGTGAGGACTTTTAAATGGGATTAGAATCAACTTGTCTATTTAATCAATTAATTTTGATATGTGTTCCATACATGCATAACCGTAAGGACTTTTAAATGGGCATGGAAGCACAAAATTCAAAAATCCAAGTAATTCACCCATGCATAACCGTGAGGACTTTTAGATGAGAGTGAATACTTTGGATATTTATTTATTTTTACAAAATAAATGATCCCTGATTATAGTACCACATATCGACAAACTATATTTAAGATTTGATAAACAATGGTCGATAGACATATGACAGATATAGAAATGATCATGGAATCTTTACCCAACAAAAAGTTTTATAACTCTTGTTTGAATTGCTAAAGAAATTTTCCAAATATACTCTCTTGAGTAATGTATGTTAAATATCAACACTTATCACCTTTTCAATCACTATTTATCCTTTTGATAATTAGTAGGGAGTCGGATTAGTCAAAATTTGTCATTTAAAATCAAGTAAAAATGACTAATATGAAAATATGGTCAAAAAATGATTTTCTTGAAGGGGTTATATGAAGAAGAAAAATCTGCTATTTTAAAAAATTTTGAAAAGAAAAATATGCAGATATTTTCTTTGAAAAACGATGCGGTTACTAAATGTCTCAAAAATCACGTTCAACTAGTAATTTTTCTATCAACTAGATTACCAGTATGATCTGCATCTGAATTTCTCTTTCACTCCAAAATATCACTAATTAAATTTGATAAACCAGACCACGAAGTATGCATAAAACTCGGACTCAATTTTTAACAGGAAATCTCTTGAATTTGGATTGAAGCCATGTAAATAATCAGAAAACCGTGAATATAGAGTTAGCCGTAACCAAAAATATTATCATCCAACAAAACACTATTTTTAATCCAAACGTATATGTATGAAGTAATTCAAAGAATAGTGTTTTTGGCATAAATATAATTGGCCAACTATGTCGAGCAAGTCAGAATCAAAAAACATCATCTTTACAACATCTCAATATTGGCTGATTTCATTCAGAATATGGTGCAGATTATCACATTTAATTTATCTATCAAATAAATATATCTTCACCTGTTTTACCTTTACGATAATTTTTCGTGATTGCCATTGTGATTCTGTCACCTTTGTACTAGGCTAAGGAACTTTGCTTTGTTGCCCATTGTGTTTCTGGAACAGCCAAAATCCAGAGAACACTGTTGTTGTTCCTTAGCCCGCCACCATACCTACACGATGAAAGATTTTTGTGGCCTATTTGTTTTTATAGGTCCATGATTGTTAGTGGCTGAAGCATTGTGAATAAACAAACCCTTTGGAACCCAAACTTGTTTTGTCATTTCATTCTTGTTCCAATAGACATGAAATTTGTTTGTAGAATTCTTAGGAACCCAAACTTGTATAAATTTTGTGTTCTTGTTCCTATGACTACAATTTTCAACACAATGTCCAAGTATTTCACATCTATCAAAGACCTTCTTACCTTTTGCATTACCATCAACTTGTGTTTCCCAAAACCTAGTCCTTTTCTGTTGTTAGCAAAAAATTGATTTCCCAATAGCATGTTGAAAGATTTTTCCCCTCTTGAAAAGTTATTCAGAGATTTCTCAAGATTTTGGACTTTGATTTTTAGTGTTGTGTTTTCAGTTACAAGTGAGGTGCATCTATTTATAAACTCCTTTTTCCTAGTGTCAATGATTTCCTTAAGACTCAAGTTTTCTTTTTCAAGATTCTCAGAGCTATTCTTAAGTCTTGATAATTCTGAATCTAAAATTTTACATTTTTTACACTCTAGGTTTTGAATATTTTCAAGTTCAGTTTCTAACCTAAAATTTTCACGAGCAAGTTCTCTCCTATCAGATTTCAGTTTTTCAATTTTAGATTCAAGAGTATCAACTACTTTAGTAAGATTAAGACACATAAAAACAAGTTCTTTATAAGAATTGTCACCTACCTCACTAGATTCCTCTGAGCTTGCTTCTGAATCTGATTTTGTCATAAGACACAAGTTAGCCTTCTCTGAGCTACTATTCGAAACTTCCTCTCCTTCTTCATCGTCCCAAGTCGCTACAAAGACCTTCTTCATCTTTTTCTTTCCTTTTTTGTTTTTGAGAAGTGGGCATTCTTTTTTGAAGTGGCCAGGCTTGTTGCAGTTAAAGCAAGTCAGTTCATTATTGGAATTGTCAGAATCTTTTGTCCTATTACCATTTGTTTTCTTCTTGCGTGGCTTGAATCTTGACCATTTTCTAAGATTATTGACAGCCATTGCAAGCTCTTCAATTGGATCTTCTTCTTCTTCATCGCTCTCTTCTTTGCTCTTTAAGGCAATCGTCTTCTTCTTTGGTTCGGAGTTGTTGCGTTCCTCTTTTGCTTTTAGCTCAAGCTCATATGTCATCAAGTTGCCAATCAACTCCTCCATGCTTAGTGATCTTTCGATTCTTGTATTGCCGTGACTTTTGCCTCAAAGTTCATCGGTAAGACTCGTAGCACCTTCCTCACAAGCTCTACCTTAGTGAATACCTTTCCAAGCGCTCTAGCATTGTACACCGAAGTTGAAAAGCGTCCAAACATGTCCTTTATGCTCTCGCCTTTGTCCATCACAAAGTTCTCGTATTCATTGCTGAATAGGGCTAGACGAGACTCCTTGACTTGAGAAGTTCCTTCATGTGTCACCTCCAAGGTATGCCAAATTTCCTGTGCAGTTTTACAATAAGAAATTCTATTAAATTCAGTCTTATCAAGAGCACAGATCAAAGCATTCATGGCTTTAGCATTTGTAGTTTTTAATTTCTTATCGTTAGCATCCCACCTATCCTTAGGTTTAGGAATCTCAGTATCACCAACAGTTATAGTGGGAGACTTATAGCCAGTTTCAATAATGTCCCAAACATCATAATCAACAGAACTAAGATAAATACCCATCCTAACTTTCCAATAAGCATAATTATTCCCATTAAACATGGGTGGCCTAACAATAGATTGCCCCTCAGAAAAAGCATTATTTGATGGATTCATGACTCTAGAGTTAAAGAAAAATACCATGCTCTGATACCACTTGTAGGACTAGATTAACCCTAGAGGGGGGGTGAATAGGGTTATAGCAAATTTTCTCGAATTAAACAAAAACAAACTGCAGAGAAATAAACATGCTGAAAAGTAAATCACACACAAATTTTACCCAGCTTCGGCAACCCCTGCATACTGCTGCATTCCTAGATTTCTATTAGAATTAAACAGTCTTCCGCTTACAAACACTCTAACAGACTCGCAAACCCTACTCCCACTTACAAACACTCTAATAGACTCGCAACCCCTGCTCCCGCCTATAGAGTTTTGCAAACTCGCAAACCCTGCTCCCGTTTATAGAGTTTTGCAAACTCTCACACCCTGCTCACTGAACTAATTCTAACTAGACAATCTGACACTACCTACAACCTAGGTGGTGATTTACCAAGACTTTGACTCGAAAAGAAAAACAGACTTCAAAAAGCAAGAGCAAAAATTAAAATACAAACTTGAGTACTAATTTTTTTTGCCCTTAAACAAAGAAACCCTAATTAAAAAATTAAAAGGCTCTTAATAATATAAAGCCGACCCCTTTTATTATTTAACCCGATACCCTTTTTTTTTCTTTGTGAAGAATGGCGGTCGTTGCTTTCTTTGTTCGATCTGAATTAGGGCTTCGGTGGTCTTTGATGATGCTGATCGAATTTTTTGCTCTTTGCTTCTCTGATGATCGGCTGCTTGCCTTGTGATTGCGAATCAACGTTGGTACGTTGTTCATTCCTTTTGCTTTTTAGGATTTAATTGCTTGAATTTTCTATTGTTCCTGTTTGCCCCCACTGCCGATGATGATTATGGGTTCATATTTGGATTCGATTCGATTTTTCCACCACTGATGATGATTTGCGGTTTGGTATTTATATGAATTCCGTGACCTTAATCACTTCGATACTTTCCTAAATTATGCTTTCCTGATTTCGACTTGGACTTGTTTATTGCTTGCGACTTCGAGTTGCTTGTTATCTGCATCGAATTCGAACTTGATTTACTGTAGGCTTTGACTTGTATATTCGAATTTCTTTGACTTTGTTAATGTGATGTTGTTTAAGATCCTTCTGTTCATCCCTGTAGCAGCTTTGTGCATTTCTCTGGCCATTTATGTTTTATCCCTGTAGTATACTCGAATTGTAGTTGTTAATTTCTTCTGGCTTCACTGTGAACTATGGCTCTGGCCATCTTTGTTTCAGTGCTTGTTTGTTGTACATATTAACTTGGTTCATATGTATTTAGTACACAAAGCATTGCTTTATATTATTGAATACTTTTCACTGTGCACTTGGTCTTTGTTGTAACTGGACATGTTGCTTGAGTCACTTGCATTTGTTTGCTGTCATGTTGGTTTAGTTGTGCACTTGCTTGAGTTTCACTGAGCTTGATATCATGGTGTACATGAGTTGTACTCTCTATTTTGATTTGCATTGCATCACTAGTCTTTGCATTTCCAGCTTCATCACTGTTTCACTTCCACACTGTTGCATTGTTGTTCACTTCTCTTGTATCATTGGTACATGTACATTGCTGTATTGTCTCTGACCTGTGCACATTGTCGCCTTAGTCCTGTTCCATGCATTGCTGTTGAGTTGCTTCACTATAATTTGGTTTGAGTGGTCATTTATGCATTCATTTTGTCACACTGAACTATTTACTGACTTGATTCTCTATTGTAACTGGACCTGGTCATTGCTTCATCATGTTGTATTCATCCCTATAGTATAACCTGTTGCACTCTGGCTTGTTTATCTGGACTGCCTGTGCATATCTTTGATGGTTCAGTGGTGTCGCTTGTGCATTGTTGTACTTGGTGGTCTTTCATGATGTATTTGCTGTTGCAGTCTCTTGTGGTTTCAAATTAGTTCCATTTTCATTGACTTTCTGTTACAAGTGCTTCATGATGATTGCATTATATTGTGATATTGAGTTGGGCATTTTTTTGTCTCTGGTCTTTCTGAAGCTCGAGTTGCACACTGCTGTTTTGAGTCACTTCCATACTTGAGCATTGTTCCATGTATTTGCATTGTACCATGTTGTTATGTCACTTCGAATTGCACTTGCTCTGCACTGTGTCTTGTTCACCATGTTGCATGCATGTTTTCCTGTCTTTGTGTTCTGGTCATTGTTTGTGGCATCCATGTAGCAACTGGTTTGTACTTTGAATGCATCTGTGCATATCACTATTGCATTACTGGTCTTTGCATCCATTCATGTTGATTTTTGAAATTTCACTTGAGTTGAATCCAGTTTCAAAAACTCGGATTTGACCTTGTGCTCGTGTCGTGATTTTAAACATATTGCACGTGAGTTGAACCCGGCTTTTCATTTGGGTTTGACCTGTGCTCACCTGTCCCTGTAGCATTATCAAGTGTATATCGATGTGCACGGCCTTGTGGCATGTACAGTGATACACTGTGCATGTCACATTGTTCGTGTATGATGAATTCAAATGTAAATGATGACGAACAACCCAAATAACTGAGGCAAATCATATTTCATTTTATATTGCAAAAATATTTCTTTTTCAATTTTACTGCGTTAGTGAACATTTTTGCAGATTTCTCAGATGTTGGATTATAACTGGAATGAAATTGAAGATAAACTACGAGTGTGTGATATGTAGTGAGGCATTTATGTAAATTGAATTGTGATGTAGTTAGAAAAATTGTATATGTATAGTGAGAGCTTGAATTTGTACTATTCAAAATTGTAATAAATATTTGTCTGAATAAAATTTCTATTGAATTCAAATTCTGTGTAATTTATTTTATTCAACAAATATTTATTTAATCTATGAAAAATAAAATAGTACATTAACAAATACATTTAAACGAATGTATATATGTTTATTATCATCAAACAAAAATCATATAAGCACATATTCAACAATTAATACCCTATTAATAAAGAGTCAAACCCCACAAACTAAGGTTTATCGCTAAACCAAAGCTCTGATACCATGTTGTAACATCCCGCCTTTTCGCACGCTTTAAATCGACACACGTGCCAATTCAAACCATACGGAAGGGCGGATTGTTATGGGTAAATAAGAAAAAAATAGGGAAAGAAAAAAAACAAAATAGAATCTCACAGCGGAAGGATAAAATATAATAATAAATATACAGTTCACAAACTGTCCACAAAACATTTGATTCTTCTTTATACAATAAATATCAGAGTTCACATACCAATAATATCAATGCAGCGGAATACAGTGTAGTGGAATAATAGTAGATAATAGTAATACAAATCTTTGTCTTCATCCTCCAGAGCTAAAACTTCAAATCCTGGAACGCTCGGACTGACCCGAGCGAATTGAAAGACAAAACACTCAAGTCAGAACTAAAAGATCTTATGTAAGTTAAATCAACAGAAATAAATATGAGTGCAGTAACTTAAGAGATGCTCGGGATTTACATCTCCTAAGGATCCGTTAAACTATTTACTATGTAGTATATTTCGCTATTATAATAGTGTCTAATTGTAAAATAAACTTACTTTTAAATAGCGTTAAGGGGTTACCCATATAGCCCTTAACACGGAATATATTCCCATAGTCTATACAATACCGTAATCTCCCCCGTACTGGGCGTCGTCAGAGGGCACTCTATAGGTATGGTACAAAACCAAAATCGTATAAGGCGCTCTAGGGTAGGTGACACGGCACAACTAGGCAATGCCATGGTAGATATACCAATTGCTATCCGGGCTGGTGGTAACGCATAGCCGCAGCTACCGCCCACCTCGAACAAACTCCCCCTAAAATCAAAAGTAAAAGTGGTCACCGAATCAATCCAAAGTCAGAGTATAGTATCGAAGAGGAGTATCCGATAAAGGGCGCTAACCCCCTTGGCCCGAGAATCGCTCCTGTTTTAGCCACCTTATGCCAACTCATGGGAGTCGGGTCCACGTATTTACCTTAAAGGGAACGCCGCCACCAACCTACTTCATTCTGGAATTTCCACCGCGTGCACGGTTGTTAAAGTGGTTTTCGGAGTTGGCAGAGAGTATGACAACTTCCGATCCCGGTCTCTTCAACAACCAAACGTTATTATAACACCGCGGTCATCTAAAAATAATTATACTTTCAAAACCCGAATATAATTATCCATTTCAAAACCCATAAATACGATATCATTTCCTTTTAAAACCCAAATAAATATGATATCATTTTATTTCAAATATAATTCTTTTCCAAAATCATGCCACTTTTAAGATTTATAATACCTCGAAACCAAATATTTGAAATTTAACTTTCAACATAATACTTCGAAATCCATAGTTTTAAAACCATAACTTTCAAAACTTAAATGGTTTGGATTATTCAACAGTATATAAAATAAAACAGTTTGAATTTAAAATTTCTTTATAAAATAATTTCCGTGACTTTACAATTTATTCATTTAAAAATTTAGTCTAAACCATAAATTTTAAATTCACTTTCAGTTGAATAAACCACTTCAATTTAATACATTTCTAATTTGGAGTATTTAACAATTTCAAAACTTAAGGTTGGAAATTTATATTCAACAATTCATTGTCCTATTATTTAGTTTTTGAAATGTTTACATAATAAATCAAAAATCATTTAAAATAAAACTCCAATTACTAACAACTTAATCATTTCCTTGAATTTATTTATGCTAGAAATATTCGTTTAATTCATCTTGAATAAAAATTCAGTTATAGATATCATACCTTTTTAAAATTTCAAGTTAATAAGTTTTACATCAACTTATGAAGTTAAATTCTTAATTAAGCTCTATTCCAAATAAGTTTTCAATTTAACTCCCATTCTTAATTGATTTTAAATCATTTAACTCTATATATACACAAGATCTTAAACCTGTACTTAAACATATAATATAAATTATCAAACTCCATTATTTAACATATTTATTTTCATTTAACAAATTCATACATAGCTTAAATTCAATAATTTAACTATATATATGTATATATAAAATAAGATTTTTATATAAGATCCAAAATTAATATTTAGTAAACCGTATCTTATCCAAACCATAGAAATCATTTCAAAAATAATTATATATATACCACGGTGCCTGTATATAATTTTCTATCCTATGGTCAAGTGATACAGATATTTATCATTTCAATCCGCGATTTAAAAATAAAAATTTTGCGGTGGTATATCATTACAAACCGCAATCCCGAATGAAATAAAATGCATGATAACTTGCAGTTTATGTAAATAAACATCCATTCATCCAAATATCAATCATTAACCATTTATTATAATCATCATCCAACTTGAACAAAACATCAATATATAGCATATAAAATGTAACAGGTAATAAATAACAGGTATTAACTAACACTTTATATTCAATAATAAATTTTAATAACTGTTTAACTAGTAGTTTATATGCAAATAAATAAATTTTAACCGTAAATTTTTGTGCAATAATAAAATTAAATAACAATTAAATTTAAATAAATGCAATCTAACTGAGATGATGAATAAAATATGCCAAACAGTCATAAATGAATTTCTACTCATATCATAAATCAATTTAACAAACATAAGAAAACTTAGAAGTTGTGAGTGGGTTAAAACACTCACCTTTTGAATTTAAATTGAATTTAAATTCAATTTAAACCCAAAAATTTGACCGTCTCAGAATTCGTCCAAACCAGTGTCATCAAGTCCAGAATTTCAATACGATCCTAATAAAAGAGACCGCACGTAAAACGGATATCGTATGCGAAAGATATATCGATAATTGTGATTGAAATTCAATTTATAAAATAAAAGAAAAGGAACACATTCAATCACCTTTCACACATGCCACGTCACCACTGCAACTCTCCCTCCCTCTCACGCGTCTTCCATTTACAGAGCACGCAGAAACAAGTAACGCACTCAACCTCCCCTTTGACCGGCCCTTTGACCGCGTTTTGCCGCAAATCCGACCGTCAATTCGCCTCCAAACTTCACCGATGAACAACGCGCTAGCCCCTCTACAAAACCCTGAAGGGATTTTCCGATCAAACGCACCAATCAAAAACGCCCAATTCAATTTTGACCGCGATATCTGGTCAAACGATGCGTCAAATTGAAAAACGAATTACACCATATAATTACGCTCGTCGAGGGCTTCAACATATATTATTTTGAGATTTTTCTGAGGACTTTGAATTTTTGACTTTGATTTTGAAATGGATCTGGATCTGAAATTCTGTCTGTCATTGAGGAGGAGAAGGAGTTGATGAAAATTTATGCGTAGACAAATGAGAATAGGCGGAGGCTAGGGTTTAGCGGGGTATTTATAGAAGAAGTTGGAATAGACAGATGGATCCGAATTATAAACGTGTTTAACGATAATTGGCCCAAAAAGCCCGTTCTGACCCCGGAACAAAATTGGGTGCTTTAAAATATTTTAAACTCAATGGAAAAGGTTTCAAGTTCAAATTCCGTCGTATGAAGAAGTTATGCTAAAAACAATATTTTCCAAATTGATTTCAATTGATTTCAATTGCATAAATTTCAAGGCGTTTCGAGTCCGTACGATCAAACGAAAAGTCCGATCGCTACGAAACTTGAAACACAATTATAATTCACCGTTACGGATCCGACGAAACTGGTTTCGTCGAAATCCGAGTCAGTGGCCAAAATGGCTATTTTTATATTAATTAAATAATTTAAATAAATTAATTAAATCAAATTTCCGATTTAAATTCTAAAATTTGACAATTCTTATTATTTAAAATTTCTTAAATATTTACAAAGATTTTAAATAAATTTAGATGTCAAATTAAATGTTAATACATTTAACAATTTCAGCGTTAAATTACTATTTTGTTAAATTTAGAAATTATAAATTAAATTTCAATAATTCCTTTGAATTAAATTTTTATTTATATTATCCAATTTCATTATTACAAACAGATGAAATAAATATTGGAATCAAAATCCATCATATTAACATTCTCAATTTTCATCTCAATTTTCATCTAAGTTTTCATTTGTGTAATGTTTTAATATTATACTCCACTTATTTGCAATTAATCCACTTATTAAGTTTCAAATTATAAATAAATTAATAAATCTTGGTTTCACTCCTCAAATCAACCTATCTTCATATTATAAATAAAATTAACATTTACATCTTATATAATTAACCCTCTTTAATGATAAATCAAACCTGCCCTAACTGCACAAGTTAGGACAAATAATGGCAATTGATTTCACCTTAAACGTTATAAAATCCAAAATAAATTATTTTATTGATTTAAAATCTTGCTATTAACATTGTATGGATGTGATTAACAATGAATTATATTACACATCATTAATGTATTTATTAATTTATTTCCCATTTAACGTGCTACTTAATCCCCTCTGATTGCAAACTGATTTCCAAATTTTATGCAACATACTAGATAAATAAATACATATCTAAATTGATTCGTTTTTTTTCCCATTCATTATACATAAATGCACACATACAAATTTAGATCCTAAATCCCATTAATCATTCCATTCCTTTTCACATCAACTATCACTTTATGAATAAGTTAGCATTTCCTATTCATTTTGTTTCATTCACTTATATTCACTAAATAAATTTGTATTCCATTTAATCTATTAATTATTATCTTTAATTATTGCAATTCATTATCTAATATAAGTTTTGAATCTATTTTCTAATTTTTCAAATTTCAATAAAATAAAACCTTACAATTGTTTACAAATAAAAATGGGAATTGTACTAAATAAATTATTTATTGTCCTGCATTACTTAATACCTCAATTTACATTCAATTTCCATAAATCAATATCATATTTCATTGATAAATTCAATTTATTCCCACTCACCGTTTAATAGCCTAAGTAAACTAGTAACCATTAATAACGGTCACTAATTTCCCTAAATCACATTTATGGGTTTATAGTTTCCCATAAATGTTGCAATAACTCATATGATATTAATTTATCCAATCACTATTAAATTTATACTAATTCATCATCAATTTATACAATATATCTCTAGTTTCCTTAAAATAAATTTATTTTTTTTATTAAGTTTTCATTTACTCTTCCATTACTTTATTAATTATCATCAAGGCACATCTAATTATCTTTTTTGGTAAATGAGTGAATTTACTAGTAACACACTATTATAACCGTTAATATACTTGTATATTTATTCATCAATCGTTATTTACGTTCTTTTTTTCCATTCAAATTGATTTATAACCTAATATACATTTATATTAGTCCTATTTCATTCCATTCATTAATGGGTATTGCGCTAACCTTATTACTTTACATTACATTCAGTTTCCAAATTTTATAGGATTAAATTCTAATTACTTACCATTTAATCCATAATTATTGATTCTATCCAAACATGTAACTCATGATAACTGCTTACAAATATGAATGGAATTATCATTTATTCCAATATTTTCTAACTTTACATTAACATATTAAATAAATTCCCTTTAAATGAATTTATATCCAGGTATATTACTTACCCCATTTCGTTTATTGAAATTTATTCAAATTGCTAGTAAATAGGTTTTAAGTCACCATTTACATATTTTAATTTAGCGTTCATTTCAATATTCGTTTGTAAAGTTTTTTTTTCTTTCTACTAAATTTAATTACAAAGCTCATTAATTCAACCAAATTAAATGCACGAAATTTACGGGTCGTTACAAACCCTTCAGGTCATTTGATAAAGAAATACTAGGTCTTAAATTGGGATAGATTGCTCTGCAGTCATGATACATTTTTTCTATTCATTTAAGTTATAACAACCATGGACGGAAACTCATCTCTTATCTTGAATGAAAGAAAGTAACGCAAATCGTCAAAGCTTGAAGCACGATTGAATGTTCGCATGAATAAGACATGCGAAGAAGTTAAGATGGCGTATCCATTGCAATGAATTTGGAATGGAACAATGCCTAAGTTCGAGAGAATCTCGCGCAAAAAGTCATTAAAAGGGGGCATAGCTCCATTCAGGCACATATACCAATGACAAGCGGTATATCCCGAAGGTGACGCATAGGAAAACTCTTCCGTTTCTCGAAGGCGTACGTCTTCCTCCGGTATGCCATGTTGCACGCACGAATTGTGCAAGACCTTAGCGGAAATCACAGAAGAATCTTTCTTCGATAGATTCAAGAGAACTCTAAAGTTAGAAGGAGTTCGATCCAAGACCGAACCAACTAAAACTAACTGACCATACTCAGCCTGTCAGGCGGAAAAAGAAAGGGGTACGAACGATGAATCGGCTTCCGAAAGTGTCGGGCTTCCTCAACTTGACTTAGGTGAAAAGATGGTTATTTTATTCTAAACAACAGAACTCGCATCAAAAACAATCAGGTAGTTCTATTCTAAACTAATAGTTTCTCCTAAAAATCTTGAATTCCGAAGAGACATGGATTTATGCCGACATATCAGATTTCAAGTATATACCAGGGAAAGTGCACTGTGCTGTCTGTAGGGGATGAGCTCTGTGACGACCGCCCATGACTCCCGCACCAAAACAAGAGAAAAGAGCGCTGAAGGGCGTGCCAGGTAGCCATGGACAGTAGTCAGGGTAAAATAAGCATCGCAGAATCTCTAGCGTACAACTCACAGCGCATGGATAAAATACAATAGAGACATATAATATAGTGAAGCTCTATAGAACATAACATCATCATATAAGCAACATAGCAGTTTTATACAAACATATGAATCATTCATACATCAAAGCCTCACTACAACACTCAATCAGATACAACAGCGGAACACCCAGTACACATAGTAAGAAAACTAATATGCAAAGCCTCCTGCTCGTCTTCGTCATCATCAGCGGAGAACTCTAAGCACAGCACCTGCCACCTGCTACCTAGTCTGCCCATCCCAACATGGATGAACAGCCCAAGGTAATAAGAGGAGACATAAAACCTTGAGTCAGACAAAGTCTTAGTGAGTAGTAAATCAACTATCAAACATACCAAAAGAGCATAAGGAATAAAAGGAATAGGAACCAAACCATCCCACTCCACCTCTTTCTACAGTGATAGCCCCCAGACACACACTAAGGAAAAGCAAGCATAATATAGCAGATAATTAAAGTAAGGCAATAATCACTCGAGTCAAGGGCGATGCTTTCCAAATACAAACCCCCAAGGCCTAAACCAAGATCAGATAAGCACCCAGAAAATACCGCTCTTGAGACCGAATGATAATACAACCAAACATCCATGACTCTGGCTATCACTGTTATCTTTGCCATGATTTCACCGTTAATTGAATGACCACCTGTCAAGGGCTAATGGTAACCCTGGTTCTAGACATAACTCCGCACGTCGTCGCAGCCCGTGCCTAGGAATTTTCGCAACTACCCAGAGTACTAACACGTCGTCGCAGCCCGTGCTTGGAACGTCGTCGCAGCCCGTTCCAACGTACTCTTGCTTTGAGCATGCTAGAACCTTCAACAACGATAAGATCTCAGCCTCCTAGCCATCCTCCTCGACGACTATTCCCATACTAACTCAAGCGCCTCTCAAGCTAACCATTATCACCAACCCGGATCGCATCACCGAGTTATCAACATAACTTTGCACGTCGTCGTAGCCCGTGCTTGGAACGTCATCATGACCCGTCCCATCTCAACATCACACTTTGCCTCATCGCATCATAGCAAAGTCCCATCTCAATCTCATGCTTTGCCTTCTCGCATCATGGCAAAGTCCATCATCATCGAATCCATCCATATGAGCTTCCACATCCGCTTCATATGCCATAGGCAGCTTTCAACATTCAAGAGCCTTTCCACTTAGCTTTTGAATCACCTTCAACCCTCTTGTTCCAAATCAACTACTAGCTAACTTGAAACAATCAAATCAATCATTCGTCCAAACAATCAATCATTCAAACAAGATCTAATGAGCAATATTAACTATAATGGCAATTTCGTAAATAAATGAGCATAAGTCCAAAATGCATGATTCATAGGTTTTTAGCATAGATCTATCAAATATAAAACATGGGTTTTGTTTCTATAACTTAATAAATGAACTTGCATAGGTAAACATCTTCACAACAATGGATCTATATTTGGATCTAAGGAAAATGCACAAAATCACTATCTACAACACTCCAACAAACCACCAATCCAATATACTCCTTTGGGTCCGCGTGAGAGATAACTACCACTCACCAAAACACCCAAACACTTCACCACTAATCAACTACAGATCTGGACAGCGAAGATCAAGGCTTGATCCGGCAAAGTCTCGCTTCAATCGATGAAATCTAGCTCGGACGGATGAAGATCTTCAACTTTGGCTCTTGGATCTTCGATCTCAATCTTCGATCTTGGATGGATGTTAGAACTAGATTGGAATGGAGAAAAGAAGATGAAGAAATGTTGTAGTCGAGTTCCCAAAATGGCAGCACTTCGTCGCTTCAAAAACCGGTGCCAAAAAGTGAGCCAAACCCCTCTATTTATAGGCTGAAATCTCCCTGACTCGGCCGCTCTTAAGTCGTTGCCGACTCATCTCCCTGAGTCGCCCCCCGACCTAAAACTTACGACTCATGCCACTTGCCGACTCAACACAGCATGCTTCAACACGGCTCACGACCTATACGACTCATCAACCTACGACTTAACCCCAAGACACTACACAACACACACACAGGGCCACACGACCTACCGACCTAACCAAACACGGCACAGCATGCTAACGACTCAAGTCCCTGCCGACTTAACAACACACACGACTCAATGGCTTACGACATAAGACACTGTCGTATTTTCCTAAGTCCTAAGTCGTATGGCGACTCAACTAACATGCCGATTCAACTACACTAAGCTATACTGGGTACTTGCCGACCTAACCCCTAGCCGACTCAACACACGTCCTAGGCCTTAACTCCTTAAGCCGCTAGCCGCTAGGTCGGTCCAACCCAAAAACTCGCCAACTCATAAGTCGTTAACCCCTTAACTCGGCAACCATCCTTAAGTCGCTCTATCTATAGGTCGGTCAAGTCTTCTTAAGTCGCTATACCTTAAGTCGGCAACCCTTATCTCGGCTGACTACCCTAACTCGGTCATCCCTTTTAAGTCGGCCAATCACCTTAAGTCGTTGATTCTTAACTCGGCCACAATCTTAGGTCGGCAACACCTATGAGTCGGCCATACTTTTAACTCGGTGCCAACCCTATAAGCCATTAGCTCCTAGGTCTTTCTAACTCCTATAGGTCGCTGCGTATCACTAACTTGCTCACGACCTATCTCTTATCTCGTCTACGACTTAAGCTCTCTCTCACGACTTAAGCACCACACGAGCTAGCTTCCATATGACTTAAGCATATAGTCAACTCAACTCTAAACATCTTAACAATACCAACGACCTAATGCAACTATTTAACGATTTATCGACACGTAAAATACGGGTCGTTACATTCTCTCCCCCTTAGGAATTTCGCCCCCGAAATTCCAAGCAAACATCAGCGATCAAAATTATTCTGCATGCCTACCATCCATATCAGTCAACAAACCATGCATCCAATTCTAGCCTATCATGCAGAATTCTAAAACTTAGAACAAGCTACAAATTCATGAGATGTCACGACACTTTAGGGCCATACCTCAAAGAGTCCGGGATGAGCTGCCTTCATCCTCTCTTCCTCCTCCTATGTACAGTCGTTAACATCATCACTCCATTGTACCTTGAGCAACGTAATCGTCTTCCTCCTAAGCTGTTTCGTATCGGTTTCAACAATACGAAGCGGCTTACGAGGTTTCGTAACCACTGGATCAACCTCCAAATCTTCACAGCTATTAGCAGAAACCACTGTAGTTGGATCATGCACATACTTCCGTAGATAAGATACATGAAAAACATTGTGCACACCCGCCATCTTTTCCGGTAACTTTAATCTATAAGCGAGCTTTCCAATTCGCTCTATAATCGGGAATGGTCCAACAAATCTTGGAGTTAACTTTCCTTTCTTTCCGAATCTAATAGCACTCTTTAATGGAGAAATCTTCACAAAAACCATCTCACCTACGTCGAATTCCAAATCCTTACGAAGATTATCGGCATAACTTTTCTGACGATCTTGGGCTGCTTTCATTCGTTGCCGAATGATCTCTATACAATCCGAAGTCTGTCGAATCATCTCTGGCCCAAGTATCAGCTTTTCTCCAGTTTCCAACCAACATGTCGGAGAGTTACACGGTCTTCCATATAATGCCTCATATGGTGCCATACCAATACTCGACTGATAACTGTTATTATATGCAAACTCCACCAAATGAAGATGATCTTCCCATGATCCTCCGAAGTCCAAAACACAAGCTCTGAGAAGATCTTCCAAAACTCGGTTAACTCTCTCAGTCTGACCATCTGTTTGAGGGTGATAAGCTGTACTCAAACACAACTCAGTTCCCAAAACTTCCTGGAAGCTCTTCCAAAATCCACTAGTGAACAATGGGTCTCGATCGCTCACTATACTCTTCGGAATACCATGGAATCGAACTATCCACTTAACATACAATTCAGCCAACTTCGATGCAGTCCTAGTTGATCGAACAGGAATGAACCTTGCACTCTTTGTCAAACGATCTACTATGACCCAAATCCCTTCATTTCCTGCTCTTGTCCTAGGTAGACCATCGATAAAATCCATTGACACTTGCTCCCACTTCCATGTAGGAACTTCTAATGGCTGAAGCAATCCACTGGGCTTCTTCTGCTCAGCTTTCACCAACTGGCAGTTCATACACTTGGAAATAAAATTTCCAACATCCTTCTTCATACCTTTCCAGTAGTAGGCTCTCTTCATGTCCCGATACATCTTATTTCCACCTGGATGAATCGTCAACTTCGAGTGATGACTTTCCCTTAGAACTTCATCTCTCAATCCATCTATATCGGGAACAACCAGTCGTCCTTGCTTTCGAAGCCGACCCTCTCGATCGATCTCGAATCCTTTATCCTTCTATGGTTCCAATCCAGATTCCAAACCACGGATAATCCTGACAAGCTTATCGTCTTGCTTTTGGCTCTCGCCAATCCTTTCCACAAGAGTAGGTCTTATCGATAAGTTTGCCAACATCTCAGGTTCCAATTCACATCTAGGCCTGAAGTCAAACTCAGCCAAATACTCGAGACTCTTCCACTCCGAAAACATGGCTCCCAATCCTGCATGTCTTCGACTTAACGCATCTGCCACTGCGTTTCCTTTTCCCGGAGTATAGGCTATACCAAAATCATATGATGCTAGGAACTCTAGCCATCTTTGCTGTCGAAGATTCAAATCCTTTTGGGAGAACAGATACTTCAACGACTTATGACCCGTAAACAACTCAAATCGAACTCCCAATAGGTAATGTCTCCATATCTTCAAAGCAAACACAATCGCTGCTAACTCTAAATCATGAGTCGGATAATTCCTTTCATGCGGCTTCAGTTGTCGACTAGCATACGCAACAACTTTATCCTTCTGCATTAGCACTGCTCCAAGTCCAGTGCCACATGCATCGGTGTAAACCACCATCTCATCATTCCCACTAGGAATAGTCAAAACAGGAGCACTCGTCAGTCGCTCTTTCAGGATTACGAAAGCTTGCTCACACTTATCATCCCATCTGAACACTTGGTTCTTTTTCGTCAATCCTGTCAACGGTGCAGCTATCTTGGAAAAGTCTTTAATAAACCGACGATAATATCCTGTTAATCCAAGAAAACTTCTTACATCAGATGCATTCTTAAGTCTAACCCAATCCTGGATTGCTGCCACCTTAGCGGGGTCAACTGCTATTCCATTTCCAGAGATAACATGACCTAAGAACCTCACTTCACTCTTGCAGAAGTGACACTTCGAAAACTTAGCCTTCAGCTGATGTTTCCGCAAAATTTCCAAAACAATCCTCAAGTGTGTCTTGTGCTCTTCTTCAGTTCTGGAATAAATCAGAATATCATCCACGAACACAAGCACGAACTTATTCAACTGATCTCTGAACACTCTATTCATAAGATCCACAAAATATGCTGGTGCGTTAGTCAACCCAAACGGCATTACCAGCCACTCATAAAACCCGGACGGTGTCCTGAAAGCAGTCTTCGGCACACTATCCTTAGCCACTCTCAACTGGTGAAATCCCGTTGCCAAATCCATCTGAGAAAACACCTTGGCCTCGTGAAGCTGATCAAACAAGTCATCTATTCTCGGCAATGGATACTTGTTCTTCTTAGTCACCTTGTTCAGCTCACGGTAATCAACACACAACCTCAACGATCCATCCGCTTTGGTTGCGAACACAACTGGTGCACCCCATTCGGACACACTACGCCGAATAAATCCTTTCTGCAAAAGGTCATCAACCTGCACCTTCAACTCTAACTGCTCTCTAGGCGCCATCCGCCTAAGAGGCATCACAACAGGTCTGGCTCCCTCAACTAGATCGATACGAAACTCGATCTCCCTATGCGGCGGCAACCCTTTGACTTCGTCAAAGACATCCTCAAATCCATTCACAATAGGCACCGATGACAGTCCATCCCGTGGAATAACCAGCGAATACATGAAGCTCATGAAGACGTCTTCCTCATGCTTACATCGTATCACAACCTTTCGCCCTTCCACATTCCCGACTGTCACCTCAAGCCTCTCACAATCAATCCTTGCCGCATATTTCCTAAGCCAGTCCATACCCAAAATAATTCCGAACCCCGCAAAGTTCAGAACAAAGCAATCACAAACAAACGAGCAATCATGACTCGACACAACTAGACCACGGCATATCATACACAAACATGACGAACCCCCAACTGGATTAGTCACAACCAATGGCCTATCAACAATATCCGGTTCCAAACCTAACCGGCCCACCAAATCATCACAAACAAAAGAATGCGATGCTCCAGTATCAAACAACACTCTAACTGGAACACCACAAATAGAAAGAGTACCTTGAACCACCACACCCTTCCCCTTCTCTTCAGCAGTAGGAGCTTTTGAAGACGACGGCACAGCTCCCAAAGCATAAGCTTGCACAATCTGCCTGTCCTTCCTCGGTTCTGGACAGTCCTTCCTGAAATGCCCTGGCTTATCACAGTTGTGGCATTTCGCCGGTGCCCTTGGATTCCTACAATCCTTGGAGAGATGGCCCTTCTGCTGACAATTATAGCAAATCACCTCGCCCTTCGGCTTCTTCTGGCCATCCCTACCCTTCTGTTGCTGCTGCTTCCTCTTCCTATTTTCACTCCGCTGTGGTTTAGATCCTTCCCTGGTTACAGCAACAACAGAACTTTCCTTAGGAAACAAACTCTCATGCCTGAGAGCTTTCTCCACAAGCTTCTCAAACGGATCATCCAAGTGATCCACCAACTGCCTCCTAAGATAAGCATCCAAACCGGTCACAAACTTCTCGTTCTTCTGATAGGGAGAATCAATATACGATCTGGCATACTTGGACAAAGCTTCGAACTCAGAAATATACTCAAGAACAGGCCTTCCACCTTGCTTGAGCTCCACAAACCTCTTAAACAAGACAGACTTCTGAGCCGTAGAGATGAACTTAGCTTCAAATCTAACTTGGAATTGCTCCCAAGTAATCTCTTCTTCTGGTGTATCTATGGTGATAGAATTCCACCAATCCGCAGCTCTCCCTTGAAGCTGTCTCGATGCAAGCTTCCTCTTAGTTGCATCCTCAATCCCTAAATCACCAAAGATCCTTCGACATGCATCAATCCATCTCTGCACCTCAATAGTCGACTCCGTCCCCAAGAAAGCTTTTCCTCCAAGAGAAGTATAATCCTTACAAAGCTTAGCAAAATCCACCGGTCTTGGAGCTTGGACTTGAACTCCAACATCTACAGATGGCCCTGGAGCTGGTATCCTTCTCATGATCGAAGTCATCATCGCTTCGAACATAGTTCCATAATCAACAGCTCCTTCAGTAGCACGGCTTTCCCTTGCAGCTGGTCTCCCTCTTCGACTCATCCTTAATATCTGTAATAAGAATGATTAGAACACCTTGAGAAACAACTGCATAAGGAGTTCAAATCCTTCTAAGTTACTATATTACATATAGTAATCATCCATCAAAATAAAATTACGTCTCTCATACGTAGTTACGTCAGCGAGCGTTGGCTAAAATCGATTAACCAATGCTTTGATACCAAATGTGACGACCGCCCATGACTCCCGCACCAAAACAAGAGAAAAGAGCGCTGAAGGGCGTGCCAGGTAGCCATGGACAGTAGTCAGGGTAAAATAAGCATCGCAGAATCTCTAGCGTACAACTCACAGCGCATGGATAAAATACAATAGAGACATATAATATAGTGAAGCTCTATAGAACATAACATCATCATATAAGCAACATAGCAGTTTTATACAAACATATGAATCATTCATACATCAAAGCCTTACTACAACACTCAATCAGATACAACAGCGGAACACCCAGTACACATAGTAAGAAAACTAATATGCAAAGCCTCCTGCTCGTCTTCGTCATCATCAGCGGAGAACTCTAAGCACAGCACCTGCCACCTGCTACCTAGTCTGCCCATCCCAACATGGATGAACAGCCCAAGGTAATAAGAGGAGACATAAAACCTTGAGTCAGACAAAGTCTTAGTGAGTAGTAAATCAACTATCAAACATACCAAAAGAGCATAAGGAATAAAAGGAATAGGAACCAAACCATCCCACTCCACCTCTTTCTACAGTGATAGCCCCCAGACACACACTAAGGAAAAGCAAGCATAATATAGCAGATAATTAAAGTAAGGCAATAATCACTCGAGTCAAGGGCGATGCTTTCCAAATACAAACCCCCAAGGCCTAAACCAAGATCAGATAAGCACCCAGAAAATACCGCTCTTGAGACCGAATGATAATACAACCAAACATCCATGACTCTGGCTATCACTGTTATCTTTGCCATGATTTCACCGTTAATTGAATGACCACCTGTCAAGGGCTAATGGTAACCCTGGTTCTAGACATAACTCCGCACGTCGTCGCAGCCCGTGCCTAGGAATTTTCGCAACTACCCAGAGTACTAACACGTCGTCGCAGCCCGTGCTTGGAACGTCGTCGCAGCCCGTTCCAACGTACTCTTGCTTTGAGCATGCTAGAACCTTCAACAACGATAAGATCTCAGCCTCCTAGCCATCCTCCTCGACGACTATTCCCATACTAACTCAAGCGCCTCTCAAGCTAACCATTATCACCAACCCGGATCGCATCACCGAGTTATCAACATAACTTTGCACGTCGTCGTAGCCCGTGCTTGGAACGTCATCATGACCCGTCCCATCTCAACATCACACTTTGCCTCATCGCATCATAGCAAAGTCCCATCTCAATCTCATGCTTTGCCTTCTCGCATCATGGCAAAGTCCATCATCATCGAATCCATCCATATGAGCTTCCACATCCGCTTCATATGCCATAGGCAGCTTTCAACATTCAAGAGCCTTTCCACTTAGCTTTTGAATCACCTTCAACCCTCTTGTTCCAAATCAACTACTAGCTAACTTGAAACAATCAAATCAATCATTCGTCCAAACAATCAATCATTCAAACAAGATCTAATGAGCAATATTAACTATAATGGCAATTTCGTAAATAAATGAGCATAAGTCCAAAATGCATGATTCATAGGTTTTTAGCATAGATCTATCAAATATAAAACATGGGTTTTGTTTCTATAACTTAATAAATGAACTTGCATAGGTAAACATCTTCACAACAATGGATCTATATTTGGATCTAAGGAAAATGCACAAAATCACTATCTACAACACTCCAACAAACCACCAATCCAATATACTCCTTTGGGTCCGCGTGAGAGATAACTACCACTCACCAAAACACCCAAACACTTCACCACTAATCAACTACAGATCTGGACAGCGAAGATCAAGGCTTGATCCGGCAAAGTCTCGCTTCAATCGATGAAATCTAGCTCGGACGGATGAAGATCTTCAACTTTGGCTCTTGGATCTTCGATCTCAATCTTCGATCTTGGATGGATGTTAGAACTAGATTGGAATGGAGAAAAGAAGATGAAGAAATGTTGTAGTCGAGTTCCCAAAATGGCAGCACTTCGTCGCTTCAAAAACCGGTGCCAAAAAGTGAGCCAAACCCCTCTATTTATAGGCTGAAATCTCCCTGACTCGGCCGCTCTTAAGTCGTTGCCGACTCATCTCCCTGAGTCGCCCCCTGACCTAAAACTTACGACTCATGCCACTTGCCGACTCAACACAGCATGCTTCAACACGGCTCACGACCTATACGACTCATCAACCTACGACTTAACCCCAAGACACTACACAACACACACACAGGGCCACACGACCTACCGACCTAACCAAACACGGCACAGCATGCTAACGACTCAAGTCCCTGCCGACTTAACAACACACACGACTCAATGGCTTACGACATAAGACACTGTCGTATTTTCCTAAGTCCTAAGTCGTATGGCGACTCAACTAACATGCCGATTCAACTACACTAAGCTATACTGGGTACTTGCCGACCTAACCCCTAGCCGACTCAACACACGTCCTAGGCCTTAACTCCTTAAGCCGCTAGCCGCTAGGTCGGTCCAACCCAAAAACTCGCCAACTCATAAGTCGTTAACCCCTTAACTCGGCAACCATCCTTAAGTCGCTCTATCTATAGGTCGGTCAAGTCTTCTTAAGTCGCTATACCTTAAGTCGGCAACCCTTATCTCGGCTGACTACCCTAACTCGGTCATCCCTTTTAAGTCGGCCAATCACCTTAAGTCGTTGATTCTTAACTCGGCCACAATCTTAGGTCGGCAACACCTATGAGTCGGCCATACTTTTAACTCGGTGCCAACCCTATAAGCCATTAGCTCCTAGGTCTTTCTAACTCCTATAGGTCGCTGCGTATCACTAACTTGCTCACGACCTATCTCTTATCTCGTCTACGACTTAAGCTCTCTCTCACGACTTAAGCACCACACGAGCTAGCTTCCATATGACTTAAGCATATAGTCAACTCAACTCTAAACATCTTAACAATACCAACGACCTAATGCAACTATTTAACGATTTATCGACACGTAAAATACGGGTCGTTACAAGCTCGGTGTTCGAAATGCTGAAAACACTCTATCCCATGTAGATATTTCTATCATAGCAGAAAAAGAAAAGGACTTCCTGTATCGTTTCCTTTTGTTTTTACTTCCACTACACTTACCCATTGTGGATCAACGATCCATAACGGATCCGTTGTCCGAAGTGATGCGGAAAATTCTTTTTAATACGGAGACAACGAGCATACAAAAAAGTAAGATAAGTCCAAATTCATTGGAAGAGCCAGGACCAGTTTGCGTGTAATGTCAACTATAGAGCTTGGTATAAGTCAATTCTGGCTTAATGGACGAAGACAGCAAAACATGTCGAGCACCGGGGCAAGACCCGAAAGTCGTTCCAGGAGGAACTCAAGACTATATTTACTATCTTCCTCCATTAAGCCGCAATCGACTCAGACTCCTCACGACAAACATCATGAATGCAACATTGTCGCCAAATCAATAAATAAACATTGTAATCAGCGAATCCACCTTGGATTAATAACCTAAAATGCAAAGTCGGTTGAAGCTTTAGGATCAACAAATTACAATTGGGTCGATGGCGATCTATAGATGAATCGGTGGTGATCTAGGGATGAATCGGTGGTGAGCTAAGGCAATGGCGAATTAGGGTTAGGGTTGTGGTCAGAGGCAGTCTGAGAAGGCAACGGCAATGCTCTGGCATTGGTAACATGGAAGGAATCAAGGTAGAGGACAAGGTTGAACTTCTAGAAAATGATGGACCGAATCGAGCAAGCCAAGGTCGGATCGCCTTTAAGAACTTGAATCGAATCGCTGCAAGAGGCTCAGATCGCACGAAGGAAGAAAAGCTTGGGTCGCGTAAAAGTAATAAAATAGGTCAGCTCAATAGCTTAAGTAGGAAAACAAAAGTGCTAAAAAATTCTCTAATTTATCAGGTCGCTAGCGATCCATTATCTATGGATTGCTAACAATCCATACTACAAGTGCCCAGAATTCTCTATGTTATCAGGTCGCTGGAAATCCATCGTCCATGGGTCGCTAGCAATCCATGGAGCCACATAAACTTTATCTCCAATTCATCCAGCAGCATTTACATAACATTTTGAAGCAAAGCTATGGAGAGAAATTCAATCTGTTATGATAAGTAATGGCGGTCGAGATCAAAACTAAACGAGCAGCAACATGACTCAACTCACATTCGTGAAACCCTAACACGATTACTCGAAATTCAATAAGTAGAGACTAAAAGCGATAACTTTCAGAGCACGCCCTGTTTCCTGAAGACATACTCTCTGGGAAAATGTATCTAGATTTTTAACCCTGTAGGATTCAAGAGAAGATGGAACAACTTAATGAAGTTAGAATGGCTCGAAACTCAGCCAAAAGGGTTAAAGCAATAAGTTGAAGAAAGCCAAGAAAAAGAATGGAAAATCCTGTAAGGACATATGGATCGCTAGTGATCCATGGGTATAGCTTAGAGTGCAACCGGGTCTCTTGCATCGTGATCCAATCCATATTACTGGAGTAGTGATTGAGTTTGACGAGATTCCGAGATAGATAAACTAAGAGACAAGCATCCGTCCAATCCAGTCAACAGCTAAATACAACTAGCAAGTAAATCACCAGCAAAACAAAGTGACGTGCAATGAGACTATACAAACAATGTCGACACAAGACAACAAAGAAAGCTCAAAAGCCAAAATTCAAAAACATGCTAAGTGTATGGATCGCTAGCGATCCATACACTATGGATTGCCAGATTTCCATACGTGAACATGAGATAAGCGCAACCCCGAATAGACTGAAGACGAAAATAAGGCTAAGTAATTAGCTCATGCTCGATCTAATACTATGGATAGATAGCAATCCATGCTTTTGGCTCGGGTCGCGAGCTAAGCTTTACCGATTCCTTCTGTGTCCATCTACAAGCAATTGGCGAACAGACTCGACCCAATAGCTCTTCCATCTCTATAAATACCATCCTATCTGCAACATAAAGAGGATCTTCTCTGGACCGGTTATTGAAACTCTGATGGAAGCTTTCTTCATCATTCACCTCCCTCACAACAATCTCCAACGAGGTTCACTATGATTCTCCAATGGATTCCAACCTTGGAGATTCAGTCTAGCTAAGGATAATCAAGAGCTTTGCAATCAAACACTTCTTGTAACAACAATAGGTCTATAATAGAAATTATAAAGTGGACGTCTACTTCATTAATAGCCGAATCACTATAAAAATCTTCTTGTCTTCTTTCTCTTGTTGTTGCTTTCAATATCTATTATCTATATTATTGCTCTATGGGAACAGGGCTGGTGCTTTCACACTCAAACCAGGGTGTTGATCCATTTATTGGGTTAACATTGGGTGTGTGAGTTTTTTTGGAAACTGGATAATTGACGGGGAACGTTGAGTTGGTGGCATCCATGAGTATAACTGTGAAGATGATAGAATGTTTTAGGTGTTGGGATTTAGTGGTTGAGTTTGGGCCTTCAAAATAAAAAGTGCACAAATTTATTTATTTATTTTCCTTCATTTATAAACTAACTTCCATTTGATTTAAATATAGTCAATTCTAGTTTCAAAATTACTTATCTTCCATGTTAATATGATTTTTCAATTTCCACGCCTTATTATCTCGCTTTTTATTTATATAAATTCAATTATCTTGTATTTCACAATTTAAATCCTTTTGTTAAATAATTACCAAACATATTTATTAGATAAAATATCATATTCTAGTTTAATTAAATAATTTTCTATTATTAATGTGAATTCATTATTACATTAAAATCGGGTTGTTATAATGCATTCCCCCATCATTTTCCTAGTAATTTATACATTTTCTCCCCTTTTGTCATCAAAAAGAGCAAAAAAAATTGCTTAAGCACAACTAGATAATATGTATAGAGTTTGCATATATATAACACTCATGAGGGGAATCAAAATCAATACAAAGCATGAAATAAATATTTAAAATAAGAGGAGTTTAAGAATTATCGATGTTGCTGATGCCAATAACATATCCTTTTGAATTATATACAAAGTTCACAATCTCATCATTTTTGTATATAATGTCGCTTGGTATTATTTGGTAATATGCATTAAACATTTGGTATCCACCATTTAGTACTTGAAAAATATAAAATATGCGCACAGTACCTTATTTTTTTGGGGTCTATAGAGTTAAGTATTAGGAAGCCAAACTCATGAACAGTTTGAATGCCCTTTCAAAATATAATCATTAGATAAATGATCTTTATTAATTAAATTATCAATATATTTTTCTTTCTCAATATTATCTAACCTTCTAGGAACCAATAAATTAATAAAATTATTTGAAAGTTTTAACTTTAATTTTCTAGGTTTTGGTTTGAACTTGGTAAGCTTAACAAATTTAGTACTTTGAGTACTATTTTTCTTTGATTTGGGCTTAGGAGTGTATCTAAGTCCATGTTTATTATAAATGGGTTTAGATCCAAATAATAAATTTCTAGATTATCCTTCCCTTTGTTAAATTTATCAACATTAGTTTTCATTTTATCAAAATCCTTTACAGTTAAGAATAACATTGTCCAGAGATGTTATTTTGTCATTTAGATCAGTGATCTTCGATTTCATTGAAAACCTTTTCGACCTTAAGGATTCATTTTCACTTTTCATTTTTTGAAAAGTTTCAAATCTCAAATCATCACTAAATCCATTAAGACTTTCAATTTCATCTTTTAGACATTGTTTTTCTTCAATTAACATTTCGTTAAACGTTTTTAATCTATCTGTCTTTGCTAATCTTATCTTATACTCTTTTCTACGCATTTTATATCCCATGCACATAACACTTAAAACATCAATAATTTCTTTGTTAAAATTCCATACCTGGTCAACCTTTGCCATCAAGCACATGTTGGCATTTTCAGCTTCTGATTCATTATCACTTAATGATTGACCTGAATCAGCCTATGTTGCATTGAAAGCCGTTACCTTTTTAATTGAAAGTGTTTGAAGTGTACTTTGATTTCTTCTGATTTGGACAGTCTCTTTTCAAATGATTGGGTTGATCACATTTGAAACACTTAACACCATTTCCATTTTTGAAATTAAAGTTGTTAGTTTTTCGTATTTCGTTCATCTTCCTATGTTTCAAGAATTTCTCAAAGGTTATGAAATCGAATTCCTCATCATCATCATCATCATCAGGTTCATGATTATGATTTCTTCTCGTTTGATTAATTCTCCTTTCTAACCTGCAACTTTACTCCATAGGTTATTAGATTACCAATTAAATTTTCTATTTCATAGTACTAATATCATTGGCTTCGTCGATTACCAAAGTTTTCTGATCCAATTTACTAGAAAGTGAATTCAAGATCTTTTTGACTTGGTCTTCTTCAATAACATTCTTCCTTAATGATATTAATGCATGTAATATATCCTAAAATTTAGAATACATATCAGAAAATGGATTCATATAGTTTCATTCTAAATAGTTGAAATTGATTGGTTAACATGAATATCTTTGTCGGTGCCTTGTTTGTGACTTGCAACATTCTCCAAATTTAATATGCACTTTTATAAATAGATACTTTGGTAAAGTCATTTTTGTCCAATGTGTAGAATAAAATATTCATAGCCCTTGAATTGTTGAGTGCTTGTGTCTTTTGTTAGGAGGTTCATGGTGCATAATTCATTTGGGGCTCAGTGTACTCGGTTTGGGGTAATATTCTAAGTGTCTAAACCATTAGACTGCAAATAAATTTTCATCCTACAAGCCTAATAAGCATAATTACTACCATCAAATAGTAGGGGCCTGGTAGTATATGTTCTTCCAAAAAGTGTTAAAAAAAGTGTTAACTCATGTTATTTTCAATTTATACTATTCAAAAATCACGTTATGAATTTTTGAAAACTAGTGTTCAGATACTACATGTGGATGAATGGAGTGTCTACAACACAATGCAGAATGGATCTTAAGACTATTTAAACATTAGAAGTGGTAAATTGTGTATTTCAAATATTTAAAACTTACTTATGAATTTAAAACTCTATATACTCAAACTGCAAGTAAAAACGAATAATCACAGAACAAATAATGTAGTAAAGTAAATAACACCAATTTTTTTTACTGGTTCGGATTGATCATCGTACATTCAGTCCTATACTGCACCATAAAAAATTTCACTATCATCATGTAACAACCCGCAAATCCATACCCTTTGAGTAAACACTATTCTACATCAATCAACTCAAGATGAACGGAAATATGAACCATTTGGGTTAAAGAAGATGAGGTAGAAGAAGAAAATAGAAAACGACATCAAAATCTAACCATCACAGCGGAATAAAATATAATAGATAATAAATAATCTTTACACAAGAACAAATATATTTGTTTATATATTACATCATCAGAGTATATCAATCTACATAACACATAATTGGACAGTAATCATAACCTGTCCTTACACAACTGAATACACAGCGGAATATAAATCAAGTACGGAAGTACGTACCGCCATCCAGCTCGTCTCCTGAGCTCCACAGCATCCTTTCCTGTATTCTATAATACTCAGTCTGGCCCGAGCATTACAGTTAAATAACACCCTAGTCAGTCTGGAATACCAGCGTGAGAAATCACACTCAAATTGATTATTAAAGTTTTAAAAATCGTTTTAAAACAAAAGCATCTCGTAAGACTATGCCACAAATAAACATGTCAGGTTTTTACCTTACGATAGCTAAAACACTTTTTATTAAAATTCTCTGATATTATAACAGTGTCTATAGAAAGTAAAATAGAATCTAGCTGAAATGCTTGCATCTCACATTTTAGCAATAGCTAGGCACAATCAAAACCATACGGGCGCGTAAGGAAAAGGGATTTTCAACTAATGACTAGACACTGGGGTACCACCTGTCACAGTACCTGGTCTAGATTAGTGTACCGAGGATCACTCCCAACCCCCTGCAACACAAGACCGGGACTACCCCTTATTGGATAATCTCGAGTAAGATCACCCCACGGTTGGGATCAGCAACCGCACCGCTAAGCCGGAAAAAAAGGGACATCTAGACAGGGATGACCTCACCCTGAAATGGGTGCTACCCACCTAGCCTTGCTGCATAATCCTTAATTTTCAGTCATTCCCGATTGATGAGGCTTGAGGCTAAGCGTTACCTTTAGAGAACTCATCTCTTAGAATGCTCATCGTCCACCTGATGATGTTCTGAAAGCATTCATCCATACAAGTCCGTCCCGGGTTCGAACGGAACCGAGGGCACTACTCCTACTACATCCATTTTGGAAACATCCTCAGGATTAGTAGAGACTAGCCCTTGCACTTCAATGCTCCACCTTCGAATCCAAACTCTTTTTCCTCACGAAAATGTACAAACCGGATCGAAGTGGTTTTCGAGAAATTCATCCCGATCCCGGTCTCTTCGAAACGATCAGCGCATTGGCCAATATTGATAGTAGGTGATTTAACTATCAATTAACATTTACAACAACCATCAACAGTAAATAATTTTTCCTGAATTATTTATTTACCTTAAAATATCTTCCCATGGATTAAATCTCCAAATATTTATTTCCACTAGAAACAACCAAGCACAAAACTTTAGATTTTTAAATTAATTTTATACACTTTATTATAAATTATCCTTTAAAACATTTAAATTAAAAATTACTTTTAATACTTTATTAATAATATATACTATAGGAATTTTTAAAATGAGGTTACTTTATAAAATATAAAACTAGATTTTCTCCTTTAAAACAAAATACCAAGTCACCTTTAAATAATTACTACTATAAATAGATTTGAAAATACTTACTTTAGAATTTAAGAAATAATAAATTTTCTAAAACATGCTCTTTAAAACAACATAACTTATATTTAAAAATTTACGTTGAGAACGTACTTGGCTATCCAGGGAAATACTCTTCTCTTTCCATCTTTAAAAATAAATCACTATTTATTTTTAAACAAATTTTCCCATTCCTTTAATAAATTCTCACCGTGCATTTATTCTTTCAAATATCCACTGATATATTGCTTTACTTTTATAAACACAGTTTTTATAACTTCATAGTCACATTTCTCCTTTAAATTTCCAATTTCAAATATTTAAATCAATTTCCAAATTGATTTCTAATTTACTCCATTTGAAATAAATTCCTTTACTTGCTCAATTCATTTCAAAATCCATTAGTTGTAGACTTTATTTATTTATTTATTTTCATTTTGATTTCAAATCTTTTAACTGAAACATACCAATTTCAGATGTTCCAAATTTCTTCTTTATTCTTTTCAATAATTTAAATCTTAAATTTAAAATAAATGCTTTATTCTTTTAAATAATAACACTGAAGTTTAAAATTCATTATCTTCCTGTTTATTCAAATCCACTTTTCATATACGGAATTTATTTATTAGAATTTTAAAACCACTAATATTCTTATCCGGTTCATTCTTAATTTATTTAAATTCTCTATAATTATTTCACTTACAAATTCTCTTCTTTTTATTTTCTTTTCAAAAAAATCCAATTCTATATATTTTGATAACTCAGTGTACTGAAATATACTCAAGTAAACTATAGCATTCAATATTCCAATTATCAATAATACTCATCACAGAATATCGAATATTCATAACAGAGAATATTAGACAATATAAACAATTTTGAGGAATCCAGTTGGATCCCTTCAACCTGTTTCCTTGCATTCACATATGATTAGCACAATATAAAATACCAATTCCACTTCGAGGTGGAATATCGCGGTATATGGGATTTATAAAATATCATCCGCTATTATGCGGCGCATAGGGTCTCATCCGCTATAAAATGCGGGAAATCAATCATTCCAAGATATATTATACACTACTGTATATAATATTGCACATTAAAACAATTCAATCATTCAATCAATTATTTAAATTTAACTATTTGAATCTAAACAATCCAGATGAGTGAGACTAACTCACCTTTGATTTTCGATAGCAATCCACTTTCATCTCGACTTGGTTTCACGGTGACTTTTGACCTTGTATAAGCATTTATAGGGTTTATTAGTATTCGAAATAATCGAACAAAACAATTGCCATTTTATAATTTAAATTTTCTATTAATTTATTTTATACTAATTGTTTTAAAAAAAATCTTTTAGTAGCTAAGATTAATTAAATAAATTCATTGAACCAATTCATCACCTCACTACAATATTTTAAAGTGACTAGCAATTTAAGATATGTATATTTATTTTATTGAAACTACATATGTACTTAAAATAACCTATACAGATTAAAAATCTATTTTTATATATGAATCCCTATATTTTCCAAATCTATAATAATTTCTGTTTTAAATATGTGTATTTGTATTTATCTATATATTCTTCCCTATAATAATTTCTTTCTGTAAATATCAAGGCAGTAATTTTGTTTTACTGTATATATAAAAATCTGATTCTTAACATTCTTTTTTTTTCTGCTGTAATAAATCTTCTCTGTTTTACTATATATATAATTTTAATTCTACAGTAAGTAAAAATGTATACACATTCATTTACTGAAATAAACTAAGATAAAATAAAATAAAATACCTTACTGAAATCAACCACTATCGAACATCGTCGAGCTTCTGAAACCACGAAATCCCTCACGACCTTGCCACGGATCGCGACTCGCTTCCAGATCTTGCTCGATATCACACCATCACCTCGCGATCCTTCCTATTGCCTCGGCACTGTCGCGCCCCTTCATCATCTTCGCGCCTTGCTCTAGGTTCACGAGTTCGTCGAACTAGAGCGATTTCGAATGCCCTGGCCTTGATGAGTTCGTCGAACTTGATTTGATCGTTGATGATTCGAATGAGAACCTCGCTCGATTTCTAACTGATTCGAACGAGCCTCGTTCGTTCGTTTATTTATTTTATTTCGATTTGCTTTAAACTAAGGGAGCGACCATTTTACTTCCTTGATTTCGAATGAAAAATAATGTCGTTCTATTGACTTTTCTCGGCCATGAAAGAGAGAGAAGAGAAGGGAAAGAGTGTTGCGTGAGTTTGAACTGAGGAAAGAAAGTCGCGTGATATAGAAGAAGGAGAGGAGGCAAGACGTGACGTTGAGTAGAAAGTGGCGTGCAGAAGGAGACCATAATGCTCTGAAAAGCAAAAGGTCGATGAGAAAGAAAAAGTTTTGATGGTGAAAGAATTACAGCTGAAGGTGATTAGTGTGTGTGTGTGTGTGTGTATTGTATTTAAATTTTAAGTTTAAATCGTCTCGAAATATTAGCTCAAAATCTTGACCTCCTATCGAGGTGTGCCGTTAGGCGTTTATAATATTATACGTCTATTCCGAACGCAATGGAAAAAGTTTCAAGTCCCGATTCGATTGTATGGAGAAGATAGCATATTGAACCAGTTATTATATTGAGTTTTCGATATAGATTTAAGCGCGTTTGCATATCATACGCTCACACAACAACTCCAAACACTACGAAAATTGAAATCTGATAATAATACAATATTATGGATGCAATGAAACTAGTTTCGTCGAAATCCGAGACTGTGCCACGGAAGGCTCTTTTTAAATTCAATTTAAACGATATATTATTAAAACCGAACGATTCACTTCCAATTTTAATTTAAAAGCTTTTATTATCTTCAGAACTATCAATATAAATTTTACAAGCCTTCAAATTATTTTTAACAGGCTTAAAACTCCAGATTCAATATTTGACCCAATTTCAAGTAATTAAATCCAATAATTAAATTTCAAATAATGGTGATATTTGAAATTTAAGTTACAAACTAACTTTTAAATATTAAAATCAATTAAATATCCTAATTTAAATTGTCCAAAATTTCAGGTCGTCACATTCCTTCCCCTTAAAAGAATTTTGTCCCCGAAATTGCTAGTAGTTTAAGAATGATCCAATACCCATTACTATTTCCCAAAACCAAACAGTTTTATCAACTTTCCATAACATATCTTTATTAACGGCCCACTATTACTTCAATCAACTTTCCAAAACCTTCCATATTTTCCAAATAACGTTACTTATTCAACCATTCAATGTATAATTCAAAACCAAGTTTTAAATTTTCAAAATTTCTACAAAAATTCTATCTCTCTAATTTTCCGAAATTTTTTGCCAGCGTCTCCCTTGCACAACTAGCTTGGTACAACTAAAGAATGCCTCTATGGGCTCCCAAATTCCAAAAGAAAACAAAAGGCCAAGTGGCTAGATCGAAAACCCAATCAAATTTCATATAGAAATTTAAACACATACCTTTTTGTCGAGTAATTCAAATTTATCTTCTGAAATCAAAACCAATTTTCCTTTCCCTTTATAATATCTGCATATCCTACTTAGCAATAATATTCAATCGTAGCGTTTAAAATCATTTTATACATTTTCTTACAGAAGTTTTCATATCTACTTCTATTCAAATTAGTTTTCCCATTTCCACATGAATTTAATTTATCTTCAACTCTGAATATTGAATTTTATCTTCCATTTATAATTGATTCATATTATTATTTTAAATTAGTTTCATTCACTAATTTACTTCAATTTCCAATTTGAAATCGTTTGTCGCTAACATAAATTTAAAAAAAATTCTAACTCCTAAAATTTTCCGAAAATTTTGGCGGAGTCTCCTTTGTGCGGAGGAGCTTTTGCAATTTGACAAGAGATATAAATATATATACATCGACCCACCCGGTCGGAAAAACAAAAACAGTTCATATTTCCTATTTTTATTGCGTAGGCGTACCTTTATTTAGCATTTTTAAGCAAGCGGCTTATTTAATTTGCATTTTGCGCAATCAAATCCATCCCAACGACTTCCCTGAACCTGTATGTACTCAGCTAAAACATGTAAGTGTCGTATATATGAAGTTTAACAACATTTCACTTATTTGCAATAGTTAAACACATGAATTCTAAAAGCAATGCACACTAAACACTTTCCGTAAGCAATTTATATAGTTTTAATACTAATTCAACTGTTTTCAATTAATTCATATACCATCTTCATTCAATTTGCAAGGTTTACAACCCACTTGCTATATTCAATTCATTTTTAATTTTAAACACCCATATTATTCCAATTGATTTAAAAATCAATTCTATTCACCTCTATTAATACATTTACTTTTGTTTACGATAAAATGACTAATTTTCTGTGCAAATTTGATGTTATTCATGCGAATAACAATTACTTAAGCTTATAACCATTTTATATTGATTCCAACTCAATTTATTATTTAGTTCCTTCTATTTTAAATTCATTCACAGCCATTTTATTTAGCTCGACACATTCTATTTCAAATTTATTCCTTTTCAATTTTATTCACGATCCATTCATTTATGTTTCATTCCATATTTGCCTTCATTTCATTTGAGACCATTTTATTAAGCTTGAACCATTCCATGCTTATATATTGATAACTATTTCCCAATTTAAATTTACCCAAGCTTTTATTTAATAGACTTTACCCTTACTCGGAGCCAAGCTTCCACTAAGTTTAAACTTAAATTAATTTGTTAGCTAATTAGTTCTCCCTTATTTATAATTCAATACTTGATTTTAATCTCAAAAATCACTTCATTTAATTTCCTTAAGTTCAATTTATTTTATAATTCAAGTTTGGATTTTTGTTTCATTTTCCAAAACATCAAACAATATTTGTTTTGGGTTTTCTATCCCACTTTTAAATTTTATAAGTCACAACTTATTATTTTACATATTTCCAGTCATTCTAGGCTTGACTATTTGGATCTTTATTTTTAACTTGAGATTTACGCTTATTTGTAATCCAAGCATATTTTTATTCTATGGATATTTAATTCTTTTATAAATTATTCTTATTCCAATCCCATTCTTATCCAACTTATTTCCATTGATTCAAGTAAGGATCTAATTCCATTCAATATCACCCATAACTCACTGAATTTTATTCCAATTCAATTCTATTTTAACTTAGATTTATTTAATTCAATTCGATTCAATTTTCTTCATCATTCCAAGTAAATTTTATTTTTAACCTTTCACTTTAAATTTAAATTCCAACATTCAAAGCTTATATTTCCTTCCTGATTTAAAAATCGTCTCAATTTATAAGCTTATAACCTATCTCAACAGGATTTTTAAACACGTAGCTTTTGATTTCAAATCACTTTGAAATCTTCAACATCTCAAAATCACACTTCTCAAAAATTTAAACCAATCCCGATTTTTGTCCCCAACAAATTTCCTTTGAAATTTCAAAAAATAAACTAGTTCTTTTGAACAAATCAATTTGGCAGCAATCCATCACTTAGAAACTTGAAAATGAACATCGATGATGCTGCAGTCATCACTGTAGTTATTTTCCAGTGACTGAAGTGAATTCAATGCTATATCCCTTCCCAAAATTTTATTTGAATCAATTTCCCTTCAGAAATACTTCTAAAAAAATAATGCTATTATTTGTCTTTAAAACACTTTGAAAAACACTTCCAAAATCTCCGGGATTTTAAATTTTCAAATTCTGGCTTAAATCAAATTTTAACTATAATTCATTTGTATAATTTATGCTCATACAAATTGCCCATTTGATTATATTTCAATTTATAAATCACGTTTATAATTCACATTTATAAATTTCATTTTATAATTGAATTTATGTCCTTAACCTTTGGTTATATTTTCAGTTCTAGTTAAATTTCCACACAATGGTGATGATAATTTAATATTATCATTCCTAACATCCTAGCAACCATATATTAGCTAAAATAGTTTACAAAAACTTTTCTTTTATATCAAAATATATTTTGGGTAAAATTATTTCATTCACCCACCTTTAAAACAATACTGTGTCAATTTATCGTGTCTGGTGTTTATAAACTCTTCTCGAATAGCGGCCAACTTACTCGATCAGAATTCATACTCCACCCAACCAATAAGCCAACACAATATTAAAAATAATTTATATTCACTAACAAATACGCGCTCATATCTATTAATACGCTCAAACCCATTCTAGAGTACTACGGACTCTATTTGAGTGATTCCCACCAGAGCCAAGGTTATCACCAACCTAAGCTCTAATACCAACTGTAACAACCCGCAAATCCGTAACCCTTGAGTCAACACTATTCTACATCAATCAACTCAAGATGAACGGAAATACGAACCATTTGGGTTAAAGAAGATGAGGTAGAAGAAGAAAATAGAAAACAACATCAGAATCTAACAATCGCAGCGGAATAAAATATAATAGATAATAAACGATCTTTACACAAAAACAAATATATCTGTTTATACATTACATCATCAGAGCATATCAATCTACATTACACACAATTGATCATAACCTGTCCTCACAAAATTGAATACACAGCGAAATATAAATCAAGTACGGAAGTACGTATCACCATCCAGCTCGTCTCCTGAGCTCCACGGCATCCTTTCATGTATTCTATAATACTCAGTCTGACCCGAACATTACAGTTAAATAATACCCGAGTCAGTCTGGAATATCAGCGTGAGAAATCACACTCAAATTGATTATTAAAGTTTCAAAAATCCTTTGAAAACAAAAGCATCTCATAAGACCACGCCACAAATAAACATGTCGGGTTTTTACCTTACGATAGCTAAAACACTTTTTATTAAAATTCTCTGATATTATAATAGTGTCTATAGAAAGTAAAATAAAATCTAGCTGAAATGCTTGCATCTCATGTTTCAGCAATAATTGGGCACAATCAAAACCGTACGGGCGCGTAGGGAAAATGGATTTCTAACTAATGACTAGGCACTGGGGTACCACCTGTCACGGTACCTGGTCTAGATGAGCGTACCGAGGATCACTCCCGACCCCCTGCAACACAAGACCGAAACAACCCCTTACTGGATAATCCTGAGTAAGATCACCCCACGGATGGGATCAGCAACCGCACCACTAAGCCCAAAAAAAGGGACATCTAGATAGGGATGACCTCACCCTGAAATGGGTGCTACCCACCTAGCCTTGCTGCATAACCCCTGATTTTCAGTCATTCCTGGTTGATGAGGCCTGAGGCTAAGTGTTACCTTTAGAGAACTCGTCTCTTAGAATGCTCATCGTCCACCTGACGATGTTCTGAAAGCATTCATCCATACAAGTCCGTCCCGGGTTCCAACTGAACCGAAGGCACCACTCCTACTACATCCATTTTGGAAACATCCTCAGGATTAGTAGCGACTAGCCCTTGCACTTCAATGCTCCACCTTCGAATCCAAACTCGTTTTCCTCACGAAAACGTACAAACCGGATTAAAGTGGTTTTCGAGAAATTCATCATAATCCCGGTCTCTTCGAAACGATCAGTGCATTGGCCAATACTGATAGTCGATGATTTAACTATCAACTAACATTTCCAACAACCATCAACAATAAATAATTTTTCTTGAATTATTTATTTACCTCAAAATATCTTCGCATGAATTAAATCTCCAAATATTTATTTCCACTGGAAACAACCAAGCACAAAACTTTAGATTTTTAAATTAATTTTAAACACTTTATTATAAATTATCCTTTAAAACATTTAAATTAAAAATTAATTTTAATACTTTATTAATAATATATACTATAGGAATATTTAAAACAAGGTTACTTTATAAAATATAAAACTAGATTTTCTCCTTTAAAACAAAATACCAAGTCACCTTTAAATAATTACTACTATAAATAGATTTGAAAAATACTTACTTTAGAATTTAAGAAATAATAAATTTTCTAAAACATGCTCTTTAAAACAACATAACTTATATTTAAAAATTTACGTTGAAAACGTACTTGGCTATCCAGGGAAATACCCTCCTCTTTCCATCTTTAAAAATAAATCACTATTTATTTTTAAACAAATTTTCCCATTCCTTTAATAAATTCTCATTGTGCATTTATTCTTTCAAATATCCACTGATATATTGCTTTACTTTTATAAACACAGTTTTTATAACTTCATAGTCACATTCTCCTTTAAATTTCCAATTTCAAATATTTAAATCAATTTCCAAATTGATTTTCAATTTACTCCATTTGAAATAAATTCCTTCACTTGCTCAATTCATATCAAAATCCATTAATTGTAGACTTTATTTATTTATTTATTTTCATTTTGATTTTAAATCTTTTAACTGAAACATACCAATTTCAGATGTTTCAAATTTCTTCTTTATTCTTTTCAATAATTTAAATCTTAAACTTAAAATAAATGCTTTAATCTTTTAAATAATAACACTGAAGTTTAAAATTCATTATCTTCCTGTTTATTCAAAATCCACTTTTCATATACGGAATTTATTTATTAGAATTTTAAAACCACTAATATTCTTATCCGGTTCATTCTTAATTTATTTAAATTCTCTATAATTATTTCACTTACAAATTCTCTTCTTTTCAAAAAAATCTAATTCTATATATTTTGATAACTTAGTGTACAGAAATATACTCAAGTAAACTATAGCATTCAATATTCCAATTATCAATAATATTCATCACAGAATATCGAATATTCATAACAGAGAATATTAAACAATATAAATAATTTTGAGGATCCCAGTTGGATCCCTCAACCTGTTTCCCTACATCCACAGATGATTAGCACAATATAAAATACCAATTCCGCTTCGAGGTGGAATATCGTGGTATATGGGATTTATAAAATATCATCCGCTATTATGCGGCGCATAGGGTCTCATCCGCTATAAAATGCGGGAAATCAATCATACCAAGATATAGTATATACTACTATATATAATATTGCACATCAAAACAATTCAATCATTCAAACAATTATTTAAATTTAACTATTTAAATCTAAACAATCCAGATGAGTGAGATTAACTCACCTTTGATCTTCGACAGCAATCCACTTTTAACTCGACTTGGTTTCACGATGACTTTAGACCTTGTATAAGTATTTATATGGTTTATTAATATCTGAAATAATCGAACAAATCAATTGCCATTTTATAATTTAAATTAACTAGTAATTTATTTCATACTAATTATTTTCCTTTTAAAAAAAAAAATCTTTTAGTAGCTAAGATTAATTAAATAAATTCATTGAACCAATTCATCACCTCACTACAATATTTTAAAGTGACTAGCAATTTAAGATATGTATATGTATATTTATTTTATTAAAACTACATATGTACTTAAAATAACCTATACAGATTAAAAATCTATTTTTATATATGAATCCCTATATTTTCCAAATCTATAATAATTTCTGTTTTAAATACGTGTATTTGTATTTATCTATATATTCTTCCCTATAATAATTTCTTTCTGTAAATATCAAGGCAGTAATTTCGTTTACTGTATATATAAAAATGTGATTCTTAACATTCTTTTTTTTCTGTTGCAATAAATCTTCTCTGTTTTACTATATATATAATTTTAATTCTACAGTAAGTAAAAATGTATACACATTCATTTACTGAAATAAACTAAGATAAAATAAAATAAATTAAAATAGCTTACTGAAATCAACCATTATCGAACATCGTCGAGCTTTTGAAACCACGAAATCCCTCGCGACCTTGCCACGGATCGCGACTTGCTTCCAGATCTTGCTCGATATCACGCATCACCTCACGATCCTTCCTATTGCCTCGGCACCGTTGCGCCCCCTCATCATCTCCGCGCCTTGCCCTAGGTTTACAAGTTCGTCGAACTCGAGCGATTTCGAATGCCCTGGCCTCGACGAGTTCGTCAAACTCAATTCGATCGTTGATGATTCGAACGAGAACCTCGCTCGATTTCTAACTGATTTGAACGAACCTCGTTCGTTCGTTTATTTATTTTATTTCGATTTGATTTAAACCGAGGGAGCGGCCATTTTACTTCCTTGATTTGGAACGAAAAATAATTTCGTTCTATTGATTTTGCTCGGCCATGAAGGAGAGAGAAGAGAAGGGAAAGAGTGTTGCGTGAGTTTGTATTGAGGAAAGAAAGTCGCATGATATAGAAGAAGGGGAGGAGGCAAGACGTGATGTTGAGCGGAAAGTGGCGTGCAGAAGGAGACCATAATGCTCTGAAAAGCAAAAAGTCGATGAGAAAGAAAATGTTTTGATGGTGAAAGAATTACGGCTGAAGGTGATTAGTGTGTGTGTGTATATATATATATATATATTTAAATTTTAAGTTTAAATCGTCTCGAAATGTTAGCTCAAAATCTCGACCTCCTATCGAGGCGTGCCGTTAGGCGTTTATAATGTTATACGCCTATTCCGAACACAATGGAAAAAGTTTCGAGTCCCGATTCGATCGTATGGAGAAGATAGCTTATTGAACCAGTTACTATATTGAATTTTCGACATAGATTTAAGCACGTTTGTATATCGTACGCTCACACAACAACTCTAAACACTACAAAAATTGAAATCCAATAATAATACAATATTACGGATCCAATGAAACTAGTTTCGTCGAAATCCAAGACTGTGCCTCGGAAGGCTCTTTTTAAATTCAATTTAAACGATATATTATTAAAACCGAACGAATAACTTCCAATTTCAATTTAAAAGTTTTTATTATCTTAAGAACTATCAATATAAATTTTACAAGCCTTCAAATTATTTTAACAGGCTTAAAACTCCAGATTCAACATTTGACCCAATTTCCAGTAATTAAATCCAATAATTAAATTTCCAAATAATGGTGATATTTGAAATTTAAGTTACAAACTAAATTTTAAATATTAAAATCAATTAAATATCCCAATTTAAATTGTCCAAAATTTTGGGTCGTCACACATCACTTGTGTTGCACGGGTGGCAAGAACACCTTTACAATCCTGATTTCACGGGTTACAAGATGCACCCTCTTGATTTATGGGTTACAAGAACACCCTCTTCTTTATATAAACAACAATAGAGTATGACAAGTAGTCATATCTTCAATACCGATTCTTGTAGATTCGGTACAATGATCCTATAGACCTCCAGTGGCAATATGTCTTTGAATTACTTGAGGAATAGGATGGAATCAGAGAGGGAATGATATGAATTCAAGTACAAACTTTCTAATATTGTGTGGTTTGAAAATCTTTGAAGAATTAAGTGAAAGCGTGTGGATTGCAAAGAGAATGGAAGAGTATTCAATGAATTTGCAAAGAGAATGGAAGAGCAATTGTATAAAGATAAAAAAGCAAGAGAAAACTGAGAATTATTGATGCAAAAATTCGTTTTCCAAAGTCTTTAAGTAGCGTTGAAGGGGCATGTCTTTAGCGAAGAGGTGTGAGAAAGTGTTGTATATTTTCAGATTTCAAAGTGAAGCAACAAAGACCATGCGCGCAAGGCGCTAATATAAAAAGTGCTGAAGTCAATAGTTGATGATCTTCAAGTATGATTGTCATGGGGTCTTACAAAGGATTCTAAGGTTCAACCAACTAATCATCACTTCAAATACCTCTGTCATTTTAGCATTTGCATTTCTTATTCAATCAGTTTTGTTATTCTCTTTTCTCTGATTAATCTTTATATATAATTCATTTACTTCGACTAAGTTCTTGTTTATCTATGTAAATGTCTCGATAATATATTTGAAAGTACTACATAACTCGGAGAAATGTTCGTAGTAATATTTATATGGTTGTTTTTCATCAAAATCAATATCAAAGGTATTAACACAAGTTCAATGCTTACGAACCATTTAAACAAAATGATATTTGATCTAAAATAAGCTCACCTAGCAATAACAGTTTATTCACGTATTCTTTTCATCATTATTATATCACTAAAATATCTAAAGTTTGATCTAAGATTAAAAAACTTATTAATATAAATATTAATTTTATAAACCACGTTAAAGTCCTAGATTAAGATTAATAACATTTACCAATTAACTAATTTACTCTAATTAGAGATTCCGACTATAAGTTGACTTACCAATTACGGTAATGCTGGTTTTTTATAATAAAGGAGACGAATCCACTCCTGAGTAGTGTTTTACTTCAAGTCCAACTATTGTCGTGAAACAGTTTCTATATCATGTGGTTGACCATTGTCAAAGTACAATATACATACTCAAGATCGGCAGTACTCTCAAGTTAGAAGACTACCATACGTCATTACCCTAAGATCTTCTATTTTGACTTAGTTATATTAACATATAATAGACTTTCATCAGATTGTATTGTGATTGTTCTAAACAGCTACGAGTGCATAACCCCTTGATGCCTCAACGGTCATAAGTAAATCATCGTCCGTTGTATGAAGAGCGTTACGTACATCCATCCTAATAGATGTATCGATATACTTTTCTCGATACATCTCGACTAGAAACATTTAAGGAGTTATTGTTTTGTTCATATAAATTCAATATCTATGATTACAAGCATATTCGTAACTGCAATCGATAAAGCACCACTCCTAATGATTTTATACTTATATGTTTAATATAATTAATTCATTATTTATATTTCAATACAAAAATAATTAAAAACAAAACAAAAAAATTATTTACCGAGAGCAATATATTTTGCCGAGTTAAGTTTATATAACAAATTAATAATTTTCACTACGATACGCTCTTAATTCTATCAATAATACATTTAAAATAATGTGTGTGTGTGCATTATTCAAAGAAAATAAATAATATAACAAAAACACACACTTTATTTGAATAATATTTCTCATAAGAGTTAAGGTATGTAATCAAGTACATAGTTTCCTTTAGGGCATAACCTTAACCTTATCAAATGAACCATTCGAATTTCACTCATTAGGAAAGTGATGATCTTCCGAACTAATGTCATTATCAATTGGATTTGATTTAATGATTGGCAGATCATTGACGACTCATTTTGTCCATTCTCAGTCTCTCCATCCTAAGTAGAGGTGATACATTCCTTCCTGTGGATATATTTTTAAAGAATCGTTTCAAATATTTCAAGTTAGTGATTGGTGTAAGATGTAATTTTAGTATTCCATTTCCAAACTCCTATAGATAAATGATTTGAAAACTTAAAAATCAATATATGATTTTTCAAAATGCAAATACTTTGATTCTGCCACCATTCTTCATTGGTACCAATAATATTTCAAGTAACATCTCAAGTCGTTCCAATTTTGTTTATAATATCTTCCTACTTCCCGATGTCCTTATTATAAGTGTCATTCTTATTCCTCGCTTGGTATGTCATTGATAATTATCTTTTAGCTATAGTGGATTTAGCCTCCATGCGGTGGAAAATCCCTATTTTCTTCCTTGGAAATTCTAATTTCTCTGCATTAATCCTTGCAAGAACGGTGGACAATGGAGCAGTTCAAGAAAATAAGGATTTCGATGGATATTGTGATTTTTTTCTCAATTTCTTTGAGAGGTAAAAGCTTTTCAAAGAATTTGTAAATGTTTGTATCTTGATTGAAAAAACGAGGAAGGGTATACAATTCATAGCAATAAAAAAGACTTAAAGCTTAAGTCTGACGCTCTCATCTTAAATTGTACCTTTCCGTTTTCCACGAATTATTTTTTTATGGCAGGGGAAACCTATGAATTGGTTCAACTAGGTTGTATGTGAGCTGTAGGATTTGATTATAACACGTTGTTAGAGAAAATCATCTGGAAATTATTTTAGGTTTTTATTTCATGGGCATGGATGATAGATAACGGAGAAGAAGAATACCAAATAAAGAAAAGGATTATTACTTTTTATATTGTATAAACTTTGAGTTTTCACATTGAAAATTAGTGAGCCATTTGTTTATGTTGAATTCATTAGTTTTGTATGTTATTTTTTTCATGCACATTTTATGTTTACATTTCAAACCTCAAATTAACTACATTAATATCTTGGTTTTATACGTATATACTTCATGAGAAATCCATACGCTACAATACTATTAAAAATCGTGAATTAATAATGTAACATTACACTAATCTTACTTTCTGCTTAGACTTATTATGCCTTACACTACACCAAATAAGTGATTTTGCAACATTTTATATCTGTCAATTGCTAACACTTATAAATGTCACAGACCGCTAACAGTAAAAAAGTGTTAGGATACCTAAAAAGTGTTGGTAAAAATAAATAGTCTTCTACATTAATTTTGCTAACGCATATAAGTGTTACAACAATCGATAAAAATGTAAATAATTTAATAACAAAAGGAGTCTTCTGTAATTTGTAAATACAATCCCTTTTCCCACGCTTGCCCATTCCTAAACAGATTTTGGCCACCTAAAATTTAATTTAGGGTTTGCTCTTCCACGCAAAAAAACCAACATCCTTCTTCTCCCTCAACCGCAATTTTTATTTCTCAAATTTTTTGAATCTCCTATATCTCGAATCAAGTTTATTTCCGCAATTCAAAAACCTGTCTCCTTTTTTTGTGGTTCGGGCTCTGGGTGATTTCGTTTATGGTGGTTAACTGTTGCAATTTGGGTCGTGTCAATTTGTGATTTTTTCAGGTGATTGAAGTGGTTGTGGAATTCGAATGATGTGGCCACTGCGAGTTGTTGTGGAGTCGATGAGGCCAGAGGTGACTTTGAGTGGATTGCAGATTGTGGCATTTGACTTGCGAGGTTAGATTGAAGCCGGCGATTTTGGGTATGAAGAGACTTTGGGATAGTTCGAATTTATGGTCAATCTGGGTTTTTTTTCTTTTTTTTTCTTTTGGAATGGACTGGTGGATGGTATGCTTTGATGAATGGTGGTATGCGGTGAGGTGCTGGAAGCTTATCAGTGATTTGGTTCGATAATGGTGGTGTTTTGATGGGGATGTAGTGGATGGTATGGGAATTCTCAAGTGATGGTGAAGATGGTCATTGCAGTTTGAATTTGCGGTCAAGGCAAGTTGCAGTAGTCAGGTAAGGCAGTGGGTTACAAGGGGTTGCGGTGAAGTAGGGGATGATGGAGCAGTAGCAGCAGTTGTAGTTGAATGCTGAAGTGGTTGTCTTATATCTTTTTATACCTTAAACATGTATTATTGTGTTTATTCATTTTAATACTTGATAACACATATTTGTCATGTGATTGTGAAGTCACCCTTCTGCTTCCTTTGCGTAAATGACCTAAAAACATTGTTTGCTTGTTTACTTGTTTCTATAACCTTGATTTGACTCCATGTCAGGCTGGATCGGACCATGAAATTCAACTGTTAAAGACACAATTATCGTACTCTTGCAAAAGGATAGAATTTTTGGAAAATCGTGTTAAAGTGCTTTAGCTCAAAGCTGAGCAATCAAAACATGTTGATGAGTCCTTGGACACTTTTGTAAAGCAATGTTTGGTTTCATAGGATGTTATTTATCTTATTGGAGGTTTAAATGGCTCATCATGGTTATCATCCTACGATTCTTTTTCACCTTCACGTGGCATAATCACATCATTGAAGCCAATGAGCTATGCTCGTTCATATGCATCTGCTGTTTCCTTGGAAGGCAATATATTTGTATTTGTAGGCAGAAATGGAAAGTCTTGTTCTGATACAGGTATTATTATCTCCCACCATAACCCCTATAAATCATAACATGATCTGTATATGGTTATGTAAACTTCAACTCTTATTAATTTTTTATCTTATTGCAAGCATAATATGCTAATCATCTTGATCGTGTAGTCTTAAAATAAAAAATATTGGGGTTGGATGGATAATACTGATATTTTAACCTAGTCCATGAAATGTGTTTCTGTTGAATACTATTGCCAATACAATTATCAGCCTATCAGTGTCTCTATATTATGACTTTGTTTTATTAACAAAAATCTGAACTTCTCTATAGTTGAATATTATAATCGAAGGGATGATGAGTGGATCACGTGTCCTTCTATGCTTAATAAGAAAGCGAGTCTATCTGGAGAAACCTATAATGGAAAAATATAGGCTATTGGTGAAGGAGATGACAGAGAATGCTTATCTGATGTTGAGATGCTTGATCATAAATATGGGAAATGGTCTGCAACTGGGCCAATGCTCAATAATGTTTGATGTTTAATATCGTTTTGTTAGTTACGGTGGATGTCCTTCTAATGAAGCAAATTGAAATGTCCGATTATCATTTTTCATAAAAGTACAAAAGATTGTAGTGATACATGCATTGACGGCCAAAAATGCAGAATCGTAAAGGGCTTGCCTTCTAATCATGCATGCTTAGTTTTCTACCTCAGTATGGATGTTCCACTCTTTTTTACTTTTATTACCTATAGATCCTTTATTGTGAATGTTATTGTGGTCAAAGTTGATCTCATCTCGATATCAGTAAATATGACTTTTGGAAGGATGATTTGTTTGTGATGAAAATTCCTGCATCAAAATGACTTGAGTTTATATGGAGTGTGGTTGAAGAAGTGTACGAAGCCCCTATCTCTTTTACTGGAATCATCAACTGTATTTCCGTTCTTTGTTTTAACTTATTTTTATACATGTTTTTACCTAAGTCTGTCTGTTTGTATAAATTTTTAGAGATCAATTTTCCTTCAATTTTGGTTTTCTCTTTTCAATGTTTTTATTTCCTTTTGCGCTTTCTTTTGGCTTGATAATCATTATATTTTCCTGTTTTTACTCAAGCGAAAAATACACTTTTTATTTTATTTTAAAACATTATCTTTTTTGCACCAAATTAGCAGAATCCTAAAACTGGTCGTGAACTAATTTTTAAATACATCACAATAAGACGAGCAAATACGATGATATTCATCTAGTAAAACATGTGGTTAAAACATATATACCATTTTATATGGATTAGTTTATCCAAAACGTTCAAGTTGGCAATGATATCAATTTGCGTAGTATTCTTTTGATATGGCTATTATTTAGCAGTCAATACAAGGATTTCAGCAATAAGGAACATACACTATGGTCGAATGTATAAATCACTGGAAATTTTGTAATATGTCTGGATATCGAACGTCTAAATGGACCAAATCGGACTTATAAGATTAATCGATGCATTGCTGGATTATTTTTCATGAAAAATGGTATTTTGCCGGCCATAGTCTTCTTCGTCAAGCCATCATACCAGTGCATTTTTTGATGATTGGTCAATAACACAGTTACTAGAGATTTAATGAAAACCACAAATGGAGTCATCGACGTCAAGACGTAATAAATAACGCGGTATGTTTCCGGACATAGTCATCTGTAGCTGGAGCTCATGGGAAATAGAAAACTTTGCAGTGTTATGTTGATATTTCATTTTCAGACGTTTTGAGATTACGGTACGTGTGTGGGGTTACACTCAGACCAATGTATAAGTTCATCTTTATTCAAATCATTAAAGATCAATGTAATTATGGTTTTTGATGTTTTTCTTTATCATATATGTCAGTATATACCAACATTTTTCTGTTTTATTTTATTTTTATTTTTTAGGAATACATCTACAGCTGCATTTCCTTTGTGATCAGTTTATATACTGTTATATTTCAGAAATGTGATATTTCACATTTTTTCTCAAGGTAGAAATATAACCATTTTCCCTTCTTGTTCACCTATATGAATGGTCTACCTTTAATTCACTTTGGAGTTTTATTTCAGTGTTCCAAGTGCAGAAGTGGATTCGGATTCTTTTGAAAGGATCTTATACCTATTTGAATTACTACAAGCTGTTTTTGAGTACAGTGCAGCTGGATGTTTCTGTGTCTGTGTTATATCTACAGAGTATCATGGTAAATCAGGTATAATTATTTGTTCGAACTATTATTTTGGGCAACCGATTGTTCTCTCTTCTGAATGACATCCATGGAAGCATCCTGTCTTGTTAGAGCAATCATGACCGCACACACATACAATCTTAACAAGTATCACAATAATATTTGGAAGAAGACAAGCACCATTGTCCAAGTGGTTAATTGATTCGGCTTTGCTGCAAGAGGTCACAAGTTCGAAACTTGCTTTCGAACGTTTATTGACATGAAATATGTTGTCTCAATGATTTGTTGTATATAAAGTACCATTTCAAAAAAAACAATATTTGGGAGAAGGCCATATATATTACCTGGATGCATTATTATATGCATAGCTGTGAGTACAAACTTTCATCCTAATTTTGTGTCTGTGTGTAATATGCTCCCATTTTAATTTGATATGATATATTTTTAACCTTAGGTGATAGTGATTGCCTTTTCTTCAGACTTCGGCTATGCATTGGGCGACACCAAAGAAGACTGCAGGTAATTGTCATTTTATTGCTCCCATCGTTTTTAGGTTTACTATGGCTGAAACTAATTAAATGAATTTGAAGTGTTTACATTGGCCCTCGCTGGAAAGCAGCTCTTATATTTGTTTCCAACTTTTGGGTTTTGGGTTTTGCCAACAATGCAGTGCAAGTAAGCCCAATATTTTCAATTTCATAAAATTAATTATGAGCGTATATATAATTTTAGGTATAGCTAATACCAGCAATTTAACAAAATAAATATGCAGGGACCAACTCGAGCTCTTATGGCAGACATTTCTGGTTTGCCTTCATTGTCTATAACTGAATGAACTATAAAGATCACCTACTTTTGTATAAACAGAACAGAGAAACATAAGCCATTAGATCATAAAATCTTTTGCATTGTTGGCCAAGCTCCTTTGGCATAATGAAATATTTGATTTAATGGCCTAGACTTTTTGGTGGTTTTCTACTTTGGTTTTAATCAGGGTTGGTGATCATGCTCTATAACAGAATTAAGAACGAAATATTTAATTATCGTTGTTTTGTACATAAAAATGGAAATACAGGTCAACGTGGCTGCGACATGACGAACGCTATATTTTCCTGCTGGATGGCTATAGGAAACATTATGGGATATTCTTCAGGTTCCACGGGAAAATGGCATATGTAAGTAAAATTTTGATTTTATTCGTTGTAAATTTTGAGTTTTTAACTTCCTTTTGCTTTTAGTTGATTTTTTATCTGTTGCTGTTTCATCTTTGTGCAGTTGGTTTCCTTTCCTTCAATTAAGAGCTTGTTGCGAAGCTTATGCGAATTTGAAGGGAGCTTTCCTTTTTGCCGTGGTAAGTTATGATGTTATTGTAATAGTGTAATATTGAAAAATAATATTAAACAAATTTCTCATCAAAACTCGTTCATCCATATTCGAAGAACAATGCAACTGCAGTTAACATTACGTCAAATTTAATGAAATAATAGCTTTGTATTGTGTCAGATTTTACTTCTGGCTTGCTTGAGTGTAACATTAACGCTGGCAACTGAAGTTCCTCTATCGCAAATGCCGGACAAAACTGGTGAGGCACCAGCAAGTTTTTTCGATATCTTCAAAAGCATTAAAAATTTGCCTAAAGGAATGCCTCAAACTCTTTTCATCACAGCTTGTACTTGGGTATGCACTACTTCAATGTTTTCCTACTAGTTCAGTGTGTAATACTGCCTTGTCAATGTTGATAATATTTTTTGTTGATATTTGAATTAGCTGTCGTGGTTTCCATTTATTTTGTATGACACGGATTGAATGGGTCGCGAAGTATTTCATGGAAACCCGGCAGGAAATCCATGCTTATGAGAGAGGAGTTAGAACAGGAGCATTTGGTCTACTATTGAATTCCGTAAGTTTTTAAGGTTTGTTTCACAAAGAGCATGTTTCACAACTCCTTATAAGCAGTCAAAACCACTTATAAGTAATTTATTTGAGTTTGGATGTTTGGAAACTTTTTACAAGGAGTAGTATAACTATCATAGAAATTAGAATGGAAGAATCAATTGTTTACTCATATTACAGAAATTCGCAAGTAATTATGATCAAGTAAATAATGACTAAAATAGCCTAATTGTTTGAAACCTATTACAAGAAAAATGTCATCATTTAATACATCCACCAATCTTTTATATGCATATTTCAGGTATGAAATTTGACACATTCACTACTTATTAGCCACAGTAGCCAAACACCATAATTAACTTATTTTAATTTTAAAATTAAGTTACATCCAAACAGATTTAACTATTCTGACTATTCAATCAAATTATCTAATAGTTGCTATCCAAAACTGTTTTAAAAAGATTTTAAATAAGCAGTTGCCAAATGGACTCTATATATCAGATAAATCGGACATTGCTTCTTGACCTTTAAGAAATTTATCACCAAACCCCTATCCTCAAGCTACAAACAAAACAAAAAAATTATTTCTCTGTTTTTGTATCAAATTCTTACTGTTTATTGAGCAGATGAACTATCTTTTGGAAGTTTATTTTCACTAAAATTTATTAGATAAATACACAAAAAATTAGAACCCGAGTTGTAACTCAGCCTTTAACCTTTTGATTTTGAAGGTATAAGTTTTTATCGAGTGTTTATATTAAATGCAGGAACTTGAAGAAGGACGCTTTGGATTGTTGTATTGGACGTTGAAGAATATTCAAAACCATTAGAGTTTGAAGTGGATGATCAGGAATGGTTGGGTTAACCGTAAGTTAAACTTTTAAGTGTATTTTGAAAAAAAAATTTGAAGCTTATGTTGTAATAATATCTGAATATATGACATTGTGGTATTTTAGATATGTAAATAATTGTTTATGATATATTATACTACATTTGCAGAGCGTTTAAACTTTGCATTGAATATGTATGATGAATTATTTGTGATATGGAAACCATTATTTGTAGAGTGTTTATATTTAAACTCTGCGTTTAAGTTTTGGTATGTGTGTGTGTGTGTGTGTGTTACTAAATAATCATTTTCCAACACTTATAAGCGTTGCCGTATATTTATGTACCAACACTTATAAGTGTTACTGTATATTTCGTTATCAACACTTATAAGCGTTACCGTATATTTCTGTACCAACAATTATAAGTGTTACTGTATATTTCGTTACCAACACTTATAAGCGTTACCGTATATTTTTGTACCAACACTTATAAGTGTTACTGTATATTTCGTTACCAACACTTATAAGCGTTACCTTATATTTAGGTACCAACACTTATAAGTGTTAGTAATACGTATGTTTGTTACACTTATAAGTGTTACAAATTTGGCCGCTCCATTCCTCACGGTCCATTAGTAACACTTAAAAAGTGTTACTGAAATTATTTGTAACACTTATAAATGTTAGAATTTACCTGTTTTGGTGTAGTGTTAGTAACTATAATGATCACAACCTAAGTGTCAAAGTTACCAATTTTATATGATAGAGTTTTAAATTACCTTATTTGATTGATGTGAAATTGCATGATTGTTGGATATTCACTCAAGTTCAAACTCAAAATACTTCTGTCCTTGTTCATCTGATTATATTGTATAGGACATAAATAATGAATAAAACGTACAAAATCATATTTGTCTATTATTTGATATTTCTCGTATTGTTTGTTCATTTGAAAAATGTCTGAACATAATCTTGCTTGGTACATATTCGTCTAGATTTTATTATAGAACAATGAGCACTACTCTCATTTTGATACAAATTTTTTTACACTTCTAAGGAACCCCTAAGGACGACTGAAAAATAATTTTTATTTGATAGGACAACCAGAATACTTATCATTTTAAATAGGACAACAAATTTAACCGATTTTAAATTACATGTATTCTAAAGAAATCAAGGAAAAAATAAGTTATAAGTGGATCCACACTTGTTTGGCAATTGACTTGACATTTACTAACGTAATAGAATATATAACCTATTACATCGGATACGTCCAAATGTAGGATGCATTCATGGATAGTTTTAATCAGATGATAGAGGCTGTGGCTGGACATAAATTTGATTAGATTTTGGTTAGAGGTTAGATATGAAGTAATAAAATAGTTTAATTTTTATTTTTATAATAAATAATCAATAATATTTTATTGGTAATTAATTTTAAATAATTAAATAATTAACACTTAACACTTGATATTTAAAATTTAATATTTTAAATTAATAAATAACAATTTCAAATTCAAATTCAGCTTCCTTCCAACTTTAACTACAAATTCCAACAAACTATAAATTTAAACACCAACTAAAATGGAATACAAATTTAACGTTGTTTCCGCAGCACCCTGAACTCTATTTCAATCCACCTATGTGCAACATCATTATAATCTAGCATTTTCATACCATTTTGAAAATCCTTTTTCATAGATAATTTGGTAATCTCGGTAATGATGTACTAGCCCAACTTTATGCAGCATTCACAACAAGCCAGGTCTTCAGCCAATTTACAGTATGTTTGTTATGGAGTTTCCCTTGCCTTTAGAAGAACTTATCATTCTTCCCATCATCTCCACCATTTTGTGAATATATTCATAAAACATAGAGCGCCTACTGTTAGAATAGACAGTAGAATGCAGTGACAGAACGATGAACTAAAAAAGGATTATTCACATCCAATGTTAGGCCCAATGTTGAGGTCTGGTTGAGAAAATTCATCCAGGGTTGAAACGGCTGGTAGAGTTGAGATCCAAAGGGTCGTTCCATTCTATAAGCATGGGCTCGTCTTCCTAAACATTTTCAGAAGCTGGATTTGAATCAGTGGTGTGAAAATTAGTTTGTATTTCATCTTCGGTTTTAGCAGCGACCAATCTACTTGAGTGGAGAGGATGTCATGATTTCTAGTAGCGATATTTCTGCAAATATTCTAGATTTGTTATAATAGCATCTGCCCATTTCAAAACTATAGTACCATATTCTTAAAAAAAATCAAAATTTAAACAACTAGTAGGGAAATTAGCAAAAACTATAATAAAGGTGTTATACCTTGGCTCGATCCGCCCACCAGTCGTTATTGTCAGTAATAGTGTCTCTTTGGCCAACCCAACCCACTTCAGTCTTGTTTCGTAACTCTTCCGCTTGATGAAGTCTTTATAGTTGCAGTCGTGTTTGTTTTTGCGACCCCTGCATCCAATAGTTGAGACGTCTTCTTACTAAAGTTATTCCGTTTAGTTGTGAATTCTTTCGAACATATCTTTACGAATATAGTTGATAGTTCAACATTCTAGTAAAACGTTTGTTTTTTTTTACTCAGACCAACAACAGTGGAAGCCATTGTTAAATAATTGTTAATAATAGTAAAGTAGAATGGAAAGTATGAAGAAACTATGGAGTTGGAATCAGGATTTACAAAGGGAAACATGATGTAAAATTATGTCTGATGCTTAATGAGATATGTCGGACGTACTTCCACCGAACCACCAAACGTTGAATCGAAAGTTCCTATGTCCATGAACGGGGCATTAATCTTAACTAAGCCAACCATAGTGTAGAGATTAATTAACCTAGAAACAATTTTCATAAAATTTCCATTTATTTATTTTTCGACTCATTTACCAATAGAATAAGAAAACGGAACAAAAATCTGAGTTGTAATCTTCTTTCCTCAAAAGTCAGGTGTATCATGTTCTTTTAAATCATCTTCATTCATTACTTATAAGTAAAATTAACTGGGGAAATGGACGACGCACTTAGAGGTGCAAATTTTGTACAACCATCCGATGTCAGACTCGATCCAAGGCTATAAACTGTCTATTCATGTCCATTCGATTCTCATTTAGAACACGATTCTGGACAAAAAATGAGTATGAAAACATATCCGCTTAAAATCATTCGATGTTTTTTTTATCGTCTGAACATTGTTGGTCCATTTTGCAAACTGTAAGAACAATATTTGAATTCAAGCCTTGGTCAAAATAGGACATGACACAAACAAACGTGCGTCCAGTCGGACACCTTAGCCCTGGATGCACATCAGATGGGACAGGGCATATGCTGTCGGACATGACCTCATGTGCCAAACTCCTCGTTTTTCCTCTGCACAAATAACTCCGTCAGCTCTATCATCTTACGCAATATCGTCTACCCTTCAAAGACAAAAACACGCAACTGAATTATTATTTTAGTTTATCATTTTGATATTATCATAGACATCGTCGTCATCATCTCGTTATAGAATGGCGTGCTCGCCCTCAATTGCCCATTACGATGATATTAATTTTAGTAATTTATATTTTGATTTCCGCTCAAGTCGAAAGGAGAATTGCAGAGCTGGTGTACACTTGTCGTTCTTTCCTTCTTTCACTTCCGATCGAGTCGGAGCTTGTCTCAAATCCTCTTCCGCTTTTACAGGTTAATTATTTTATTTTATTAAAAATTATTCTTCTGTAACTTGATTGATTTTTTATTATATGTGGACATGGATTCGATCTCTGCTGCTTACGTTGTTTTCGTTTTGTTGGATCTTGGTTATCTATTTGATGCAGAAATGTGCTTCTTATTGCAAGGATGGTTAGTTAATAGTTAGCTTAGAATACTTTTTATTACATTAATCTCATTGTTCACCAATTTATGGAGTGTTGCACACGGGAGGTTGATTGGTATGCATCCACAGGTTATATTCAAAAATGGTAAGGCTAACTATATTCATACACCAGAAAATCCTTCATATGCACCCAAATTATACAAAATAATATACAACAGTTTTTGCTTTACATGCACCATTCAAATGACAGATTTGTCCATGTTAAAAAAAAAATTAAAGTTGCAGTAAAACAGTTCGCACTCCAAATTTACCATCACAGTCATCTTGAACTGACACACTAAACTCTAATACCCAAATATGCCTCCACGCCTCCATCAAATTTTGCAATCGCAACCACCAATCCACAACCCTTCTTCTTCGAAGTCAAGAAAATGTTCATTTACTCAAGTGACTAACTCTTTTTTTCTCGAAATGGGAAGGCGGGTTAGGGTGTGTCAGTAGGTTGATAAACTTAGAAAGTCTTGTATGAGGTAACATATAAGTCCTAGGATCCTGTATGAGGTAACATGTAAGTTCTAGGGGGTCTTGTACAAGGTAACAGGTAAGTGGCATTCTGCCTATATGATTCTCAGAGCTACCTACGGATGTTGCGGTGTAGTATTTACTGAACAATAACACTGACTTTTTTTATTCTTTTAATGTTAAATAGAGTTTTACGATCTTAGAGATTGCATTTGAAGAAAGGTTACATACTGTTATATATATATATATATATATATATATATATATATATATATATATATATATATATAACCCTACTTCGGAAAGTAGAGCTAGGGAATTCGATGAACCCGCCCCAACCGACCCCCTGTTTAAGCTGGGCTCTCGCAGATGCACTTTTCGATCTTGAGGTTTTATACTCATCGAAAGGATCATTACTTGCCTCCTGCAAATAACAAGCGGCTAAAGTGAGACTGTCAAGACTCGAACCCTCTTTCTCTTGCTGGGGAGTTGGGATATCCTGTCAACCCAACTAGAGCTGCATGTTACATACTGTTTTATTTATTAGTACATAATATTTTAGTCTTAAATTTATATAGAAATTTAATGGCGTATGTAAAATATTTTATGGTGTGTGAATAGAACTAGCCAAATTCAAATTCATTGTTGGGATTTCAAAACACGATCATTTTTAATAGGAGAATGTTTGCATCATGTTGTTTTTGGCTTCATGATGGTGCAGAAATTAGGGGTTATAGAAATTCCTAAGTCTGCGCCATAGGGCTGCAGGGATGTGTATTTACATGCTTCAGGCTGCCTACATACAGTGCTAATGTGAGGGCATATGCCAAGGCCTAACAACTCACACACACAACCCCCACCACTAAAAAACTAAAAGTAAACGAAAAATTCGAATACTCAGAAATAACCATACAACCGCAACCCCTATAAACTAATAACAAGATTCCACTAAAAAGGAAAAGAAGAAGGAATAAAAGTTTTGAATAAAACAGCTTAGTGCTTACTGTATTATTAAAAAGGTTATATTATACAAAACGGCAATCACTTGACCGTTTTAATATTATTTCCCTTAAAACGGAAAATATAATGTCATTTTAGAACCAGTTTGCATGTTCACTTCACCAACCATGGTTTCGTTGTGTGTTTTAAGTGAACTAAATAAGCCACATCTGAGTGCTTTATGAGTTGTTTAACCACTGAACATGCATTGTTGGCTATGCTTTAAACTCACTAGGAAACTATGAATTTGTATTACTCGTATAAATTTGGAAAACATGCAATTGCTTAAACACAACTTAAGTTTAAAGAGAAGTGACAGAATTGTCGCCTCACATCACATTTCGCATAAAATAACATTAGCTTGTAGCTGTATAAATTTGGATGCTTATCCATGGAATGCTTGTTTCTCTTCATGATTGTTTTCATACCTCTTAAGTCATATCAAATTGACCCTCATGGGTGGCTGGAATTGGTAGGATACTTGGTTGCATATGCAACATATATAAAAAGTTTAGGAGTTCGAGTCACATCAATATTCTATCACAATACATGTCATGTCAATACTGCTTAATTCCTGTTCAATCAGTGGATATGTGGACTATGAGGACTCTGTTTAGATAAGGGTATACACTTCCCTCGATGTTTACAAGTGCAAACTTGGTTCCCTGGGCTACTAAAAATTTGAACAAAAATCAAATTGGAGCTCTAAATCACATATTACATCCCCTGTGTACGGCATTTGTTTCTAGTATTGACATTCTCCTACTATGAATATATTGTTGAGTCAGAAAATTGAAATATTGAAAATATTTAAAGCACAGAAGGTTGTTCTGTTGCTTTTTGTACATAACTCATTGTTAAACTTTTGAAAAAGGTACATGTTTCCGTCGGAATGACTGATTGCTGTTTGGATATAGTTCTGATGTCCCTATACTTATTTAGATTTTAGTTTACCAGTAATATGTATAATTATATTGGATTTTGGCTTTAGAAAACAATTATGCTTGAAATTTTATGTTTATAATATTATATTCGATGATTTTTTTGCAAAATGCCTAAAAAAATCTTTGTTCCATATGTTTAGCAAAAATGTTGAACCTTTTAAATTTATTGTTATATATATTAAATAAAAAATATATTTAAAAGTGCATAGTAAATTAAAAAGGCGCACGCCATTTTCCGCGCAGTGCGTCAAGGCTCCGGTGAGGCTTTGCGCCTTCTTGTGCCGTGCGCCATTAATAAGTATGAATATCCCCACATTCATAATGTGCTTGTTAACTTTGTTGATTTTTATTTTCTGATGTGCGTGTATGTGAGCCAACAGGACAAACAGAAAATCTAAATTGGTTATAATTTTCTGATTGTCTTATTTAGTGACTGTTGATTATACTGTATGTGATACTTAAACCTATTCTTATTTGGCTTTAGGATCTGAAATGTTTTATACACAGACGACCACCCTAATCATATTCGGTTAAAAAAAAAATATCCTAAGAATTCTCAGTTTATGTAATATAAACCTGTAGCTCAAGTTTCAAATTATTGTAGAAATAGAAACTTCACAATGAAGCAAGTATAACATAATTTGAGTAAATGTATTAACATAATTTGAGTAAATGTCAAAGTTTTCTAGCATCAACGGGCGAGGTTGGTTTATTTATTATTTTTGTAATTCCACGCTGTTGCATACAATCTACAGTAACCCTTACATTTTCATATAACTACTTTCCAGGTTCCAAAAAAAAGAAATACCTGTTACTGTTCTTAATCCTGATTGCAGTGGACTTAAATTTGCAGGCCTTAATACATTACTGGGTCAGGTGAACAGTCGACGTCAAAGGATGAGTTCAATATGTGGATGTTCTATAACGCCTAAGGATATTTCCGATATGAAGGATGCACCTGATCATCTCCTTGTTCTTGTTCACGGCATCCTGGCTAGGTAATTGACATTTAATCATTTAGCTTTTGTGCATGTTCTTGACATTGTATTGACTATGTAATTTGACCTCACGTCATGTCTATTATGCATATCAAGTATGGTGCAACATTGATACCACGCTGATTTCATCTTTTACCTGAGTTGAGTCACTGTTTGTATTTCATGTTATTTGCAAATTTCATGTATTCATCCATTTATATTTGTATCCCTTTCTTTCTTTCTTCCGTTTGTTTAATCCTCGCAACAGAATATTTTTATTTTAATTGTACTGATTTTCAGTCCTAGCGACTGGACGTATGCAGATGCCGAGTTAAAAAGACAGTTAGGTGGAAGTTTCTTGATCTATGGTATGCACATTCTTTATATGTTTCCTTCTGTTATCTTTTTTCCATTATATTACCAAAAGGTGGAATCCAGTGCACGAGGCTCCCGCACGATAGCTGGCTCTGAGAATTTCGATAATGTACGCAGTCTTTCTTTCACATTGAGGCTGTTTCCGGACTAGAACTTGGACGCCCAGATCACCATGCGAGTGACCTAACCGTTGCACCAAGGCTCCACCTCTTCCATCATATTACCACATATGCAAAATTAAAATATTATGCCGAGTCAAACTCTTAGAAATAAGTTTGCATTCTTCAAATATTAACATTTTGTTAAACGCATTCTGTACTAGCAAGTTCATCCAATAGCTATACTAAAACATTCGGTGGAATAGATGGAGCTGGGCGGCGCCTAGCAGATGAAGTATGTTAATCTAATTGGCTCTGATGCAGTAAACCCAGCTACAGATAGTTTGTTATATAGCTCATGTTGGTTCACTTTTCTGTGAAGGTTTTAAGAGTGGTTGAGCAGATGCAAAACTTAAAAAGAATATCGTTTCTAGCCCATTCTTTGGGTGGTTTGTTTGCAAGATACGCTATCTCCATCCTTTATTCATCTGATACAAGTATCCATCACAACTAATTAACTTTTATATTTTTCAATTCCAAAGTATCAGCAAAGCACCTTTTAAGTTGGGCTTTTTTTCTGGATAGGGACTATTGCGGGATTGGAGCCAGTTAACTTTATTACTTTGGCAACTCCACATCTTGGGGTTAGAGGAAAAAGGCAGGTAAGCATTAATTGTTTGGTTTTCCATGTGTTTTTGATTTTTTAGACGCATGCTGTGAAAAATTGTGGGATGTTTGTATCATGTAGACGGGTGTCAGGGTAGGCCTCATTAGGCCATGTGGATCCCACCCTAGTACCCCTCTCCTCACTTGTTGAAATTCACATATTTCGATTGAGGTATAACGTTTACCATTCCCATCTTTTTAACACTAGCACTCATACGTAATTTGTGAGGTAGGAATGCAGTAAGTTTCATAAACTGTGGGATGTTTGTATCATGTTGACAGGGGTGTCAGGGTAGGCCTCATTAGGCCATGTGGATCCCATCCTAGTACCCCTCTCCGCACAAGTTGAAATTCACATATTTCCATGGAGGTATAATGTTTACCATTCCCATCTTTTTAACACTAGTACTCAATCGTAATTTGTGAGGTAGGAATGCAATAAGTTTCATCTTGTTAAGATTGTGGCGAAGGAAAGACATAAGAATATAATATGATTTTGTTGACATGGTGCTGGATTCAACCGTTCTCAAATTTGTGTCACTATATGGCCACATAAATCTTAACTGTTATATTTCAATTAAAAATAATAATCAATATTAAATAAAACAATATTCAATGGTTGAGATCATGAACGCACCTAATTGGGGATAGTGAAAGTCGTGGATCGTATAACTAATACACACTAGAGGAGGATGAATTACGTGTTATGGATTTTATGTTACTTTTAAAACAATTTAAATGTTGGGATGCTAATTTAACAAAGTTACATAGGATATAGATTACGCAAGCAGAAATATTATTAATGAACAAGTACACAATGGATAATATGAACTCAGAACACAATGACTTTATACTGGTTATGTTACTCCGTTAATGGCATACATCCAATCTGGTAGCAAACCTGTATAGATTTCCACTAACTTTCCCTTGCCTTGGTCAACAATAAGGGTTTACACCAGTAATCTTCCCCCCACAAGTTGAGAGCAAATCTCCATGTCTCCTCAACTTAATCTACACTTCTACCAGTTTAATTTCGCCTAAAATTGTACCCAGTACTACGATCCCTTACCCAACAATGAATTGATGTGTCTTGTATTCGATTTGGTTTAAAAGCAAATGTTTTTGAAGATGATTTGAATGAGGAACAAACAAAGGATTATTAAAGCGAACTATGTAGAAAATGGAGTGAAGAGTGCTCTTGATTTTATTATTATTTTTTAAAATAATTTTTTGGTAAGAAGATGAAGTCCAAAGAGTAAAAAAAAAATAAAAAAAATAAAAAATAAAAAACCTTGATTCCATGAAATTATAATTTTTTAGAGAAGTCAAAAGTTGAGTTCTGTTTCATCTGTCCCTTCTATATATAGTAGTTAGCATGACCAAAAAAAATCAACCCAGAAGACTTCTTTTTCAATTTGATATAAATTTTATAAATTAATAGGCATTTTGTACGTCGGAGTGAAACCTTTGTCTTGCAAAAATATAAAAACCGTGTTTCTTTTTTCTTTCACAAATGTGTATATCATGTAACGGTGAAGGATTGCAAAAAATTCAGCCCAAAAGAAACATTTTTCGGTTTTAAAATATTTTCTAAGACTAGAAAACACTTTGGACAGAAATAGGAATTTGGGCGAAATATATCTAGTCTACAGAAATCATATAATTTTTTTTGAAAATGTAGAAGTTGGTTTTCCTATTTAATTTGTGTCCAGCATGTAGTGATGAATGATCATAAGATATTTCAAGGCAAAAGACATAATTTTGCATTTTAAATGGTTTTTGAATATGAAGAGACTTTAGATTGGCTAATACAAGAGGTAGGTTAAACAGTTGAAAATTTTGTTTTGTATTTTTCTAAAACTAAAAAAAAAAAAAACAATGTAAAAACAAGAAAAATTACAATATTTTCTGAATATCATAAAAAAAATTCATGAGTGTGCGTGTTATTGTAAGGTTAATCATCATTTTAAAGACACAAATTGATAAATGCTTACTTGTAGATATCACAAAGTGTCTTTCATCATTCATGATACGTTTTATCTTTGAAGCTTGTACATTAGCTGAATGATGCTTGGATCCAACTACACAGACTTATAAAACAAGTTAGTTAACATATGTGAATTGTTGCTGCCATCAAAGGCTGCCATAGTTATGAAAGCCACAACATGGTGCAAGGCGACGATTGCGCCTTTTGGTCCCATGATGCGACATATATGGTGCATGGTGCAAGAAAGACGATCTTTTGGTTTTTTTTTGTTTTTTTTTTTTGCCTTTTTCTTTATTTTCTTTACTTTTTCACGATCTAAAATGCTTAAAAATTAGTATTCATCTTTGACTGTGGTTACAAATTTATTTATTTATTTAGATTCTAAAGGATGTTTTTTTTTAAATTCTCTTTGCTTGAAGACAGACACATGTAATTATTGATGTATAGAAAGTACTTTTATGTAATATTTTATAGCTGTAAACTTGTAACATAGCATTGATCTTGAATGCTTAAACTAACATTGATGTTTGAATGTGTTATATATTTATTCATAGGACAATGAATTAACATATAATCTAAATTGTAGAGTTTTGTATTGCGATGCAATTCAACATATACTAAATAACAATTGAAAATTTTATAAAGTTAAAAAAGTACAATATAAAATAAATACACGTAAACAAAACAAAATAAATGTACCAAAATAACACTACACAAGACGAAATATAATGAAATATCATCTCTTCATTTTTCTCACTAAAGGCTTACAAAATCAACTGTATGCTTATAATTTGGTTTACTTAAAATTATAAGTAAAAAATATTATATAAATTAAATTCATGCAACATAAATAAAATAAATTTTCCAAAATAACACCACACAAAATGAAATATAATGAGTATTTCATATCTCTTAATTTTTTACTCACTTAAGACTTGCAAAATTAACTATAAGCTTATAATTGAGGTTTAACTGTTAAACAACACCTATAAGCTTTTAATTCAAAGTATAATTTTAAACAAAGGATTAAACATCAAACAATGTAATTTTGATCAAATGATATTCTATGCTTATTAAATTATTTTTGGTGATGTTGTTGAGAAATGATTAACAAAAATATAAATAGTATTTGTCTTATTTAACTAAGTGTGGTTTATAATTTATTTTACTACAAGCCCAATAAATCAAAAAGGTGTGCGCCGTTTGCTATGACATACGCCAATGCTCTAGAAAGGTTATGCACTTTTTTGCACCGTTAATATCAATGGAACTTTTATTATAATTATTTAATTTTTTGAAAATAGTTTATGATATAATGCATGTTATACATATGTTTTTTCACTAATCTAAGTTATCAACAATCACTCAAAATTACAATGCTATCAATATGATCTCACAATAATAGACTTCGTATAAATTTATATTGGGTTCTTTATTAATGACGTATAAGAACCAAATCGAGAGTGTGTGTGTGTCTATGTATATATGTGTGTGTGTCTATATATATATATAGAGAGAGAGAGAGCATTTCGATTTGATTCTTATACGTCATTAATAAAGAACCCAATATATACATACATAAAATAAGGAAAAATAAAAGTCGAAAGAATACACCAATAATATTGGTTTTGGTATGTGTAAGTATTATTTCTCTAGCTCTACACCGATCATCCCGATAGAATTTCCACTACATTCTCTTATGTGAATGGTAAGAATGTTCCTGTACATTGTATTCTTCTTCAAAACAAGATAAAGCATACAATTTCAATTAAGTTATCAATTCTTCTAATACAATTTGAAAATGAAATATTAGAACTCCTATAACATTGTATTCTTCTTCAAAACAAGATAAATCATCCGATTTCAATGAGATTAACAACCATTCTAATACAATTTGATGAAATGTGGAGTGCGAGGAATCAAAAATAGAAAATCAAGAATGATTAAAAACTTGATTTGAAATATCTAGATTAGAATGTTTATGATAAATGTGAATTCGGTTTGGTGACCATGTACCGTACCGATATGTTTGGTTAAAAAAAAATACTGTACCATTACTTAACAAAGCAATCAATAAAAATTTTGGTTTGTGGTTGGTAATGATCAATAATGGTTGGTTGTGGACCTTTACTGCTTACAATTATAATATATTAGTTTTTATTATTTCATATATAAAAAATTAACGCTAAAAATCATTATTTTTAAATATACGGTTATGTATCTATTTAGTTTTATTTTTTGTAGCTAAACACACATGAAAAATTGTTGGGAAAATGTTAAATATCATACGGTTTACTGGGGTTTTTTCAATTTTATGTTAAGAATAATGTTCAATCAAACATCATCATAATTTCTATCTAGATATTTCATTTGATCATTACACTTCTTAATTTAAACTGTATGAAACTAAAGAAGAAACATTACAATATAAAAAAATGACATTCGTTAGCATGTGCAATTTGATCCCAATGGTTGGTCCTTAGAAAGCCAAATCCAAGTAGAATTTGTTTTTCCCTTATCATTTTGTAGGTAAATGCATATTATAAATAAAATCGTTTAACGTGCGTACGTATACACATCCATCCCTCCCCCCTCCAAAACACACACATGATGTATAATCCTTCATTTTTGGCTCCTCCATAGCCCAAACCCACCCCCCCCCCCCCCCCAAAAAAAAAAGAAAACCAAAACACCCATGTAGACCCTTGGATATAAATGATCAATGCTTGGATTTAGGGAGATTATTTTGTTATTTTTCTCCATCTTACATCATTATTAAACCCATCTATTAATTTGTTATATTTAATGATGATATTGTGGGGCTATGAAGGGGATAAAAGTCAAGGGTTATGGATATGTTCTCGTATATATTTATGTTTGTGTCTGTGTCTATATGCATATACATAATTTCATAATTTTTGTTATTTTAGATTGGTTTCTGATCGGCAGGATTATTATTTTTGTTGCAATATATTTTTCTATTGGATCATTTTGCACCATGATATTATTTCAAAATTTCATGTATTTTTTTGGGGTATTTTCTTTTGTGTTCTATTTGTGGGTTACTCAAAATGAATTTGTGTTTTAATTTTGATTTATAATTGAACATATATCCCATTTTTTCATAACAAAAGTTTCCTTTTTTTATGATGAATGGATGTGGTCGGCAATGTTCATTTGGCTCTTGAATTTCTATTATCTACTTAGTAGCAGAGCAACCTTCATTTTTCATGACGTCGGGAAATCAATGCTATTAAAGGGAAATGAATGCAATTAAGCAAAGATGCATAACTTCTAGCAATACATCCCTTAATATTAATATGTTTGTCAAAGTTATGCATGCATAAGTATATGATATGCTTTCTAGTATTAGAGTTTATCATCCTTGTCTTCTTCCTATTTCATCTCAGCTCATCAAGGAGTTCCACTTATAACTGCTCAAGAAGATCAGAATATGCTGTAGCATTTATTTTTAGTTACAACCCTATGAGAGAATGTTCAATATTTGACTTGTCAATTCACTTAATTCGAAGATTTTTGTTTCTTTAAAAAAAATTAATTAGTATTTTAGAAAGATTGAAATGATGTTTTACTTCCTTTAGTTGCAACTGAATTCTCAATTGATGTAAATTAATTCTTATTTGTCATTAACGAGAATTAGTTCCAGATAATTCTCCAAGTTAAGTTGAATCAAATTAAGCTAAATTAATTGTAATTAGTCATAATTAGTTGTAACAGAATATGATATACCAACCCAAATAAACTAAATTAATTGTGATTAGTTATAATTAGTTGTAACAGAATATGAAAAAGAGAGCGGGAACAATAATTTAGAATTACATATACCAACCCAAATGTTTCTTGATTTAGAATTACATATCCATATATAGTTATATACACATATATTGTATGTTAAGGGGGGACATTAGGATCATTCCTAAAGGAGAGCAGGGACAATAATCAAGAGAATACAGAAAAAGAGAGTTGACTACACTTTCATATGTAAAGCATGGTGATAGGTTTCAAATTATGTCACAAAGTTGGACAAAAATATGAACCCCGCGACAATTATTTTCTTAACTTGTTGAACAAGAAACATGGTTGGTAGTGGGTTCTTAGAGTAATGTGTGCGTAAAGTTCTTTCATTTTCTTTCACTATTTCGAATTAGGTATTATATGTGTATGTATGTGTGTTCGTGATTTTAAAATAAAGCGAGTTGCTTTTACATACATCCAAAGGACGTTCTTATGTAGTGGGGAGTGTGTGTGTGAAGATTTCAAATGTGAAGGACCAATATTTTTATAGTCTTACCAAAGTCCTGCAAATTTGTAGAAAACTTGAAAGCGTTTGTTTGATTATCTCTTGTCACGGTCAGAAATTTAGAGACAACAAGCATGTGTGTGATTACGAGAAACTGATGTATACAACTTGTGGTGTGTTTGCATACAATTTTGATTAGAGGTTGGATGTTGTGACGTTCGTGGACAAAAATTCAATTAAAGTTTGGGTAAGAAATAATGTGTAATGTGTATTATTGGACGTACCAATTACGTCTTAACTCATTCCCGCCAACCACTTTTTGGTTAACGTTTGCGGCATCCGTGAACAGGACCTTGATTCTTGTGAAACAAAAACGTTTCATGTATCCATTTTTGTACATCAAGGCATGTTTACATGATTCTACATGTGATTTAATATTCGATGCTTTATCATTAACTTTTAACTTATTTGTAAATGTAAATATATCCTATTCTAAACTTGTCATTTTGAGCTTTTGAAGACGATAAATTATTTGATCCTTCTTCACTTTTGTTAAACTTAACAATGTTACTACTTATTTTCTCATATTTTTTTTAAAGGATTTGATGTCATACTTTAATCAGAAATATCTCTACTATTAATAATGATAATTCAATCCATTAGTTTCAACCGTGTCTTTTTAAAATTTTCAAAATGCCATTTACCGCATTGAAGGTTTAAAACATAACCATCATCTTTAACTAACGTGCGCTCAACTTAACTTCAATTACCCTCCCTATCTCATCACAATTTTATAGGCTCTGCACAACAAGACAACTGACTACTTCCTCTTTTAGCTTATATTTACTAACAATTGAGATACTTTTGGTGATGTGGGACTAATTATAATTAATGTTTGCACATCCTAAGTAATTGCTGAAGAAGAATCAATACCAATGAACATAGAAATCAAACAATTTTCTAGCCGCCGGAATTAGTTTTTGTATGTTAGGTTGATGTTCAGGTTATCCACCTGAGGCATATTCGAGCATTTACTTCAGATAATATTGAGTGTCCAGAACTGTTACTAAATATTGATTTAATTGGACCTGAAGTAACCTGGAGCCAATATGCAAACTAAATTGTATTTTTCATGTGATTATTTGAAGTAACGGTAATATTCCACGATAATATTTGAAATTGTGTTGAGTCCTAAGTTTTAGATTGTCCAACTTCTCTACTAAATGTGCATTTATATGCTTAAATCTTTTGATGACGGCAGCTAGATGTGAACAATGAAAATATAAAATGAACAAATGCTTAACTACACCAACTCAACACACCCAAATACTAACAATACACGCACTTATATAATACACTCACACTGTCACTCGCGTAGCACACACTTGAATATATACATGCACACTATCACACATGCGACACACACCTAAATAAACCCAGTACGGTAGCTCTACACACCTCACATACACAAAAACACATGCATATGTCCAATGCCCAAAGTACCCAGACCTGCAAATCGTATCATAAAATTAATTTTTTATCTACTTTGGTTTTATATAACAAAAATGCATGCAACTACAGTCTACAATTTAATTAGCTCATACTCAATCATAAAGCTTTAACTTCGCACCCGAATACACACATGTTTACTCATGCACACCCAATATTATCATCCGTGCATATTATATACACGCAAACACAGTTATAAATGAACATTGATACACTCATAACTGATCACATAATAATATGCACACGTGCACAAGCACCAGAAGCAAGTGCTCGGCATAGTAAGTACATACGAACGACTAGACCATAGGAGAAGTAAATATAGGAAATAGATGGTGCGGCATCAAGTGTGCGAAACAGCAACCGCACTTGCAAAATTCTCAGCATAGTTATATAATAATGAAACCAAGAAAAAACATGCAACAATATAACGCATATGTCTGTCTCTTCTCATCTCAACTTCTCTGCTATTAATAAAGAGAATTCAATCAACATGATTTACACGGTGTCTTTTTATTTCAAAATTACCTCCATTCGTTAATGGTACCTAACAACCATTTTCGTCTACCCACCAACAGTATTTTACTATCAATTTGTCATCGATGTCATCAACAAAACAACTTGAAATGAGTTGTGACTACAAAAACATTTGCACTTAAAGCATACATCCATCTAAGATAAACATCTTTTAGATGCACATACGTGCATTGTATACTAATATTAAAATAAAATCTCTTCCTTAACATTTCATTTTTTCATTTTCTCTAATGAAATAATTCATAGTGACTGAACATATTATCCGTTTTTCTTACATTTTCCATATGATGTGCATTTTATTAAAGGCGTATAATAATTCATCATATGAATAACTTTAGTTGTTAGGCGTTATCTTTTTTCATAAATTATGTTAATGATTATAATTTTAAAAACGTTGCACTGATGCCAAATGAAAATCGTGGATTATATGATTAACATAACAAAGTTATGTATGATGAAGATTATGCAAACACACAAAGGTTATCGATAACAAACTTCCTCTCAAGATGGGTTTACACCAACAAACTTCTTCTTACAAGCCAAGACATTTTCTTATATTCAATTAGGTAATCTACACAACACAAGATTTATGCATTGAATTGAAAAAGTACAATGAGCGTGTATCCTACATTGGATTGATGTGGGCTAGGCAAAAGATGGTATTTTTGAAGATTATTTGAATGAGGAACAAAGAAATAATTGTTAAAGAGAACTCTATAGAAATAGGAGTGAAGAGTGCTTTTGAATTTTTTTGCCATAGCACGATTAATCTTTGGGTTTGAAATTCAAGCTTATATACCTGGTATTGGCCTCTGCTAGAACATTTTGTAGTTTTAGTAAGAGAAAGGGTCAAGGATTTGCCCGATGTAAGATATCACATTGTTCAAGGAACCCTAGACGTTGTTGGAGTAAAAGATGATCAACCAGGGCGTGGACATATGCACACGTTTAAAGAAAATGAAAAAAATGCGAATATGGTGAATAGTAAAATTTCTTTTTGCCTAAGAAGATGGATTGAAAGAGTAAAAGGCTTTGATTCCATGAAATTTTCCTTTTAGAAAAGTCACAGGTTGATTTTTCTCTCACCAGTCCCTTTATAAATAGTAGTGAAGAAGTGAAAAAAAAATTAGTTCAAATACGCCTTTTTTATATCATATATGAACTCTTAAAATCAATGCACTTTCTAGGTGAGTGCACTTTCTAGGTGAGGACAGAGAGTCAGAGACCCTTCCCAACCATAAAGCAAAGTTTCCACTGATGGTATACTAAGTGTAAGCAAGCTCTAAGATCACATCTTTGGAATAAAGTCCAGCTGGAAAACAAGTGAAAATAATCTTGCAAAAAATATATAAAAATTTAAAAAATCAAAAGAATATTTTTTGCACAATAATGTCTATTATAAGAGGCGGTGCAAAAAATTTCACTTGAAAAGACACAATTTCTAAACTTTTTTTAAAGATGAATAACACTTTGGACTGAAATATTAATTTAAGTGAAATATATTGAGTCCTGCAAATAAAATTTCAAAAATTCAGAAGTTGGTTTTTCATTTTGTTTGTGCTTAATATATATTAGTGAATGATCATGGAAAATTTCAAAGCAAAATACACAATTTTGAATTTTAAGTTATTTTTTAAACCGAAGAGACTTTGTATTGGTTGTTACATAAAACAATTGGTCTGTATTTTCGTGACTGATAGCGCTATTTTATTTTTGAAGCTTCCATACTACTTGAATGATGTGTGTTGGCTCCTGAAATGTTGTCTACCATACAAACTGATTAAAAAAAATTATTTTAGCATATGCGAATGATTTTTTTGTCATCAAAATTGAATGGACCTAGTTTTTAATTGATAGAAGATCCAAGTTCCTTTTCTTGAGGCATATGGGAATCTGTTAATATTAAAGGATCATATAATTTTGTGTTTAGTGATGCTTCTGTAAAATCGAGCAAACATATCACTTAACAAACCGAGCAATTATAGTTATATAATTTTGTGTTTAGTGATGCTTCCAAATAATTCTCTTACCATTTCTCATTCGATTTCAAAACAACGTTCGATTAGATGGGGTGGATTTTGCACCACGTTGAGAGAGAAAAAACTCAGCATATCTTAATTAGCTGAAATGAAATTATCTTTAGTGTAACAACAACGTTCCACGCGAACGAGGTTGTTGAACCAACCTCGTCCGCCGCGAACGTGGTTGTGACAACAACCACGTGTTGATCGGACGAGGTTGGTTCAACAACCTTGTTCGCGTGGAACGTTGTTGTGTCGAGTGTCAGCAGATATCCATTACCTACTAAAGGGTATAATTGGAACAAAAAATGTAAGATTTTAACCTTTGTGTGAAGAGAAAATACTGGGGGGCTGATAGCCGGACCCTTATATTTATTTTTGATGATTGCAAACATTTTTCTTATCGAATGAAAAGAAATGAACACTAATTCACATAGATCATGGAATATATAACGGCTAAGTTTATATCCCTTAAAATTTCAGTAGTAAAATACACATATGAGGCTTATCTGTTCAGTCCACGTTTGAGTTCCAATCTTAAATACCTGTTTCGGTTAATTCTTTAATGATTTTCGTGCCTTAAACAGATCAAGTTGTAAAAATTTGAATAATTACTGCCGATCTTTTTTACTCTACAGCTTCCTTTTCTTTTTGGTGTACCTATCTTGGAAAAACTCGCTCCACCTATAGCACCCATATTAATTGGCAAAACTGGGCGTCAATTATTTCTTACAGATGGTAAACCAAGCAAGCCGCCACTTCTTCTAAGGATGGCATCAGATTATGAAGATCATATGTTCATGTGAGTAGCCATAACAGCATTTTTTTCATTACAGAAATTAGTATTGTGTTGATCTTAGGTATTACTTGGTAATGCCACATCAATGTTTTCACACTGATTATTAGGTTGAGCTCTAGGCACGACTTCATAAAAATACTTTGTTGAAAGGAAATAGAAGCGACCTATGCACAGTATCAAGGGTAGTTAACATTAACAAGACAAGCTCGGGCTGTTGCTTTCCCTTAATTTACACTGTACATACCAGAACATCCTTGTTATGTTTAGCAACCTTAACTCTGTCATATGCATGTTTGAAGTTGAACTAACAATTTTGTCAGATTCACGTTTGAAAATTGAAATAACAACTTTGTCTTGCTCTTTGGTAATGTGTACCCATATTGTGTAATTTCGGTTTGCTTTTAATGTGTGAGTTAAGTTAGTTTGCCATATTTTTATGGTAAAGGCTAAAATTTGAATGACCTGTAAGGTGTTTGACAAAATGTGTGAGAAGAATGATGTTTTTGAACCAAAATGTTGTTAATCTCTATTATAATATGTATATACCAAAATATTTGAACTGGAATTGATGCATACCAATATTGTGTAATCATAGTTTAATTTTAGTGCTTTCATTAAAAATAGTTTGCTATGTCTTTATGGTAAAGGCTAAAATTTGAATAACGTGCAAGAAGTTTAATAAAATGAGTGAGAAATTTTTTCTTTCTTGAACCAAAATTTGTTGTGGATATTTAGGTAATGAGAAGTTTGATGAGCAAGTGAATGTTATTTTGTTTAATACTAAAATCGGATATGCATCTCAATATTTGTACTGTTAAGTTTTGACAATTTTGAAGATTGCACATATATGCCTAGTATACAATCAATTCGAAAAAAGAAAAAAAATGTTTACCTTCCCTTGGTTAAATTCTATAAGTGCTCCTGCGTAGAACGAGCTTAATCAATCATGCTGAATTTTACTCTGTAATATTATGGTTATAATCAATTACACTTTGTGCAGATCTTCCCTTGCAGCTTTTAAAAGACGCTGCTTGTATGCCAATGTTTCCTATGATCGTATCCTTTCCAAAATATTGTTTAAACAATTTCTTATAGTCCTTTTTTGAGTATGAATACCTGTAAACTATAACAGACAATGTGAGTATACATACGTACAAGTATACTTAATATATAATAAAATACATACATATACACACACATATATATACATACATATACACATACACACACACACACACATATACATACATATACACATACATATACACACACACATACACACACACACACACACATATAATACACTCAAAAAGACACCGACAAAATACATCTATTAATTTATATGGTTTCAGTTCTTGTTTAAATAAATATTTACTTTTTGTTTATATATATTATTACAACTTTAATTCATCAACTTATTTAAAAAGACGATAAATGTTGTGAATTATAAATTATTATTATTAGTATAATAATAATAGTAATGTACATGCATGCATGCATGTATGCACAAAGAGAATACATATGAATGTTACTTTTTGTTAAAAATTAAATAACAACGAGAGAAGTGCATATAACTTGTTGGAAGGTAATTAGTACAGAGAGAGAGAAAAAAATAATGTAACCTAGCTATAGTATTTTTACTGTTTCAAATAGACTACATCGTTTGGAAGGAGTTCCATTTATTAATGATGGAGATGGATTAATTTCAACGGTTCCTTTTTTCCTCCTTTCCAATTTTGATTTCTTCACTTTTTATAAGATATGGTTGGATGGCGCACTTCTTCGATAAGAAGAGAAACAGAGCTTGTCAAGGTACTTTATATTTCTTATTTTTAAGTATTATGTAAAATCAATATGACCAGAGTTGACTCAATTTATGGTGCAAGCTTTCCGATAATCACCAGACTACAGTTTCCGTTTATTTAAAAGAAAAAAAAAAGAAAAAAAAAGCGGCCAGTTGGCTATAAATTTGGTCAGGGCTAGAAATTTTCTTAAACATGCTACTGACTACAGTGAATTTATTGTATTTACATCACCCGTTAAAGAGTTACCGTATGTTAGTGCATTGTACGTCGATACATAATGTTTTAAGTTGCATTATCGCTAAATGTTAGGGAGGTATCTCAGTTATACATATACGTATATGTGACTACGGTAAAATGATATTCCAGTTTTCCATGTCGTGAATTATGCAAATATGTTATATATGTATCAGGTATTTAGGGATATTGCATTAATGGATAATGCTTACTAATGCCTTAAAACTGCTTTATTGATAAATGATCAAAAAATATTTCATTTTAGAAAATTTCTTTTGTTTTCTTCTTCTTTTGATAATCCTACGTTTTCTTTTGTCAATTGTCTCAATTCTGCAAATATGTTGTATTTATCTGAACCAAAATGTATGCTTTTGATATTGTCACTTTTAGATTATTCTTACCAGTCCTTGCTGTAAGTCTGTGGAACTGCAAATTGTAGATTATTTCAACTGGTCACTAATTCTATTTTTATGGATACAAATAGTTGTTTCAAATTTTTCGTGCTTATACAGCCATACTTATCAGCAATAAATAGTAAATACTGTTAAATATTCTTGATGGCTAATTTCTCACTTTTTTGTGTTAAAAAGAAGGAAAAAAAAAAATCTTAGAATATATTAATGAACTGCGTATCTGCTTCCTGGATGACTATTTTTAAAAAATATAAATCAGTTTGCTGAAATTGTAGTGCAACTGTGAGCAACTAACTTTACAAGATGTTTTATCATTTTCTCATTTTTTTGACTACTGTATAAAAATTTATGTGGTTTAATTTGGTGACTTGGAGCATTTGTAGTGGATGTGTTATTAATAAACGAGTTTGGTAGTAACACAGGGGTTAAATTTAACATTGAAGATATTAGTGCACTTCGTAACATAGTTTATTTTTGTCCACTGGTATTCTCTTTGTTAACTATGAATGTCATTTAACTAGAGAAGTAGACCCATTTTATTAGTTTAAACTGTTTTGCATCAAAATAATTTTGTCCCAGCACTAGGCATGTCAATGTCAATGGATATCCGAAAAATTTGAAATCCTTTCAGGTCTGTATTCGAAAATGCGAATAATTATCCTATATCCGAAAAGCGGATGCGGACATGAGTGTATCTGCATCTGAAAAATATCCGTTCGAATCGAAATTAAGTACTTTTTTATAACTATATTATAATTTGAAATTAACACTATAATAAATTAAAATTTGCTACCCATTTCAACATTATTTGTAAAGTTGTTTTTCATTTTACTATTGGATCACCATGAAACAATAGTAAGGCTTATGATAAACTTAACAGTTTAAACCTAATTTATAGAGTCTAAATTATTCAGCCGCCTCCATTTTCACAATTTCACTTTCACCTTTCTATTTCCTCCATCGTACTCAAATCCTAACTCAACATAATAAAAAAAACTTTCTATTTATTAAGGTGCATGCTTGTTCTTTATTTTTTGCTACGTTCATTCAAATTGTAATATTGTATGAACTAATTACTTATGCATGTGGTCATAACTCATTACAATATTTTGTGGATTCTTTTTTTTTTTTTTTTACTTGAAAAATTGAAGTACGGTAGTTTATTAATTTTTATGTTCGATTGTTAATTGAATACCTCATGAATTGTGATGTTTTTGTTTTAAAATTTTAATATAAAAATACAATTCAGTTTTCGGATATGGATTTTTTGGATTTTTTTGGATATCTGAAAACATCCGCATCCTCTTTTCGGATGCGGATATTTTCGAGTATCTGGTAAAAATCCACGGATGTGGATACAGATTTAAATTTTGAGATATAGATGCGGATGCAGATTTTAATTTTGGGATGCGGATGTGGATTAAGCGATATCCTCGTCCGTTGACAGCCTCCCACTTCATTGTTAAAATACAATACAATGGAGTTTAGCTAGTTTAATTTATCTAGTCCAGTGTAGACAAATGGTAGTAGCTATATATTAGGCATATGAAACTGAAATGTAATTCATGGATACTTTTTGATTTACGAGGCAACATTTAGCTGGTGTAATTTAGCTACTCCATTAGTGATGCTCTTATAGCCCTCTGCAAACTGCTAAAGGCATGTTTCAGTTTGGGTTGATTCCTTTGCAAATGCAATTCAAACCCCACTTCATCAACAAACCCTTGAGTAATTCTCATTTTTACTATTTTCCAGCCCCCTCTTCGTTCATTGGATGGCTACAAACATATAGTTGATGTACAGTATTGTCCACCGGTACAGTCCGATGGTCCTCATTTCCCTCCTGATGCTTCCAAAGCCAAAGCTGCTGCCCAAAATATGCCAAATGCACAGAATACAACAGAGTATCATGATATCATGGAAGGTACATAATTACACGTGCAACAATTTTGATTTTGGGTAACCTAAATAATTCCTTTGAGAGTACGTTCAAGGTCATATTGTGATTTCTTTGCGTTTTATGCAAATGTGATGTCCCAAACCAAGTAATAAGCATGAGACTGATCTGAAAGCATAACCTGCTGTAATTTTTTTTATTTTTTTTTTTTTGGAACTTGAACTACCGAAGCCATCTGGCATTCAAGTAAGATTGGAAAAGAGAAAATGTAGTAAAAAGATACCACTGTATGGGGTGAAATATATAGACATATAGGGGTTATGCTGGAGTCGATGAAATAGAATGTTTTATGCAACGAACTCTGTGCATCAATTAACAGTTTTAAGTTGATTCCAGAGGAAATGATACGCGGACTACAGAGGGTAGGATGGAAAAAGGTTGATGTTAGTTTCCATTCAGCATTTTGGCCCTTTTTTGCACATAACAATATACATGTAAGTATTGTTTGGTCATGTATAATTAAGCTTTTTCAGTCGTGTCGCTTCTTGTAAAAAGATGCCCATATTTCAGGTGAAGAGCGAAAGGCTTCATAACGCCGGTGCTAGTGTGATTGCACACGTTGCTGATTGTCTGAAGCAGCATGAAGCACGACCAGCTATAGCTGCAAGCCTCTAGATAATATAGTTTCACTTGTCACCTGTGATGAATAAATGCTGAAATGGTTAGAAACTTCGCATCATTGTATACGTCTTGTTTCACTCAATAACAATTTTGCTATGCGCATATTACTTCTATTTTCAAGAGCAAGTAGAATGGTATACTAGTGTAGGTGTATTTTGCAGAGTGTAGGATGGAAAATTTTCTAGGTCCGCCTAATAATTTGGATAGCCTTCTTGAATACCATATTCTCTATGTGCCTTTCTTACTCTATATGTGTTGCAAACTAGTAACATATCACAAGAGTGTATATTCATAGAATACTTACTGGTGTTTATCGTGCAAGTCTTGTGATAATTTGAGATTTGAGTTAAAATATTTGGGACCAAAAAAGCTGTAGCTTTTCATCTCGATATTCTGCCCTCGGATATAAACATGCAAGACGTTTTTGAAACACTTGACTTGGCGTACTTGGGATACTTAAATATGTAGATTAAGATGGTCAAGTCTGACTGCCAATATAGATAATAATGGTACTATATATTTGGTATCATTAAAAATGTTCCGTACCTATTTTCATTTGCTAGGTAGGTGGTACACCAAGTCATAACTCACCAACCTTACTCCCACATGAGCTCAACGCTCAGTTGACAAGTTGATCAGGTAATGGAATGCATATACAATGTACCATTCCCTATCAATTTATTTGATTATTTCAAAATTTGGTAGCCAAGTACTAGAATTCCTGTTAAATAGTTAACTATTATGTAAAACATGGTGACTCTTGGGCCACCAACCTTTGATTTTGACATACTGAAGACTACAAACCTTTCTTTATTGTGATAAATTTGTTGAAGAGGTTAAATGAAAACAAGGTCAATCTTTTTAACAGGAGGTTGATTCCACATCAAATGAGGAAATATGCGTAATCGGGGCTAAAATGTCTTTTGTTGAAGTGAATCAAGCGAAACGTTTATGGATAATCTAGTAGAACTGCGAATGAAGGTCCCATCGGCAACATTTTAATTATAGAGTAGTGCTAAATGCACTTAAAACAATACTCGTTTTTATCGATCTTTAAATACAGAACTGAACAGGGTTCTTCTTACCTAGTTCAGTTGAACATATTGCCGATTAACAACGTAAAACCATTCAACAATATGTTGTTCATCAAAAAAATTAAATGGCAATATAACGTGTGGGCAAAATATTCAATTGGCAGCATTGTGCCGTACAACAAAGTTATAGGTAACACGATTTAAGCACATTGGGTAATATGAAAGTAGTAACAAAATAAACGTGAATAAATAGAAGAAGAGTAAAATGAATGGGTGCATTTACCACCATTCCAATTAAATGACCGATGATTGGATTGAATTTTGCAATATTTCTCTCCATCAATACGTAGACCAGTGTGAAGGGCTGTAAGAGCATTTCCAACAGAAGTGCAATTGCTTGCTACATTTTAAAGAGTTACAGGATGTAACCTAGCATTTCCTTCTACGACAATTCGAATTGGGTTCTTGCTCAACAGACATCTGAGCTTAGGTACTTGGGGACGATGTTCCTCATTTTCCACTCTTTAAATTTTCTGCTTTTAGCCTTTTTATTTAGAAAGAAAGATGGAAATATCGTCCCAACCGTTCAAAGTTGCAAGACGAATTGTTCGTTATACAAAGGATGCTGATGTTGGTTCAAAACACAACGTTTCAAATGTCGATGCGATCGCAAATAAGTGACGTGGTGGATCAAACATTGGTCGTCGTTATGTCAATCGTCATTATTTCACATGTAATGATAGATTGATGGAAGATTACTTTGGTTTAAATCCTAATTGCACAATGATGTTTTTGAAAGAAGATTTTGAATGAGACGACAATTATTCCTTGGGATCTTGTGAAATAATATGATAGTTACTTTGTCTTCAATCCAATGCGTCCCGTACTCAGGAATTGACCAATCACTAAAAAATGACTGCTTCAATGAGAATGCTGGCTTATGCTAGCCCTGTTGACTCTCTTGATAAAAATTTGCGCTTAGCAAAAAGGTACGGTACTCGAAGCTTTGCACCATTTCTATCAAGCATCCGTCTACATTTATAGTAATCAATACTTAGAGAGATCAAATGAAGTTGATGTGGCAAAAATAGTGGAGATGCATGGTAATAGAGAATGACCATAAATGTTAGGTAGTATAGACTATATGTATTGCGAATGGAAGAACAGTCCAATGACGTATGCAGTAGCTTATCAAGATACGTCACGTAGATTAACAATTATTTTTAAAGCAGTGGCTTCATATGACATGAATTGACATTCTTTTTACGGGATGCTAGAATCCAATAATCAGCTTAATGTAGTCGAATGATTTATTTTATTTAACGATTTAACGAATGGTAGATCAACTTCATGAGTATTATCTACGTGATTGTATATATTTTAAATGGAATACCATTGTTAAAACAATTCTTAATGCAACAAGCAACAAACAAGCGAAGTTTGCGGCATATAGAAAGAACATTTGGTGTCCTTCATCCAAAATTTGCAATAGTCAATAATTCCTATAGACTATGGTCACCCAATAAAATGACAAAAATTATGAATACTTGTATACTTTTATACAACATGATACTCGAAGATGAGAAAAATATGGAAGAGGACTTCGACTACCAGGGTGTTTAGACTACACCAGATATATGACATGAAGATGTGATAGAAAATACACAAGATTGACTGGTTTCATGTTTCTTAACAAATGGCACATCGTATTGTTCAGCTTCACTGTAGACTTTCAAAATGATCTAATAAATCGTATTTAGAACTTTTGTAGCGAGCAGTGGAAAATGTTATTGTTGAAGAACATTGTTGTTGTAGTAGAAGATTGTTGTTATTATAGCAAATTATTATTGTGGTAATTTATTTTTACTATACTACAAGTTATTAATGTTATCGCGATTTATTTATATTTCATTTGTTGTGTTAAAAAGAAAAACATGGTCGATTAATTTAATTTGAAAGTAAAAAACGTTACGTCATTAACTCAAAATCAAAAGATACGATAGTTCTAAAGTTACAGATAATACTATTGTCAAAATTTACACAAAAATTATTTTCTTGTACAATTAATTGTGACAAACCTTATAAAATTATTTTTACATCCAAATATTTTTTTTTAAAAAAATAGTGCTTTATGTAATTAATGGTGTAACTTGAAGTATTTAAATAAAAATAAGGATTTCATGTTGAAAAATAATTTTAAACGGCAAAAATCTCTTTTATGCATTGATAAAATATTTTGTTAAAAATAAAGCGTGTTAGTGTTATTTTATAAAGTTGAAATTATGTAAATATAAGTTGTTTTGTTTAAAATGTAAGTGTTTTGGTGTATTAGTGATAATTAGTGTATTAATCAAATTATTTTCTTATTGGGTTTAAGCCCAATTACAATCTTACCTAAGAGAAGCTTCTTCTCCTCAAACTAACTTTTGTACGTACTGTAAAACTTACAACCAGAAGAAAACTAGGAGAAAGCTTTCTCTTTCAAAACCTAAGCTCCAAATCTCCAAATCTCTTCAATTTTTTTGTTGTTGCTAATCAAATTAAAGCTATTTTACACAGGTAATCACTACATAAACAATTCTTTTCCATCAATTTCTCATTTTGAGAAAGTTGATTGTATGTAATTTGAATTTTTGGGTTTGCATGTCCTTGTACTACTGTTTTACAGGTTATTGAAGCTCCCTCTAGCCAAAAGCCTTCAACTTTTTCTAAGTTTGCACAAATTTAATCTTCATTTTGCTCAGGTGAGTGCTAAACTCACAAATATCTAGCTGAGGCTTCGGCCGTTTGAGTTTAGCACGTGCAACATTGCTTCGGCATCACAATCGGGGATTTGGCCAATCCGTATTTTTCGAGTTTTCGGTTTTATTGTGATTTCACCTTTTTAAGATGTTTTATTACATCGATAGCCTAGTGCTATATGAGATGTTATATATATGGTGATTTCAATTGGAATGTTTTGAACTCTTATCGAGTTCCTTGAGTTATGAGTTTGGATATTTTCAGGATTTTATGGGATATCCTTGGTTTTGCCATTTTGGCGAGTTGAGATTGAGATTTATATACATTTATACCGATGAGATGAGGTATAATTGAATTTGGAGATTCATCTTTAATTTAGTTTTGGATCATCCTATTTGAATATGTTTTATGTTTGCCATTTTTGCAAGAGTTTGTATTGATGTTTCTCCTTTTGAGGAGATACGATTCATGGAACCATGTCGACATTTTGGGATATCGACGATGATATGGGGCACTTGTGTTTGATTTGAGTATTGAGTTTGAGTTACCTCCTTCGAGGTATTTGTTCACTTAAGTAGCGTTTGTTACTTAAGTGTTGAGCTTATGAGTTTATCGATTCATTCTTCTCTTTCGAGAAGAAGTATCTTCATGTTTATTCTGCTTCATATTACCGATATTGACTAATTTATGTAGCTAGACTGACCCGTGTATTTATACTCGGGTCAGACCGAGTTGTTTCAGGTATCATCTATTGGACTTAGCTTGAAGTTGATGTTGGATATCATCTCTCCTTTCCCTTGAGTAATTTTTGTTCTTCCGCATACTCTGATGTATTGGATTCAATGTATAAGGTGTAGTCGAGTACCACCTTTATTGTATTCATATTATATTGTACTAAACATGTATCAGCGTATATGTATATATATGATGTTGATTACTGTTTTGTGATGTGCTTTACATTTAGTTATTGTATTTTGTTCTGATAGATCCATTAGCCACCTATAGTTTTGGATTAAGCATTTACTGTGTATGTCGATCCATTGAGATAGAAAAAAAAATCATATTGCATTTATCGACGTATTCAGTAGATGTTTAAGACAAAGTTATAGATGGTCGCCCTTAACCAGCCCTATTCTCTGCTTTAGTAGACGGAATTACACGTTAATTCTCTTTACTAAGGTGGGTCTCGGGGTGACTCCTATGTGTCATAATTTTATTTCTTCTCATTTTCACATAAGCTAATTGTTGTTCAGTCAAATTTGATGTGTTAATAGCATTAGTGCATCTCGTCTCTTTGTGTATTTCCAACAATAAGCCGTTCCAACTTCATCATTTTTTCTTGACGTTGAGCAACTCAAAGTTTGATCTTTCGACCATGACTCTTTTTAAATGTCTGTAAAAGAGTTTCTATTCTGGTCTATGATACATCGACGACTTGCTTCCTCTTTGTTTCTTCGGATCCTAAAGCCTAACAAAATCATCTTCATTCGGAATTGGATGGTCTTCCAAATTCTAACAATTTCTTTGCGCTTTACTCCTTGATCTGTTTGATTGTACTCCTTAAACAATATTTTGAAGTGATGTTTTCCATTTGCATGCTTAACAAGCATGTCATGAACATGCATGAACTAATAAAAATGGAATGCATTTTATTCTAGAGAACGTTGACTTTTTTAAGAGTTCATTTGTGGTGCCATCCAAAAAAAAGTGAAATGAAATATTCAAAAATCGATAAAATATCTTATAAACATATGCATATTAGCTAAGTTTACCAAATGCACTTCGTCTCCAAAACCGTTAAAGTTCGTCTGATTTAACTTAACATTTGAGAATCGAACATCTGTTTTTGATGATTATTTTTTTCAAATATTCCTCTAGTCGATGTAAGCGATCTTTTTCGATCAAAGTACTTTCGATTATAACAATTTGTAAGTTTGTTGCAGAGACTATTACCACTTTGATCGGTATCTCAGATCGAAGCAGTTGAGGGTGTACGCTAATGATAATCTTCGTTCATTGTCCAAATAGTACTGGTGAGCGTCTCTCTAATTGGAACTGTGGTGTTTTCAAAATCAAACATCTCTAAACTACATCTAGTAGCATTAATGTCAAAATCACAAAACTTTTGCCGAAGAGAAGTGGAAGTATTTTTGTGTAGTAGAATATAGCGAATGAAGTAGATTATTGTAGTGAAAAATTGACATTTGTGTATGATTATAAAGGAGGGGGAAAAACGTTGAGGAAGCAGCTGGAAATTATTCATCATTGAACGTGTTTTTAACAAATGTCCAATAAATAGATGCTTGTTGAACAAACGTCTAAAACCAGACGCGTGTTCAACAAGCGTCTGTTTTTTGGACGTCTCTTGAACAGACGTCTAATACAATTATAGACTTTGAACTAAGTTGACGAATTTGTAACCGATTACAAAATGTATAAGCATGTTGAAGTAAGATTTAAGGTTACATATTACATTTTGGAGCATGTAAACTAATGTTGGAGATGCTCTAAATAAATACCTACTCATAAAGGAATAAAGCTCCATTTTCAAATCGCTTTTCCTTACATTTGGTTATTCTATGCATGTCTAGATGGATTTTATCCAAAAAAATTATTCACGACGTAGGTGAGACATTACATTTATTATTACTACTTTCAACTGTAACCACGATCTTTGTTGATTGTTATAAATCTTCTCACTGTTGCTGCAACCGTTTATGATGCTTTTCCACTATTTTTTAACTTGAAACTCTTTACGAATATTATCAGTTACTTACATTACAGTTAACAAATAACTGCAGTTTTAATTCTTTTGATGAAATGCATTGTTTACAAAATAAAACATTTATGCACGTGCTAGTAGGGCATAAAAGCATAATATAGGTCAAAACACTCAATTGCATTTTTTTCGTAAAATACCATATAAAGAGATCATGCAAGGTTAGCATGGGTTACCGTGTGGTTACCAAAATTCGTAACCATTGCGGTAATCAGTTATTGTAGCAGTTGCTAATTGTATGAATGGTTTAACGATTGATGTTACAACTCTAACAGCTCCGTAACACCAGTACAATCAACTGTACTGCCATTGTTATATCTAATTATGGACAATACAACTTTCATTGAATGTGATCGGTCATAGATTTATTATCTGTATCAGTGAATGATTCTTCTCCTTGCTATTTTTTTTCTTAAAAAAATGGTTCATAGAATAATAATACCCTATCTTACTATTTTACATTATATATACATTAATTAACAATAAAAAAATCACATGTGCTATTGCATAGTTGAAATGACAAATTGATTCTTTGGTTGATGACACTAGTTCGTAATAGGGATGTCACTTTAATATGTGTGCATCCATTGAAAAAAAAATGTTATTTTATATTGATATAAAATAGAAAATTATAATAAATTGTTATTAAATTATTATTTGTTCTAAAAAAATTTGATAGTTGTTGCTCTAGGAAACACTTCTTGTGTTGCTTTGTCTTATTTAATGTAAATTTTCTAGGTAGGCTACCAAACCAAAAATCAAATAAAATATGCTCTGGTATAATTTCAAAAGCACAAGTCTTTTCGAAATTTTGGCCATTAAAATTTAGCACCCACCATCTTTCATAGCTTCAAAAGTAATTTTGTTTATATTATCTATAAATCATATGATACATTGCGATACATCTTTCATAGTCTCATCTCTCATAGTCGGTTTTAGTAGCCAAAGTATGGTTATAAATGCTTAGAAAAAGGAGGAAAGGAGGAAAAATAAAAGAAAAGGAAAGCTGCTCTAGAAAATACTACTTCTATTGCTGGGTCTTACTAACCTAATCATTGCCATGCTTCGTTTAGTGTAACTATTTTTGTTAGGTTGCCAAACCTAATCAAATAATATATATAAGTTCTGGTATAACGTCAAAAGCATAAATATTTTTCTTAATTTTGGCCAGAAAAGATTGTACCAACTAGCTTTCAAACCATTAAAATTAAATATATTCACAATATCAACATATATTATATGATACATCGCAGTTCATCCCTCATCCTCAGTTTCAGTAGCCAATTACAGCTGTAAAACCGATGAATTTATATCTATAACCGATCGTATATGTATATTATACAAAGTGCACAATCTTATGATCGTTTAGGATGAACTTCATGTGCTCTTCTATCTTGTTTTGGAGAAGAAGGTGGAATCACGAACGATGCAATATCATTCATGGCCTCACTTCTTTGAAGAAAAAAGTTATCCGTGTTTACTTCTTTCAGCTTATTCATTGTTCCTTGCAGTGGGACTCTTTCTACGATTTGCTTTCTCAGTAAATCGTGAAGCCTCCCAAACAGTTTTTGCTTCACAGTTTCAAACGCTCTGTCTAAATTATCAATCTGTTCCATTAAATTCAAATATTCAGCATCTTTATTTATCATTATCACAAGTTTAAGTGGTTATTAAGATAAATTTGCTACCTGCTCTGTGGCATTCACATTGTACATAAAGAGGCCATAGTAGAGATCAAAGCTGTCGCTAACTGTATTTTCAGTCTGCATATAAGCAAATTTATTAATTACTGACCATTAACAGCATGAATTCAGATAGTTATGACAATTCAGGGAAATGAAAATTACCAGCTGCAGGAGAGTTTCGTATCCCTTGGTGTTGATTGGTGTAGATTCCAAGTTCAAATGTGATAAAACCCTGTAAAAATAGGTATGACAATTCAGAATATGATTCAGTTCATGGTAATTTATATCTTTACATAAAGTTTTTAGAGTGACTAACAGTAACAGAGATTTAGGTAATAGACATGATGGTTTACATACCTTCCAATTGTATGCGTAATAAATTGACTGCCAGCAGCATGTCTGTCATGTTCTTCACATGACATCTCTACCATTCTGCAACCCTGCAGGTATATTGTAATTTGACTATTTAGCATTTGTATTATCTTAATACATGCATCCCACTTTATTTTGGTGACCAAATCTTTCACTTTCTCCTTTTGAATAACAAATGATTTAACATGTACATTGAATTTAAGCAGCCACTTGGTTGATTATGTTGGTCAATATAGGACTTTGTGCTAGTAGGTTTGAATGAGTCTAAATTAGAATATCTTAGGAAAGTGCTCTACCAATTACATTTTGTAGGGTATCCTTGTTTTTTTATTACTCATGATTAAGTTGACTAATGTGTGGATCACCTACTTTCAGTCAATATTCATGGTAGCAAATTTGTACACACCTCTTTCTCAAACACACTCAAGAACTGAGCACATTTTTTAGCTTGTTCTCCCTCGGACACCCGAACCGCCTCATACACGAAAGGCAACCCATCCCACCCGTTCTTTCCACTTTCCGGTCCGAACATCGGGTGTGTGCAAACGATTCCAAAGTCGGATGGCAGAACCTAAAATCCATAATACACAATCAAAATTATTTTCCGCACCACTTTTTTATTTGTCATTGTTTTGACCAGATGAGCTATGTTAGTTAATATACGGAACAATCTTACCTCGAGGAAAAGATTTCTAGGAAACTGTTTGACGGACAAAACATCTACGAAAATGGTGCCGGGTTTGAGCTTGTGCACGGGAATCGAACGGACCATAGTCTCGGTCGAAAGGATCGAGCAACAAATGAGTACAATATCGGGTTTCTCTTCGCACATCTCGTCTATGCTTTTGTAGAAACTTATGTTATTTTCCTTGCAATATTGAGAGTAGTCAGACCTCGAAGTGGCTAGCACTTCATGACCTTGCCTTCTAAGCCCTTTTGCGATGAATTGGCCAAAGTTTCCAAACCCGATAATTGCGATTTTTAAGGGTGATTCTTTAATGGTGGTTTGGTCACATTTGCTTGTGTGGGTTATTAATGTGTTGCTTTGAGATGATGTGGTGGTTTTTTGCGAGTGAAGATGGTTTGTGATAGTTTTGGTGGGTAATGAGAGTGTGGGTTTGGTTTTGCAAATGTTGAAGAGTGGGGTGTGTTTTGAATAAGAGTTGGTTTTCAATGGGGAGACTGAGAAGGTAGAGGATGCCATTTCTTGGATAATATGAAAACCTCTTCCTGGGGGTTTTATTTATATGCTTTTTAGCTTTTGTGGTTGGCAAGAGTATAATGAATAAGTTAATGGAGAGGAAGCTACTTATAAGCAATAAAAGGTGATGTATTTATATTGTAACATAAACGTGCCCCTTTATTAAACAAGTTGTTGGGCCTTTCAATAATTTTTTTATTTTTTTTTTACTTTTATCTGGTTAAGGTGTACATGGTTGGTTGTTTTGACATCAACTGCCTTTTTTTTTGTTTCTTCTTTTCTTTTTTCCTTGCAAATTTGTCACAAAATCGCGTTTCAGATGCCATCATTTAGAATACTTGTTAATTCCAAAAGAACGTTTGAAAACATAAGTTTTCGTGTAGTGACATAATGCGCGTTTTGTACCTTATTACTACTGACAAACGTGTAAAATGTTCAACTCTCACCTACCCAATTATTTATGTATGTGTTTATATTTTCTTACATCACGGGAGTGGTGCTCTTGGAAGGCATGATATTGGATTGCTGTATTTGGGAATATGAAGAAAATGTGAACGATTAATTCTATAGAAATTGATTAGAATAGCTGAAGCATGAATTTCATTCTGAAAGCGATCAATCATCATTTAACACACATCACCGCTAATGAACTGCCCATAGAAATTGTACAAATAGAAAATCCAAATAATTGTGTTAACCCTCAGAGCGGACGGACGAGGAAAGTAGGTCGAAAAGATTTCGGTTCAAGCAAGTTGATCTTGTCTTTTCAGGGTAAGAAGGCAAATCCATGAAACAAACCCTCAAAAATCTTTAATACAAGAGTGAAACAATCAATCTATGAATGTTGTGATCAAAATGACTTTTTAATGTTTCATTTCTACGTCCAATGAAAAACTATAATACAAAAATTGAATCTATATATCCGTCCATGACAACTCTTTACTTACCTGTTTCTTTTGTTGTTTTATTAGGTTTATTATTTCCAGCGATTGCAATGTGTTATCCAACATTTGAACTGAGCGCTTTTACGTAAATCTGAACGTTGAGACGAAGACGGGATGATTCAAGAACTTGGGGATAAGTTTGGAATGACTATAAAAAATGACTCAAAATTTTCAAAGTCAAAATAGGCGAAGCCTTGTGGTCAGCATGGATCATTTTAGTGATCGGCACTGATATGATTTCTTTCAAGAAAATCCCCCCGTTCCTCTCACAGTTTGTAATATGCCTAAAGGATGGAGTGCTAGAGCGACCATATGGATGCCAAGTTGTTATACTCAAACAATTCCATCAGAACAAAGTTGTGCAGAAAAAGACAAGTTTCCATATAGGACAAGTCATATTGTTATTGATATGATTTGATGGATAAAATTATGACCAAAGCTTGGAGACATGGGGATGCAAGCAAGTGTGGAAGAAAGATCGCAAGTGGCATAGCTAAAATCAGATCGATATTGAACAGAATTGTGATCGGTACTAAGATGGTTTTTGTTATGAGACGACTCATTCTTCCTCCATGTTCTCTTGGATCTGGATCCTTACTCGTTCTTTCATGACCTGGCAACTTTGATGGACGATTTTGTCATACCAGGAAGGCAAGAGCAACGAATAAAGGACATTTCTGGCCACCATCTTCTTTATCCTCTATTATCTACTCGATCTTGTAACTTTGAGACTATTTTTACTTTTCTAGATCTGAAAGCGATTACAAAAATCTTGTACTTGTGACAAGTCCAACTCTAATAAGATTAAAGTGGGCATAGGACATAGAATCTTCTGAACCATTATAAAATCTTTTATGTTCTTGCTGTTTTCTTGATTTAATTAGATCTCACATTTTTATTTGATTAGGAGTATTATGCTAATTTTTGGTTCAACGCTTTTGGTGCTTTCACTAAGAATGAAGCTTTTCACTGTAACGACCCACCTTTTTGGATGGTTCAAATCGACAATAAACCACGCATGTCAAACTCAGACCATTCAAAATGGAGGATTGTTAATGGGGTAAATAAGAAGAAGAAAAAAGGAAAACAAAACATAAAATCTCGCAGCGGAACGACAAAATATAATAATCCAATAAACAACTCATGAAGCGGTTTTACAAATAACATTTGATTACACATTTACAATTCAAATAGTTTTAAAAGCTTGTTTTCTATAATAAATAGGAAGGCAAGAGCAACGAATAAAGGACATTTTTGGCCACTGTCTTCTTTATCTTCAATTCTCTACTCGATCTTGTAACTTTGAACCTGCTTTTACTGTTCTAATTTCAAAAACAATTGTAAAACTCTTGTACTTGTGACAAATCCAACTCTAATAAGATTAGAGAGGGCGTAGGACATAGAATTTTCTGAACCACTATAAAATCCTTTGTGTTCTCGTTGTTTTATTGCTTTAGTTAGATATATCACGTTTTCATTTGATTAGGGGTGTTCTGCTAATTTTTGGTTCAATATTTTTTATGCTTTCACTGAAAACGGAGCTTCTTAGGAGTACATGTAGCTTACTATTATGGATTAAAGCGTCTAGAAGTTAGATCCAGAACTTTTTTGTTGTAGATCCGAAGTAATGGCCCTTAGCAGATCTGGAAGATCGGGAGCTGCAATCGGTGGAGAAGATGATGTTTCTCACTATAATAAAGAGACTAACTAACCGATGACAACTTTTTCAGGACCATCGGCTCCACCGAAAATGGTGTTAAGGGTTGAATTTGACAGGATGATGACTGAATCAAACTAAAGGACAACAGATAGCTAGAAAGCGGTTCTTGATAAGATGGATGCAAGTATTTCCTTATTGATCCAACAATCCCAAAGGCGTAGAAAGAGCCAAGAAACGCATTATCTTCAAGTTTCGAAGAAGAGAAGTCATCTTTCTCTAATCAAAATAGAAGAGACGGAAAACAAAAGATGATCGGTACCGACCAAAATCAGGTCGGTATCGAGATGAAGGATGGAGGTCCCAAAGTGCAAACCTGATGCCGCCAACTTATTAGGCATTGAAGATAATTTGTAACATATTGGCAACAATGCAAGGTAGAATGCTAGTGTGCAGAATGCTGCTGGTACCCAGACGACTACATGAAACAACCCAAGCATCATAAAAGATTCGGATGAGTGGCTCTCCCAAAGACAGGAGAGACGAGACGTCATGATGCGAACCATGATCGTTTGCAAAGTCAAATACTAAGGGATGCTCCTGACAGTCTTTTTTGGATCGTCAAGCCAGCAAGGAGTATATCGCTAATATAATGAAGAGATTGGTAAATGAAAACCAATGGAGAAAAAAAATGAAGAGTGGGGTTGCATGTCTAGAAGAAATCCATTCACGGAGAATATTTTGCTGGAAGAGTATCCCAGAAAGTTCGTGATGATTACGATGTCGTCATATAGCAGGACAACGGAACCTAGACAGCATCTGCTAAAGTGTGAATGGTACATAGATGGTGCCAGAGTGACTGATGTAGTAAGATGCAAGTATTTTCCCATCTTTTTGTATGGAGTTGCTCCGATGTAGTTCATACGGCTTGCACCGAGATCCATATCAATGTTTGATGAGTTGGCAAAGAAGTTTATGAAGTAGTTCAAGCTTTACACTACCGACCAAGATGTGTCATGTCCTTGTCAAGCATCAGTCAGGGTCCCAAAGAGACTCAAAAGGGATTTTAAGCAGATTCAATACTTCTGCGACGAAGGTGAATAATCTGAAAGAGGATATAGTGCTGATGGCATTGGTTTAGGGATACATCCGGACATGAATTTTGGTAAATGGTTAAAGATGAAACAACCACCTACTATGGAGGAGTTTTATCGAAAGGCAATCTATTTTCTGCACTTATGGGAGGTAGATATGGTTGCCACAAAGGCTGGTGATGGACCGTTGGGAGATGTTGTGCAAAGTAATGTGGCTACTAAACAGATCAGCAAGAACATCAGTAGTGTAGCAGTAAATGTGGGAAGTAATAATAATGGTCAAAAGAAAAGAAATCAGGATGTGGTTGGTAAGAGGAATGATGCTAAAAAAAGGTCCAAGGCATTTGACACTAGAGGAGTATACTCCTCTAAATTATATTATGGAGAATATCTACATTGTTATGCAAGAAACATAAAAATACAAGAAGCCACCTCGGAGGGTGGTAACAAAAGATGAACGTCGCTCTGAGAAGTATTGTCGCTTCCATGACACTCATGGGCACTATACCAACGAGTTTCATCCCTTGAGAGATTTGATTGAAGAATGGATACGTAAGAAGAAGTTACTACAGTATGTTAGAGATCCATAGAATGACAGATAAAATGCTAAAATTCAAAGGGAGAATGCCTAAAGGGATCAGCTTGGATCTAGTAGAGAGGGACCGAGACGACCAGAGAGTCGGATTGTTATTAATACTATATTATGTCCACACTATCAAACATATATATCTGTACAACACAAATCAAACCCAATCCATATACATAATCAAATCCAGGTCAAAATAGTTATTTACATCATTTACAATATATACATATAAGTAATCCCTGTCTTCGATACCATTTAGTTTCCATACTCCATCAACCTCGATATATAAATACAAGGGAAAATAGGAGTGTTTCAAACATAAGTCTGGTGAGTGAGCCATACTTACTCTACATATACTATAAAGATAATACTATAACATGATATGAGTCTAATGTCTCGATCACTTCACGTCTTGTCGTCGTACTACACTTACCATACCATATACGTCTAGTTACATCACATCGCATTTATGTGGACTCGCCTCATGTGCTACAAGTTTGCATGTTGTTCACCATTACATCAATCACATATAAGACTCATTTCCCTATACTCGACTCGTGCGCTATAGCGTCGCCTGTTGTTCTCGTATACAAACTGGGCTCACGTCCTAGACTTGCCTCTAGCATAATAGGATTACTTACCATCCATCCTCCAAATTGGTCCGTCGAAGCACTACAGGGGAGCAACACAATACCCGAATCACCTACTTGTGTCACGGGCTCGTATTCTGGGCCACCAACTTGCATTGCAGGCACGTACACATTCACATTAATATGGCATCATTCTCCATATCACAAATAGCATAAAAATCCATTTCAAATAACGATCATCATCACATACGTGCACTTTGGATTCATCGCCAATCATCATGGAAATAGCCTCCAAATGCCTTTAGAAAATAAAAGAAATTAAACCCAAATCAATAAACGTTATTATACATTAGTCCATCTAGGCCAGGTTCAACCTGGGCCTAGAAATAGGCAACCGATACACCAGTCTAGGCAACCAGTGTACCGGTCAAAAAGAAAACTTTAAGTTTCTAGCCGTGATTCTGACATTCACTCTACATCGTTTAACCTCCAATCGCCTCCGCTCCGCTTCCGGTTGCTTGTGAACATTCCTAGCACCTTACCCTACATTTCTATGTTTGGTTTATCCTTTAATTCATTAAAGTTCATTGTATATTCATTAAAATTTAAGGAAAAAGTGAAAATCTAGTTTTTAGTTTATGGTATATTCGAATCCCTCCCAAACCCCATCAATTGCAAAATTAAACAACTATAAATGGCATCTACTCTAAACTAGACCACAAATCATCATTATAGGATCGAGATTGTATTATATTAAGAGGAAGTAAGAATCACTCACCGAATTCACTTCTCACTTCCTAGGACTTCGCTTGTTAGGAAATCTAATATATGGTTTCGATGATAACAACTATCAATGGAAATCGAATATATATGTATATATATATATATGTGTATATATATATATATATAGGTACTTGCTAGAACAATATCACTAGAAAGACAAGAACGAGGCTCAAAGGACACTATAAGGGACTATAAGTTGATAGGTACAAGGAAGTAAAAGAAAAAATGCACAAAAGCTGACATGCACCATATCAGACGTCTGGGCGCACAAGCCAGACGTTTGAAATAGTTCTCTGGAAAGACAAACAGGCTAAACCAGACATCTAGTAATAACACTCAGATATCCGATCATCTAATATATTCAAAAAAAAATATAGTACCAGACGTCTGAAACAAATACCAGACGTCTGAATTCAAACTCGAACTTCAGAAATGAACTACAACTGCCATATGTGAATAGACATCTCCGCTTCTCTTCGCCACAACTCTTTACCATCAAGAGAAGCAACTTTAGAGGATTCATTAATGGATGTGACTACTCAAGATACCTATCTATGACTATATATAGCATCAAGAATCAAGAGAGAAAAATACTTCACTTAAGCTTTCTAATTCTATACTCTATCCTATATTCTTGATCTCTTCACTCTAGCATTCTTTACTTGAATTTACTCTTCCATATACTCAGTTCTTCATAGATAATATTCCTTAAAAATATATTGGAAGTAACTGTACTAATTAGTTAACATCTGTGTTATATTAGAACACACATTTGACAAGAACAACTCATTGTAACCAAGCCTATTCCTCCGGGAAAAGCGAGGGTTTTTGATAGTCGAATTCTGAAGGGGAGCTTCGGGACTGGACGTAGGGTGGGAGGTCCAAACCAGTATAAAATTCTGGTGTGCTTATTCTATATTTACTTAGATTAATATTATTTTAGTTACATCATATATTTTATCACATATACTTACATATACACTACACGATCCACCCCGTAGACTTTCAATTGGTATCATAGCAAGGTTTGATCAAAGTATAGTAACACGTATTCGAATCACTTAATATGGCAAGTATTTTTCAAGAAGGCCAATCCACGGCACGTCCCTCACTTTTTAATCGTTCTAATTATGCATATTGGTCAACACGTATGAGAATTTTTATGGAAGCTAATGGATTAGAAATTTGGTCAGCCACTCAAAATAAATATGAAGCACCTGACACTGCTATGAACACATGGAATGATGCACAAAAAACCGCAGCTTCTAATAATTCCAAAGCTATGAATGTTTTATTTTGTTCATTAGATAAGAATGAATTTTCACGTGTCATGTTATGTAACACTACATATGTTATTTGGCGTACCTTACAAATTACACATGAAGGCACGAGCAAAGTTAAGCAAACTAAAATTTCAATTTTACAAAATCAATTTTCATCATTTAAAATGAACCAAAATGAATCTATAGTGGACATGTACTCTAGATTTCAAACTATTCAACATGATTTAATGGCACTTGGAGTTAAATTCACAAATTTTGATTTAGTATCTAGAATACTCAATTCTTTAACTCTAGAGTGGAAAAGAAAATATCGAAGAAGCTAATGACCTCTCAACACTCTTAGTTGAAGAATTGATAGGAACTTTAATGTCCTATGAAGTTAATCTGTAGGCAAGAAAAGAACAAAATTCGAAGAAGAAAAACATAGCATTTCCAGCAACAAATGAAGACTCCGACTTAGACGAAGAAGAAATCGTATTTACTGCCAAAAACTACATCAAATTCAAGAATTTTAGGAAAATAATTAGATTTAAAACAGGAGGAAAATCAAGTTCAACAAATCAAAATTAATCAAATGCTATGAATGTGATCAATTTAGACATATGAAGAAAGATTGTCCCAAGCTCAACAATGATAAAAAGAAGTACAAATTTGAAAAATTCAAAAAGAAGAAAGATTTCAAAGTAACATGAGATGACTTGGATTCTTCATCATCTTCAGATAGTTATAGCGATAGTGACGGAGAACAAGCTAATGTATGTTTTATGGCTCAAACTGATGAGGTATGTCCCGAACTTAGCTATGATGAATTATTAGAGCTTAGTATGGAATTAGATGATAAATTTAAACAAATTAAAAAATCGAATAAAGAACACAGCCAAAGTAAATCGTTTAGAACTTGAAATAGGAATGTTAAAAGATGAAAAAATTATTTTAGAGGACGAACTAGAATTATCTCAAGAAAAATGAAAAGTAGTTTAGTTGAATGTGAAACTATATCTGCTAATTTTGGAAAAGTTAAACTAAAAAAGGATAACTTGTTAAAAGAGAATATCAACCTAAAAAGTAATATAACAACATTGAAAATCAAAAATTTTGAATTAAAAGAAAAATTACATAAAATTACAAATAATGTTTTAAAATTTAATAAAGGAAAACAAGATTTAGAAAATCTTATCAAAACTTCAAAACCTTCAGGTAATAGAAATGGAATAGGATTTAGAAATATTCCTAAACAAAAAGGGAATAATATTAAGAAGTATAGTTTTATTTATCGAAAGACTAAAAGATCACCTAAGTCTAATATGAATACCAAAAACATAAAAATTTGGATTCCTAAGACAAATAATAATTTGATTAGACAAAAACATATTAATAGTTTTCTAGAAAATGTAGTCTATAATAAAAATTATGTTCATAAAGGTACCAAACCTTCTTGGGTGTGGCTACCTGCTTCTCCTAACATCTAGGACCCTAACAAAGTATATGAGTACCAATTAAATATTTTTTATCTTGCGGGTACCCAAAATAAAAAATAAGGAGAAATGGATACTTGATAGTGGCTACTCCAAGCATATGACCAGAAATGCAAAAATGCTATCAAATATAACAAATATTGATGGTGGAACGGTAAATTTTGGAGATAACTCAAAATGATATGTCGTTGGCATCGGAGAAGTCATCAACTCTGGTATGTCTAACTCTCATATTATTACAAATGTTTTGTTAGTAGAAAATTTAAAACACAACGTATGTAGCATTAGTCAATTATGCGATAAAGGTTTTCATATTAATTTCGAAAAAGATAGATGTAATATTTTCGACAATTTAGAAACAAAAATATTTATGCCTTAAATATGAATATAAGTCAAGATTCAAACTTATGCTTAACCTCCAAACATGACAATCCATGATTGTGGTATAAACGATTATGTCATATATTAATTTTAAATATATTAATAAATTAGCAAATATGAGCTAGTTAGAGGTTTACCTAAAATAAATTATAAAGTAGAAAATTTATATGACGCTTGTCAAATCGGTAAACTAAAGAAAAGCTCTTTTAAATCTAAAAATAATATTTCTACAAAACAACCGTTAGAATTATTACAATTAGATTTATTTGGTCCAACTCAAGTACGATCTATAAATCACAAAAAATATGTTTTCATAATAGTTGATGAATTTTCAAGATATACATGGATCTTATTTTTAAAACATAAAAGTGACACTTTTGGTATGTTTAAAATTTTTTGCTAAAAGAATTAAAACTCAAATGGATTTGAAAATTAAGAATATTCGAAGTGATCACGGTGGAGAATTCGAAAATGATCTTTTTACTAATTTTTGTAATAAAAATGGCATAAGTCGTAATTTCTCTTTTTCCCACACACCACAACAAAATGGTGTAGTAGAAAGAAAAAAATCGTACGTTACATGAATGTACACGAACACTATTAAATAGTAGTGATTTACCAAAACATTTTTGGGTTGAAGCTATTACTACGGCTTGTTATGTTTTGAATCGAGTAACCATACGACCTATGACTAAACATACTTTCTTCGAAATTTTTTTTAGAAGAAAACCTAAAGTATTATACTTTAAAAATTACGGATCAAAATGTTTTATATTAAATAGAAAAGATAATTTAGGAAAATTCGACCCGAAGGCCGATGAATGAATCTTTGTTGGATATTCATATCATAGCAAGGCATATAGAATTTTTAATAAACATACTAACACAATTGAAGAAAGTTTACTTGTTTCATTTGATGAAAATTTTATCAACAATCATACTAATGACAATGAAGAAATTATTCCTATAAAAATACAACAAACTCATCTAATAATGAGACAAATGCATAAAATAATACTCTAGTGTCACCCCCTAGAATTCTAAAAGATCATCCAAAAGATAATATCATTGGGGATCTTAATTACAGAGAAATTAGAAATCAACTTAACCAAATAAGTCATATTGCATTTATGTCAAATTTTGAACCAAAGAATTATAAAGAAGGTTCAAACGATGATTTTTGGATAATAGCTATGCAAGAAGAATTAAATCAATTTGAACGTAATAATGTATGAGAATTAGTACCAAGACCATAAAATCAATCAGTTATTGGAACGAAATGGGTATTTTAAAACAAAGCAGACGAAAATGAAAATATAGTTAAGAATAAAGCACGTTTAGTCGCTCAGGGTTATAATCAAGAAGAAGGTTCGACTATGACAAAACTTTTGCTCCAGTAGCAAGACTCGAAGCCATACGTACATTACTGGCTTTTGGAAGTCATCACAATTTTAAATTATTTCAGATGGACATCAAAAGTGTCTTTTTAAATGGTTTTATTAAAGAAAACGTATATGTTGAACTACCTCCATTATTTGTTCATGATAAATATCTCGATCATGTTTTTAAATTGCACAAAGCCCTATATGGTTTAAAGCAAGCCCGTCATGCCTGGTACAAACGTCTTAGGAATCATTTAATTGCATCTGGTTTTCAAATAGGTAAATAGATATGACTTTATTTCTTAAACATGAAAATAATGACATCTTAGTTGTACAAATTTACATAGACGATATTATTTTTGGTCCAATTAACGAAAATATTTGTATTCAATTTTAAAAAATTATGAAAAGTGAATTTGAAATGTCTCACATTGGTGAATTAAATTTCTTTCTAGGTTTACAAATAAAACAACTTGAAAATGATATTTTTATTCATCAAGAAAAATATTGTAACGATTTATTACGTCGTTTTGAAATGGATAAAACTTCGAGCAAACCAAAACCAATGGGTACTAGTATTCACTTAGAAAAGGATGATAATGAAAAAGATTTTGATGAAAAATTATATCGTAGTATGATTGACTCCTTACTGTATTTGATGGCTAGTCGACCCGACATTATGATGAACATATGTCTTTGTGCCCGATTTCAAGCAAAACCAAAAGAGTCTCACCAACGAGCTGTTAAACGTATCTTACAATATTTATCTAGTACAAGATATTGCGGTTTGTTTTACCCTAAGGCATCATCGTTTGAACTAGTTTCATATAGCGACGCAGGATGTAAAACATATAGTAAGAGTACTAGCGGAACGTGTCATTTTATCGGACAATCGTTGATTTCATGGTTTAGCAAAAAGCAAAACTATGTCTCTTTATCCACTTGCGAAGCCGAATATATTACAATGCCCTTAGCATATGCAAAAGTGATATACATGCAACAAACGCTTAAGGATTTTGAGAAATTTATCGATAAATCACCAATATATTACGATAATATAAGTGCAATAAATTTATCGAAAAACCCTGTAAATCACTCACGTGCTAAACACATAGATATACGACATCATTTTTTACGCGACAATGTAGAAAAAGGAATTATTACATTAGAATACATAAATACTGAGAACCAAATAGCGGATATTTTCCCAAAACCACTAAATGAATAAACGTTTGTTAAACTACGATGCGATTTAGGAATATGTTCTGTTAATGATCTTATCAGCTAACTCTAAATTTCATTCATTTTATTTTTTGGTTAAAAAGTTCTTAGTCCACAAACAAAATATTTTAACACTGACCAACAATTTCTTTAGAATGTTTTTTTTCTCTGAAAATAACTATTTATAACATTTTAAAACATGACCAAATAACTTCTCCTTTTACAAATAAAATACAGATTATAGATTGGTTCTTTTTAAAACAAACAAAAGCAAAACAAAAACATGCCTTCCGACTACTCTCACCTCTCTTTTTCAACACCAACCTCGGATAGTTCAACGGATATCCCTCATCGACTTCCTACTCCTACAAAGGTCAAGAGCCGACCTATAAATGGTCCTCCTATCACATGGGACTCACTCCCGACAAAAAATGGTCGAAACGATATCTATTTATCTCTCCTAACACCAATGAAAAAATCGATGATATACATCATTGCCAAAAGCAACAAATGGATTTACAACGAGAATTATACTTCGAACAAAAAGTCATTGCGAAACGACTGAGTTTTGTAGAGCAAGTAGCGGTTAAATTTTGTAATTCACGAAAAAAGGTTGTACATGAACCACTTTCGATTCCTTGCAATCCTTTGGATCCTTCTACCTCTTAACGTACGCCTTGGGATCCTCCACCTAGGCAATTCTCTGCTCCCCCAAGAACCAACGAACGTGGAAATTTTTGGTCTCCGCTCAAGCCATGGAAGGACAGCAAATCTAAAGATCGTAATGCTCCATCTTCCTCTAAATAAACTTGTCTATTTTTATTGTATTTTCATCAAATTATATTTATATTTGTTTTCAAAAATAATAATATTATGCTTCAATAAAATCGGTCCCTCGAAAATCAAACAAAACCTTCCAAAATCAGACTGTTTTTAGACATACTAGAGATTTCAGACGTTTAAACAATACCATCAGACGTTTGACGCCCTTATATCACACCATTTTTTAATCCTGTGCATATATCAGACGTCTTATATAAACAACCGGACGTCTGAAAATTGTCCCCGTCTTCTTCACATAAAAAACAGGTTAATTTCGGACCTTTGATATTATATCCAGACGTTTGACAAAACTCTTCGTCTTCAAAACTTCCAATTCCGTCTATTTCAGATGTCTGCCTATAATACCCAGACATCTGAAAATGTTTACTATCTTCAAACTAGGGTTAAATCAGACATCTGATTCACTTCCCAGACGTTTGAAATTCAATCGACACATATTCATGCACTTAAAACAACTATTTTCTCAAATTTTCAATTCACATTTCATTTTGTTTCCTCTTTCAAATCTGAAGCCCTAATTCTCCGAATCACTATTTTCTAATTTTTTCTCGATTTCATGGCGCCCAAAACTAAAAACCCTAGAATTTCTAAGAGAAAGCAAGAACAAGCTACATCCTCCAATCCACAAGTATGCTCCGATGATTAGATTGAGAAGTGGATGAATCGAGTATCTCGTTCTATCAAAAGATATGAAGATATCTAAAAGAAAAGGCTACGCATAGGTCCCTTCTATAATTTGCTTAAATTCCCTATGTGTGATTTGAATGAGATATGTGAAAATGCTGGGTTACAACAGTTGATTCCCTACAATTCGAATAATGTCCAAGTCGTTCAGCTTGCATTATTACTTTTCTATGCTAGTCTAGATAGCACTGCCGTATGAAATACCGATAATGATGACAATTGGTTTTGGTCTAGTGTTTAAGACAACACTATTCGACTTACTTCGGGAATTATAGGTCGTACTCTAGGTTGTTCCGACTCCGGAGAAGATTTGAATGACATCCCGGATATGCACCTCAAACCAAGAAATAATATTACCCATCAAATTTGGGAAAATGAAATGCCATGATTTTCTTCAAAATATTTATGACCTAAGGCAAGATTACTCACTAGGATGATTATCAACACAATCATTCCTCGATTTGGCAGCCATGAGCAAATAACAGAGTTGGAGCACAAAGCTCTATATGCTATCTTTAGTGGTACGTGGGCAAATTGGGCGAAATTTATATTTGACGAGCTTAAACATTATTGGACTCGATCCCGTCCATCAATCATTTACCCTACCTACATCATGCGCCTTCTGCATGCCCACAACATGCCATCATATTTATCGACTTTTGAGGAGATTGTCCCCAAATACGCCTCTACAAAATTCTTATTTCTTATGCACTTACCAGAAAATCCTCTGGATTTTATTTCATTTGACGAATGGACGCAACGTCGTCAACAAGCTGGACAAGCTAGGTCTCAACCCTAACACCAACCACCACAACCATCACAAGAAGAAGAAAAAGAAAAAGAACACATCCCTCCTCCTCCTGCACCTTTTGATTATCCAGGGCAAGACGACATTTTGGATCCAAATGAAAGCATTTGAGATTTAACTCTCCAAAATCAACTTATCTTATCAAGAAATCAAAAATTATTGGCTAAATGTATCGATAGCTTCGAAACAATATTTGCTTCTCGCCTAGCCACAGTTGAGACATCGCTTTCAACAACATTGTCTTTTCTAAAAGAGGTTCTCCAACGAGTCTGTGGCCCTACACCGGAAGATTAGCCAACTCCAATGCCTTCTCCTCCACCTTCTTAACATTCTAAACTTTTTGAAGAGTAAAAAGAACCTCTAGAACATACTCCAAAATCTCCTACAATACAAGCTAGTTCTTCCAAGAATATAGATGAAGGAGATGATCAAGCCAAAGCTTCCCCCAAAAATCCTTAGATATTTTTTTAGGTTCCATCTTTGTATTATAATCAAAAATATATGCATGCAATCACTATGTTTGATGGTTATAAAAATGCTTTTTGGCTTGTTACTTATGCATAATTAGTTACCACCCGTCTATTCATGATTATTGATTATATCGTATGTATTCTTGTATTAATGCTTTTTGATAATGCCAAAGTGGGAGGAATAATGGTAGGCACATAAAATAATGGTAAGCACATATTCAGGGGGAGATTTATAAAATTATATCTAAATACATTGCATAGTTTTCGTCATCAAAAAGGGGGAGAATGTTAGGAAATCCAATCTACGATTTTTATGACAACAACTATACAATGGAAATCGAATATACATACATACATATATATATATATATATATATTTATATGTATATATACAGGTATTTGCTAGAACAACATCACTAGAAAGACAAGAACTAGGCTCAAAGGACACTGCAAGAGACTAGAAGTCTATAGGTACAAGGATGTAGAAGAAAAGATGCATAAAAACTGACATGCACCATATCAGACGTCTGGGTGCACAAGCCGGTCGTCTGAAATAGTTCTCTGGAACAAACAGGCTAAACCAAACATCTGGTAATAACACTCAGACGTATGAACCTCTACTATATTCAAAAGAAAATATAGTACCTGACGTCTGAAACAAATATCAGACGTCTAAATTCAAACTCGAACTTCAGAAATGGACTACAGCTGCCATATGTGAATAGACATCTCCGCTTCTCTTCGCCACAACTCTTCACCATCAAGAGAAGCGACCTTAGAGGATTCATTAATGGATGTGACTACTCAAGATACCTATCTACGACTATATATAGCATCAAGAATCAAGAGAAAAAATACTTCACTTACTTATGCTTTTTAATTCTATATTCTATCCTATATTCTTATCTCTGCACTCTAGCAATCTTTACTTATATTCACCCTTCCATATACTCAGTTCTTCATAGATAATATTTCTTAAAAATATATTGGAAGTAATTGTACTAATTAGTCAACATTCGTGTTATATTAGAACACACATTTGACAAGAACAACTCATTGCAACCAAGCCTATTCCTCAAGGTGAAGTGAGGGTTTTTGATAGTTGAATTTCGAAGGAGAGGTTCGGGATTGGATGTAGGATGGGAGGTGCGAACCAGTATAAAATTCTGGTGTTCTTATTCTATATTTACTTAGATTAATATTATTTTCGTTGCATCATATATTTTGTCACATATACTTGCATATACACTACACGATCCACCCCATAGACTTTCACCGCTGGCCAGAATGCTGCACCTCTACGCTTCATAATTACGCCTTTAAATCACTATAGATGTGTAGCCCACTTCATTAGCTTCGCGATTCCCTTGATTTCATATGACCTCATTGAGATTCGGGGAAGATATATTGATTTGAGTATTTATATGCAAAGAGGAAGAAGAAAGAGAGAACATGGGAATGGTGGTTTTTGAAATGGAATATTAATTACGTGTTTTAGTTTATATAGATGGGGAAAAACCAATAATCGCTTGAATTCAAATTTTAAACTTTGGCGTCTGTTCAGCTTAACACAGATTCAACCATCTTCATACAGATCCTAAATGAAGCAAATCAAAATAATGTATAAATCAAAAAAAAGACTTGCAATGGTACTATTTTCGTCATCAAATTCCAAAGTTAAAAAAATTGACCATTTTGCCTCCTCTTTAAATTTTATTTATTTTATTAACACATTAATCCAATTATTTTAACTATATTATTTTATTTACGTTTAATTATAATATATCAAACTTTCAAGGTATTGAAATTTCTATCAGAATTCGTGCAAACGAGATGTAGATCATACCCTTAGTGATCTGATCTAGTTTTATATGTTTGTCTAGCACAGAGGCAATTCATCGTATAGCTTCTTCAGTCCAGTAATCTATACCTATCCCTAGTAGCCAAACCCAAATAGGAATCGACTAGAGGAATCCCTTCATTAATTGCATCCTTGGTTTCCTTTTTTTCCCATGATAATCAGTTTTTTATTATAAAAATATGGTCCACTGTTTAATATGTTATCACAATCTTCTTGTTTATCAAATTTAACCAGATAGAATCTACTGTCTCTAGGATTTGAAATTCGCCACTAGGTTAGTTATGTAAGCTTTGAAGTAATGGAAATAGGGGTTTGGACCCATCACATACAAATCAATAATGTTTTTCTAATTCTCTCTTTCATTGTCTACAATTTGATTATTTATTTTGGCGCATCTTAAATTCTTGAATTCAAACGGTGGATAAAACAAAGTTAGTGTATAACTATTTTATTTCAAGCTTTCGAGGGTTTTACTCATTAAAACTATACAGATTGTAGGCCATATTGTCCGTGGAATTTTTTTCATAAACCGAGTAAAGGGATGAGATTCCAATTCCCAACGTTGAACCTATGTTTCCGATTGGATTCCACATTCTTGTCATCGGTACGGGGTCTCGTTATGGCGTGCGATGCAGCTGCTTATTGTCGTCCTGATTTTTGGGACAAGACCTCGGTAAAGCTTTCATCCAATGGCCCGTCGGGTGGGTTACTGGAGCAGGGATCACCTTCGTTTAGGGAAATATGATCACAAGTTGGGGTTAGGGAAGAAACCCTAGCCCCCATTTTGCTAAGTATTTTTACTAAATGTGATTAGTTAATGCAATGATTTATCTAAATTAACACAACAGAAGATCTAGTGATGAACATAATTTTACATATATACATACAAAATATTTAGTATAATGGTTATTATGTATATACATTATCATATATGTATACATACATATATATATTTATGTATATGTGTTAACATTTATACAAGAGCAGTGTTCAATGACACCCCAAATAGTGCAGCACCTCTATTACTCACTGATTTGCACCACACAATCCAGCAAGAGGGAGAAAGATTTGTTATTTAATTCAGAATATGTGGTAGAAATCAGGGGGCAACATGGATGCTGCATTATTTAGGATGCCATTGAACCCTCCTCTTTATATAAATATTATTAAAAAATAGCCATGAACTTTGTAAACAATTTTTTTGTATATGCTAAAATTAAATTATATGTGTGTATGTGTGTATATATATGTATATATATTAAATTATAATTATGCAACATCGTATATAAATTATACACATCAATTATGATGTGCTTGGAAATCCAATGATCATATATACAAACCATTTTATTTAGTTTACGAACTATTATATTATGGTTTATTTTGTTTGCTTACTATATCACGTTAAATATTGTAAATGAATTGTAATAGCAAGCCTATATAAAATAAAATAAATTGGCTATGCTTAGAATCAAAAATGAAATAAAATTTATGAAATAAAATATTGAAGTTGAAATTAAAATAAATTTCAAAACATAAAATTGTATTTTCTTAAAAACATCAAATATGATTTAATGTGATAACATTATTTATGATTATACAAAACTAAGTTCTAGTGCAAAACAATAAAAGGATTTCCTTTAAGATTTTCCCCTTTTTCCCAGCTACCCGATGCATCTAATCCAACAACATTAATTGGCAATTTGTAACATTAGTCATAGAGACCAAGTGTTGGTTGTATTTTTCGTACACCAAAAAATAGTGAAATGTAGGTCTTAATACCTCAACTTAAGAGGTTACCCAAAAGGGTGAAAATTTGAAGGACGGAAACATGTAGTCAAATTTGATATTTAAACTTACATTAAGAGAATCATGCTAGGCATTGAGTATTTATTGTCACCATTCACCGTCACCATTAATGAGAATTATAATCTTGATTGCAAAATTATGAAAATGATTATCTTCCCCATTCACTTATAAATCAATGCTTACTTATATTGGTTCATCCATATTAGGATTGGTTGATAGTTTCTGATACGTATTGTTATTATGGACAAATGGTTAGGACAAGTGTCATGATCCAATCTTCCATATCAACCTCTTCAGATATCAACTACTCCACTCTAGATTGATTTTCTTATAATCCTTGTATTAAATATATTGTTCAATTCCACTTAAGTATATTTTTGAGGAAAAAGAGTGATCCTTCGATGGAGGTGAGCATCCATATTATTTTATTTTACGCTTAAAAGGAGCTACCGACCAGCTTGACAGTTATACTATATATAGTTGAAAAAAATGTAAAAGACCCTCCTCAACCTAACTACCAATGACTAAGGTATGAAGTTATAATCTAGATTTAAGGCTAAATTACAAAATATAAAAAGGCCCGATAAGTAATTGCAGTGGCGAGCAAGCGGAAGGAAGCTAATAACCACGATACGACAACTATAATCCATCCGCTAAGCACCATAACATAACCAGTCCAATCCATACATCACTTAAATTTGTAAAACTAGACCAAAACGTGAGTCCAACCTATATATGTATATCTTATTTAGTTTCTATATACAAATATATGGTAGAAAAGAAAAGTGTGAGGATAGGACAACAAATTTAGTGTTCAATCTAGAGTAAAGCATTCAGTGAGTTGTCTTCGCTAAAGTTATTTATTAGGTTGTTTCTTAAGGCCATATTGTGTCCATTAGTGTTATGAATAATTCTTACCTTCAAGATATCAATGCGATGTTGTAACTTTTTTAAAAATTCCTTAAAGTTTTCATTTTTTGACTATTTATAGCTGGAATTTGCAATCTAATTATAAATGAAAAATGCAACAACATAGATCAGATTATCTCACTACAAGAAAATGTGCTTGCATTAGATGGAACTTTTGAATGCTAAATGCTACCGTTTTACCATCTACGGTATAATTGTAGCATCTCAGTTATATATTCGTTCTAGTTGGGCATTATTCACATTCCTGCTTACCCCTATTGTTTTCAATGTACCCGCCATCTTATTTTGATTATATTTTGTTGTTTACCCCTAAAACAAAAACCATAAACGAAAAATTATCTAAAACCATCTTCGAAATGATTATTCGCTTTTTTTGAGAAACGTACTTGGGAAAAGTACAAAATAAATCTACCTCCTCTTAACAAAATCCTGTATTCTTCGAAGAAATGAAAGAAGCTTAGTCGCTTCCTTTAAAAAATATTTTTCACCTACTATTTATTAAATCACTCATCGCTGTCGTGATTGTTTCTTGGCATTATGCTTACCTGAGAGTAGATAAGGCACCATAGGGTTATAGTTACTCGAGGATGCTCATCATCGAATTTGGGAGTTTGGATCTAATGTTATGGTGCCTAATGATATCGATGTATGAGCTATCAGTACTGTGTTGCTCGCATCAAAGTCAAAACTCTCAGTATGTAGAAACTTAACATCTTCTTAAATCACTACTTCTAGGTGGACATCAATTGCTGCTTTTAGTTCAAGATCTCAGATGCTAAAACCATCACTGAATAATGTTGTGCCGCTTATTATGTCTTGCAAGATATGAAGTTATGAATTCAAAGTTTGACATACTAAATTCTTGGAGAAGTTTGCATTTGCCTAAAGCCAACCGTTTGACAAGAGGTTTGATCATTTCATCCTCTTTCATACTCCAAGTTTGGTTCCTATACGTTCTAATTATATCTCGATTTGAATTTCAATAAGTATTAGATGATTGATTTGAATTCCCCTCTTAATTTAATTGATTCACCGATCTTGATTAATTGCTTTGTTGGGAATCATAGAGAATCGGAATCAAGGGACGCGATGCCTTTTCATTTGGAGGTAAAAGAATTTTATTATACTTTGAATTTTGTTTTAGAAGATCATTTTTATTTCAAGATTACAAGTAAAAATAATGTCATGTAGGAGATATTATGAATATTATTGGTTCATATTGGTATATTATGGTTATACTATTCATTTGCGCTGAAAATTTGATATTGATCATGATCATTCTTTTAGGTAGGATAAATAATACATAACAGAGCTCTGGTCATATTATTTTTTACATGCTTGATGTGTTGATCTATCTACAAGGTTGATGAAAACTTGTGTGTAAACAAAGAAAAATGATTCTTTTAGGTAATAATGTGTATGATATTGCATAATTATTATAATCTATTCCAAGTTTTCATGTGCTTATAGAAAATTTGAAGGGATGATTTTGATTTGTGAAAAATCCTTATATTCTTTAAATGTTAATGATAAATGGGAAAACGGTTGGCTGAGAAAAAAAACACGACATGCTCACCTATGCTTCTTTAGTTAATAATTTTCCATGATAAACAAATAATGCACACATACCTTATGCAATCCAATCCTACATATGAAACAATAGGCTTTAAATCATTTAGCCATCCAAATTCAATAATCGGCCCTATGTAGTGGCTTTTGTTTCTCTCTCGCTTTTCTTCAATGTTTTTGCTTTCCTAGGTTATACAACATCTACATTATTTTCCTAGTTCGATATATCCTCTTAATTTGTATTATTGTGCATATAAAATACTTAATAGTTTGCAGTTAATACAAACTATGCACCAGGTTCAAGTGGAGCATTGTTCACAATTAGAAACTCTTGCAAACACCTAATATGGATTGGAATCTAGCCTGGAGTAGGGCATGTGATGATCGATGGTGGCAGGTTATAAATCAACCTAGCCAAATCAATCCAAATCCATTCTCCAAAGTATTTTTTAGTCGTTCCAGGCTTCCAGTCATTATTTTTAAAGGTTTTAGTTAGTATTGTTAGATACTTGAGAGATTTCGCCCGAGGGGTTGTACGGTGAATACTTGAGCCTTCCTTGATTTGCAATATAAACTCTATGCGGTGGAAGTTCCTTCCATCAAAAGTTAAAACTATTTACTTTGTTACTGTAAAATAAATATTTTTCTGTAACATCCCGGAATTTTTGACAATATCAATTTAATAATCTGTATTAAAAATTAAATTGATATTGATAATTTTGTTAATAATAATTCAAATTGATTTAATAATCTTCTTCAATAAATATTTAATTGGTTATTTTATCTTTTAAAAATAATAAATTGGTTTCTATTTATAATATAAATATATAGTTCGTATTGTAAATAGATTAGCATTGTTTTAAATTTAATAAATAAAGCATATTTTTTAATTCTAATATTTGTAGTAATTTGAAAATTTGTTTTTATTTAATATATATAAGATTTTCAAAGTTATTAAATAAATAATCTTGGTTTAAACTTAATAAATGAATCATGATTTAAAATTCTAATATATATACATTAATAAATTGGAAATTCTGATTTAATTTAATATTAAGTTTTCAAAACTATTTAATAAATAAGTATATGATTTTAAATTGATAAGATAAATGTTTAAAATAATTTGGGCTTGAGATTTAAATTTAAAATGTATTAACAAAAAGTTTTATAGCTAAATAAAATAAGTAATTCATTAATAAAAAATGATTTCTTTTATAATTATTTTAAATTTAATAATGAGATATTTCTAAAAATAATATTAATAATGTATTGTCTTTACAAATATGTTTTGAATAAAATGGCAATTGTTATTTCAAAGTTTAATTTGTATTCATACTTGATTTTTTAAATATTAGAATTTGAATTTGATTTGAATTTAAAATCCAAAGTACAGATTTTTATTTGTTTTAATTTTTGTATGTATGAGCTTTATTTATAAGTATAGTTTGTTTTTATTTCTTTTATAAATTTATATACATATTAAATATTAACTAACAAATTAATTAAGCTTAACATATATATTAACTTGTAAATTAGATACAAATTACATTTAAAAAAAAAGACAAGTGTTGTATTCTTAAAAGCCTCATTAAACAAGTGTTATAAGATTAACAAATCAACTTGAAAAATGTTTAAAAAATTGTACAAGTGTCATTTTGTTTTAAAATTTTCTTTTATTTAATAAAATCTGAAAATAACCTATATAAGAACACATTTTTCATCCCTATCTTTCTTTTTCTTCATTTCCTAATCAAAGAAATTTGCAACTTGTTTTTTTTCACAAATCTGAAACATGAAAAAACCAGATTTAAACATCTTCATATCAATAATCAAAACTCCTCATTATCTAAAGTCATTCCTCTTCAAATTCTATGGCTTGCAAACAATTTTAAAAATCTGCACATCTTCAAGCAATACAAACCTAGAAATCATGTTCAATACAAAATCAAACCCCTCATTATCAAAAAGGCCTACATCATTTTTGTAAAATCTAAAAATCATGTTCACCTGCCATTTTCAAAATAAAAAGCAAATTTGCATTCTTTTTTCTGCAATCTGGAAAAAATGGGCTCTGCATGCAACTGCATTTCTTCCTCTGGAAATCAAACCTGCATTTTATTTCAACCTGAAGTCCAACAAGATCAAAGCCTGCGTGCAAGTAGTTTTGGTCAGGAAACATAAGCATTCCAGTTTTAACAGCATGCAAACAGTTTACAATCTGCATATTCAAACAACCTTTCAATCAGAGGCTCTGCTTCCTTTAAAAACAGTGAGTAACTTTTTGAATCTAAAGTTTAAAAATAGGTTGCATGTTAGTATACTGAAATGAAATAGAATTGTTTGTGTTTATACGTAATTAATGATGTGAAATGAATTGTGTGGATGCTGCCTTAGTTGCCTATTCTGTTTTGATTTTCCAGGCACAAAACTTCATTAAAATACTTATCTTTTAATTAAGTTTCTGATATGATGAAATTTATAAAGTGAAGTTGTTGATTATCTTAAGTCAATATTTAAAATTTTATGTAAGTTAAAATATTAGTGTTATTGTCTCTGGAAACATAAGGAATATCTATGCATGTTGATTTTAACAGAAATCCAAAAAATGTTAATTTAGTAATTCAGTATCATAAATCAAAAGTATTAACTGAAACATGATTTTTAAATCAAGGATTAGGATTTTTAGGGATAAGTTAAAGTTGCAGTTGGATATTGAACTGAAAATGAATTTTAAGCAAATTCTGGTGATCTTTGGATTGAGGAAGCTCAGGGTTCTTCTGGGTGATGGAGAAGGGTTAGGGGAAACTGAGAAAAATCTTTGATGGTGATGGATATCATTGTGGAAGGTGCAGATTTGAAAATTCATTTTAAACCCTAGTTTTTCACTGTGACATTTGAATCGATCATTACGGTAGTGTAGTTGATCGAGTGTTGTGGTATTTTGAGAATTGGTAGTTGGTGTGTGGTTGAAGATGAGGCCACAGTAGTTGATCATCAGGCGGTCGGAGCGGCGAGAGTTTGCCGTTGACAGGTTTGAGGGAAAACCTGTTTTGTGATTCCAGGTTCGGAAATTTTGTGTTCGATTTTGATTTCGTGAATGATTGTTCGATCTGATGATCGCATTTGGGTGTTGGATTGTTTCTGGATATAGGACGATCATCTCTGATGATCAGAGGTGGCTGGGGGCGACGTGCATATGCACGGTGATGGGATTTTACTGATGTTGGTTGGCCTGAGTTTAGTTTGCTCGAGTAGATGTAGTGAGTTGCCCGAAGCAGTAGAGTGATTTACTCGGGGAAGAAAGGCATTGAACTCGAAGTAATTTGGGTTGTTCTCGGGATGTTCTGTGTTTCAAGTTTTTACAGAAACCTGAATTTCTGTTTTAAAATTTTTAAAACCTGAAGCTTTTTAATGTTAAGGAAATTTTAAACTTGGTTTTAAATTCAAGTTTAAATTTTAGAATTCAAGTTTAATTTAAAATCTCAGTTTTAAATAAAAGAAAAAAATATAAAAATAAAAGTTTTGAAACCGGAACCTAATTAACTACTTCATTTTGGTAAGTAGTTTGAACTTTTTAGAAAATGAAGTTTTTAAAATATGAGCAAGATTGAAATTAAATTTAAATCTGGAAATCTAAAATTAAATATGAGTTTCGGTTTTTGAAATAAAAAGGAATTTTAAGATTTGAAAGTTTTAAACAAAGAGTAAATTGAAATTATTGAAATTTTGAAATGAATTTAGTTTCAAAATTCTTATGAATTTCATTTCTAAGACAAATACTTTTTTGTCTTGAAATTTTAAAAAGTTTTAAATTGTTTAAAACTTTGTTAAGTTTAAAGTATATTCATTTTAAATCTTGTATTTGAAATGAAATTTAAAAGTAAGCCCAATTTTGATATTCAACAATTTCTCTTCAAAAATGGGGACCCCGCCCACCCCCCTTCTTTTTTCCGCAGTTCAGTCCCATCCATCAACTTCTAAACAACCTAGTCCTTCCTCCCCTATCCTTGTACCTCCCTCTGCCACTCCCCTTCCTTCTGCGTCAGACCCATTCCTCTCTTCTGGTTCCTTTGTCAGTGTTCCTGTTGATCCTCCATCTCTTCCCATTGCTTTACCCATTGTGTCAGTTCCCATCCTACCGTCATCATCTCCTCCTTTGCTTCCTCCACTGTCAACTCTTCCCCCACGTCCTTGGAACTCTCTCTTTAAGGCCAAACCAAATAATGCTGGGAAATATGTGCCTCGTGAAATCCAGCTTGATTATGTTGGTAATGCAATTGTTCCACCTGTTGAAATTGTTCAAGCAGGAAACACAATGTGGAAAGATTATCTCGTTGGATTTTTTCTTGACAATCCACTACCTTATTCAACTGTGCTGTACTACCTTAAAAGAGTTTGGAAACTCAGTGGTTCTATTTCTGTTAAATCTGATGGGTTTTTGTTTTTGTTCAAGTTCACTAATGAGGATGATAGATCTAGAATTGCTGAATCTGACCCAGTGGTGATGAGAAATAAATTATTTATTATAAAGCAATGGGATGAAAATATTGGCAACAGTTGCAGCAGTATTCGAACTGTGCCAGTATGGATTAAACTCTCAAATATCCCCCTGTATGCATGGTCTCCTTTGGGAATTAACTGGTTAGCTTCTAGAGTTGGGAAGCTACTTTGTTTGGATGCATCAACTGAAAAATTTGAACGCATTTCATTTGCTAAATGTTTAGTTGAGGTTAATCCAAATCAAGAACTGCCTGATAATTTTTCAGTTAAACTTCTTGATGGCTCTGAGCAAAATGTTAAAGTTAACTACTTGTGGAAACCAGAGATTTGTACTAAATGTAGGGAGTTTGGGCACACAGATAGTAAATGCAAGAAAGTTGTTTCTGTAGATAATGAAGATCAAAGTGAAAAGAATGAGCAGCAGAGAATTGATACAGAGGAAAGAAACATGATGAAAAAAGGAACAAGCTTAGAAAAACAAGACAAGGTGAAACAAGTGTGGAAAAAAGTCAATAATAATAAAGGGAAAAAAGTTATGAACTATGAAGTACATGTTGAAACTACAATGAAGGAAAAAGGTGATAATGATAAGCCTCCATATGGTTGTTATGAAGGTAACACAAAGGCTGCAGATAAAGTTTGTTCTACTGCTACACAGGATCATGTCTGTAATGTTACAATTAATAACAAGTACAACTTGCTCCAACCTGAAGTCAATGACCAAAATGCAGTGGATATGCTTGATGTTGAGGATGGTGAGATAAATGTTTTGAATAATGGTACACCTTTTTACCAAAATTCAAACACTATTTATCCTCCTCCTCTTGTTCATAATGATTCAAATTCTCCTGACAAGTTACTTCATAATGGTGTGCAGGTTAAGGACAAAAATGTCACCTTAACTTCAAAAAGATCAAAAGAAGTTGGTAAGGAATCAGCAGTTATGAGAGAAAACTCTATGTCTTTTGCATCTGATTTTGACACAAGCTGGTGTACAGCATTTGAAACAGAAATTTCTCAATTAATAAAATCCATGCAAGAAAATGTTCCTTCAGAAGCACCAACTCATTACAACTTTTCAATCAAGTTACCAGGATGGCCAACAAACATTCCATTCACACAATCACATCCATCCTCTACTAATGATCCAAATTCCTCCCAAACTAACTCTCATCCTTCCTCCCCTCCTGGCAAATCAAGAAGGAAAATTGAAACTAGATCTCTGTCTGCACAGAGAAGGCATAACTCCTCACTCTCAAAAAAATTTTTATGAATAAGAAAATAGCATCATGGAACATAAGAGGGGCCCATAGTAATTTGAAACTTGATCAAGTCAAATGCATAATCTCTGAGTTTAATATTTGTCTTTTTGGACTTCTTGAAACCAAGCTTAACCATTCCCTATCACAAAAAGCCTCCTCTTACATTAATCCCCAATGGTCCTTCCACCACAATCTTGAATCTGCTTCTTATGGTAGAATTCTAGTCATCTATGATTCTTCTTTCTTGACCCTGACACCTATTCTGACAACTAGGCAATTTATTCACTTTCATGTTCATGTCTCCCAAAACCAATCCACTTTCTATCTCACTTTTGTTTATGCTGATAACAGTGTAAATTCAAGGAATGCCTTACTCAATGCATTACCCCCCTTAAGACAATCTTCTCATCCCTGGATTGTCCTAGGTGACTTCAATTGCTGCTTTGGCATTGATGATAAAATTGGTGGCACACCTCTCAACCTCAGAGACATTGAACCACTTAATCATCTGTTTATGATTCTGAGTTGACTTTAGTGAATAAAACTGGAACCAAGTATTCTTGGAATAACTGTAGTAGAAGTGGTGTGCGTACTTTCACTACAATTGATCATGCCTTTTGTAATTACCAAGCTCTCAACCAATGGCCTTCACTTTCTGTCTACCTTCCTCAACCTATTATGTCAGACCACTCTCCTCAAATTTTAACTCTGGGGACCCATATTAGAAGAGAAAAGTCAAGTTTCAAATTTTTTAATGCTTGGTCTAAGCATGACCAATTTCTTAATATCATTAATCAAGCTATTTCTGATTTTACATGTTATGGTAACCCAATGTATAAGTTTTGCAGGAAATTAAAACACATCAAGATTGCTATCAAGACATGGGCATCAACTACCTTTGGTACTGGAACCCTTCTCTCTACAGCATTAAAGGAACAACTGAAAATAAAACAAGACTTCATGATGGAACATCCACTTGATATACAAGCTTCTGATGAGGAGAGGAATCTGCACAAGGAACTTAAAATTGCCCTAACCCTGGAAGCAAGCATGAAGATGCAGCAGTTACATAAAAGATGGCTTGATGAAGGGGATAAGAATACTAAGTTCTTTCATGAATCTCTTAAGGTTAAGCAAGCTCGAGAAAATATTTTTAGAATCACTAATGAACAGGGAACCCTATTTTCTACTCCAGACACTGTTGATCATGCTTTTATCCAACACTTCATCAACTTGTATGGTAGTACAAATGGTTTCTTCCCTGATTTGGATAAAATATCTTCTCTTGATCTTCCTAGCATTTCTCCTCAAGAAGCTTCTTCTCTAATTATGCCTGTAACTAATGAAGAAATTAAAGCAACCCTCTTCTCCATGAATAAGTTATCTTGTTCGGGACCTGATGGCCTGAATGTTAATTTTTTTATCACCACTTGGAGTTTGATTGGTGGTGATTTTTGTCAAGCTATCCACAACTTTTTCAACAAATGTAAAATGCTAGGGGAAGTGAATTGCACTAACATTGCTCTCATACCCAAAGTGTCCCCTCCGACATGTGTCACTTCCTTCAGGCCCATTTCTTGCTGTAATGTCCTCTACAAGTGTATCTCTAAAATTCTAGCTTCACGCTTAGTCAAAGTCTTGCCCACTGTTATATCTATGAATCAATCTGCATTTTTGCCTTCAAGAGACATAATTGACAATGTTCTCCTTGCTCAGGAATTACTTAAAGGCTATGGTAGAAGTAATAACACCCCTGCTGCTGCAATTAAAATAGACATCTCTAAAGCCTATGACACCATTCATTGGGACTCTATAGTTAGAATAATGGCAGTGATGGGATTTCCTAAAACTTTTGTGTCATGGATTTATGTGTGCATTTCTACTCCCTCATTCTCAATTGTTTTAAATGGCAGACCAGTTGGATACTTCAGAGGTAGTAAAGGAATTCGTCAAGGAGATCCAATTTCATCATATTTATTTCTAATGGTCATGGAGGTGTTAACTGTTATTTTGCAGGCCAGCTATAATCAAAAGACCATCAAGTATCACCCAAAGTGTTCTCTTCAACAAATTACTTCTATAATGTTTGCAGATGACGTCATGGTATTTACCAAACCAGAGACATCCTCCTTGGATGGTATTATGACAGCATTGCAGGCCTTCCACTGTATGACTGGGCTCACCATTAACCAATTCAAATCGTCTCTGCTTGTTTCTGGAGTTAGTGATTTGCAAGCTACTGCACTGCAACAACATTCTGGATTATCTTGTATGGTAAATGACATGAAGTACCTTGGACTTCCTTTAATTTCCAAAAGGATATCAAAAGCTGACTGTTTACCTCTTTACTTCAAAATTTCTTCGGTGATGTCTGCTTGGAATAATAGGAATTTGACTCAAAGTGGAAGGCTTGTTTTAATAAAATCTGTTGTCTTTTCCTCCATTGTTTACTGGGCTCGTACCCTAATCCTTCCAAAGAAACTATTGCATATGCTTAGGTCTGCCATGATCAGATATTTTTGGACTGGCAGTATACATAACAGAAAATTAGTGCCTTGTTCCTTTTCTAAAATTGAGTCACCCCTGAGATTGGGAGGGCTTGGTGTCTTTGATGTTAGGAAATGGAACATAGCTGCTATGAGTAAACATTTTAATGCACTTATCAACAAAAGGGGTAGCTTATGGGTTGACTGGTCATGGCAATACAATATAAAGAACAAGTACTTCTGGAGCATGGATATTCCTCAAGTATGCAGTTGGACATGGAGAAGTTTATTAAATCTGAGAGTTGTTTTCCTTCCCATGATACAGTATCCCATCAATGCTAGCAATGTTGTTAGCTTTTGGCATGATCCATGGATTAGTAATGGTCAAATTCTTTCCAACATTTGTGATCAATATCAAATGATACAATCTGCTATCCACTATCATGCTAAAGTGAAGGACTTTCTGCATTATAATCAAATTCAGTTGCCATACAACAGTAATCAGGTGATTAGGCAACTGTGGAGAGAACTTCAGCAAAAAACATTTAGTACAAACCAGGATGATACTGTTACTTGGCTTAACAAGATTCATACTGTTGCGGCAGTTTACAATTATGTTAGTTCCAGTGTGTCTCTGCCTGCTTCCAAATGGATAGCTGTTCTTTGGTCAGCTGATTCTTGCCCTAAGGACAATTTAATGATGTGGAAAGTCATCAACCAAGCTTTAGTTACCAGATGTTTGTTGAATAGTTATGGAATGACATGCTATGCTGAGTGTATTTTCTGTAATCAAGATGTTGAAACTACTGAGCATCTGTTTTTTGCTTGTCCTGCCCTTCAATACTTGATGGATAAGATAAGCATCATATCTGGTTTTAATTTTACTTGTTCAACATCAAGAATTCAATGGAGTTTAATCTATAAAGCAACAAAGTGGAGAAATGTGCAGGGCAGAGTTCTAGCAGTTTGCTTGAAAGTGTGTATGTCTGTTATTTGGAGGGAGAGAAATGCCATAATCTTTGATAAAGTTAAAAGAAATGATGATCTTGTTTGGGTTGAAGTAAAAAACAGAACTTATTGGCAACTGCAAAACAGTGCAAGTGTTTTTCATCAAACCCTGATTGATGCCTGGACTTGAATTGCTTTTCATCCTTGCATTTTCATTGTATTTTCCTGTTTTTTTTATTTTTCTCTTTCTTATGTACTTTTTTATTGTTCTTTGCAATAAAACTGGTAGGGGCCCAGTTAACCCCGCTGGCTATGCCAAAAAAAAGAAATGTTTTAGCTTAAAATTAAGTTAAGATTTAATGTTTTGAAATTTATTTAATTAATGGAATAATTAAGGAATAACTAGTTAATTTATTTAATTAATTGATTAAGGTTTAATAAATATTGATTAAGGATTAATCAATTTGAAATTAAGATCATTAATTAGATTATTAACTAATGATTAAAGATTTCTTAATTAAGCAATTAATTTATAATTAAGGTTAATTAATTAAATAATTAGACTTTAATTAATGGATAATTAAATATAATTCAATTTGTGATTAATCTAAGTTAATTACTTAATGGAATAATTAGAAAATGGTTAATGAAGGCCATTAACCAGGATTATTTAATAATTAATTAATGTGATAAATTTTGAATAATTAATTAGATTAATTAATTTAATAATAATCATTTGTAAATTGTTGAGTATAATTTCTTAATGAAGTAATTAAGAAATTAATCACTTAAGGTAATTAATTGTGTTAAATGTGATTGTTTAATTTAATTAATTAAGTTCAATTAATTTTAAACACTTGCGGTTTTAAAGTTAATTACTTAATGTAATTAATGGATTGGAAATTACTTAGTGAAGTAATTGATTGATAATTATTGGTTGTAATTTAATTTGTGATTAATCTAAGTTAATTACTTAATGGAATAATTAGAAAATTGTTAATGAAGGTCATTAACCAGGATTATTTATAATTAATTAATGTGATTAATTTTTAATAATTAATTAGATTAATTAATTTAATAATAATCATTTGTAAATTGTTGAGTATAATTACTTAATGAAGTAATTAAGAAATTAATTACTTAAAGTAATTAATTGTGTTAAATGTGATTGTTTAATTTAATTAATTAAGTTTAATTAATTTTAAACACTTGAGGTTTTAAAGATAATTACTTAAAATGGATTGGAAATTACTTAGTGAAGTAATTGATTGATAATTATAGGTTGTAATTAATGGAAGATGTTTAATAATGTAAGTAATTTGGATTAAATTACTTGGTAATAAATCAAGAGATTAATTAAGAAATTAATTAAGGAATAATTATTTTGTTTTAATGAGGTAATTAAGTCAGTTAATTAATGAATATGGTTAATCAAGAAGGATTAATGATTATGGGTTAATTACTTAAGGTAATTAATTTAAGAAGATAAATAATTAAATATAATTAAGGATCATTAATTATTATAATTAATGATGTAATTAAAGTTGATTAATTATGATTAATTAATCAATGACAAGTGATTAAAGGTAATTAATTAATGTAGTTAATTAAGGATTAATGTAATTAATTATAGTTAATTAATTAATTGAAGTAATTAAAGGTTTTTGGTTGAGAATAATTAATTTGTGAAGTTAATTAAGGATAATTACATGAATGTAATTAAGGATAATTAATCTAAGGTGATTAATTAAGGGGATTAATTTGAATGATTAATTAATTGATTGTAATCAATTAAATGGTTAAGTAAGCAGGATTTATATTGATGAAGTAATTAATTTAATTCATTTTAAATTAATTAGAGATAGAGATAGTTAATCCAATTCATTTTAAATTAATTATATTGTGATGAAGTAAATCATTGCTTATGTATGAATGGGTGATATTGATTGCCTTGAATGGTTGTGATCTCAAAAATGAGATAAGTAATGATTGTGTGGTATGAATGCTTGGTTACATTGTGATGATAATATATATTATCTATTTTGATGATGATATGGATTATCTATTTTGATAATGTGGATTACCTGTTTATTTGATAATGTTGATTATCAATTGTGTTTTGTGAGTTATCTATCTGTGTATATAGATAATTGAATTGTTTTAAACTTTAAAACAACTTGGACCTAAAAGATGGCGTTTTGGATTTCGATGGGACCGGGATCGGGTTTCCATATTTGGATATCCGAAAACCACATCGATCCAAATTAACGATAGGTCGTGAATCTCAAGTGAAGATGTAGATTCAAAGCGCAAGGGTTATCGTCGTTAACTCTGAGGGTGATTCCAAAATGAGTGTAACGAGATAATGCCCTCGGTTTCGTTCGAACCCGGAACGAACTTGTATGGATTGAATGCTTTCAGAACATTGTCAGGTGGACGATGAGCATTCTAAGTGATGTGTCCTATATAGGTAATCGTAGCCTCAAGCCTCATCAACCGGGAATGGCTAAAACAGGGAAGGTGCAGCAAGGTTAAGTGGGTCATGCCCAAGTAGGACGTGATTTTCCCCTGTCTAGAGGTCCCTTTTTATTCGGCTGTGTGGGCGGTTGCTAGCTACAACCGCGGGGTTGTCTTTTCGGGACTGTTCAGTAAGGAATGGTTCCGGCCTTGTGTTACAGGGGATTGAGAGTGATCCTCGGTACGGTGATCAAGGCCACGTACCGTGACGGGCGGTACCCCGGTAGCCCTGCCATTGATGGAATCCAAAATCCAATAAGTGTCGTACGTATTAGTTGTGCCCAACTATGTTGGAACGTGGGATGTAAGCATTCCAGCTATTTCTGTATTTTACTTGAAAACCCTAGACACTATTATAATATCATCGGATTTCCTATCAAATGTTTTGGTTAGCGTAAGGTAAAAACTTTTCCATGTTTATGTGTGGGAAGTCTTACGTGATACCTTTCTTTTCAAAAGGTTTTTAAAAGTTAAGCAACCTAACCTGTTACTCACACCAAACCCATGTCTGACCAGGAGTTTATCTTCTGTTTTCTTAAACTCTTGGGTACTCAAATTTTTACGAGTAGCCAAGGGATTCAGGTTAGCTTTAACGAATTGTGGAGGAGCAATGGAGCAGGAGGCTTCTGCGTGTAGATATATATAGTTTTCCGCTGTGTTGGTTTCTCTGAGTAGTTTCTTGTATTGTATTGAGTTGTATAACTAGACAGGTGTTTATAACTGTCTAATATGTGATGTGTAATATGTGTAACTCTGATAATGGTTGTAAACTATGTAATATTTATGTTATTAATATAATTTATTCATTCCGCTGTTTAGATTCTGATGTTGTTTCTTCTTTCTCTTCTTTCTTTTCTCTTTTCTCTTTTCTATCCCTTTCTTTCTTCAAGATGATGCGATTTTCTATGGTAAGAAAGTCGAGTCGTCTCAGTTGGTATTAGAGCATTAGGTTGAGTGAATACCTAGGCTCTGTAATGGTGTCTATCTTGAGAGAGCGTATTTGTAATTTTAAATATATATATATATATATATATATATATATATATATATATATATATTCCACCTATTTGTTGGGTTATCTGTTCAGGTTTTCCAATATAAGTTATAAAGGTAGATGGGGTAGTAGTGTGTGTAACACGACTATCATTGGTTGGAGTTTGAATGTTTGAGGTTGAAAGTGTATTTGTCGAGACTGTAGACCTAATACCGTCTCGAGTGAGCTTTGTAGTGGTGTAAGGACTTTATTGATCTTTGAAGGAAACCTGTTAAGGTTCGGAGTCCATCTTTGAAGTTGAGTTTGGATCTGTCGGTTGAGCAGAAGCGAGTGATGGTATCTTGATACCTCAGGAAGTTTTAGTTGCGTGATGAGATGCAGTGACTATGGATGTTCCCAAAGAAGTTTTCTTTGGAACAAGTTTAAGGAAGTGAGTCTGCTTCGATGTTGTGGCTGTGTTCAGCATGGTGTTTCTGTTGATTTGAAGTCTGGGTTTCTCGAAGAGTTGATTTGGATCTTTGGCATCTGTGTTAGCAGTGCAGCTTGGAGTGTTCTGTGTCGGCAGGAAGTTTTCTGGCTGAGCAGTTTTTCTGAAATGGAGTTCAGAAGCAGCAGAGTGGACCCGTTTCTTCGGTGAATTGGCTAGATAAGTGTAAGCTGTTCTGTTTGGTAAAAGGAGAACAGTTTTCCTTAGATTTGGTTTGGGCTGATCACAAAAGTGACTTGCGATTGTTTAAGTGTTCTTTTGGGTTATCAGAATTTTTCCGGATGTCTTCAGGGAAGATAGAGTTTTGTCCGCATCTGGAGATTGAGTTTTCTTATCGACTAGGATTCCAGGAGTGGTACCGGTGGTTCAGCTTTGTAGAAGGATGATTCCAAGAGATTGAGTTGGTGTAGCAGCTCAGGTTTTGGAGAAATTTCTGAGTTTTCTTATGGATTTGTTGAACCATATTTCTGGGATGTGTTGTCGAGTCGTGCTCATCAGCATTCTCTTCTACTTCGGATTAGAGTTGTGCAGCGGAAGCAGTTTGGGAATGTTCTGCTTTTCTTTTCCAGATAGGAGAAGTTGTTGTTTTCTGATGTTTGAGGAGTAGGGTTTGATCTTGGTTGATCTTGAGGAGATCATTTTGTTGAGTTGATTGGTTTTGTTTGTTTCTAGAGGCATCAGCAAAGGTTGAGCTGATCAGTAAGGTTGTAGGTAGCCCAGGATCGTCCGAAGATTTTTGAGGATAAGAGACGGAGGAATTTGGATTCTGAAGTCGGAGATCTGATTTTGGATAAGTTTTCTCCGATCAAAAGGGAGCTATAAGATTGAGCAATTCTGAGAAGCTAGCTCTGAAGAGTTTTGGATCTTTTCTGTGATCTTGTGAGAATAAGTGATTGATTTACAGGATTGAATTTCTGGTTTGGATAACTGGGATTCGATGAGTTTCACATATCTCTGAGGGAGTACGTGTATGATCTATCTCTGGTTGTGGAGCCAACAGTTCTGGAGTTTTGGTTGTTGAGCCAGACTCGTCTGTAGTCTGATATCTTGTCTAGTGTTATAGATCTAGATGAATGGGAGCTTTGGAGCTTCATAGTTTTGATTGTTTGGATTCTGTAGAGCGAGTATCCCGATATATATATATACATATACTTGGGGAAAACTCAAGGAAATTCTATCCAGAATTTTGTCTGGATAGTTATATTTGTTTGATTGGTTGAATTGGTTGCTATGGTTGTTAGCATATGTTGGATATATGCTTGTGTTTTAAAATTTAAAATCTTTAATGAGATTATTAAATTACCTTTGTTTTAAATTTCAGGGATGAAATTCTTTTAAGGAGGGAGGATTGTAACATCCCGGAATTTTTGACAATATCAATTTAATAATCTGTATTAAAAATTAAATTGATATTGATAATTTTGTTAATAATAATTCAAATTGATTTAATAATCTTCTTCAATAAATATTTAATTGGTTATTTTATCATTTAAAAATAATAAATTGGTTTCTATTTATAATATAAATATATAGTTCATATTGTAAATAAATTAGCATTATTTTAAATTTAATAAATAAAGCATATTTTTTTAATTCTAATATTTGTAGTAATTTGAAAATTTGTTTTTATTTAATATATATAAGCTTTTCAAAGTTATTAAATAAATAATCTTGGTTTAAACTTAATAAATGAATCATGATTTAAAATTCTAATATATATACATTAATAAATTGGAAATTCTGATTTAATTTAATATTATGTTTTCAAAACTATTTAATAAATAAGTATATGATTTTAAATTGATAAGATAAATGTTTAAATGTTTAAAATAATTTTGGCTTGAGATTTAAATTTAAAATGTATTAACAAAAAGTTTTATAGCTAAATAAAATAAGCAATTCATTAATAAAGAAATGATTTCTTTTATAATTATTTTAAATTTAATAATGAGATATTTCTAAAAATAATATTAATAATGTATTGTCTTTACAAATAGGTTTTGAATAAAATGGCAATTGTTATTTCAAAGTTTAATTTGTGTTCATAACTTGATTTTTTTAAATATTAGATTTTGAATTTGATTTGAGTTTAAAATCCAAAGTATAGATTTTTATTTGTCCTAATTTTTGTATTTATAAGTATAGTTTGTTTTTATTTCTTTTATAAATTTATATACATATTAAATATTAACTAAAAATTTAATTAAGCTTAACATATATATTAACTTGTAAATTAGATACAAATTACATTTAAAAAAAAGACAAGTGTTGTATTCTTAAAAGCCTCGTTAAACAAGTTTTATAAGATTACCATATCAACTTGACAAATGTTTAAAAAATTGTACAAGTGTCATTTTGTTTAAAATTTTTCTTTTAGTTAATAAAATCTGAAAATAACCTATATAAGAACACATTTTTCATCCCTATCTTTCTTTTTCTTCGTTTCCTAATCAAAGAAATTTGCAACTTGTTTTTTTCACAAATCTGAAACATGAAAAAACCAGATTTAAACATCTTCATATCAATAATGAAAACTCCTCATTATCTAAAGTCATTCTTCTTCAAATTCTATGGCTTGCAAACAATTTTAAAAATTTGCACATCTTCAAGCAATACAAACCCAGAAATCATGTTCAATACAAAATCAAACCCCTCATTATCAAAAAGGCCTGCATCATTTTTATAAAATCTGGAAATCATGTTCACATGCCATTTTCAAAATAAAAAGCAAATTTGCATTCTTTTTTCTGCAATCTGGAAAAAATGGGCTCTGCATGCAACTGCATTTCTTCCTCTGGAAATCAAACCTGCATTTTATTTCAACCTGAAGTCCAACAAGATCAAAGCCTGCGTGCAAGTAGTTTTGGTCAGGAAACATAAGCATTCCAGTTTCAACAGCATGCAAACAGTTTACAATCTGCATATTCAAAAAGCCTTTCAATCAGAGGCTTTGCTTCCTTTAAAAACAGTGAGTAACTTTTTGGATCTAAAGTTTAAAAATAGGTTGCATGTTAGTATACTGAAATGAAATAGAATTGTTTGTGTTTATAAGTAATTGATGATGTGAAATGAATTGTGTGCATGCTGCCTTAGTTGCCTATTCTGTTTTGATTTTCCAGGCACAAAACTTCATTAAAATACTTATCTTTTAACCAAGTTTCTGATATGATGAAATTTATAAAGTGAAGTTGTTGATTATATTAAGTCAATATTTAAAATTTTAAGTAAGTTAAAATATTAGTGTTATTGTCTCTGGAAACATAAGGAATATCTGTGCATGTTGATTTTAACAAAAATCCAAAACACGTTAATTTAGTAATTCAGTATCATAAATCAAAAGTATTAACTGAAACATGATTTTTAAATCAAGGATTAGGATTTTTAGGGATAACTTGAAGTTGCAGTTGGATATTGAACTGAAAATGAACTTTAAGCAAATTCTGGTGATCTTTGGATTGAGGAGGCTCGGGGTTCTTCTGGGTGATGGAGAAGGGTTAGGGGAAACTGAGAAAAATCTTTGATGGTGATGGATATCATTGTGGAAGGTGCAAATTTGAAAATTCATTTTAAACCATAGTTTTTCACTGTGACATTTGAATCGATCATTACGGTAGTGTAGTTGATCGAGTGTCGTGGTATTTTGAGAATTGGTAGTTGGTGCGTGGTTGAAGACGAGGCCGGAGTAGTTGATCATCAGGTGGTCGGAGCGGCGAGAGTTTGCCGTTGACAGGTTTGAGGGAAAACCTGTTTTGTGATTCCAGGTTTGGAAATTTTGTGTTCGATTTTGATTTCGTGAATGATTGTTCGATCTGATGATCCCATTTGGGTGTTGGAGTGTTTCTGGATGTAGGACGATCATCTCTGATGATCAGAGGTGGTTGGGGGCGATGTGCATATGCACGGTGATGGGATTTTACTGATGTTGGTTGGCCTGAGTTTGGTTTGCTCGAGTAGATGTAGTGAGTTGCCCGAAGCAATAGAGTGATTTATTCGGGGAAGAAAGACATTGAACTCGAAGTAATTTGGGTTGTTCTCGGGATGTTCTGTGTTTCAGGTTTTTACAGAAACCTGAATTTCTGTTTTAATTTTTTTAAAGCCTGAAGCTTTTTAATGTTAAGGAAATTTTAAACTTGGTTTTAAATTCAAGTTTGAATTTTAGAATTTAAGTTTAATTTAAAATCTCAGTTATAAATAAAAGAAAAAATATAAAAATAAAAGTTTTAAAATTGGAACTTAATTAACTACTTTATTTTGGTAAGTAGTTTGAACTTTTTAGAAAATGAAGTTTTTAAAATATGAGCAAGATTGAAATTAAATTTAAATCTGGAAATCTAAAATTAAATATGAGTTTCGGTTTTGAAATTAAAAGGAATTTTAAGATTTGAAAATTTTAAACAAAGAGTAAATTGAATTTATTGAAATTTTGAAATGAATTTAGTTTCAAAATTCTTATGAATTTCATTTCTAAGACAAACACTTGTTTGTCTTGAAATTTTAAAAAGTTTTAAATTGTTTAAAACTTTGTTAAGTTTAAAGTATATTCATTTTAAATCTTGTATTTTAAATTAAATTTAAAAGTAAGTCCAAAGTAATTTGTTTCAAAATAAATTTGTTTTTAAACATAATTAAGAAATGTTTTAGCTTAAAATTAAGTTAAGATTTAATGTTTTGAAATTTATTTAATTAATGGAATAATTAAGGAATAACTAGTTAATTTATTTAATCAATTGATTAAGGTTTAATAAATATTGATTAAGGGTTGATCAATTTGAAATTTAGATGATTAATTAGATTATTAACTAATGATTAAAGATTTCTTAATTAAGCAATTAATTTATAATTAAGGTTAATTAATTAAATAATTAGACTTTAATTAATGGATAATTAAAGATAATTCAATTTGTGATTAATCTAAGTTAATTACTTAATGGAATAATTAGAAAATGGTTAATGAAAGCCATTAACCAGGATTATTTAATAATTAATTAATGTGATTAATTTTTAATAATTAATTAGATTAATTAATTTAATAATAATCATTTGTAAATTGTTGAGTATAATTTCTTAATGAAGTAATTAAGAAATTAATTACTTAAGGTAATTAATTGTGTTAAATGTGATTGTTTAATTTAATTAATTAAGTTTAATTAATTTTAAACACTTGCAGTTTTAAAGATAATTACTTAATGTAATTAATGGATTGGAAATTACTTAGTGAAGTAATTGATTGATAATTACAGGTTGTAATTAATGGAAGATGTTTAATAATGTAAGCAATTTGGATTAAATTACTTGGTAATAAATCAAGGGATTAATTAAGAAATTAATTAAGGAATAATTAATTTGTTTTAGTGAGGTAATTAAGTTAGTTAATTACTGAATATGGTTAATCAAGAAGGATTAATGATTATGGGTTAATTACTTAAGGTAATTAATTTAAGAAGATAATTAATTAAATATAATTAAGGATCATTAATTATTATAATTAATGATGTAATTAAAGTTGATTAATTATGATTAATTAATCAATGACAAGTAATTAAAGGTAATTAATTAATGTAATTAATTAAGGATTAATGTAATTAATTATAGTTAATTAATTAATTGAAGTAATTAAAGGTTAATTACTGTTTTTGGTTGAGAATAATTAATTTGTGAAATTAATTAAGGATAATCACATGAATGTAATTAAGGATAATTAATCTAAGGTGATTAATTTGAATGATTAATTAATTGATTGTAATCAATTAAATGGTTAAGTAAGCAAGATTTATATTGATGAAGTAATTAATTTAATTTATTTTAAATTAATTAAAGAAGATGTAATTAATTTAATTCATTTTAAATTAATTAGAGATAGAGATAGTTAATCTAATTTATTTTAAATTAATTATATTGTGATAAAGTAAATCATTGCTTATGTATGAATGTGTGATATTAATTGCCTTGAATGGTTGTGATCTCAGAAATGAGATAAGTAATGATTGTGTGGTATGAATGCTTGGTTACATTGTGATGATAATATAGATTATAGATTTTGATGATGATATGGATTATCTATTTTGATAATGTGGATTACCTGTTTATTTGATAATGTTGATTATCAATTCTGTTTTGTGAGTTATCTATCCGTGTATATAGATAATTGAATTGTTTTAAACTTTAAAACAACTTGGACCTAAAAGATGACGTTTTGGATTTCGATGAGACCGGGATCGGGTTTCCATATTTGGATATCCGAAAACCACATCGATCCAAATTAACGATAGGTCGTGAATCTCAAGTGAAGATGTAGATTCAGAGTGCAAAGGTTATCGTCGTTAACTCTGAGGATGATTCCAAAATGAGTGTAACGAGATAATGCCTTCGGTTTCGTTCGAACCCGGAACGAACTTGTATGGATTGAATGCTTTCAGAACATCGTCAGGTGGACGATGAGCATTCTAAGTGATGTGTCCTATAAAGGTAATCGTAGCCTCAAGCCTCATCAACCGGGAATGGCTAAAACAGGGGAGGTGCAGCAAGGTTCAGTGGGTCATGCCCAAGTAGGACGAGATTTTCCCCTGTCTAGAGGTCCCTTTTTATTCGGCTGTGTGGGCGGTTGCTAGCTACAACTGCGGGGTTGTCTTTTCGGGACTTTTCAGTAAGGAATGGTTCCGGCCTTGTGTTGCAGGGGATTGGGAGTGATCCTCAGTACGGTGATCTAGGCCACTTACTGTGACGGGTGGTACCCCGGTAGCCCTGCCTTTGATGGAATCCAAAATCCAATAAGTGCCGTACGTATTAGTTGTGCCCAATCATGTTGGAACGTGAGATGTTAGCATTCCAGCTATTTCTGTATTTTACTTGAAAACCCTAGACACTATTATAATATCATCGGATTTCCTATCAAATGTTTTGGTTAGCGTAAGGTAAAAACTTTTCCATGTTTATGTGTGGGAAGTCTTACGTGATACCTTTCTTTTCAAAAGGTTTTTAAAAGTTAAGCAACCTTAACCTGTTACTCACACCAGACCCATGTCTGACCCAGAGTTTATCTTCTGTTTTCTTAAACTCTTGGGTACTCAAATTTTACGAGTAGCCAAGGGATTCAGGTTAGCTTTAACGAATTGTGGAGGAGCAATGGAGCAGGAGGCTTCTGCGTGTAGATATATATATATATAGTTTTCCACTGTGTTGGTTTCTCTGAGTAGTTTCTTGTATTGTATTGAGTTGTATAACTAGACAGGTGTTTATAACTGTCTAGTATGTGATGTGTAATCTGTGTAACTCTGATAATGGTTGTAAACTATGTAATATTTATGTTATTAATATAATTTATTCGTTCCGCTGTTTAGATTCTGATGTTGTTTCTTCTTTCTCTTCTTTCTTTTCTCTTTTCTATCCCTTTCTTTCTTCAAGATGATGCGATTTTCTGTGGTAAGAAAGTCGGGTCGTCTCATTTTCATGATACAAGTATTCTATACTTGCTACGTTATGTGTGTGCACAACTACATATACATAGGGAAAGTATTTTTGCAAGTAGAACATATTACTCGAAACTTGCTCGAACTGATCTGGATGTCAACATTAAATTATTAATTTGACTCTTGAATTTTTTCCATATATTTCCTCTATTATAATTTTGAATTTGTGGTTGGTTTGATTTAATGACAATTAATTTAAGTTTGAGTAAGAAATTTGAATGTAGAAATCTTTTCCATTTGAACAAGAAAGAATCAAACATTGTCCTTAGATAAAACATGCATTCATCGGTATGTACACTATAACATATTGTACATACTATCTAGAAGCTTTTTTGGTTATCTCTATTCATTAATCTTCCTTCATTTCTTTTTATATCTTTTACTATAGATAGACAGTCCTTTTTAAACACTTCAAGGTGGATCGACGAAGCACTTAAAGAACGAGGTGGTGATGTCATTATTGTGCTTATTGGAAACAAAACATATCTTGTCGGTAAAAGGTAATAATTATTGAATTGCGCAAATACTTGTATTTTCTCAATGTATGAACTTTTATATTTTACTAGACCTAATGACTTCTTTCCTTCCATTTGCCTTCCAATATCATATATTGAATCATTCCAAAAGGAGCCATTTATTTTACAAGAATCTCGGTGTTATAATACCTTTACGTTATGTTACCTAACCTACTACATGCTTGAAATATGAAATTTTTACACCTTTGTAGCATGGCATACCGATAATAAATTGAAATGTGGCAGGCATGTTTCAATAGAAGGAGAGGCTAAATCTCATGAACAATGTTATGTTCTTTGAAACTAGTGCTAAAGAAGGATTCAATATCAAGATATTAAGATTACTTACTTGAGGAAATGCATCTTAACAGTACATACAACTAATATGTATATGTATATGTTCTAATTTGTAGCCATTATTTCGCAGGACTACTGCTGCCTTACTTGGAATGGAGACTCTCTCGCCAACAAAACAAGAAGATAGGGTTGATGTAAATTTCAAACACGATTATTTTGTTTTAAATATTACATATTGAATTGTCAGTATGTGACGCCCCACCTCTATACCCACGCTAGCCAAGAACATTACGGTGAATGCTGTCAACTAGCACGGAGAATAAGGCTGTTGAGGAGCGACCATCCGTGTAATTTCTTTGTGCGAGCATCGATATGTCAGACAGTATAACATGCAATTCTTTTCAAGGGGAAATCCGACATGCCGACACAAACTCAAAGCTACTACACAGTGGCTATAATATCTTCGGAAACAAATATAGAAGTACACATAACATAAATCAGTCACAGACAATTCATATCACTAAGGCGGAAATAGATATTAATATAACACATGAAAGTGTTCATCAGAGTAGTGGTCTAAAGAGATCCACAATATCACAAAAGAATAGTTACATGAACTACACAAAAGAATAAGTATACATTAAGGAGTCTATATCTCAAATGTATACAACAAAATAACTACTAATCTAAGTAGTTAACCCAAAAGTCAAGGAGTTAATCCCGGATGAGAAGTCAAGCAGAAGCACCTGTAACATCTCAGTCTGACCCGAGTATTATTTAATAAGAAAATAATAAACGGATCAGTCTAACTATAAATATCAGATAACATGACATAGAATAGGAGATACGACTAAACACATAATAATCACAATGCCAAGCTGTGATATATATAAGTAATTGATAATCAACAAGAGATTAATCAATATCACGATAATCTACTCAAGATAAAAAAGGAATGTCATACTCCTAATTCCATTCACCAAGCCACAATAAATGACATATAAGATATGGCATAGACGTATAATATCCATAACGGCATACTACTATAAGTATGTAAATGATAATCAACAAACGATTAATCAATATCAAAGAATCTTCTCAAAGATCCAAAAAGGGTATCATACCCAAAACTTGTATTCACAACAAGTTAATGACACACGAATTCACCAATGCACAAGAATTGATAAATCATATCAATAGAAATCACAAAAATAGGTGAAGTATAAATTCCAGAATTCGACACACGAAATCCAGAAATTTCACAAAATAAGGGGGGAGGCCTATCACATGAACGGGAGCATGAAAACTCACCAACAGCTGTAACACATGAACGAGAAGCTATCTCATGGTAGCTAGCCATTAATTTGACACACGAATGGTCCGAAGACCTGACACACGAATGGTCCGAAGACCGTGGGTTGCTACCCCACAAATTTGACACACGAACGGGGTTTAGTCTCCCACGCAGACAAAGAGACATCGCACATTGCTAGTCTAAATCACAAAAATGATCGTCACGATCATCGAGAAGTGTCGATTACAGTAAGCTAGTAAATATATGAGCTTAGCATCATGTCCCATAACCACTAGCTTAACTTAAATATTTACGAACAAATTGTAGATCTCCACTAGAAAATTGTCACAAGAGTTTCAATCGAACAAGTCCAAGAATTAACCAACAAAGTGAACGCAAGCGTTTCATACCACTTGTTTTACTAAGTCGTTTAATTAGATTTCTCATACGAGTGAGGTAAAGGTTTGTATATACTAATAGATTGGAAAACGGTTTTATAAACAAATTTGGTATTAAAATAGAATTGAAATCGTTTGAGGAAAGAGTTTTGATATTTACTACTAGTATAGAAAACCTTTATATTTTTAAAGTGACAAAGCACAAGGGGGATTGTAGAAACAATCAATCACAAAGATCACATTCGAAGATGTGAATTAAAAATCCAATGAAATCGATAAAGGATCCACCGAAGTGGATATATCTAAAATTCCCAAAGAAAATAAGTCATCAAAGATGATAATAAATGATGACAATAATTAGGATCATCACGAATCGATTTAAATTCGAAATTCAATCAAAAAGGCAAATTGGACTCAAACAGTTTGTTCAGTCGACTGAACAGAGTTTTCAGTCGACTGACCCTGTGCCTGGAAATTTTCCAGGTTCAGGAAACTTTCTGTTTCCAGTTTCAGTCGACTGTGCAGAGTTTTTCAGTCGACTGAATCATGCCTGGAAACTCTCGGGTTTCAGGTTCAGTCGACTGAACAGAGTTTTCAGTCGACTGAATCATGCCTGGGCTGTTTTTCAGCCTTATTCAAATGATGAGCAAACTCTTCCAAAATGCAACCGGACGGACATTGGCTCTAAGGGTTTATGCCCATCGGCACCCCGGCCCTATATGCTCCCCGATGCATCACCAAAAGCATGATCAAACATCCATAAAAGGATTTTCACACAAATTGACTTAAAAACTCAAAATTTGGAATATTCACAAAACCAATCCAAATCAAGAGCAAATGCACATGAAGAAGTGTTAGGAATTCATACCCAATAACCAAAGATAATTATAGTCATAGATGTGAGATAAAAATCTCACCTTTTCACAAAATCGAACAAGAAGAAGCCTAAAAGCAAATGGAGAATCAACCTCTCTTCAACACAACCCAATTGAGCTTGAATCTATGCTCAAAAACAAGAACATTCCCAAAATTAGGTTTAGGAATTTCTGAAATTGGTATGAGAATAAGTTGGAGAAGAAGAAGAGAAGCTTACCAATGGGTTCTTCTTGAGTTTGGAGCTAGGAATTTGATTTGTAAGAGAAACTAGGGTTTTGGAGTTTTAATTTCCAATCTCTCCCACCATTAATACTCTAAAAACTGAAATAAGAAGAGAATGAGGGTGAGTGGGGAAGAGTGGCTCAGATTTGAGCATAAGTTAACATAGGGCTGAGCCCAAACCAAACCCAAAGTGAAAAGTAGCAAAAATCAACTTTCTCCAAACATATCGAAGCTTATACTCAAAAAGGTCGTAAACGCCATTTTAAACTCAATGGGAGTGGTCCCGAGTCCTAATTCGACCGTATGCAAAAAGTAGCTTTTCGGACTAAAATCCGACTAACGGTAGAATATTTAAATAAAATATTTAAATATAAAATCGATAAATACGCGGGTTGTTACAGACTCCCCTCCTTAAAGAAATTGCGTCCTCGCAATATTTAAGAAGAAGATATATATAGTAACAACCATAAAAGCATATTCAACACAAAAGAAGTTTGAAATAAGAAGTTCACCTCAAAGAGCACGAGAAAGTAAGTCCGGATGTGTACGCTCGATGTACTCTCTAGATTCCCAAGAACAATCCTTAGGATTTGAAGACCATTGAACTTTAACAAGCGGAACATCTTTATTTCGAAGTCGTTTGACTTCCGAAGCAATGATACGAATAGGATGTTGCTCATAAGTTAAATTAGGTGAAACTTCAATCTCTTCCACAACACCGGGCTCAAGAACAGAATCGGAATCTCGAAGACATTTCCGAAGTTGAGAAACGTGAAACACGTCATGCATAGCAGAAAACTGAGCCGGTAATAAAAGGCGATAAGCCATGGAACCAATACGTTCGGTGATAGGAAATGGCCCAATATATCGAGGCGCTAGTTTTCCCGATCGACTGAAACGTACAACACCCTTCATAGGTGAAACACGAATGAACACAAGATCTCCCACAGAAAATTCTAACTTCCTTCTCCGGTTATCGACATAGGATTTTTGTCTACTCTGGGCTTCTTTCATCCTATGTCGAATGTAACAACCCAATATTTTCAACCCTTCGCATCCGCTCATGTCGGACTTGAAGTGTTCAAAGTACTGCGTTGTAGAATAATTTTGGCAAAACTCAGAATATGCAGTAAATAAAATCACAGAATCATATACACAGATATCAGAACTCACAGCGGAAATAAAATATTTAGTGGTTCATGAAGCCACCATAAAACTTTTAACCAAAAAGAATTTACATAGTTTAGAATCTGCAATACAGCTGTAGACATAAATAGAAACAGATTCCTCCAAAGTCTTGATTGCAGATAAGATAGGGACTGAAAAGCTTCCGGCAGCACGAATGATCTACGGGATGACCTAGCTCCGGAGAGAAAAACTGAAACTGCAACTCAGGCTGACCCGAGCGTAAAATAAAACATAACACTCGAGTCAGGACATACATACTTATATAATGTAAGCTAATTCAAGTGTACTGTAATATAGAACAAGTAACTTAAAGGATGCTTGGGACCGCCCATCCTCTAAGGATCCGTTAAACTATTTACTATGTAGTATATTGCGCTATTATAATAGTGTCTATTTATAAAATAAACTTACTTTTTAAATAGCGTTAAGGCTTTACATTTTCCACCTTAACACGTAATAGTCCCAGTAGTCCATCCAATACCATAGCTCCTCCTACTCGGGAAGCAACTAGAGGATACCACACGGGCTACGGGAGAAAACCAAACTCGTACAAGGCTCGATATGGTAGGTGACACGGCACAACGAGGCAATGCCAGGGTAGATATACCAATTGCTATCCGGACCGGTGGTAACGCGCAGCCGCAGCGACCGCCCACCTCGAACAACACTCCCAAATCAAGGGTGCACCCAAACAATCACAAGAGTAATAGAATGGTATACGAAGAAGTGCGTTCGATCAGAGGAGCTACCTCATTAATCCGAGAATCGCTCCTGTTTTAGCCACCTTAAGCCAACTCACGGGAGTCGGGTCCACGTATATACCTTTCAAGAAACGCCACCACCGACCTACTTCATTCTGGAATCTCCACCGCGTACACGGTTGGTCAAAGTGGTTTTCGGTATCGACAGAGAGTATGTCCATATCCGATCCCGGTCTCTTTGCCAACCCATCGTTATTATAACCCGTGGTCATTTAAAACATTTTATACTTTAAAACCAGAATAAACATTTCCATTTCAAAATTATAAATACGATATCATTTTAAAACCCAAAAACAATATGATATCGTTATATTCAAATATAATTCTTTCCAAAAACCATACTGCTTAAAATTTATAATATCTGGAAGCCAAATATTTGAATTATATCTTCAAAACATAATATTTGGAATTTTTACTTTAAAACCATAACTCCCAACACACAAATGGTTTGGATATTCAACGATATATAGAATAATGGTTTAACTTTATGGTTACTTTGTAAAGAAGATAATTTATATAGCTTTACAAATATATTTCTTTATTTAAAGTTTAAACCATAATTTAAATATCACTTTATGTCCCCAAATCCATTACAATTCCTATATATATATATATATCCAATTGGAGTATTTCCTATTCAAAACTAAGTTTGGATTTTATTCTTTCAACAAATCAATGTTTTATTATTTAGTCTTGAATATTCCCATAAATTCCATAAATAAACTCCAAATGTTAGTCATTTAATATCTTCAAAATTCACTTAATACTAGAATATTCATCTTAAATTTATTAAGGAAAATCCAGTTATAAATATCATATCTTAAGATTTTCCAAACTTAACATAAAATAAAATTTATCAAATTCCATGAGTTTTAAAACAATCAATTCTAGATTCTGTAGCACTTAGGAAATGCTACCTAAAGTTACGGGTAAAACTAGTCCAATTTCAAAAAGACAGCATTTAAAATGCTGCAGCAGATTTGTTTAACTAAATAAATATTTCCAAATATAACTTATTTATCTATTTATTTATTAACTGAAAGCTTATTTTTCAAAATCCAGAATTTCCAAAATAAGTTATATTCAAAATTCTATTCAAATATTTATTTATTTATTAACATTTATAACTCATTCAAAAATAAATAAAAAAATCCTTTAAAGATATTAAATCAAATATTTAACTTCCAAAATAATTTTAAATATTTCAGAAAATATTATAAGGACCACGGGCCTGTATAAAATTTTCTAGCCTAGGTCAAGTGATACGGATTTATATCATTTCAACCCGTAATTTACAAAACCCCGGGTTCTATCATTTCAAACCCGCAATCCCAAGTTATCAGTTAAGCAGTTAACAGACTAGTTTAACAATAATCATTATTTCAGCCCATAACAATCCAACTTTAACAGGGAACTTGCAGTGGTGATTTAAGCAGTAAATAACAATTAATAATATAACTGCAGAAATAATATAACAGATAAATAACTGATGAGATGTCAATTTAAATGGGTTCATCATTCTTCATCATACTACAGACAGATAATATCTAAATAGAATGTTTACACATACACTTGCGATAATTTACACAATATATGTACATATGTCTGGTGAGAAAAACTCACCTGAAAGCTGCAGAAAATTTGATTCAAGCGAAAATGAAAAATCCACCAAAAAAAAAGAAACGCACAGAGGGTAGCGATCAAATTTCCCTGGATGTCACGCCTAGATTCAAATCTATAACAAGATCCAAATACCGAATACGTGACTTTTAAAATTTATGGTCAACGCAAATATTTGAAACAATTGGAACGAATAGAGTCAAAGAAATTTGGCACGATACGCTCGACCACTACACCACCCTACTTGACGAACAACTCGGCCCAAAATAAAATCTTTTTTTTTTCTACCTTTTATATATATACTCTATTATTTAATTAAACAAAACGCACAACCACCACATTACTAAACTTCAACTGGAAGTATGCATAAGGTCACGGCCCAAGCCTATATCAACTAAGAATGTACGCTCACTGTAACCCAAAGAAATGCAAATACTTCACTCCCTTATTTTTTTCCCTTCACGCAAAAACACACTGCCTATTTCCTACTAGATTTGCGTGTACACATGCAAAAGTTTTCACCCAGCCTATACTACAAACTAATGCATGGATAGTACATTATTTGATCTGCACGTTACTTCCTTTATAAAATTTTATTATATCATTACTAAATTATAAATATTCTCCTTTTTTTTTTATATGTGTAACGACCTGTCATTTTCGTTAATTAAATTTTGTCATTTAAATAAGATTTACGCAAATTTACTTTAGAAGAAATAAAGATTTTAAAATTAATAATGAAGCAAATGTTGAGAAGGAAATGAAACCATGGGAATATAAGGCTAAGTATTTACAGTTGAAACAAAATGACGAATAAATTGAAGTGATGTAAATTGTTATATTAGGCTAAGAGTTGCATATAAGAGAACAAAGGTAAGTAGTGAATTTAGTTAATGAATTAATAATATTAAATAGTAAATTGAATTAAATCAATGTCCGGTACAAATTGAAATATTGTTTGGAATGAAAGCTTATAAATTGTAAGCATTTAATTTACAAATGAAATCAGTGTGTGTTTTTTTTTTTATTTATTTATTTATATATATATCACATGCACAATTCGCCCAATCTTTCGACTAAATGCATGGATCTTTTTAATAGATGCTTGCACACACACTATATGGTCTGAACTATATTTATGTTAAAAATATGCAGGCACTGCTTCCTATATGATATGCATTTAGTACAGGTAAATTATCTAATATATGCAAAAAGGCAAAGCTTCTCACTGATACACGCATGTACATGTACCCTCAAATCTCTCCTCTCCCTCTTCCCTTCCTCTCCTTCCTCTGTTTTACATATATATTTCTTTCTTCTTTTTTTTTCTTCTTTTTTTTTTCTTTTTTTTTTCTTTTTGTTTTTTTTTTCAATGAACATTATTGACTTTCTATTTTGTTTGACCCAAAACTAAGTATGATATATACAATGAATAACCCATTTTTCCGTAGTGATAGTACGCGTAAACTTTAAGCTAGCATTAAATTAAATCTGGGTCAACTACACCATCTCTTTGCACACACATATTAGATTTCTACAGATGTGATGACTCATAAATTTCCAAAGTTTGTCAACTAGATCGGGTGAAGTAGATGGGTTGGAGTGGCCGAGCATATCAAATGAGGAAAAAAAAAACTGAGGAAAGGAAAAACTGGAAGGAAAAGAAAGAGAAAACAATAAGACAATTACCTGATGCTTCGAACGAAATTGCCAGAGGAAAATTTGCAATGCTTTGAAGAGTGGTGAGTTTTTTTTTCTTTTTGTTGAGATGTGGATCTCTGGCATATTTATACACGAATTTGTGAAACGGCAAGGCAGTGATCAAGGGATGTGGCGTGATTAACTCATTTCAGTTTTGCAAAAGGATAAATTTTTTTTTCAACGTATAAAGTTTGATCAGTATTCGAAAATTTGTAAACAAAAAGGCAGAGAAAATGGCAGCTTGGATTATGGGAAATAAATGACTTGCGTGATACATGGTTTGATTTATAAAGTTTGTACGTTACTTAAGGGGAATATTGATCAAAGGAAGGGCAAGCGTGATGTTTGGTAAAGCTGATGACAACAGAGGGTAAGAGGAATAAGCAAAAATGCGAACGTTACATATATACAAATGCACTAATGTTGCTCACGTGTGATCCATTTTATTTTAGCTAAAATCTTGATTTTAGTTTGATACCCATAAATGAAAAGGTGAATATTTATGTAAGCTTTAGGCAAAGAACGTATACCATTTATTAAAAGAAATCAAACGGTCCTTTAAAACAAAATAACGTCCGTCTTAAAATCACTGACTGATATTTTTCTCCATAAAGATATTTAAATACGATTTTTTTATTTTATATGCGTGATTATAGGAACGAAAAAATTTTTATCTTGCAAAATAAAGGCAGTGGAAACAGAGAGATATAAATAGGAATGTGAGAATTTGAAAAGATAGGCAAGGTTAAATTTGAATGCATGAGTTGATTTTTAGGCAATTAAATATATTAGTCCATTTAGGTTGCGTGAATAAATGAATACAGTGACATGCTCAAGAAACAAAAAGGTAAGAGGCAAATGCCAAAAATGTTAAAAGAATAAAATTTTGTGTCACGCGCAAAGGAAGGCAAAATTGATTTTCTTTCAAATGATATATGCGTGATTGTAGATTTAGGCAGATAAGGTTTCGTGATAAGAGGAATGGCAAAATATGAACCGTTCCAATTATATGAGAATTGATATATTTTTTTTTTTAGTTTGATTAAATGACGGCAAGAATTTTTCAAAGCTTTTGGAAATGGAAACGTATATACACATTTTATTTAAAACCAAACTGTCAGTTACAACCAAAAGTAACGTTCGTCTTAAAAATCACTAACTGATGTTTTAATCCATAAAGGTGTTTATATATGATTTTAAAAGTACGTCAAACTGACGTAATACAAAACATCAAAAATATATATATAAAATAACGTTTTAAATTTTACACGTTTTATTACATTACTTATCATAAATTTTACGCGTCCTTTTAAACGCGATATTTAACAGTTTATAAATACACTAAATCCTTCAAAAATAATACTTAACTAAAATTTAAATTGGTTTACATTCTTCATATTTTATATATATATATATACACGGTACTTATTCCCTAGATTTACGCGCCCTTTTTAACGCGTGATTACCCAGTTCATTTATACATAAAAAAAAATTCGAAATTCTGACCGTGCTAAGACTCGAACTCGTGACCTGTCGTGAATAGCCCAGATGTCTTAACCACCTAAGCTATAAATGTTTTCTTAATTAAAACTTGATTTTTTCAGAGATCTTATTAGTTAGTCCTAATAATAATTTTTTTTTTCATATTTTGTTTTAATCACTTTAAATAAACCCCAAAGTTTTTTTTTTTAAAAAAAAAATACAAGTGAAAAATACTTGTAAAAAAAATTGGGCTGTTACACTCTCCCCCACTCAGAACTTTTCGTCCTCGAAAAGGAAGAAGGTAGGGGAATAGAAACAACGTGAAAGAAAACTGAATTAAAACTTAAATTAGAATCATTAATCTAAACAATAAAATTCAATTTTAAATTAATCTTTGATTTCATCTATTTATACTTAAAATTTTAACATTTATTTATTTACATATTTACTTGTATAATATCCCTACACTTAAAAAAAAGCATTCATATTTTTTTTTTTTTTTATCCAAATTTTTCACAAGGTATTATAACATTCTAATTTAAAATGTTTAATTTTAATCCAAATTTGAAATGGTAATTTAACTTAATTTTTTAAAGTAAATTTACCATTTCCCAAAATAGGCTAAATTCCCCATTTAGTTTCTTCTTTATTCCAAATTAAATTTATTTTTCTCAATATTTTTCTCATCTATGTCAAATATTTTCTCAATTTCTAAACCATATAATTTCAATTAATTAATATTCAATAATTGATTTAATTCATTTGATTTTTACAGAAGTTAAATCAATCTTAACTATTTCCAAATTAATTATCTTATTATCCAATTATTTTCTAAAATCAAAAATTTGTATAGTCATTTATAATAATCATCTTTTATTCAACAAATTTAATTTTCTTTATTCCAGATTATTATTAAATATATTCTGCTTAATATATCTATCGCACATATAAAGTAGATTATATTTAATATAACTATTCCAATATATTTCTAAATTTCCTTTAACACCATTTGATATTGTATATTATTCAATTATTATTTTATTTCTATTTACCTCTATTTGTCTTGTTGTAACTGAAACTTTAAGTGTATAACATTTATTATAACCACTCAAATTTTATTTATAAATCCTTTTATATTATACATTATCCAATTACATAGTTAATTTATGAATGATTTAGGTAAGTTATATTGGCATGCAATTTATACAAGTAAAATTTTCCAACTATATTATTCAAGTTTAAATATTCATTCCAAATTTGACTTTATTTTATCATTAGAATCACCTTTTAACATAAATTTATGAATTAAATTTCCAATTAACTTCAAACCCTTTAGAGATAAATAAATACATACATATAGGATATGTCAAATCAATTTAAATCATATATCTATATATATTATAAATTAAGTCATATTTAGAAATTCAAATCAATTAAATTTTTGAAACAAAACTACAACGTGGTCTCTTTACTTTGATACTCGAAAATGAATGTCGATGATGTTGTAGTCATCACCGAAATTATTTTCCAGCGACAAAGAGAAGAGCACTAATTTTTAAAACTTTTAAAATTCTTTGGAAACAAATTTATATTCGAAAATAATTTAAATAATATATCATTTTAAGACTTTAAACACAAGGTTTGAAACTATCAGAAATTAAATTCTTAAATTCTTGTTTTAAATTCATTTTTGTTTCTAAATAAATTTATAACCATGTTTTATAGTTCAATTATTTATATAAGACAAAACCAATGGTTTACAAAACCATAAATAAAATCAAACACTATTATCTCTAAACAACTAGTTAAATTTTGAAAATTATACTTATATATATAATATTAGATTTTTCCCAAATATAGGAATAAATTTTTTTTCAAAACAAGGATAGAGATTCAAATTTTGAAGGACTCAAATTAAAGAGAATTTTGATTTAAAGATAAGTTGGAATCAGAAGATCCGATGGTTAAATAACAGAATAAGGAACCAGATAAGTTTATATAAATCGCGGGCAACCTTAACCGGGTCAACCGTGACTTAAAGAATAAGATCGATGTGGATTTTCTAGGGTAAATCTACATTCGATCTGAAGAGATAGAGTTTAGAATAACCAAAGATACTAGCATCTAAACTGAGGATAAATATAAATCTCCGGTGAATCAATGCTAGCTGTAAAGGAGTTTCACCCCTATATTAGAATATTGGCGAAACTGCCAATTTACTATAAAGATCATCCGAAGTGGAGTTATGGGATACTCCAGAATCGGAAAAAATGAATAGTGAGGGACATGAATGAACTTCGGAACCGCAGGGAACGTTCCAAAATTCGAAAAGGAAGAGATTCAAGCTCAAATGAAAGTGATTCTGTAAATCAATTTTACCATACATTCTAAGTTTTGCCTAGAGCCAAAGCTCTGATACCAAATGTAACAACCCAATATTTTCAACCCTTCGCATCCGCTCATGTCGGACTTGAAGTGTTCAAAGTACTGCGTTGTAGAATAATTTTGGCAAAACTCAGAATATGCAGTAAATAAAATCACAGAATCATATACACAGATATCAGAACTCACAGCGGAAATAAAATATTTAGTGGTTCATGAAGCCACCATAAAACTTTTAACCAAAAAGAATTTACATAGTTTAGAATCTGCAATACAGCTGTAGACATAAATAGAAACAGATTCCTCCAAAGTCTTGATTGCAGATAAGATAGGGACTGAAAAGCTTCCGGCAGCACGAATGATCTACGGGATGACCTAGCTCCGGAGAGAAAAACTGAAACTGCAACTCAGGCTGACCCGAGCGTAAAATAAAACATAACACTCGAGTCAGGACATACATACTTATATAATGTAAGCTAATTCAAGTGTACTGTAATATAGAACAAGTAACTTAAAGGATGCTTGGGACCGCCCATCCTCTAAGGATCCGTTAAACTATTTACTATGTAGTATATTGCGCTATTATAATAGTGTCTATTTATAAAATAAACTTACTTTTTAAATAGCGTTAAGGCTTTACATTTTCCACCTTAACACGTAATAGTCCCAGTAGTCCATCCAATACCATAGCTCCTCCTACTCGGGAAGCAACTAGAGGATACCACACGGGCTACGGGAGAAAACCAAACTCGTACAAGGCTCGATATGGTAGGTGACACGGCACAACGAGGCAATGCCAGGGTAGATATACCAATTGCTATCCGGACCGGTGGTAACGCGCAGCCGCAGCGACCGCCCACCTCGAACAACACTCCCAAATCAAGGGTGCACCCAAACAATCACAAGAGTAATAGAATGGTATACGAAGAAGTGCGTTCGATCAGAGGAGCTACCTCATTAATCCGAGAATCGCTCCTGTTTTAGCCACCTTAAGCCAACTCACGGGAGTCGGGTCCACGTATATACCTTTCAAGAAACGCCACCACCGACCTACTTCATTCTGGAATCTCCACCGCGTACACGGTTGGTCAAAGTGGTTTTCGGTATCGACAGAGAGTATGTCCATATCCGATCCCGGTCTCTTTGCCAACCCATCGTTATTATAACCCGTGGTCATTTAAAACATTTTATACTTTAAAACCAGAATAAACATTTCCATTTCAAAATTATAAATACGATATCATTTTAAAACCCAAAAACAATATGATATCGTTATATTCAAATATAATTCTTTCCAAAAACCATACTGCTTAAAATTTATAATATCTGGAAGCCAAATATTTGAATTATATCTTCAAAACATAATATTTGGAATTTTTACTTTAAAACCATAACTCCCAACACACAAATGGTTTGGATATTCAACGATATATAGAATAATGGTTTAACTTTATGGTTACTTTGTAAAGAAGATAATTTATATAGCTTTACAAATATATTTCTTTATTTAAAGTTTAAACCATAATTTAAATATCACTTTATGTCCCCAAATCCATTACAATTCCTATATATATATATATATCCAATTGGAGTATTTCCTATTCAAAACTAAGTTTGGATTTTATTCTTTCAACAAATCAATGTTTTATTATTTAGTCTTGAATATTCCCATAAATTCCATAAATAAACTCCAAATGTTAGTCATTTAATATCTTCAAAATTCACTTAATACTAGAATATTCATCTTAAATTTATTAAGGAAAATCCAGTTATAAATATCATATCTTAAGATTTTCCAAACTTAACATAAAATAAAATTTATCAAATTCCATGAGTTTTAAAACAATCAATTCTAGATTATGTAGCACTTAGGAAATGCTACCTAAAGTTACGGGTAAAACTAGTCCAATTTCAAAAAGACAGCATTTAAAATGCTGTAGCAGATTTGTTTAACTAAATAAATATTTCCAAATATAACTTATTTATCTATTTATTTATTAACTGAAAGCTTATTTTTCAAAATCCAGAATTTCCAAAATAAGTTATATTCAAAATTCTATTCAAATATTTATTTATTTATTAACATTTATAACTCATTCAAAAATAAAAAAAAAATCCTTTAAAGATATTAAATCAAATATTTAACTTCCAAAATAATTTTAAATATTTCAGAAAATATTATAAGGACCACGGGCCTGTATAAAATTTTCTAGCCTAGGTCAAGTGATACGGATTTATATCATTTCAACCCGTAATTTACAAAACCCCGGGTTCTATCATTTCAAACCCGCAATCCCAAGTTATCAGTTAAGCAGTTAACAGACTAGTTTAACAATAATCATTATTTCAGCCCATAACAATCCAACTTTAACAGGGAACTTGCAGTGGTGATTTAAGCAGTAAATAACAATTAATAATATAACTGCAGAAATAATATAACAGATAAATAACTGATGAGATGTCAATTTAAATGGGTTCATCATTCTTCATCATACTACAGACAGATAATATCTAAATAGAATGTTTACACATACACTTGCGATAATTTACACAATATATGTACATATGTCTGGTGAGAAAAACTCACCTGAAAGCTGCAGAAAATTTGATTCAAGCGAAAATGAAAAATCCACCAAAAAAAAAGAAACGCACAGAGGGTAGCGATCAAATTTCCCTGGATGTCACGCCTAGATTCAAATCTATAACAAGATCCAAATACCGAATACGTGACTTTTAAAATTTATGGTCAACGCAAATATTTGAAACAATTGGAACGAATAGAGTCAAAGAAATTTGGCACGATACGCTCGACCACTACACCACCCTACTTGACGAACAACTCGGCCCAAAATAAAATCTTTTTTTTTTCTACCTTTTATATATATACTCTATTATTTAATTAAACAAAACGCACAACCACCACATTACTAAACTTCAACTGGAAGTATGCATAAGGTCACGGCCCAAGCCTATATCAACTAAGAATGTACGCTCACTGTAACCCAAAGAAATGCAAATACTTCACTCCCTTATTTTTTTCCCTTCACGCAAAAACACACTGCCTATTTCCTACTAGATTTGCGTGTACACATGCAAAAGTTTTCACCCAGCCTATACTACAAACTAATGCATGGATAGTACATTATTTGATCTGCACGTTACTTCCTTTATAAAATTTTATTATATCATTACTAAATTATAAATATTCTCCTTTTTTTTTATATGTGTAACGACCTGTCATTTTCGTTAATTAAATTTTGTCATTTAAATAAGATTTACGCAAATTTACTTTAGAAGAAATAAAGATTTTAAAATTAATAATGAAGCAAATGTTGAGAAGGAAATGAAACCATGGGAATATAAGGCTAAGTATTTACAGTTGAAACAAAATGACGAATAAATTGAAGTGATGTAAATTGTTATATTAGGCTAAGAGTTGCATATAAGAGAACAAAGGTAAGTAGTGAATTTAGTTAATGAATTAATAATATTAAATAGTAAATTGAATTAAATCAATGTCCGGTACAAATTGAAATATTGTTTGGAATGAAAGCTTATAAATTGTAAGCATTTAATTTACAAATGAAATCAGTGTGTGTTTTTTTTTTTTTTTTTATTTATATATATATCACATGCACAATTCGCCCAATCTTTCGACTAAATGCATGGATCTTTTTAATAGATGCTTGCACACACACTATATGGTCTGAACTATATTTATGTTAAAAATATGCAGGCACTGCTTCCTATATGATATGCATTTAGTACAGGTAAATTATCTAATATATGCAAAAAGGCAAAGCTTCTCACTGATACACGCATGTACATGTACCCTCAAATCTCTCCTCTCCCTCTTCCCTTCCTCTCCTTCCTCTGTTTTACATATATATTTCTTTCTTCTTTTTTTTTTCTTCTTTTTTTTTCTTTTTCTTTTTCTTTTTGTTTTTTTTTTCAATGAACATTATTGACTTTCTATTTTGTTTGACCCAAAACTAAGTATGATATATACAATGAATAACCCATTTTTCCGTAGTGATAGTACGCGTAAACTTTAAGCTAGCATTAAATTAAATCTGGGTCAACTACACCATCTGTTTGCACACACATATTAGATTTCTACAGATGTGATGACTCATAAATTTCCAAAGTTTGTCAACTAGATCGGGTGAAGTAGATGGGTTGGAGTGGCCGAGCATATCAAATGAGGAAAAAAAAAACTGAGGAAAGGAAAAACTGGAAGGAAAAGAAAGAGAAAACAATAAGACAATTACCTGATGCTTCGAACGAAATTGCCAGAGGAAAATTTGCAATGCTTTGAAGAGTGGTGAGTTTTTTTTTCTTTTTGTTGAGATGTGGATCTCTGGCATATTTATACACGAATTTGTGAAACGGCAAGGCAGTGATCAAGGGATGTGGCGTGATTAACTCATTTCAGTTTTGCAAAAGGATAAATTTTTTTTTCAACGTATAAAGTTTGATCAGTATTCGAAAATTTGTAAACAAAAAGGCAGAGAAAATGGCAGCTTGGATTATGGGAAATAAATGACTTGCGTGATACATGGTTTGATTTATAAAGTTTGTACGTTACTTAAGGGGAATATTAATCAAAGGAAGGGCAAGCGTGATGTTTGGTAAAGCTGATGACAACAGAGGGTAAGAGGAATAAGCAAAAATGCGAACGTTACATATATACAAATGCACTAATGTTGCTCACGTGTGATCCATTTTATTTTAGCTAAAATCTTGATTTTAGTTTGATACCCATAAATGAAAAGGTGAATATTTATGTAAGCTTTAGGCAAAGAACGTATACCATTTATTAAAAGAAATCAAACGGTCCTTTAAAACAAAATAACGTCCGTCTTAAAATCACTGACTGATATTTTTCTCCATAAAGATATTTAAATACGATTTTTTTATTTTATATGCGTGATTATAGGAACGAAAAAAATTTTATCTTGCAAAATAAAGGCAGTGGAAACAGAGAGATATAAATAGGAATGTGAGAATTTGAAAAGATAGGCAAGGTTAAATTTGAATGCATGAGTTGATTTTTAGGCAATCAAATATATTAGTCCATTTAGGTTGCGTGAATAAATGAATACAGTGACATGCTCAAGAAACAAAAAGGTAAGAGGCAAATGCCAAAAATGTTAAAAGAATAAAATTTTGTGTCACGCGCAAAGGAAGGCAAAATTGATTTTCTTTCAAATGATATATGGTGATTGTAGATTTAGGCAGATAAGGTTTCGTGATCAGAGGAATGGCAAAATATGAACCGTTCCAATTATATGAGAATTGATATTTTTTTTTTTAGTTTGATTAAATGACGGCAAGAATTTTTCAAAGCTTTTGGAAATGGAAACGTATATACACATTTTATTTAAAACCAAACTGTCAGTTACAACCAAAAGTAACGTTCGTCTTAAAAATCACTAACTGATGTTTTAATCCATAAAGGTGTTTATATATGATTTTAAAAGTACGTCAAACTGACGTAATACAAAACATCAAAAATATATATATAAAATAACGTTTTAAATTTTACACGTTTTATTACATTACTTATCATAAATTTTACGCGTCCTTTTAAACGCGATATTTAACAGTTTATAAATACACTAAATCCTTCAAAAATAATACTTAACTAAAATTTAAATTGGTTTACATTCTTCATATTTTATATATATATATACACGGTACTTATTCCCTAGATTTACGCGCCCTTTTTAAGGGCGTGATTACCCAGTTCATTTATACATAAAAAAAAATTCGAAATTCTGACCGTGCTAAGACTCGAACTCGTGACCTGTCGTGAATAGCCCAGATGTCTTAACCACCTAAGCTATAAATGTTTTCTTAATTAAAACTTGATTTTTTCAGAGATCTTATTAGTTAGTCCTAATAATAATTTTTTTTTTTCATATTTTGTTTTAATCACTTTAAATAAACCCCAAAGTTTTTTTTAAAAAAAAAAAAAATACAAGTGAAAAATACTTGTAAAAAAAATTGGGCTGTTACATCGAATAAGTTCAATTTTCTCTGTGGAATCACGAATAAAATCTGGACCTAAAACCAGCTTCTCACCGGCCTCAAGCCAACAAGAAGGAGATCGGCATGGCCTACCATAGAGTGCCTCAAAAGGTGCCATACCAATACCAGATTGGAAGCTATTATTATAGGAAAATTCGACAAGAGAAATATGATCTTCCCAACTTCCACCAAAATCAAGAACACATGCACGAAGAAGATCTTCAAGAGTTTGATTAACACGCTCGGTTTGTCCATCGGACTGGGGGTGATAAGCGGTGGTAAAATTAAGCTTCGTCCCTAAAGCTTTTTGAAGACTCTTTCAAAATCCACTAGTAAACAATGGATCACGATCACTAACTATAGAAGTAGGAACTCCATGTAATTTAACAATCTCTTTGATAAAGAGTTTGGCCAAAAGAGGAACGGTTCGGTTAGATCGAACGGGAATAAAATGGGCGGATTTAGTAAGTCTATCAATGATCACCCATAAGCTATCATGACCCGAACGAGAACGGGGAAGGCCATCTATAAAATCCATGGAAATTTGATCCCACTTCCAAACTGGAATTTCTAAAGGTTGCAATAACCCACCGGGCCTTTGATGTTCGGCCTTAACGAGTTGACAAGTCATGCAACGTTTAACGAAGTTAGCGATGTCAAGTTTCATTCCCTCCCAATAATAAAGTCGCTTCATATCCGCGTACATTTTACTACTATTGGGATGAATGGTAAATTTAGAGTAATGAGAATCTTCTAAAATATCTTTACGAAGATCACCAATATTTGGCACGACAAGTTTACCAAATTTTTGAATGCTGCCACGAGAATCGATATCAAAGTCTTTCAAAGCTTCAATATCAATTTTATCCTTAATATTTTGGCCAAGAAGAGCCAATTCAGGATCTAGCCATTGAGCTTCAAGAATGCGGTCCAAAAGAGATGGATGAGCGTCAAGGCTACATAAAACAAATGATGAGCATAAATCGAAAACACGGTCTCGAATTTCGCAAGTGGATAAAATCTCGAGATCGTTCCATTCGGATATCATCATAGAAATAATAGCTTGTTGTTTACGGCTAAGAGCATCGGCGACACGATTACCCTTACCGGGCGTATAAAGAATATCAAGATCATAAGGAGCAAGGAACTCGAGCCAACGTTGTTGACGCAAACTAAGTTCCTTCTGAGAGAATAAATACTTCAAGGACTTATGATCGGTATATAGAACAAATTTCTCTCCTAAAAGATAATGACGCCAAATCCGAAGAGCAAAAACAATAGCCGCGAGCTCTAAATCATGAGTGGCATATCTAGTCTCAGCAGGCTTTAATTGCCTAGAAGCATAAGCAATAACACGTTCTTTTTGCATAAGAACGACACCCAAACCAATGCGACTAGCATCGGTATAAACAACGAAATCTTGATTACCATCGGGAATAACAAGAATAGGAGCATCCGAAAGGAGTTCTTTTAATTTCTGAAAAGAAGCTAAACATTTGTCCGACCAAATGTATTTAACACCTTTCTTCGTCAAGCTAGTGAGAGGCACGACAATCTTAGAAAAGTCTTTAATAAAACGACGGTAATAGCCCGCCAATCCAAGAAAACTACGAATCTCTGTCACACTCTCCGGTCTCTTCCAATCTTGAATCGCTTCAATCTTTGAAGGATCCATGGAAATTCCGGATTCGGAAATAATGTGACCGAGAAACTTCACACGAGATTGCCAAAAATGGCATTTAGAAAATTTTGCCTTTAATTGATTACTCCTAAGAGTTTCCAACACAATTCGAAGATGTTTTTCATGCTCCTCCTCGGTTTTAGAATACACAAGAATATCATCGATAAAGATGAGAACAAACCGGTCGAGAAAGTCTTTAAAAACTCGATTCATTAAGTCAACGAAATAAGCCGGGGCATTTGTTAACCCAAATGGCATAACAAGCCATTCATAAGATCCATACCGAGTACGGAACGATGTCAAAGGAATGCTATCCTCTGCAATACGAAGCTGATGAAAACCGGTAACCAAGTCCAATTGTGAAAAGACTCTAGCACCACTAAGTTGATCGAATAGATCATCAATCCGAGGTAAAGGATATTTATTTTTGATAGTAAGATCATTAAGCTTGCGGTAGTCAACGCAAAGCCTAAGTGTACCATCGGATTTCTTCACAAAAATAGCTGAAGCTCCCCAAGGCGAGGAACTAGAGCGAATAAATTGCTTCGTTTCCAATTCAGATAATTGTTTACGCATCTCCTCGTTTTCTTTATTGGACATACGATAAGGAGGACGAGTGATAGGTTGAGCTCCCGGAATAAGATTAATTCTGAACTCAATTGCTCGCTTAGGTGGTAATCCTAAAACGGGCTCGAATATGACGGAAAATTCACAAACGACGTGAATAAGAGAAATAATATCACCCTCTTCATCATCATCGTCATCACGAGGATTTAAAGAATATAAAGATGCAACCAAAGCAGAATCAGAATCTTTAAGAATAACAGAAACCTGATTAACAGATTGAGGATGTCGAAGATGAATAGTCCGCTCAGGACATAGGATATGAGCTTCATAACGGTTAAGCCAATCCATTCCCAAAATCATTCCAAAGCCTAAATAACGCATGACATGCAAATCGGCTCGGAAAGAAAAATCACACAAAATAATCTCGACATCTTTACACAATAAACTGATTGTTGCGGATCCACCAACCGCATTCGCAATTCTCAAAGAAGTCATTAAACACAAAGCATCCAAAGAAAAGGTATCAACAAGTTCTTTTGATATAAAAGAATGGGACACACCCGTATCAAAAAGAACTCGAATAGGATGATCACGAAATAAAATAATTCCATCTAGAATAGAATGAGGCATACCTTGACCACGAGATGTGTTGCCAGGGGCTTGAGCAACATTAATCTTTCCCTCCCTCCTATTTTGAAGTTTGGGACACACATGCATAAAATGGTCCGGGCTCTTGCAATAGCGACAAGTACGAGACTTTAAACACTTGTTCGCAAAATGGTCTTTCGAACCACAATTATAGCATTTCCCTTGAGTAGAGGAAAAGGTCTTTTCAGTAGGAGTTGCTTGCCTCCCTTTCTTATTAGGATAAGGGCCTTTGAATTTGCTTGGCCTCTTCTTGTTGTTGAACTTTGGTTTGGAACCCACCACTTCAACATCATTCTCCCTATCCGCCTCTTCCAGACGAAGAGCGATATCAACGAGTTGGTCGAAAGAAACTTCTAACTTTAGAAGTAATGGCTTCTTGAGACTTCTGTTTAAGCCATAGACGAATCTCTGATTCTTCTTCAGAGGGGTGTTGATGTATTCAACCCCATATTTGAAAAGTGATTCAAAAGAAGCAACGTAGTCCGTCACGGAAGAATCGCCTTGAACAAGGTCAATGAAACGACGAGCCATTGTCACTTTCTCAGCTTCTGGTACGAATTTTACCTCGAAGCGTTCTCGGAATTTCTCCCAGGTGAGATCCGCTTCATTAATCTCAGAAATAAGAAGTTCGTACCAGTCCAATGCTCTTTCTCGGAGCATACTAGAGTCCACCTGAGCTCGGTGAAGGTCAATAAGATTCATGCGAAAAAAGATTCGATCGCATGACCTTAGCCAAGCCTGTACTTCAATAATAGTTTCGGAACCTTTGAATGGCTCCCCACCCAAATTAGTGTAATCGCTGCACAAGCGTGCAAATCCCGACTTTGGGTGAGTAGGTTCCGGGTTAGCTCCAGCTGCTTGAGCATTTGTCACTAAATCAAGAAGCTGTTGAGCAGTCATAAAAACTCCATCCTGGGGTGGAGTGCTAGACGGTACGGCTCTAGGGCGGCCTGGTCTAGACATTTCTCTCCCTTAAGAAAGAAAGAAGAAGAAGAAAAAGGTTATTTACCAAATTGAATATCAAGCAATCTTGATAGGCAAAACAAGGAATCATAAAAGAAAATAGGATAAGACGGTACGTAGACCCGAATAAGATCCTAAAGCACGACTCCTAAGATAGACTTAGGACGATGATCCTTGTTAAGTTATTCTACATTGTTCCGAAGTTTGGCTCTGATACCAAGCTGTGACGCCCCACCTCTATATCCACGCTAGCCAAGAACATTACGGTGAATGCTGTCAACTAGCATGGAGAATAAGGCTGTTGAGGAGCGACCATCCGTGTAATTGCTTTGTGCGAGCATCGATATGTCAGATAGTATAGCATGCAATTCTTTTCAAGCGGAAATCCGACATGCCGACACAAACTCAAAGCTACTACATAGTGGCTATAATATCTTCAGAAACAAATATAGAAGTACACATAACATAAATCAGTCACAGACAATTTATATCACTAAGGCGGAAATAGATATGAATATAACACATGAAAGTGTTCATCAGAGTAGTGGTCTAAAGAGATCCACAATATCACAAAAGAATAGTTACATGAACTACACAAAAGAATAAGTATACATTAAGGAGTCTATATCTCAAATGTATACAACAAAATAACTACTAATCTAAGTAGTTAACCCAAAAGTCAAGGAGTTAATCCCGGATGAGAAGTTAAGCAGAAGCACCTGTAACATCTCGGTCTGACCCGAGTATTATTTAATAAGAAAATAATAAACGGATCAGTCTAACTATAAATATCAGATAACATGACATAGAATAGGAGATACGACTAAACACATAATAATCACAATGCCAAGCTGTGATATATATAAGTAATTGATAATCAACAAGAGATTAATCAATATCACGATAATCTACTCAAGATAAAAAAGGAATGTCATACTCCTAATTCCATTCACCAAGCCACAATAAATGACATATAAGATATGGCATAGACGTATAATATCCATAACGGCATACTACTATAAGTATGTAAATGATAATCAACAAACGATTAATCAATATCAAAGAATCTTCTCAAAGATCCAAAAAGGGTATCATAACCAAAACTTGTATTCACAACAAGTTAATGACACACGAATTCACCAATGCACAAGAATTGATAAATCATATCAATAGAAATCACAAAAATAGGTGAAGTATAAATTCCAGAATTCGACACACGAAATCCAGAAATTTCACAAAATAAGGGGTGAGGCCTATCACATGAACGGGAGCATGAAAACTCACCAACAGCTGTAACACATGAACGAGAAGCTATCTCATGGTAGCTAGCCATTAATTTGACACACGAATGGTCCGAAGACCTGACACACGAATGGTCCGAAGACCGTGGGTTGCTACCCCACAAATTTGACACACGAACGGGGTTTAGTCTCCCACGCAGACAAAGAGACATCGCACATTGCTAGTCTAAATCACAAAAATGATCGTCACGATCATCGAGAAGTGTCGATTACAGTAAGCTAGTAAATATATGAGCTTAGCATCATGTCCCATAACCACTAGCTTAACTTAAATATTTACGAACAAATTGTAGATCTCCACTAGAAAATTGTCACAAGAGTTTCAATCGAACAAGTCCAAGAATTAACCAACAAAGTGAACGCAAGCGTTTCATACCACTTGTTTTACTAAGTCGTTTAATTAGATTTCTCATACGAGTGAGGTAAAGGTTTGTATATAATAATAGATTGGAAAACGGTTTTATAAACAAATTTGGTATTAAAATAGAATTGAAATCGTTTGAGGAAAGAGTTTTGATATTTACTACTAGTATAGAAAACCTTTATATTTTTAAAGTGACAAAGCACAAGGGGGATTGTAGAAACAATCAATCACAAAGATCACATTCGAAGATGTGAATTAAAAATCCAATGAAATCGATAAAGGATCCACCGAAGTGGATATATCTAAAATTCCCAAAGAAAATAAGTCATCAAAGATGATAATAAATGATGACAATAATTAGGATCATCACGAATCGATTTAAATTCGAAATTCAATCAAAAAGGAAAATTGGACTCAAACAGTTTGTTCAGTCGACTGAACAGAGTTTTCAGTCGACTGACCCTGTGCCTGGAAATTTTTCAGGTTCAGGAAACTTTCTGTTTCCAGTTTCAGTCGACTGTGCAGAGTTTTTCAGTCGACTGAATCATGCCTGGAAACTCTCGGGTTTCAGGTTCAGTCGACTGAACAGAGTTTTCAGTCGACTGAATCATGCCTGGGCTGTTTTTCAGCCTTATTCAAATGATGAGCAAACTCTTCCAAAATGCAACCGGACGGACATTGGCTCTAAGGGTTTATGCATATCGGCACCCCGGCCCTATATGCTCCCCGATGCATCACCAAAAGCATGATCAAACATCCATAAAAGGATTTTCACACAAATTGACTTAAAAACTCAAAATTTGGAATATTCACAAAACCAATCCAAATCAAGAGCAAATGCACATGAAGAAGTGTTAGGAATTCATACCCAATAACCAAAGATAATTATAGTCATAGATGTGAGATAAAAATCTCACCTTTTCACAAAATCGAACAAGAAGAAGCCTAAAAGCAAATGGAGAATCAACCTCTCTTCAACACAACCCAATTGAGCTTGAATCTATGCTCAAAAACAAGAACATTCCCAAAATTAGGTTTAGGAATTTCTGAAATTGGTATGAGAATAAGTTGGAGAAGAAGAAGAGAAGCTTACCAATGGGTTCTTCTTGAGTTTGGAGCTAGGAATTTGATTTGTAAGAGAAACTAGGGTTTTGGAGTTTTAATTTCCAATCTCTCCCACCATTAATACTCTAAAAACTGAAATGAGAAGAGAATGAGGGTGAGTGGGGAAGAGTGGCTCAGATTTGAGCATAAGTTAACATAGGGCTGAGCCCAAACCAAACCCAAAGTGAAAAGTAGCAAAAATCAACTTTCTCCAAACATATCGAAGCTTATACTCAAAAAGGTCGTAAACGCCATTTTAAACTCAATGGGAGTGGTCCCGAGTCCTAATTCGACCGTATGCAAAAAGTAGCTTTTCGGACTAAAATCCGACTAACGGTAGAATATTTAAATAAAATATTTAAATATAAAATCGATAAATACGCGGGTTGTTACAGACTCCCCTCCTTAAAGAAATTGCGTCCTCGCAATATTTAAGAAGAAGATATATATATAGTAACAACCATAAAAGCATATTCAACACAAAAGAAGTTTGAAATAAGAAGTTCACCTCAAAGAGCACGAGAAAGTAAGTCCGGATGTGTACGCTCGATGTACTCTCTAGATTCCCAAGAACAATCCTTAGGATTTGAAGACCATTGAACTTTAACAAGCGGAACATCTTTATTTCGAAGTCGTTTGACTTCCGAAGCAATGATACGAATAGGATGTTGCTCATAAGTTAAATTAGGTGAAACTTCAATCTCTTCCACAACACCGGGCTCAAGAATAGAATCGGAATCTCGAAGACATTTCCGAAGTTGAGAAACGTGAAACACGTCATGCATAGCAGAAAACTGAGCCGGTAATAAAAGGCGATAAGCCATGGAACCAATACGTTCGGTGATAGGAAATGGCCCAATATATCGAGGCGCTAGTTTTCCCGATCGACTGAAACGTACAACACCCTTCATAGGTGAAACACGAATGAACACAAGATCTCCCACAGAAAATTCTAACTTCCTTCTCCGGTTATCGACATAGGATTTTTGTCTACTCTGGGCTTCTTTCATCCTATGTCGAATAAGTTCAATTTTCTCTGTGGAATCACGAATAAAATCTGGACCTAAAACCAGCTTCTCACCGGCCTCAAGCCAACAAGAAGGAGATCGGCATGGCCTACCATAGAGTGCCTCAAAAGGTGCCATACCAATACCAGATTGGAAGCTATTATTATAGGAAAATTCGACAAGAGAAATATGATCTTCCCAACTTCCACCAAAATCAAGAACACATGCACGAAGAAGATCTTCAAGAGTTTGATTAACACGCTCGGTTTGTCCATCGGACTGGGGGTGATAAGCGGTGGTAAAATTAAGCTTCGTCCCTAAAGCTTTTTGAAGACTCTTTCAAAATCCACTAGTAAACAATGGATCACGATCACTAACTATAGAAGTAGGAACTCCATGTAATTTAACAATCTCTTTGATAAAGAGTTTGGCCAAAAGAGGAACGGTTCGGTTAGATCGAACGGGAATAAAATGGGCGGATTTAGTAAGTCTATCAATGATCACCCATAAGCTATCATGACCCGAACGAGAACGGGGAAGGCCATCTATAAAATCCATGGAAATTTGATCCCACTTCCAAACTGGAATTTCTAAAGGTTGCAATAACCCACCGGGCCTTTGATGTTCGGCCTTAACGAGTTGGCAAGTCATGCAACGTTTAACGAAGTTAGCGATGTCAAGTTTCATTCCCTCCCAATAATAAAGTCGCTTCATATCCGCGTACATTTTACTACTATCGGGATGAATGGTAAATTTAGAGTGATAAGAATCTTCTAAAATATCTTTACGAAGATCACCAATATTTGGCACGACAAGTTTACCAAATTTTCGAATGCCGCCACGAGAATCGATATCAAAGTCTTTCAAAGCTTCAATATCAATTTTATCCTTAATATTTTGGCCAAGAAGAGCCAATTCAGGATCTAGCCATTGAGCTTCAAGAATGCGGTCCAAAAGAGATGGATGAGCGTCAAGACTACATAAAACAAATGATGAGCATAAATCGGAAACACGGTCTCGAATTTCGCAAGTGGATAAAATCTCGAGATCGTTCCATTTGGATATCATCATAGAAATAACAGCTTGTTGTTTACGGCTAAGAGCATCGGCGACACGATTACCCTTACCGGGCGTATAAAGAATATCAAGATCATAAGGAGCAAGGAACTCGAGCCAACGTTGTTGACGCAAACTAAGTTCCTTCTGAGAGAATAAATACTTCAAGGACTTATGATCGGTATATAGAACAAATTTCTCTCCTAAAAGATAATGACGCCAAATCCGAAGAGCAAAAACAATAGCGCGAGCTCTAAATCATGAGTGGCATATCTAGTCTCAGCAGGCTTTAATTGCCTAGAAGCATAAGCAATAACACGTTCTTTTTGCATAAGAACGGCACCCAAACCAATGCGACTAGCATCGGTATAAACAACGAAATCTTGATTCCCATCGGGAATAACAAGAATAGGAGCATCCGAAAGGAGTTCTTTTAATTTCTGAAAAGAAGCTTCACATTTGTCCGACCAAATGTATTTAACACCTTTCTTCGTCAAGCTAGCGAGAGGCACGACAATCTTAGAAAAGTCTTTAATAAAACGACGGTAATAGCCCGCCAATCCAAGAAAACTACGAATCTCTGTCACACTCTCCGGTCTCTTCCAATCTTGAATCGCTTCAATCTTTGAAGGATCCATGGAAATTCCGGATTCGGAAATAATGTGACCGAGAAACTTCACACGAGATTGCCAAAAATGGCATTTAGAAATTTTTGCCTTTAATTGATTACTCCTAAGAGTTTCCAACACAATTCGAAGATGTTTTTCATGCTCCTCCTCGGTTTTAGAATACACAAGAATATCATCGATAAAGATGAGAACAAACCGGTCGAGAAAGTCTTTAAAAACTCGATTCATTAAGTCAACGAAATAAGCCGGGGCATTTGTTAACCCAAATGGCATAACAAGCCATTCATAAGATCCATACCGAGTACGGAACGATGTCAAAGGAATGCTATCCTCTACAATACGAAGCTGATGAAAACCGGTAGCCAAGTCCAATTGTGAAAAGACTCTAGCACCACTAAGTTGATCGAATAGATCATCAATCCGAGGTAAAGGATATTTATTTTTGATAGTAAGATCATTAAGCTTGCGGTAGTCAACGCAAAGCCTAAGTGTACCATCGGATTTCTTCACAAAAATAGCTGAAGCTCCCCAAGGCGAGGAACTAGAGCGAATAAATTGCTTCGTTTCCAATTCAGATAATTATTTACGCATCTCCTCGTTTTCTTTATTGGACATACGATAAGGAGGACGAGTGATAGGTTGAGCTCCCGGAATAAGATTAATTCTGAACTCAATTGCTCGCTTAGGTGGTAATCCTAAAACGGGCTCGAATATGTCGGAAAATTCACAAACGACGTGAATAAGAGAAATAATATCACCCTCGTCATCATCATCGTCATCACGAGGATTTAAAGAATATAAAGATGCAACCAAAGCAGAATCTGAATCTTTAAGAATAACAGAAACCTGATTAACAGATTGAGGATGTCGAAGATGAATAGTCCGCTCAGGACATAGGATATGAGCTTCATAACGGTTAAGCCAATCCATTCCCAAAATCATTCCAAAGCCTAAATAACGCATGACATGCAAATCGGCTCGGAAAGAAAAATCACACAAAATAATCTCGACATCTTTACACAATAAACTGATTGTTGCGGATCCACCAACCGGATTCGCAATTCTCAAAGAAGTCATTAAACACAAAGCATCCAAAGAAAAGGTATCAACAAGTTCTTTTGATATAAAAGAATGGGACGCACCCGTATCAAAAAGAACTCGAATAGGATGATCACGAAATAAAATAATTCCATCTAGAATAGAATGAGGCATACCTTGACCACGAGATGTGTTGCCAGGGGCTTGAGCAACATTAAGCTTTCCCTCCCTCCTATTTTGAAGTTTGGGACACACATGCATAAAATGGTCCAGGCTCTTGCAATACCGACAAGTACGAGGCTTTGAACACTTGTTCGCAAAATGGTCTTTCGAACCACAATTATAGCATTTCCCTTGAGTAGAGGAAAAGGTCTTTTCAGTAGGAGTTGCTTGCCTCCCTTTCTTATTGGGATAAGGGCCTTTGAATTTGCTTGGCCTCTTCTTGTTGTTGAACTTTGGTTTGGAACCCACCACTTCAACATCATTCTCCCTATCCGCCTCTTCCAGACGAAGAGCGATGTCAACGAGTTGGTCGAAAGAAACTTCTAACTTTAGAAGTAATGGCTTCTTGAGACTTCTGTTTAAGCCATAGACGAATCTCTGATTCTTCTTCAGAGGGGTGTTGATGTATTCAACCCCATATTTGAAAAGTGATTCAAAAGAAGCAACGTAGTCCGTCACGGAAGAATCGCCTTGAACAAGGTCAATGAAACGACGAGCCATTGTCACTTTCTCAGCTTCTGGTACGAATTTTAACTCGAAGCGTTCTCGGAATTTCTCCCAGGTGAGATCCGCTTCATTAATCTCAGAAATAAGAAGTTCGTACCAGTCCAATGCTCTTTCTCAGAGCATACTAGAGGCCACCTGAACTCGGTGAAGGTCAATAAGATTCATGCGAAAAAAGATTCGATCGCATGACCTTAGCCAAGCCTGTACTTCAATAATAGTTTCGGAACCTTTGAATGGCTCCCCATCCAAATTAGTGTAATCGCTGCACAAGCGTGCAAATCCTGACTTTGGGTGAGTAGGTTCCGGGTTAGCTCCAACTGCTTGAGCATTTGTCACTAAATCAAGAAGCTGTTGAGCAGTCATAAAAACTCCATCCTGGGGTGGAGTGCTAGACGGTACGGCTCTAGGGCGGCCTGGTCTAGACATTTCTCTCCCTTAAGAAAGAAAGAAGAAGAAGAAAAAGGTTATTTACCAAATTGAATATCAAGCAATCTTGATAGGCAAAACAAGGAATCATAAAAGAAAATAGGATAAGACGGTACGTAGACCCGAATAAGATCCTAAAGCACGACTCCTAAGATAGACTTAAGACGATGATCCTTGTTAAGTTATTCTACATTGTTCCGAAGTTTGGCTCTGATACCAAGCTGTGACGCCCCACCTCTATACCCACGCTAGCCAAGAACATTAAGGTGAATGCTGTCAACTAGCACGGAGAATAAGGCTGTTGAGGAGCGACCATCCGTGTAATTGCTTTGTGCGAGCATCGATATGTCAGATAGTATAGCATGCAATTCTTTTCAAGTGGAAATCCGACATGCTGACACAAACTCAAAGCTACTACATAGTGGCTATAATATCTTCGGAAACAAATATAGAAGTACACATAACATAAATCAGTCACAGACAATTTATGTCACTAAGGCGGAAATAAATATGAATATAACACATGAAAGTGTTCATTAGAGTAGTGGTCTAAAGAGATCCACAATATCACAAAAGAATAGTTACATGAACTACACAAAAGAATAAGTATACATTAAGCAGTCTATATCTCAAATGTATACAACAAAATAACTACTAATCTAAGTAGTTAACCCAAAAGTCAAGGAGTTAATCCCGGATGAGAAGTCAAGCAGAAGCACCTGTAACATCTCGGTCTGACCCGAGTATTATTTAATAAGAAAATAATAAACGGATCAGTCTAACTATAAATATCAGATAACATGACATAGAATAGGAGATACGACTAAACACATAATAATCACAATGCCAAGCTGTGATATATATAAGTAATTGATAATCAACAAGAGATTAATCAATATCACGATAATCTACTCAAGATAAAAAAGGAATGTCATACTCCTAATTCCATTCACCAAGCCATAATAAATGACATATAAGATATGGCATAGACGTATAATATCCATAACGGCATACTACTATAAGTATGTAAATGATAATCAACAAACGATTAATCAATATCGAAGAATCTTCTCAAAGATCCAAAGAGGGTATCATACCCAAAACTTGTATTCACAACAAGTTAATGACACACGAATTCACCAATGCACAAGAATTGATAAATCATATCAATAGAAATCACAAAAATAGGTGAAGTATAAATTCCAGAATTCGACACACGAAATCCAGAAATTTCACAAAATAAGGGGGGAGGCCTATCACATGAACGGGAGCATGAAAACTCACCAACAGCTGTAACACATGAACGAGAAGCTATCTCATGGTAGCTAGCCATTAATTTGACACACGAATGGTCCGAAGACCTGACACACGAATGGTCCGAAGACCTGACACACGAATGGTCCGAAGACCGTGGGTTGCTACCCCACAAATTTGACACACGAACGGGGTTTAGTCTCCCACGCAGACAAAGAGACATCGCACATTGCTAGTCTAAATCACAAAAATGATCGTCACGATCATCGAGAAGTGTCGATTACAGTAAGCTAGTAAATATATGAGCTTAGCATCATGTCCCATAACCACTAGCTTAACTTAAATATTTACGAACAAATTGTAGATCTCCACTAGAAAATTGTCACAAGAGTTTCAATCGAACAAGTCCAAGAATTAACCAACAAAGTGAACGCAAGCGTTTCATACCACTTGTTTTACTAAGTCGTTTAATTAGATTTCTCATACGAGTGAGGTAAAGGTTTGTATATACTAATAGATTGGAAAACGGTTTTATAAACAAATTTGGTATTAAAATAGAATTGAAATCGTTTGAGGAAAGAGTTTTGATATTTACTACTAGTATAGAAAACCTTTATATTTTTAAAGTGACAAAGCACAAGGGGGATTGTAGAAACAATCAATCACAAAGATCACATTCGAAGATGTGAATTAAAAATCCAATGAAATCGATAAAGGATCCATCGAAGTGGATATATCTAAAATTCCCAAAGAAAATAAGTCATCAAAGATGATAATAAATGATGACAATAATTAGGATCATCACGAATCGATTTAAATTGGAAATTCAATCCAAAAAGGCAAATTGGTCTCAAACAGCAGGTTCAGTCGACTGAACAGAGTTTTCAGTCGACTGACCCTGTGCCTGGAAATTTTCCAGGTTCAGGAAACTTTCTGTTTCCAGTTTCAGTCGACTGTGCAGAGTTTTTCAGTCGACTGAATCATGCCTGGAAACTCTCGGGTTTCAGGTTCAGTCGACTGAACAGAGTTTTCAGTCGACTGAATCATGCCTGGGCTGTTTTTCAGCCTTATGCAAATGATGAGCAAACTCTTCCAAAATGCAACTGGACGGACATTGGCTCTAAGGGTTTATGCCCATCGGCAACCCGGCCCTATATGCTCCCCGATGCATCACCAAAAGCATGATCAAACATCCATAAAAGGATTTTCACACAAATTGACTTAAAAACTCAAAATTTGGAATATTCACAAAACCAATCCAAATCAAGAGCAAATGCACATGAAGAACTGTTAGGAATTCATACCCAACAACCAAAGATAATTATAGTCATAGATGTGAGATAAAAATCTCACCTTTTCACAAAATCGAACAAGAAGAAGCCTAAAAGCAAATGGAGAATCAACCTCTCTTCAACACAACCCAATTGAGCTTGAATCTATGCTCAAAAACAAGAACATTCCCAAAATTAGGTTTAGGAATTTCTGAAATTGGTATGAGAATAAGTTGGAGAAGAAGAAGAGAAGCTTACCAATGGGTTCTTCTTGAGTTTGGAGCTAGGAATTTGATTTGTAAGAGAAACTAGGGTTTTGGAGTTTTAATTTCCAATCTCTCCCACCATTAATACTCTAAAAACTGAAATGAGAAGAGAATGAGGGTGAGTGGGGAAGAGTGGCTTAGATTTGAGCATAAGTTAACATAGGGCTGAGCCCAAACCAAACCCAAAGTGAAAAGTAGCAAAAATCAACTTTCTCCAAACATATCGAAGCTTATACTCAAAAAGGTCGCAAACGGCATTTTAAACTCAATGGGAGTGGTCCCGAGTCCTAATTCGACCGTATGCAAAAAGTAGCTTTTCGGACTAAAATCCGACTAACGGTAGAATATTTAAATAAAATATTTAAATATAAAATCGATAAATATGCGGGTTGTTACAAAGTATGTCATATTTCATTATGTGATTAATGTGTTGTTCGATTGTTTGAATGTGATAATTATATGAGTGATTGTTGATTTTATGTCGAAATATGTTAACTATTAATATATAATGTATGTTGTGAATAGAATGAACTGAAAACTGGACAAGCAGAATTTAACAATTTTTGGCAGCGTTTAATAAATGCTTGCAAATTTATATATGGTGGAAAAAAGCTATTAGAATATTTTATAATAGCGTCAGCAATACTTTTTAGTATAGTTTTTACAACGCTATGATAAAAAAAATTGGTTGCGTTTTTAGAATGCTGCAATATATTATTTTTTGGAGCCTTTATGAAAAATTCCATAAAAAGTCATGGATTTTTAATTGTATATCGTATAATGGTACTCTAAAATGCTACTATAAGTTATGGTAGCATTTTTCAAGCGTTACTAAATCTATTTTCTATTGTATTGTATATAGGAACATTGATATTGTTGAACATTATTTGGTTTCGTTCAAACAATTGATACCAGCTTATAACAACGAAGACAGTGTCTAGTATCATTACATTCTATAGCATATCTAAATCTAAATATGTTACACTAGTAGTCAAAGTTAAATCGAAGACGATCATGTTAAAGTCAAAAATATTAAGTGTATTTACAATAATCGAATTAGTTAATGGATAATTGAAGTATAAATGAGCTATGTTCCCTAGGTTAAAGTTGCAATACACACATTTTTTATCTATTAACAAATTCTTTTTCCCCATAAATTTAATTGTGTTTAGTCTCTTGTGTAGCATCAACCATATGTGCAATTTATTTTGAGTGGAGCATTAATTTTCTAGACAAACTTGAAATTATTTGGAATAGTCTATGAGAAATTTAAAACTTTAAACCAATTTTGAGGAGTATATTTTATTATTTTCCCAATACCACATTTTAATATCACTCTCATTGTTTATGTTAATATTCAAGTTTGGTACACGACAAACAAATTGGTTTAAAGTAATATCTTTCAGAGCATGACTAGAAGTCAAGTTCCAAGAAAATTCATTGTAAGTTCCATAAAACTCTATAATTAAAGCAATTTTGAACTTAATAATATCAAAAACTTCTTCAAAATCGACCCTAAGGGATAAATTGAAATCCAGTTGTCGTGCCGATGTAATGTGTTATTTACAAAATGAACTATATTATTAATCCCTAGGTTTAAAATATTCAAAAAAATTAAAATGGATTTCCAAATATTGGACATATTGTTAGGAATGGCAGGGATGTGGTGAAAATAATGAGTTGTACCATAAAACTGATTCAAACCATTTTGTTTCAAATGAGGTTTTCTGATTATTGGTGAATTTCCAAAGCCATTTTACTAGTAAAGACTCGTTGAGATTATGTAGAATAATAATTCCAGAGCCTCCCTCCCTTTTGGATTTACAAACTGTTTCCCAATTAGCAAGGAAATTTATACTACTACATGAGTTGTCCCTACTCCAAAGAAAATTTCTTCTAATTTGATCTATTTTTTTAATTACCCATTAAAAGGTAGAAAGACATCCAATTAATCGGCATGGCTAATAGAACTTTGTTAATAAGAATGATTCTACCAGCTCTAGATAAATGCCTATAGTTCCAGTTTTATAAAAATAACTATTACTTTTATCGATTATTATCTGTCCCTTTCTTTTTTAAGCTTAGCTGGTCTAATAATGAAACCTAAGTAATTTATATAAAACTTCATGGTTTTATAGTGGGTGTTATAGTGATAAAGTTTTCAACATTACCGATGTCATTCAAGACTAAAATAGAACTCTTATCATAATTAATCTTAAATTTCAAATGCATTTCAAAACTATATAAAATAAATTTGAGTGTTGTAATGTGGCAAGGTAAAGGAGAGGCAAAAAGCACAGTGTCTTCCATAAATTGAAGAACCGATAGCCCATCACTCATCATAACATTACCCACACTATCTAGAGCTCTATTTGCAATAGAAAGCTTAATGAACTTAGACAATACATCTGCTGCTAAGTTAGACAACAAAGGAGACAAAGGATCCCCTTGCCTAAGCTTGCACTTAGCTTGGTTTTTATTTACTAGAATATCATTAACCATAATACTCGAATTTCAATTCTTGAGAATTGATAAAATCCAATCTATCCATATAGATCTAAAACCCCTAGCCACTAATAAATTTTTGAGAAAAAGCCAATCAATAGACTCAAAAGCTTTAACAAAATGTAGTTTCAAGAGAGCACAAATAATATTATTTTGGAACAATAATTAATAAATTCTTGGACTACTATGACCTCATTCGTGATATTTCTACCCTTAATAAAGGCAGCTGGTGTTATATTGATAGGATTGCTCATTTTAGTGCTTGACCTATTGGGTAAGATCATTGATTTAATTTTAAAAGAATAATTTATTAGCAACATAGGTCGATAGTCCTTAAGCTATATTGCATCCACTTTCTAGTGAAGTAGAATTATGTCAGCAACGTTAAACCTACCTAATTATAAATTACCATTATAAAATGTGTTAAACAATTTAATTAAGTCATGTTTTAAAACAAACCAAAAGTTCTTTTAGAACAAAATGGGAAAGCCATCCGTCCAGGAAATTTGTCGATTGACATATTAGAGATAGCTCTAAAAATTTCCTCTTCTGAGAATAGATTATCCAAATCATCTAAATTAATCCTTGTATTTATTAAATATAAGTCATTCAACCTAGCATTAATTTAGTGGCACATGTTAGTTCCAAAGATATCTTCGAAGTAGTTGGTGAAGACATTATTTAGTTTGTTTTCATCAAAAGTTACCACGTTATGCAACATCCCCGATTCTGAGGCAAAAAAACTAATTGCTACGAATGCTGTAGTCACCCATAATTATTAATTCTCGACGATAAAATGCGGCTATGTTAATCATATCAATAATAATAAGCACATGAATATTAAATTTTTTTAAACATGGCTTAATAACATATTTTCACATTTCATTTCACAAATGATATTTCATATTTACTACATAATCCCAATCGTAAGCCCACGTTAAGAGAAAATATAATGATTACAAAATACTCCAATAGTGACATATGAAGATGTCCCTTTGTTGATCCTAGTTAAATATTTGGCAATTATACAACTTTTTCGTTATATTCAAATAGATAAAACCAAACTACACAACGGAAAATAGATAGATTACCTCCTGCATTTCTCTAGAAGCCTATTCGTCGAACTAGAACTTGGAAAACCCTTACTCTCAATTTACACAAATTAATTTTTGAGCACTCGAGAGTTTAAGGTGAAAAATATAAACTTCGGGTCAGAGAAGAAATTCTGTTGTGAATAATAAAATACCATCTCGAACGAATAGATATCTAGTGAGACCATGCCACTGAGTGGAATGGGTTTTCCCCTCACTGTATCTTAACTAAATATGTTAACCATATATTATGCTCCTGCATCCAAATGGTTAAAACATAATAATATATTGTGATATGCAAGAATGCAATATACCCTGGATTACCCATCTCAATTTATTTGACTATCTGTCAATATTTATAGTTTTTCTAGGGTCACTATCAAGCTGTTAGTTTTCATTGGATGACCAATAACCTGTCTAAATTCTTAGGAACAATCTGTCTAACTTCATAGTTTTTATGGGATTACGAAGAAACTATTGGTATCTACCAATACTTTCCAATGGTAGTTTTCATGGGCTTACTATGAACCTGCTGGATTCTCCAATAACATCTCTCAAATCATAGTTTTCATGGGATCACTTTGAATCTATTGATTTCTAAATAACATCTCTCAATTCAAAGTTTTCATGGGATCACTATGAACCTATTGGACTCTTCCATTAACATTTCTTATGTCATTGTTTTTATGGGTTGACAACGAACCTATTGGACCCTTCTAATAATTTGTATAAATCAATATCTTTTAATCAGTTCTGGGCATCCTATACTTCTGATCTACCTGATCTTTTGGATCCAATTCTACTCAATCAGAAGTTAATTCTGTTTATACCCACTATTGGGTCAACCTGGTCAGTTTTCCCGCCTTTAATACCCTTAAATGTAGTTATGGGTCATAAGTGATATGAGTATGATAATAATAATATGCATAATAACCGATCAAATAAACATAAGAACATATAACATCAATATTCAATATGTTCAATTTATAATATTTTTATGCCCCATAATTACTTAATCTCAAGTAATATACTCTTTAGAAAATTTTAATCAAAACTTAGGCTATTTTACAATTAAAATCCTTGAAATCATTTTGTCATGATATATGATTAATCCCCTTAAATCATATTTAAAACAAGAAAACACTTGGCCCTTTAAATAGTTTAAAATAGATTAATGTCATCGCCATTAACGACGTTGACATAACCAAAGGCTCTCTATCTTAATAGAATAAAACCTTATAAACTTGACAATAAACAATGCCGGCCCACATTTGGGTCGAAATAAAAAAAATTAGTACCTTTCCGTGAATTTATGGCTTCCTGTCGAAGATATATAGGGTCTTCGACCTTCTTTTAGAACATAGGCGTCCTCGCCTCTTTTAAACAGCTTCACTTAGCTTTAAAAAAAAAGCCTCTTTGGCCTTAAATTGACATCATGGCCAAGTGGCATCGACACGAGAACATAAGGTCTTCGACCTTGATGCACATCGACACCCAAGACTTTCAATGATGCTATAGAATACATCTTTACTTAAAGTACTTCGGCTATTATGCCGCTTGTTATATAGAGTCGAAATCATTAAAATTGGTATCACTGCCTCGGTTTGGAAACATACAAAGAAGTGAGATGCAGCATTGTTTCATACTATAATAAAAACAGGCGACATCATGGATGTCGACTCTAAAGCTTTTAAAACCTTTAGGGAATCTAGAAGTGCCGCTGCCCTCTATCATATGTCATCAATGAGATCGACTTCGACATATTTAGGAACCATTATATAGTTACCAAAGTAATTATCCTATATTTCCTTCCAACACGACTTCAATGCTTATGAAATGCTGCCCTCTTTAGGTGCAGAGAGAGTATAGGCGACACGGCAGTATCGTAAATTTATTGAAAAATGTTTTCTTACTACTAACAAGTAATTACATTTGACCAAATCCAATTAATCATCAAACTATGATTGGTTTTTTAAAAAATTCACATTTTCTTTGCAGAACTTTTATCGCTCTCAAATTCCAAAGTTCAAACCATGTTTCAAAATGATTAGTTATTATTCTTAATTAATTAACCCCTTAAATGCTTAATTAGCATAATTATGTCATAATAAATCGAAATCACTTGGAAAAACCCAACAGAAATTCAAAAATATGATATTCTTTATCATATAAAATTTTCAGGGCCAAATTCCATATTTTATTATTTTAAATAATTAAACCCGAAAATAACTCCATTTCCTCTTTGGAAATTCATAAAATATTCCCTATATTTTGGAAAGTTATGAAATTAAACTCATCTTCAAAATAATATTTTATATAACATATCCAAAAATCAAATCGTTTGGAGATTAAAATATTAGGTTATACCCTTAAAACCCATATAAATAATTTCATATGATTTCCATAATTCATCATTTGATCCAAATAAGGAGAAAAACAACATAGTATACTCTATCAACATACACGAATCATCATAAGCAAGATTCACAACAAAATAGATTTAAAAATGAGATGGCTTATCATTATTCATCTCAATTTGATAATGGAGTTGAGGTTTGATGAGTGCTTTAGTTTTCCCTAATTTTTCTCTTGAATCTACTACTTGATTTCCTGATTTCCCCTTAGTAATGGCAAGCCTCCTTTTGTTCTTTTGATTGCTTAAGGTTTTTGAAGTAAGAATGATAGGGAAGAGGGAGGGTTTAAGGCATGAAGGGTTTCCTATTCCTAAACTACCCCTCTTATATATTTATTATTATCAAGTCACAAAATAATCTTATTAACCAATTAAATTAGTTAGTTAATTATGGTTCGACTATGTGGAGTATCAAACCTCAATTCCGTATCAACTATACATCATATTATTCTACTTATTTTACCTACTTAAATCTCCTGAATAATGTTTATCAAAATTGGGATTGTTATAGGCTCCTCTTCTTAATGAATTTAGTCCTTGAAATTCGGTATAGACTACAAAACAAGCATCTTAAACATGCAAACATTTGTAACAACCTATGCTAGTATACCTACCAGCTACAAAGCCTATTGTTGGCACCAAAAAGGGGCATCAAAACCCAATAGAATCTTGTAGAGAATAAACGGTGAATGAAATTAAAACATAGCGTAGAAAGTAAATTAACATACAGACTTTTAATAGTGGTTCAACATCTCGGCCTATGTCCACCTTGTATTTTTATCGATCTTGCACTTGATTATGATTACAAGAATATTTGGATCAGTTGGGATCCATTAGTACAAGAGTGAAGAATAAAAATGGAAGAGCTTGGGTAGTGGAAAGAAGGATCCTCTTTATGGAGAATGGTCAATGTATTTATAGGGTAAGATGTGCATAGATCGAACCGAAATTTGCGAGAAGAATCTCTAGATTTGTATAGGCCTACCAGAACGATGGAGGGTCTCAATTCCGCAAAAATAATTATCGGGGCGGATCGTTATGTCTTGCTCCAATCAATATGCAATTTTTCATGGGGGTCCCACATGCCTCTAGGCCTTGCTCCCAAAATATGGTGTCATTCTGAGCTGTAAATGGTAAGATATCACCTATTCTTTGCAGAATACTGATCATTATGCTGGACGTCTAATAATGATCGGTGTTTCATGTTTTTTTCTTGAGTATGGTCGTGCAATCGATCATGTAGGCTCTTTATGATGTAAGTTTCTTATTCGCCAAATTTCATGCAATTTTGACTTATTGTTTATGAGATATCCTCCAATCTTCATTGAATATGGGTTATTTAGACAGTTTATACGATTGTTCTGATAACGATACGCCTTTTTCCAGGAGTTTGGATTTTTGGCGTGTGATCATTTTTGTGGGCCTCGCTCTTCATTATATTATTGCTATAAAAGTTTCTAGTGCATTAGCTTTGGAGGTTTTGAGATATCGATCTATCTTCATTTATTTATGCTATTTTATGGATCGTTCCCGATCAATCCATATAAATTCTACCTTTGTCCATAAATCAAGCATACGAACTTCGATTGACTTGAAATTTGAAATGTAGCATAAGGGGCTTTTCTTTTTATTTCATATTGATTACACCTTGATCGGGACCCAGTCTGAATTTGCTTGAGCGTCGTCTATATTCTTGTATATCATTGATTCTCAAGGTTGGTAACCACCCGTTTTTAGCTCAATCTACATTATCACGGCCTTGCCAAAAGGTGAGATAACACCTATATACAACATATATAAAAGAATCCATCATAACAGCTCAGGATAAGTATCTCCAGTCTCTTTCTGTCTTCCAAGCACAGTCATTCTCATTGTCACTCCACTGGACTTTCACCAACTTGACTGTCTTGTTCCTTAACTTCTTCTCATCTCTCACTACAACTCGAATTAGTTGTCTCACAAAAGTCAGATCTGGTTCTACTACTAAATCTTTCAAAGCAATCGGAGTGATAGTAGCTTTGGGTCATGCATATGCTTCCAAAGATGAGAAACATGAAACATATTATGGATATCTGCCAAATTACTCGGTAACTCTACTAGATATGCGAGCTTTCCCATTCTCTGTAATAGGGAATGGTCCAATATATCTCAATGCAAGTTTCTATTACTTCCCAAATCGTACCACACCCTTTATTGAGGATACCTTAACGAAAACATAATCTCAACTGAGAACTCTAAATCTTTACATGTCTTATCTGCATAACTTTTCTACCTAGACCAAGCTTCTCTCATCCTACCTCGGATTCACTCAATCTTCTCTATAGTTTCTCTTACCATATCTGGACCAAGGACTAATCTGTCTCGGAGCTCTATCCAACATGCTGGTTATTTGCATGGTCTTCCATGCATATCTTTGAAAGACGCCATTCCTATACTAGTCAGATAACTATTATTATAGAAAAATTCAACCAAGTGCAAATGGTCTTCCTGCAACCCACCAAAAATCTAGTACGTAAGCTCTCAACAAATCTTTGAGTACCTTATTGACTCTATCTGTCTGCCTATCTGTCCGAGGGTGATACGCGGTACTCATCTTAAGCTTGGTATCTAGTACTTCCAGTAGACTCTTCTAGAATTCATTAGTGAACAGCTTCCCTATCACTGAATATGTAATTAGGAATCCCATGCATTTTAACTATATAGTTCACAAACAACTTAGCCAATTTGGGCACCGTCTTGTAGACTTATCAGGAATGAAATGGGCACTCTTGGTTAATCCGTCTACGATAACCCGCATACTCTCATTTCCCCTATTTGACCTTGGCAATTCGTCAATAAAACCCATGGATGTCGAATCCCATTTCTAAACCGATATGTCCAAAGGCTGGAGCAATCCACTTAGCTTCTGATGTTCGGCTTTCACTTGTTGCCAATTTGCACACTGGTTTATCCACTAGCCTACATCCCTTTTCATACCTTCGCAGAAGAAACTTCTGTTCATAGCTTGGTACATCTTGATTTCTCCAGGATGAATCGTAAACTTCAATTGATAACACTCCCTAAGAACTTCCCTCCTTTGGTTTTCAATACCCGGAACACATAACCATCCCTTCTTTCTTAACCAACTCCTTTGGTCAAGAATAAAATCTTTTAGATCATCTTTTTCGGTTCCTCCTTCCAATCTTCTAATCTTTTCAGCCAACAATGGATCATCTCTTTGCTTAGAAGCAATCCTTTCAATCAACATCGGCCAAACTTCCAAGCAAGATGACATAGCCATATTTTGACTAGAATTACCAGTCGGTCTTAACTACACATTACAAGTAGTCAACATCTCCAGCCCCTTCCATTTTGCCAACATAGCTAACACCACATTCTGATATTTCCTACCGAGTGCATCTATAACTTTATTTCCTTTCCTCGGTGAATACTAAATACCAAAATCATAAGCTGCCAAAAACTCCAGCCACTTTTGCTGTCTTATATTAAACTCTTTCTGAGATAATAAATACCTCAAAGACTTGTGATCGATATACAACTCGAATCATTCTCCTAAGAGGTAGCATCTCTGCACTTTCAATGTGAAAATCATGTTGATACTTGGTTTTGATTCATGACACAAAGCTATCACTACGACATACAGATTTGATGATTGCTACGATAAAAAGAGAATATATACTACAAGAGACGAGACTTCAAAACCGATGCATCAATTATATTATTTTGTTTTTGAGTCTTAGATCAATGTTGTTAAAATCTCTCCTCGGTTACGTATATATTAGCTTATATATTTAATCATTCTATTTTCCAAATATTTTATACATATATAAGCATATATTAAATTATAAAAGTGATTAAAGTTATATATATTTCTATACCTGTGTAAACTGTGCATGTTGCACAGATTTCACCAAGTCAGTCGACTAACCTAGAGGTCCAGTCGACTGACACTGGAAGATTTGTGCAACATGCACAGGTGCATAGATATACAAATATATATTTAAAGATTATTTTGAATATTCAATCGACTGACCAAAGGCTCATTTGACTGAATTTCTACAACAGCTACTTTTCGAAAAGACACGACTTTTTGTGAAGAGATACAAACCTCTATGAAAAGATTTGGATGCAACACTTCAATCGAAACTCTTCACCAACAGTCGCTTCTTTCTAACCATTATAAATAGATACTCAAACTTGATTCCAAATCACTAAATTACAATCGAATTTTCTTATCTTTCTAATCTAACTCTCTGGAATCTATTTGCTATTATACTTTCAATTATTCTGCATTAAAGCAATATTATACATTTCTATTCTTCATAAAATTCAATATATATATTTATATTCGAGGAGAAGATTATAGGAAGAGTGTACTACAAGTGACAAATCCGTCTTATCAGAACACACAAAAGTCAAAATTATTTTCTGTATTTGTTGAAGTCCTGTTCTACCGCTCAGGCGAGTGAAGTCCTCTTCGGTTGTTGAGGCGAAATCCTGTTCTGCTGCTCAGGTCCCTATTCGGCTGCTCAGGGGTTGTATAGACCTATTCCTCCGGGTTAAGTGAGGGTTGTTGTTTTAGTGAAATTGCAAAAGGAGTCTAAAACAGGACGTAGGACGGCGCTTCGAACTAGTATAAAAATCTCTGCCACTTTCATTTGGTATCGGAGCTTAGCGAGCTTTCATTTGGTATCAAAGCCTAGAATTCTATCGGTCGTCACAACATCATAGAATAATGACTACAAAACGATCCAGTCGAAATACAACAGGAAAAATCCCTATCAAAGCCACCAATGAGGACTACAAAAAGGTACTTTCTGATTTACAAATTTTAGTAAAAGATAATAATGAATTAGTAGTATAAGCTATAAGATTTCAAAGCTTAATTTTATTATTTTAGAAAAGATGAAATCTCTTGAACTTGAAAATGAGAAATTGAAAAATGAGAAGTTAGATTCAGAAAATCAACTTGGTGTTTTAAAGAACAATTTTGAGGCTCTTACAGATTTTCTAGATGAACAAAACACCGTATTTGAAAAAGAGAGAGAAAATTTTCAAAAGAAATTTTTGATTTGAAAAGACAAAATGGTTTATTACAATCCTCTTTAGATAATTCAGAATCTCAAAATTTCCTTCTCAAAAATGAGAATGGTACGTTAGAAAACGAGAATTCTAAATTAAATGAGAAAATTGATATTTTAAATAATAATAGTAATATTTCTTTTTAAAATAATAATTATGAATTTAAAGCTAAATTTGATAAACTTAATACTGAAATCACAAAATTTAATAAAGGTCAAAATGATTTAAACATGATTTTATCCAATTCAAGACCTTTACATGATAAAAGTGGTTTAGGATGTAATAAAACTAATCGTAGAAATAGCACTAGATACGCTTTCATGTATACTAATTATGTTAATGCTTGTACTATATTACAAGTAAAGTCTAAATCCAATTTTTATAGAAATTCAAATACTGCTATGACCAATAATGTTTATAATTTCTTTTGAAGTACAAAATCATTGATGGGAATTATGAATAAAAATTATCTAAGTATTTGGGCTCCTGTTAGTTGGAAAAATAGAGAAAAATACATTGATGATTATTTTGATATGGTAGCTAATAATGAAAATTATATTTTTAAAGGTTCAATTGCACTCAAATGGGTATGGTTTCCTAAGAATTAGGAAATTATAAGAACATTGGGTATCACATGCCTTAAATGTTAATTTTTTTGATACCTTACATTATAGTAGTTATTTTGTTCTATATTGTTCATATTACTTATTCCTCTTTTTCAATGACAAAGGGGGAGAAATATTATTACTAACGCTAAGAATGTAGGATATAGAGCGTCAAAGATTCAGGGAGAGTAAGTATTTATGCTATATATATATACAGTATATATATACGATCGAAATTTATATCTATTTACAGGTTGGCATCAATTAAAAAGGGGGAGAATGTTGAGACTTAGTTTTGATTCATGACACGAAGCTATCACTACGACATACAGATATGATGACTGCTACGACAAAAACAGAATATATACTACAAGAGACGAGACTTCAAAATCTGTAGTCTATTGACACTTGGTTTTGAAGTCTCGTCTCTTGTAGTATATATTCTTTTTTCGTTGCAGTTATCAAATCTGTATGTCGTAGTGATAGCTTCGTGTCATTAATCAAAACCAAGTCTCAACATTCTCCCCCTTTTTGATTGATGACAACCTGTAAATAGATATAGATTTCTACTGTATATATATACTGTATATATAGCATAAATACTTACTCCCCCCCGAATCTTTGACGCTCTGTATCCTGCATTCTTAATGTTAGTAATAATATTTCTCCCCCTTTGTCATCGATGAAAAGGAATAAGTAATATGAACAATGAAAAAAAAATAACTACTATAATGTAAGGTATCAGAAAAAATTAACATTTAAGGCATGCGATACCCAAGTTTCTTATAATTTCCTAATTTTTAAGAAACCATACCCATTTGGGTAAAGTTGAACCTTTAAATATATAATTTTCATTATTAACTATCATATCAAAATAATCATCAATGTATTTTTCTCTATTTTTCCAATTAATAGGAACCCAAATACTTAGATAATTTTTATTCATATTTTCCATCAATGATTTTGTACTTCTAAAGAAATTATAAACATTATTGGTCATAGCAGTATTTAAATTTCTATAAAATTAGATTTAGACTTTACTAGCTCGTAATCTAGTACTAGCACTAACATATTTAGTATACATGAAAGCGTATCTAGTGCTATTTCTATGATCGGTTGTATTATATCCTAAACCACTTTTATCATGTAAAGGTCTTGAACTGGATAAAATCATGTTTAAATCATTTTGACCCTTATTAAATTTTGTGGTTTCAGTGTTAAGTTTATCAAATTTAGCTTTAAAGTCATAATTATTATTTTCAAAAGAAATATTATTATTATTATTTAAAATATCAATTTTCTCATTTAATTTAGAATTCTTGTTTTTTAACGTACTATTCTCATTTTTGAGAAGGAAATTTTAAGGTTCTGAATTATCTAAAGAGGATTGTAATAAATCATTTTGTCTTTTCAAATCAATTTTTTTTTAAATTTTTCTCTCTCCTTTTCAAATATGGTGTTTTATGATCTAGAAAATCTGTAAGAGCCTCAAAATTGTTCTTTAAAACACCAAGTTGATTTTCTAAATCTAACTTCTCATTTTTCAATTTCTCATTTTCAAGTTTTGAAATCTTATTGCTTATACTAACTAATTCATCATTATCTTTTACTAAAATTTGTAAATCAGAAAGTACCATTTTGTAATCCTCACCGGTGGCTTTGACAGGGATTTTGCCTGTTGTATTTCGACTGGATCATTTTCTACTCATTATTCTATGATGTTGTGACGATCGATAGAATTCCAGGCTCTGATACCAAATAAAAGTGTGCTATGGATCGTGTAATATGAATATATGATAATACAGAGTATAGTGATGATAGTAATACTATAAATAGTGCGGAATATAAAAAGAAATATAGTAAAATGACACGAAAATTTTTTATACTGTTTCGAAGCACCGTCCTATGTCCAGTCTCAAACTCCTTTTGGAATTTCACTAAAACAACAACCCTCACTTAATCTGGAGGAACAGGTCTATAAACCCCTGAGCAGTCGAACAGGAACCTGGGCAGTAGAACAGGATTTCGCCTCAGCAGCTGAAGAGGGCTTCACTCGCCTGAGCAGCAGAACAGGACTTCAACAAATACAGAAGATAGTTTTGACTTTTGTGTGTTCTAATAACACGAATTTGTCACTTGTAGTACACCCTTTCTATGATCTTCTCCTCGAGTATAAATATATATATTTGAAGTATATGAAGAATAGAAAGGTATAATATTTCTTTAATGCAGAATAATTGAAAGTATAATAGCAAATATATTCCAGAGAGTTAGATTAGAGAGATAAGAAAATTCGATTGTAATTCAGTGATTTGGAATCAAGTTTGAGTATGTATTTATAATGGTTAGAAAGCAACGAATGTTGGTGAAGAGTTTCGATCGAAGTGTTGTGTCCAAATCTTTTCGTAGAGGTTCGTATATCTTCACAAAAAGTCCTATCTTTTCGAAAAGTAGCTGTTGTAGAAATTTTGTCAACTGAGCCTCTAGGTCAATCGACTGAATATTCAAAATAATTTTTAAATATATATCCGTATATCTATGTATTTGTGCATATTCCACAAATTTTCTAGTGTCAGTCGACTAGACTCTGGGTCAGTCGACTGACCTGGTGAAATCTGTGCAATATGCACTGTTTACACGCGTATAGAAATATATATAACTTTAATCACTTTTATAATTTTATACATGCTTATATATGTATAAAATATTTGGAAAATAGAATGATTAAATATATAAGCTAATATATATGTAACCGAGGAGATATTTTAACAACATTGACCTAAGACTCAAAAACAAAATAATATAATTGATGCACCAATTTTGAAGTCTCGTCTCTTGTAGTATATATTCTCTTTTTGTCGTAGCAGTCGTCAAATCTGTATGTCATAGTGATAGATTCGTGTCATGAATCAAAACCAAGTCTCAACAGGTTGGATCAATTGAGAACCTTTTTCCTTAAACTACATGACCAAGAAACTTCGCTTCTTTCTTCTAGAAATGACACTTTGAAAACTTCACTTTTGTTGATGCTGCCTCAACGTCTCAAGCACTATTCTTAGATAAATTTCATAATCTCTTTCAGCATTAGAATATGTTAAAATGTCGTCAATGAACACCAACACCAACCTATCCAGCGTTCTTGAAATATTCGGTTCATCAAGTCCACAAAGAAAGCAAGCGCATTAGTCAATACGAATGGCATTACTAACCACTCGTACAAACCATACCTCATTCAAAATGCCATTAACGGAATATTGTCCTCTACTATTCTTAATTGATGGAAACCTGTCTCCAAATCCAACTACGAAAATACTTTGGCTCCACTCAACTTATCAAATAAATCATCAATTCTTGGCAAATGATATCGACTTTTTATCATCTTTTCATTCAACTTACAATAATTAATGCACAATCTTAACGATCCGTATGGTTTCTTCACTTACACCGTGGTCGCTCCTCAAGGAGAACTGCTTGGTCTAATAGATCTCTTTCCTTTTAAGTACACTAGCTGCACCTTTAACTCCTTCACCTCGGTAGGTATTATCTTATTAGGTTGTCTACTCATGGGTTCAGCTCCAGGTACAAGGTCCATACGTAACTCAATAGCTAGTTTTGGTGGTAATCCTGACATTTGTTTAAAAACATATGCAAATACTCTTACAATTAAGACCCGATTCAATTCATCTTCCACTTCTATAGCACCCAATAAAGCACAAATTTCTGGACTCGAATTCTCAACTGAGTATACTATTCAGTCACTACTATCATAATGTCTAAATGGTATTTCCTATCCTGCAAATAGCCTAGCATCATATTTGCTCAACCATTCCATATCTAAAATAATCCTAAAACCCATGAAATTGAATAATACAAACTGTAGGTGAAAGGATGACCTAGCAACTCAAATTCTAGATGATCACATCTCATCCCTAGAATTGCGTACACTCCTACTGGAGTAGTTATCCTTAAGGAAGTAATAAGGTATGATGGTTCTAAACATAACTTATCTACCAAACACTGAGATATAAACAAATGTGATGCACCCATATCAAACAATACTCTAATTAGTATGCTACAAATCAAAAGCATACCTTCCATCATAGACTTTCCTTTCTTATTAGAGTATGTTTAGAAGACGATGGCTCTAAAGCGAATCTTTTTCCTTTATCAGCTTCGACCGACTCTGCACACTAATTCTTGAAGTGCCCTATTTGTTCACAGTTGAAGCATTTCACACTTTTCTTTTCTACAGCTTTCTTCCCTTTACCCATCCGACACTCATGAGTATAATGTCCTTTCTTGTCACATTTGAAGCAGACAACATCAGCTTTCCCTTCTTAAGCAGCTCCGCCCTTTTGAGCTCCTTTCTTCTTAAAGAAATCCTCTTCTTTCCCTGGGAAGCTTTAGTCTCTACTAACTTTTTGTTCCCAAAAGTCGAAAGCATTTTTCATTCCAGATAGCCATTTTCGCCACTATGTTTGATGGATCTCTGAGATGTGGCATAGTTGCCCTGGCAATCTCGGCCTCAACCTCCAGATAAACTCCTCGTTTCTCTTAATCATAATGTCAATAGTAGAGTATCTATATCTATTTCCCTCATCAAACTTAGCATAATATTCTAATACCATCACATCCCTTTGTTCCAATTCCATAAACTTCCTGAGCAAAGTGGACTTAACTACTTCAGATAAAAATCTTTCCTTGAATCTCCTTCGAAAATCTTTCCAAGTCAATTCCTCTTTCGATGCCCCTATGGTTACCCTGTTCCACCAGAACAAAGAAGCTCCTTATAACAGTCTCAAAGCTAATCTCCTTTTCTGCTCGTCATTCAAGCCCAAATGAGCAAATATTCTCTCGCAATGCAAGAATTAATTTTCCACTTCAATAGCATCCTCTATTACAAGAAAAGGCTTCCCACCTAGATCGATGTAATTTTACTTAGCTTAGCATAGTTATAACCAACCGGCTCTACGGGATTGACTACTTCTGCATTAGCAACATTTTTCCAACTACCTTATAGCTGCTATAGCTTGCATCAGATTGAAGAAGAATTGGTACATAGTCCTCATGTTCACTGGTGGGGTATTGATACCTATATTGGCATTTGCATTTTGGGTAAGCATTTGTCTGTCGACTATGGTTTCTCCTAGTGTTGGGCCAAGCATTTTCATTGGTTGTGGTGCTTCCTCCACCTGGAATCACTCTTCTGTTTCCTGCCTCTATATCTTTCTTTTTCGTAAATCCACATATGAGCCTTAGTGAGATATAAAAGAACGGCCTAAGAGAGGGGAGAGCACAGAGATGGAATACATATTTCTACATAGAAAATACAAGTACATTGTTATAGCATTATCCCAAACCACGATTTTATCCTCTAATTCATTAAGATCATATTTTTAAAAATTCTTTAAGTTTAAAATTCTTTTAATCATAAACCTATGCTCTGATATCAACTTGTAACATCCCCATTCTAGGGCCTAAAACTAATTGTTACAGATGCTGCAATCATCCATATTTATTAATTTTCGATGACAAAATACAGCTATGTTAATCATACCAATAATAAGAAGCATATGAACATGAAAAATTTTCAAACACATTTTAATAGAGAATTTTCACATTTCATTTCATAAATGATATTTCATATTAATTACATAATCCCAATCATAATCCCAGGTTCAAAGAAAATATTATTATTTCAAAATACTTCAAGACCGACATATGAAGATGTCCCCTTGGTTGATCAGAGTCATATACTTGGCAATTATACAACTTTTCCATTACATCCAAATAGATAAAACCAAACTATATAGTAGAAATAGATATAGTTCCTAATAGATAGATTCCCTCCTGTATTTCTTTAGAAGCTTATTCGTCTATCTAGAACCTAAAAAGCCCATACTCTCAATCTCCTCAAATTAACTTTTGAGCATCCGAGAGTTTAAGTGGAAAAACAAAAACTTTAGATCGGACAAAAAGTTTGGTGTGAATAATAACCTACCATCTCGAACTAATAGATATCTAGTAAGACTAAGCTGCCGAGTGGAATGGGTTTTCCCCTCACTAGTATCTTAAACCAAATACATTAACCATATACCCTGTTCCTACATCCACAATGGATAAAACATAATAATATATGATGATATGCAAGAATGCAATATACCCTGGATTACCTATCCTAATTTGTCCGACTATCTGTCCAAGTTTATAGTTTTTCTGGGGTCACTATGAACATATTAGTTTTCATTGGTTGACTAATAACCTATTCAATTCTTAGGAACAATCTATCCAACTTCATAGTTTTTATAGGATGATTAAGAACATATTAGTTTCTACCAATCATAGTTTTCATTTATGTTTCATTTTGGAGTATTTGTTAATTTATAATTAACGGGGTTAATTAATAGAAATTCTGATTTATGTTTGATTGAAAAAAAATATAAAACTTGGGTAGTAGAATATATTCGGATATGTATGTAAATGAATAAATTATGATAATACAAATTTCTATTTCTAAGCAAAGTAAGGAATGATTGCCTTATTAAATAAATATTGTAGTAAATAAATTGGATTTAAAAAAGATCCTATGTTTTATAAATTATTTATAAGTGTACAATCGGAAAACAATATCATTTTTCTTTTAAGTTATATATATTTGAAATTTAAATTTATATTTCTTAGCAACAAAGGTAATTTCTTATTTGTTTAAAATATATTTTTGTTTAAATTTAAAATAAGATTTAACTAAAGGATTATATTCTTTTAATATACTTTCTTTTTGACTTTAAAATTATCAATGAAGACATTAACTTATTAATACTATAAGTAAGAAGATTAATATAAAAAGTGTATTAGGACCTTTGTAAGCATATAAAACAAGTTGGGACATTTGTAAATAAATGAATACTTGTAAGTACAATTGTCACTTAAGTATTATAAAATAGAACAAGTGGCATTCTTCTTTAAAAAAATAAAAAAATAATAATAAACAAAAATAAGTAAGTTTTAGAGAAAACTAAGCCATAAATTTTCACAGTTTATAACTTTCTCAACTTATATTCTTTTCATCTTCAAGTAAAAGAAAAACAACAATTTTCAAACCAGAAATCAATTATATTCAAACTGCAGAAATCAAAACAAGAAATCAACCATTTTAAAATCTGCAACCTGTAGCAAAATCATCAGCAAGCAAGATTTCCAGTTTCAAGTTAAATCATCTCAACAACAAAGATTTTCAGTTTCAAAGATCATCATAACATTCAAGTGTTTTCCCAAGATCAAAAGCATTCAGTTTTCAAAAACCAGGCATTGTTGTTTCAGTCGCTCTCTGTTTAAAGCACATACAGGTGAGTAGACTGCTACTTTTGATTAAGTTTAGACCTGTTAAAAATTTATGCTTGTGTTAAACATTGAACAACCTTGTGGAAAGTTGATTGCATGGTGAGATTTTGTTTGTATATAAATAAATATGCAGATATTTGAAAATACATGCCTGTATGAACCCTCTGTTCTTAGTACAGGATTATAATTCAAGTTTAAAAATGTAATTACACTTCTTACAGAGTAAATTAAGCTAAGTGCTTAAAAAGAGAAATGATCAAAGCTATGTAATTTCATTTCTTAAAAGTACTGCTGGTAAAAACATTAAGAGAATATAGTGGAATAATGATTTTTCAGTAAAATCATTATTTATCAGAAAAATCAAATACGTGGATTTTAAAATCTGATTATATAATCAGAATCGTGTTTCGAAATATTGATTTTAGGTGTAGGTCACTTGATTTATAAGCTTGTAGTTATCGAGGATTTTCAGGTTGAACGGAATTGGGGTTATGTCCAAATCCAGGCGATCGGGGAACTCAATAGGGTCGGAGTTTATGTCGGAGGGAGGTTGTAGTTCAAGGATCGTGGGAAAATTGGTGGCAAAATTTTTATGTCTCGGTGGTGATGGCAAAATGGCAGTGTAGGGTTTGGGACATGGGTTGGTGGAGGGTGGTTCCAGTCAGAATATGGTGTCGCGGCAAGGATTTATGGTTGCGGCATGGGAGAGGAAGTTAGTAAGGTTCACGACGATGCTTATGGCAAAGTATGGAGTTGGTCAGTGATCAGCGATGACCAGTCGAGGTAGAGGAAGGAGGTCCATGATTTTTTTTGTGTTGATTTGAAGATCGAGTTTTCGTTTTAATGGTTGCCGCGTGGTACTGGGTGGTCAGAAAACTTAGGGGGCTCGGGGGTGATGAGCAGAGATGGTCGGAGGCAAGTTCGTCGACCGGAAAAAGGTGTGCATGTGCACCGTATCCTTGTGTGCACGGAGGAAGGTATGGTAGGAGAAGTAACAGACAAATGAAGAAGATGATTTTCATTTGGAAGCAGGCTCGAGTGGTTTGGGTTCTGACTCGAAGATGAGGAGGTGAGAACGTGTTTTTGCCTCGGGTTCAACTTTGAGTACGCTGAGTGTTTGAGAGTTTATCAGTAAATTTAAACAAGTAAAAAAAAGAAAAAAAAGAAAAAAAAGAAGATGAAGAGGGAAGGTTGAGTTCGGGATTGAGACTAGGTAAATTTACGTTTTACTCGGTTCAGTTGTAAGGTAATTAGCCAATTTAAAATTTTAAACGAAAATTTAAGTTTAGGCTAATCTTCCTGGAACAATTTCTTCTAGACAGTAATAGTGTATTTAAATGATGGGTTAAGAAAAAATTTGTAATTCATTTTGACTTAGATTTAGTTAAATCTTAAGTTTATTTATAATCGATTAATAATTAGTTAAGAGGGATGTAGTGTTTCATCATTAAACTTAAGGACTCGTGTTAATTTACAAATTAATGAAAATCAATATCAAGTTTATTAATTTCAGATAAGATTAAGAAAGTGGTTAAGATAGATGAATTATCTTAAAAATTAATTAAGGTTTGAATGATCAGGATGTATTAATTAATTAATTATTAATTAAAGATTAATAATTAAGGGTTATAAATTGATTAGAGATTAGTTAATTGAAAATTAGGGATTAAGTAATATAAGTAATTAAGGATTAATGACTTAGTAATAAATTAAAGGATCGATGTAGGTGATTAAGTGTACTTAATTACTGGATGAGATGAATTAGGGTTAATCAATAAACATGATTAATTTAAAAAAATTACTTGTTAAATGTAATTAATTAAAAGAACAATTAAGTAAGAGAAGTGATTAGAGGATCACTGATTAATGTAATTAATGTAATTAAGATTAATTAATTGATTAAATAATTAATTAAGCATTGATTACTTTGTAATTGAACGAGATTTATTAATAATTATGGTTTATTAATTAATAATTAAAAAGGGTAATTAATCCATGATTATAGATTAATTGATTGATTGATAAAATAATAAAGGATTAATAAATTATAGGTTTGTAATTAATTAACGATTAGATTTTTAAGTAATTAAATTAATTTAAGTGATTAAATTAATTATATCATGGATTAATAATTCGTGTTTACGAATGTTTGTTTGAGTAAAATATCTATTGGATGATATCTATTGAATGATATGTTGTGATATTCTGTGATATGATATTGGATATATCAGTGATAAATATGTGGTATTTATCTATGTTAAATGCTGTGTAAATTCAATATATTGAATTGAATTGAATTATATTGTTTAAACCTTTAAAACAACTTGATATTGTTGTGTAACATGTGATATCTTGTATCTAAAGTTGAATTAAAATTCACTTTAATAATTTGGGTTAAGATTCGAAGAGACCGGGGTCGGGTATCAGTAATACCCGAAACCACTTCGATTTATAATCCTCTATAAATTCCTTATGGATTCAATATGTGAAATCAATAGGCTGGAAATGGAATGATTTAAGTAATTGGACCCTTTAAACTATGTAGAGATATATCGATATTGAGGTGTGGAAGTGATGACTATAATAAATTGAGAACTCGTGGTGAAGTACGAGTTACCTCGGGTTTTAAAATAAGTTTTATGTTGTTTAATTGTTTATTAGATGGGTTTACTCACACTAGTTTCCAGACTGATCCAGGTGTTACATTGGTGTAATGCTCAGGTCAGACCAAGTATTACAGATTTTCAGGTAGGGACGTTTTGGAGCTCAGGAGTCGAACTGGAGGGCAGGAACGTATAGAGTATTTCCGCTGTATTATATTATTGTAAACCTGAGACATGTTGATTTGTGTATATTCAGTGTCTGTATATATGTGCAACTCTGATGTATTGAAATGTAATTGACAGGTATAGTATTCCTTTGTAAATTATTATTATTTATTATTATATTTTATCCGCTGCGAATGTGAGATGTTGATGTTTCTGATCTTCTTCTTCTTCTATCTTTTTCTTCCTTTTCATAACTATTTGAAATTTTCGGGTTCGAAAATTTCGGGTCGTTACAGTTGGTATCAGAGCAGAAGGTTAAGCAAGAACCTTGGCTCTGGTGGGATTACTCATTAAGGATAGGGACAATGGTACCCTAAAATGAGTTGAGTGTGTGTGTGTGTGTGTGTGTGTGTGTGTGTGTGTGTGTGTGTGTGTGTATATATATGAGAGCGTACTTGTTATTTTCTTATATAAAGATTTTTAATTGATTTTATAAGAATATATTTCGATATATATAACAATATTTATTTCTAATAAATGTCAAGGTAATTGGTTGTTAAATTATTGAAATTAAATTAAGTGAAAAAATACAACCAAATTGAAATTAAATAAAGCTAAGTTTGAAATGAATTCAAACTGAAATTTAAATCTTTAATTTTAGGAAAAGTTTCAGAATAAAATATGGTAAACTTGGTTATTATCATAAATGATTGTTGTATTTAATGTTTTAAGGAAGTAAAACATTTAGGTAAGTATGACTTATAAATTGGAGTTGAAGATGATCTAAATTGTGAAGTTTTAAAACCTAAGTTTAGAAACATTTGAATTGTTTCAAAATATTAAAAGGAATAATAAATAATATTATTTGAATGAGAGAGCTTGATTCAAACAAGTGTTCTTTAAAGATTTAAAGGAATTTGATTTGGATTAAAGACCAAGGGTGGTTTAAATTTTAAAGTATAGCCTAGTTGGTTAGGAAATAAATATGTATGGATATGAATAATATCAAAGATGGTTTGGAATAAACTATAAATATTGAGTTTTAAATCTGGAATGAAATGTGATACCCAAGGTGACAAATTTTTTTGAACTTAATAAGTCGGAAGGTTATTAATGTGAAGTTTAAAATTTGAATGGAGAATTCAAATTTGAGTAAGGTTAACGGGATTAATTGAATTTAACGGAGAATGTTAAATAGGTTTGAATGAACGATTTGATTTGAAAATTTCGAGATGAAATTGGGATTTAACTTGGAAGTTAAATGGTTAATTTGAATTGAGAGTTTGTGTGATCTCAAAATAGGTTTTGAGATCTGGAAGTTGGAAATGGATGGATGTTTTAAAATAATTTGAATGATACCATCCTATTGTTATTAATAATCTGAAATTGGATTTGTTCAAATGAATGAAGAAATGGGGTATGGTAATTTATTCATTATTAAGAAGAAATGGAATCATTTTGGACTTAAGATTGGAATGTTTAAGATAAAACTTCAAAGGTTTGGTTCCAAAATTGAAATTTGGTGATAAATTGAATCTCAAAGATTTAGTTGTTTAAAAAAAATGAATTGTTATTTGAACTTTGAAGCAAGTTTAAAATGGAATTTGGATTTAGAATTAAATGGTTTATATATATAAGTTGATTTGATTTAAAGGATTAAATCAACATTTAAAAAAAAATAACTCGAATTTATATAATTCGGGATGGTTTAAATTCGATATTTAAATTAAATTAGTTCAAATTTGATTTGTTTTGAAATAATTGGTATTGTGATTGAAGACGGATAAGTTTAAAAATTCAAATGGAAAATTTTAATTGGATTGATTCGAAATGAAATTGAAGATGAACGAGTTCAAATTCAAATGGGAATTGGGATTAATTCAAAACGGAATTGATATGAATTGAAATTGGTTCAATTTGAAATTTATTTGAATTAATTGAAATTGTGGTTAAAGTTGAATAAGTAAATTCAAATGGAATTTGATTTGAATTTAGGAAAGAAATTGAGGATTAATTCAAATTGAATTGGGGTTAAATTAATTTCAATGGAAACTGAAGTTATTTAAATTGGAATTGAGTCAATTTAAATGGAAATTTAAATTGAATTGATTGGAAATGAAGGTTGAGAATTGAATAGTTTGACTCTGGACTATTTTCAAAATAAATTGTTTTAAATATAAATCTATTCTTAAAAACTATTTGCTATACAACTCTTCTTTTCGAAACCTAAAACTATCTTATATTTGTTTTACAATTATTTTTGGAACTATTTAACAATTTTTCAATTGTTTTATAAACTAAATATTATTTTTCAACTATTTCGCAAATTAATTACTATTTTTCAACTATTTTGCAATTATTTAAAATTTCTATAACTATTTGACTATTTTTCAACTATTTTACAATTACTTAACTATTTTACAATTACTTAACTATTTTACAGCTATTTTACAAACTAATAATTATTTTTCAACTACTTATCTATTTTAAACTTTTTAAGCTATTTTATAAATCTAAACTGGATAGAGTTCAAACTGTTATGATTAAATACCTAATTAGAATTGAAGTGATAATCCAAATGAGGATTTAAGCAGTTGGTAGTAAGTGAATAAAAATCAAAGTGAATGTGAATAGATTGGATTGATTTGGCTAATAACCAATAAGGATAAATACGTAGGATGTACGTAAATTATTCTATTCGCATAGTGATTTGATCCAGATTCGAGCACAGAATTTCGAGATAGTATATCGATCCGAGTTGGGATTTTTCACTCGATTTTCGACGGCGAACCTGGATATGGATTGTTGATTGGTTCTGGATATTCTTTATCATAGTTATGGCTATGCAAGGAGAATGAGGGTTTCTGATCAAGAAACCAGATCTGAGTCCGCACTAGGAAGTCGGGTGGACGATACTAGTTCGGAAGGGAAATTGTGTGATCGAGTGAGCGATCAGATTGTATAGCGTACGGATGACATGTGTACATCGTACGGGTTTGAATGAAATTAATACTAGGAATTTTTGAATAAGAAATGTGAAATGGTTTTTAAAGTGAAAATATATTTTGTGAAATATATGAGGAAATAAAATAGAAATTGGATATTTCTATGGTAGAAATTACTTTATGGAAGTAAGTAATATGGTTAATGACTTTATAGAGTAATCAAATTTGAATATTTGATTTGGAGTAAATAAAGTTATATATCTTAGTTATATAAGATAAATCTCCCCTTGTTGAATCTATAGCCAGAAGAAATGGGTTTTTGATAGTTTTTGACGTATAAAAAGGCGTTTTATACGAGTTTGAAGAGATCCAAAGTTTTAAGAAGTTATATATATATATATATATATATATCTATATATACACACGTATAAAGGATCTTATGAGAATGATTTTGGAAAAGGTTTTGGGAACCTATGAATTTGGGAGAGTCTTTTGATTTTTGGGTGAAATCAATATTGGATTTGGAAAGCCTAGTTTGAGAATTATCGATTTTGGGATAATCAATTTTGTGTAAAGGAGCTTTGTATGAGATCATGCTGGGTGTATGATTTGGAAGATACTATATATGTATATAGTATAAAGTGTTTTGATAATGGCTCTGGGGAAAAAGGCGCTCCCTTGTAAATGAACTTCTTAGGAGTGCCACCGTGTGGTGCTGCCTTGAGCCCCAAGGGGGGTTCTGAAGTTGATCCTGTGAGGAATCCGGATAAAACTAGTTCCTGAGGATTATGAGTAGAGTATACCATAGCGAAAGTCGTGTGTGCCGCTGAGAGCCAACAGTTACATGGACTTTTGCTGCAATGGCAATGTAACCCAGGATGTAACTGCGACCTATGGTAACATAACGAAAGCCGTGTGTGCCGCTGAGAGCCAACAGTCTGTGTTTGATTTTATATCGGTAGACTGCGACCTATGTAGGAGTGGAGAAGTTTCATTTTGACAGCGAAAATCGTGTGTGCCGCTGAGAGCCAATAGTTACATGGACTTTTGCTACGATGGCAACGTAATCCTGGAATGTAACTGCGATCTGTTGTGGGTTCCATGACATAATCGAGGGGCGCAGAGTGCCTACAGTTACATTGACTTTTGCTGCGATGGCAACGTAACCCAGGATGTAACTGCGACCATGGATGGGAGTGATGATTTCCAAAGCATTCTCACCAAGATATTTCCTCTATTTTCAAAAACTATTTTCTATATTTTCAATAAAATTCTTTTCTCAAGTATTTTCATTGGATATTGAAAATGAGTCTGCTAAGTACTTGTAGATTCTCAGTCTTACGCCTGACCAACGTATGACTTAATTTCTGTGAGAATAAGGATGGACTTGTCGAAACATCGAGTTATAAGCCTGTAGTTATCGAGGATTTTTAGGTTGAACGGAATTGGGGTTATGTCCAAATCCAGGCGATCAGGGAACTCAATAGGGTCGGGGTTTATGTCGGAGGGAGGTTGTAGTTCAAGGATCGTGGGAAAATTGGTGGCAAAATTTTAACGTCTCGATGGTGATGGAAAAATGGCAGTGTAGGGTTTGGGACTTAGGTTGGTGGAGTGTGGTTCCAGTCAGAATATGGTGTCGCGGCAAGGATTTATGGTTGCGGTATGGGAGAGGAAGTTAGTAAGGTTCACGACGATGCTTCTGGCAAAGTATGGGGTTGGTCAGTGATCAGCGATGACCAGTCGAGGTAGAGGAAGGAGGTCCATGATTTTTTTTGTTGATTTGAAGATCGAGTTTTTGTTTTAATGGTTGCCGCGTGGTACTGGGTGGTCAGAAAACTTAGGGGGCTCGGGGGCGATGAGCAGAGATGGTCGGAGGCAAGTTCGTCGGCCAGAAAAAGGTGTGCATGTGCACCGTATCCTTGTGTGCACGGAGGAAGGTATGGTAGGAGAAGTAACAGATGAACGAAGAAGATTTTTTTCGTCTGGAAGCAGGCTCGAGCGGTTCGGGTTCTGACACGAAGATGAGGAGGTGAGAACGCGTTTTTGCCTCGGGTTCAACTTCGAGTACGCGTGAGTGTTTGAGAGTTTATCAGTAAAATTTTAAAAAAGTAAAAAACATAAAAAAAGAAAAAAAAAAGAAGATGAAGAGGGAAAGTTGAGTTCGGGATTGAGGCTGGATAAATTTACGTTTTACTCGGTTCTGTTGTAAGGTAATTAGCCAATTTAAAATTTTAAACGAAAATTTAAGTTTAGGCTAATTTTCCTGGAACAATTTCTTCTAGACAATAATAGTCTATTTAAATGGTGGGTTAAGAAATATTTTGTAATTCATTTTAACTTAAATTTAGTTAAATCTTAAGTTTATTTATAATCGATTAATAATTAATTAAGAGGGATGAAGTGTTTCATCATTAAACTTAAGGACTCGTGTTAATTTACAAATTAATGAAAATCAATATCAAGTTTATTAATTTCAGATAAGATTAAGAAAGTGGTTAAGATAGATGAATTATCTTATAAATTAATTAAGGTTTGAATGATAAGGATGTATTAATTAATTAATTAAAGATTAATAATTAAGGGTTATAAATTGATTAGAGATTAATTAATTGAAAATTAGGGATTAAGTAATATAAGTAATTAAGGATTAATGACTTAATTATAAATTAAAGGATCAATGTATGTGATTAAGTGTACTTAATTACTGGATGAGATAAATTAAGGTTAATCAATAAACATGATTAATTTTAAAAAAATTACTTGTTAAATATAATTAATTAAAAGAACAATTAAGTAAGAGAAGTGATTAGAGGATCATTGATTAAAGTAATTAATTAATTAAGATTAATTAATTGATTATAAAATTAATTAAGGATTGATTACTTTGTAATTGAAGGAGATTTATTAATAATTAAGGTTTATTAATTAATAATTAAAAGGGGTAATTAATCCATGATTATAGATTAATTAATTATTAAAATAGTAAAGGATTAATAAATTATAGGTTTGTAATTAATTAACGATTAGGTGTTTGATTTTTAAGTAATTAAATTAATTTAAGTGATTAAATTAATTATATCATGGATTAATAATTCATGTTTATGAATATTTGTTTGAGTAAAATATCTATTGGATGATATCTATTGAATGATATGTTGTGATATTCTGTGATTTGATATTGGATATATCAGTGATAAATGTGTGGTATTTATCTATGTTAAATGCTGTGTAAATTCAATATATTGAATTGAATTGAATTGTATTGTTTAACCATCAAAACAACTTGATATTGCTGTGTAACATGTGATATCTTGTATCTAAAGTTGGATTAAAATTCACTTGAATAATTTGGGTTAAGATTTGAAGAGACCGGGGTCGGGTATCAGTAATACCCAAAACCACTTCGATTTATAATCCTCTATAAATTCCTTATGGATTCAATATGTGAAATCAATAGGCTGGAAATGGTATGATTTAAGTAATTGGACCCTTTAAACTATGTAGAGGTATATCGATATTGAGGTGTGGAAGTGATGACTATAATAAATTGAGAACTCGTGGTGAAGTACGAGTTACCTCGGGTTTTAAAATAAGTTTTATGTCGTTGAATTGTTTGTTAGAAGGGTTTACTCACGCTGGTTTCCAGCCTGACCCGGGTGCTACTTTGGTGCAATGCTCGGGTCAGACCGAGTATTACAGATTTTCAGGTAGGGACGTTCTGGAGCTCAGGAGTCGAGCTAGAGGGCAGGAACGTATAGAGTATTTCCGCTGTATTATATTATTGTAAACCTGAGACATGGTGATTTGTGTATATTCAGTGTCTGTATATATGTGCAACTCTGATGTATTGAAATGTAATCGACAGATATAGTATTCCTTTTGTAGACTATTATTATTTATTATTATATTTTATCCGCTGCGAATGTGAGATGTTGATGTTTCTGATCTTCTTCTTCTTCTTCTATATTTTTCTTCTTTTCCATAACTATATGAAAATTTCGGGTTCGAAAATTTCGGGTCGTTACAACAAGGAAATACTTGCCTTTTACATAGTTCAAGTAGATCAACGTTATCGTCATTAACGACGTTGACATAATAACCCAAGGCACTCCGCCTTTAATAGAATAAAACCTTATAAACTTGGCATTAGACAATGGCTGCCCTCATTTGGGTTGAAATAATAAACTAAATACCCTTATATGAATTTATGGCTTACGCCCGAAAAGATATAGGGTCTTCAACCTCTTTTTAAAACATAGGTCTCCTCACCTCTTTAAAAAAGTTTTACTTAGCTTTGAAAACAAGCCTCTTGGGCCTTAAAAGATACGATGTAGCATCATGGCCAAGTGGCATCGACATGAAGACATGTGGTCTCTAACCTTGATGTACATCGACATCCAATACCTTCGACGGTGCTATAAACATCTTTGCTTAAACTACTTCGGCTATTATACCACTTTTTATATAGGGTCGAAGTCATTAAAAGCGACATCACTGCCTTGGTTTGGAAAGATATAAAGGGGTGAAATGTGGCATTGTTTCATACTATAATGAAAACAAGCGACGTTTTTGACGTCGACTCTAAGGCTTTTAAAAACTTTAGGGAATCACAAAGTGCCATTGCCTTCTATTTTATATCGTTGACGAGGTTGACTTTGGCATACTTGGGAACCATTACATAGTTACCAAAAGTAACCATCCTATGTTTCCTTCCAGCATGACTTTGACAGTCATGAAATGCAGCTTTCTATAGGTGCGGAAAGGGTAGGCAGCATGGCGGTATCGCAAAATTATTGAAAACTACCCTCTCCACACCTATGAAAAGCGTTGATTCAACGATAACATGACAAAAAAAAATCCGTATCTATAGGTCTTTGTTTTTCATTATAGAAAATCAATTTTTGTCAAAATGTAAAAATAACGCAATTGGAGAAATTAAGTGGACAATTTGATAAATTAATATGTGATCCGTTTCAGATTTTTGTCATGTAGAATAGGAAATTTGGTTGCATTTGTCATTGTACATTTTTTTTATAGAGGGAATTAGGAAAAAGGAATAAAAATTTTGTCTCAAGAACACAAAGATTCATTATTTGGCTGAAGGACAAATTTTGAGAAAATTAGGTTGAAGGACAAGGCTAATTCTAAGTAGCATTTTATTCGGTTTTTACACCGTACAAAATGCTAGTTCTAACTAGCATTGTCTTTCAGCCTAATTATTTTCAAAATTTGTCTTTCAGTCCGAAAATGAAACTTGTTGTCCTTTAGTTTAATTTTTTTTCAAAGTTGTCCTTATTTCTATTTTCCACTTTTTTATATCCGTATGAAGTTTTAAAAGTGGTCTAAATATGTTATTAGTTCTCCAAAGCGGACTAAATCCACGGACTTCTTTCTATTTTTCCTTTTAAAGCAAACAAGAAAAGATGTTGCAATAGTAACGTGTTACTTTTCCTTAATGTATAAAGACATATCAACTGATTATCTTCCCGCTTGATTTATTTTTGTGGAGCTCGCCTTAACATCCCATCTCATAATATAAAAATGATAACCCACGGCCCAACCTCTCCCAACGACTAACCACTGTGGCATTATCTATTTCCGGGTAACTCTACGCAGGATGTTTTAGTCCTTTTCATTTATTTGAACCTGAAACTTGTAGTTAATATTTAATGTGATCCCCAGTCCTTTAATTTTAATATTGGAGTAGATTAGATAGTGTCCTTAGAACAGAACAATTTGAGTCAACTTACACAACATTGTTCATTGTTTTTGTAAAGGTTATAAATATTTTTCCTGAAACTATCGTAGTGAGCTTTGGCCAAAACATAAATAGCTTGGTGTAAATCAAGGGACCATCAAAGACGTTAATTTCGATTAATTTTGCACGACAAACAGCCACAGATCAACCTTATTTTCCACCATATGCCATTAAACTACCGTAATTTGGTGGTTGATGGTCGTAGAAAATTATGTTGATCGACTGTTGTTCGCTGTATAAATTATTTTTGATCGATGGTTAATTGCTATATAAATAAATTTTTGTATTAAAAAGTATGCAAATTTTGTTTTGTTTATTATTTTTGTCTGGGGATTTATAACAATTTCTTCGCAGTGCTATTTATCACCACACTGTAAATATAACACACCAACTAAAAAATAGTCAAAGCCTGCAACTTGCAAATATGATTTTTGGGAAAGTAGCTCATTGCTGACCAAGAACATAAAGACGATAGATAGCAGAATCTCGCCCTATCTATATATTGCAACTGACGACCAAATATTTTGCCAGTATTTAGTGTATACATCGCACATATATATTATTTAAAATGATTACAATCGAAATATATGGTTTTATTTCAAGTTGCATATAGATAATCCATAACAGATATTACCTAAACAGAGAACCATTGGTAAAGGGAACGATCATTAGAGTTGGTTTGAGTGAAGTTGTTGCCCAACCCTTACAAGTCCTTTCTTTTTCTTCTTCTTTCTTTATTGTCTTTTGAGTCTGAGTTTGTAAGTCATTGAAGTAAAACAATTTTTTTGTATTTGTGATTCATATTGTATTTTTGTTTTTTCTCAACAGAATATTCATTAGAGGAACCAGTGAGATCTTAACCATGGAGTAATTTGGTTTATTTTTATATTTTTTCATTGTGCAACAATTGCTAGAACGAATGTTTTTTTTTTCTTTTACATGTTTTCTGTAGAAATTTTTTACATGCATCTTTGTAATTATAAAAAATTAATAATATATTCTCTTTAATTTTCTTTTATAAATTACATCTCTATTTTTAAAAATATGTTGAAATTCAAAGGGATATTTGAGTAATTTTACTAATCTTAACGTGCGTTTGTGGGATATACGTCTATAACTCATAACAGTCGTAATTACGTAAGAATGACCACTTTTAAATTTGCAAATGAAAGAAGTAAAAAAGGAAGAAATTAAAAAAAAAAAAGAATGTAGAAAATAGTTTATGAATGGAAAGGATGTAAAACAAATAAGTTTTGAAAAGATGGACGTATCCCTAATTTCCACTTTTATTAACATAATTATAGACGACAATAAGATCTGATCGTTGTTTACCATTGTACTAGTGATCACTGTTTTTTAATATAGGAAATGTTCTTCCAAGCAGTGTAACCGTAATACACTAATTTCAGCGACAAATGTTGCCAAGATAACCCAAAATCGCAAATATGACGCCGGCTGGATTCATGCAATGCATGTTTGTTGGCATGTTAACTTTTATCATATATATATATATATATATATGTGTGTGTGTGTGTGTGTGTGTGTGTGTGTGTGTGTGTGTGTGTGTGTGTGTGTGTGTGTGTGTGTGTGTGTGTGTGTGTGTGTGTGTGTGTGTGTGTGTGTGTGTGTGGGGACAAAGATTGACTACACTTATTTTTGCTACAACTCAAATTCTTCTTGATAGCAGCCACATGTTTTGAATTAAATAATATACTTTCTCTCTCTTAGCACTTCTTTATATTATTTAATTCGGAATTTGTGGCTAATACGAAGGGAGATTTGAGGTGTATCACAAATTAGGTGTAAAATATATATAAGATCGGTTACAACTCATTTTGCTACACCTCAATTCCCCTTTGATTTTTACCGTACGTTTCGAATCAAATAATATAATAAGTGACAAGAGAAAAAAACTAATATTATTTAAATTAGAACCTGTGATTGAAATCAAAAGAATCAGAGGTGTAATAGAAATGAGGTATAACCGAACCTTGTTCTATATATCAACAACCCGTAAATCAGCAACTAACATTTAAAGTAATTAATTCAATAATTAAACCATTAATTAACTAAGGGTAAAAAAGGAATTTGTGCAAATTAAATAATTATTTCTTAAAATTAAAACCATTGTGCAGAAGAGTTTTGGTCGAAACAGACTATAGACTTACTTCGTTTGAATTCAAGGAGAGAGTTACGGTCGAAATAAGAATTTACCAAAATTAGACAGATTTTCAGCAATTAACAAATTCCAGCCCAACCCATTTAGTTTATTTCAGCCAGCCCCTAATAGCTACAAGAATTACTTTCCAAATTACTGAATACATTTCTAAACTCCTCATCTTCATTAACTTAAATTCTGCACAAAGAAATCTATCTCTAGACCAAGACAAAATATCTAAAATAAACCTGAAAAATAATAATTCTTATTGCTTGCAAGGAAGGTCTAAGTGAGTGGGAGACTATTCTAATGGTATTATGGTCTATATTTGTGTATTTGTTTATTCACATGAATCCGCCTTAGAGATGTTATTAGAATTACATACTAAAAAATTATACACTAATTATATGGTTAGATCATGATTAGATGTTATGTAAAGACCCCAAATATGTAATTAGATTCAATAAATGTGTAGTATAGTGCAACCGACATGACACAACCTAGAAAATGTATGTATGAACACCTAAGCGAACTTGAATGGTAGATAGGATATGAATGCTTGAAATGTATGTATTGTTGCTCGTACTGTATGTTTGTTGTTTGGATATGATGCTTGTGTTTGTGAGATATCTTTTAACGGAAATTTGGCACATTGGATGGCATCTTTGAGGTGTTTGAAGAAGTTCCTAAGGGCGAGGGAGTTTTATAATGTGCTATAAGGTCAAAGTTAGGTGCTGTTATGTGTTCTCGCCCATGGAATGATGAAGGTTGTGAATCGGCGGAATATGGATCTTAAGACTAAACTAACAATAGAGGGGGATGTCGGTGAATAGTGTTTAATGGATTATATGAATATTATTCAAATTCTATAAGATTTTACTTGAAATGATGGAATTAATAATCACAGAAACAATCATAGAATCAAAGTACGGATAAAAGTAAATGCAATAAAAGTAAAAAGAAAAGAACACATCAGGATTTATACTGGATAGGAGTTACCATACATTCGGATACTCCATAATTCCTTGTACGGATTTCTTTTCAAATAGTAAATGAAAATACAATTTCGATTTCAAGGCTACGAGACGAACCCTCCAGAATCTCGATCACTGGGTAGAGCCATTTGATTTCTAAGCCACAAGCACACCCACTAAATTTACGACCACTAAACACTCAATTGATTTAACCCAGCTACAATCATACCTACTTGAATTTCAGTGATACCAAGCACACCACAAAGTATAAGAGTACGATTTAATAGAGTTTACAGAATTAGATCTTCGATCTTGATTACAATCGATCCTATAACTCTTGAATAACATTTGTCTTCGAAGAGATGAGAGAAATCCTAGAGTATGTAAAGGAGAATCAAATTAGTAACGAATGAATTTGATTCTGGTTGAATTTCGATAGAGTTTCGATTTGTTCCAGAATTCAAGAGAATGAATAGAGGAGAGAAAAATAAAAAAGTAGTTAATAAAAATTCGTTTGGAAGTCTAGTATATATAAGAAAATAACGGTCATGTCCATTCGTGAAGAGAAACGACGAAAGGGCACTTCCATTCAAAATTTGAATTTTGAAATTTATGGCTAGTATGTCAATATATGGGAATTCGATATGTCGAAATATCCTTCATAAAATTGAAAAATACTATATAAATATTATTTTGAAAATCCGTTGCTTTGTAAAATAATTTGATACTTTGTAGAATCATTTAAATATAGTTTATACAAATTTTAATCAAAATATAACTTAATAAAACTCTATAAAATAATTTTGAAATATTTTAATAGGAATATTCAATATAATGTCAATAAGATATATATAATCAATATAGTTATAAATTAGTAAAGTATAAATAAAAATTCAATATATATAAACTTAAAAACACTAAAATAATATCTTGATAAGTATAACAGATTTGAAAATAATTTTGAAAAATATTTTGAAGAGATTATTTTTAAAAATAGAATATCTGAAAAACAATTTTAATACAAAATTAGAGAAGACAAGAAAGATCAGAAAAATGCTGTCAAGGTTTTAACATAAACTCTATGATTCTATAACTTATCTGCAATATCTTGAAATCTTGAACTCTTCAATACTCATGAGTCTCATTTTTGAACTCTTGAAATTTTATATTAGCATCTTGAATCTACTCTTGATATCAGCATCTTAATACTGTACAGTCTTCTTAATCAATACATATCTAATATCCTGCAATGTATACTATATATATCTTGATAAAACATTAGTATCTATATTTTGTATAATGTCCTATAGTTGTTATCATAAAAACCAATACCTAAGGTACTAACAATCTCCCCCATTTTATGATGACAACTCTGTATATAAAATATATTATAACTTCCCCTGAGTTACAAATCTCCCCTTTAATCTATGCCTAAATTTTATATATTTCTCTCTCTTTGTCATCAACAAAAAATAACTAACTAAAATTATAACTCTAACACTAACTCTTACTATAATCTTCCTTAATAAAGTACTAATCAATCTGCATAAGAGTTATATATAATGATTATGAGAAAGATTATATACAAACAATAAGTGATATGTAAAATGAAATAATCAATCCAAATATTCATCCAATCAAATAATGTTTATGTCACACGGCATTCAAACAAACCCACACAAATCAAATCCAAACCAAACCATGTATTATTATTTATATACAATCAAACCTATCAAAACTAGACATTTTGAGGAACTTCAACCCATCATCAGCACCAAAGGTTAGATCATCTTTGTTGATGGTACTCTCTAGATTGGTGGTTGGTTTATCTTTATTCAAGGAAGAAATCATCTACCAAATTGCATCGAAATACCTTTCTTGCACCTTGATTATCTTCATCTGACTCAATTCTAAGTGCATCTAGTTTCTTAGGATGAAAGAAAGAATGTTGTTGAACGATTTAAAAGTTTATTCGAGGTTTTCGCTTAGTTTTTGGATATGAGAAGCCATTATTTTGGTTTTAGAGTTTAGGAATGTAAAATAAGAAGAAAGAGAGTAGATAATAATGATTCTCTGGTCTTAACAAATATTTAAAAGAGTGAAAATTCGTTGAAAATGAATAGCCATTTGTTGTCTATTCAATTTTCAAAATTAATTTTTTTTTGAAAAGTTACTGTTGTATGTCGACATACATACCTAAGGTATGTCGACATATATGTAGAAATTTTCAAAACAACTTTGTTTGATATTTTAATGTATTTAGCTTATACTATTATACTTTTATGTTTTCCAGATATGATAAACAACGTATCACAACAAGAAAATAAATTTTCATTAATGCTTAGATAGAGATTACAAAGAACATAAAGAAATGAAAAGATATATAAGATTCAACATAAAGTAGAACTAGAAAATCCAAATATAATATAGTTTAAAAAACTAGAAAAATACGGATGAAGATGATGAAGAACTACCAAACTTGCGGATGATCTTTTCAAAAAATTTATCCATTTTTTTGGGAATTGAAGTAAATTTCTTTGAAAATGATTTCTTAAGCTTTCTTTGGTTATGGACGATCTTCTCTTGATTTTTGAGAAGATCTTTGTTGGATGGATTTGGTGGCCTATTGATACTTTCCAATAAGTATTGTAATGGCCCGTTTTCCCATAGCCGTTGAATCGACAATAAACCACACATGTCCAACTCAAATTGCAAAAACAAGCGGATCATTAAGGGTAGAAAGAAAATAAAGACCATACAGAATCTCACACGAATGGAATAACATATATTATTTCAATAATAATCCATAGAGCGGAAAAATTTAAGATACAATATTAAAGTCTAACCTAGATTCAGTTTGGATAGTTATAAACCCGTCCTTACAAATGCTGAAAATGACATAACATATGCAATAGATGCAGCAGATAATAGAATACGTCCATACGATGATGAAAATCTGCAACTCTCCTTTGGAAATTCCAAGCATCTTCAGCTAATCCTAAAACTACTCGGATCTAGCCCAAGTATTAAAGATACCCGGATTAAGCTTGATAAACCAGCGTAACATACTCGAAATCTTAAATGTAAAGCTCATGACGATGTTATCAAAACCTTTGAAAAGAAGGATATCTCATAAGACCATGCCCACAATAAATACGGATGGATTTTTACCTTATGATAACCAAAACACTTTTACTATCAAAATAATTTGATATTATCTTTAATGACATTCTTTTAGAAAACCATTTTTCAAAGAAACTTATTCAAATAAGGTATCAATACCCGGACTAAGTCTAAGGGATATATCTGGACTAAGTCAAATGGAACATACCAGACGGAATATGTGATACAAAAAGGGTAGCTAAAATGTTTGCAAAGAATTACAACTATTTTGGGAATACAATCAAAATCATAAAGCTCGTATTGGAATTGGATTTTCCAACATGATAGGGAACCTCGATAACCACACATAGCAACCGGAACCCGATGGTTTTTCATGCAAGGACTCACACACCACTATTCCTCGTATTGCCACACTTCTTGATATACGGTGGCCTCCCATGCAAGGACTCACATGCCATTATACCATACAATAAGGGTTCCATCTGGACACCTTGGTGAGCTAGATCATATGTCGCCAGTCACCTTGAGGGATCATACGCCACCCTTGTCATACTAAGCCTGAAATATGTAACATAGTTCCCATATCATTTTCGAGATGTGAGGCTTGGGAGTGAGGTTACGCTCAACTAAGACAAACCCACGCTTTGCTATTCACAAAGCCACGCTTTATTCTTCCATAAAGCTCATTCCACTTAGAATGCACACTGTTATTCCTTATTCACACAACTGATTTCTACTAATGTATTAATCCTGAGCTTGTACCTCTCAGGAAAGGGTGTTAAGCTAATAGAAGTTGCCTTCTCCTCCAGTAACCAAATAATACGTTGATAGAGATCAATTAATATGATCAGAAATGCAATGTCAGACACTCATCCATACAAGTTCGTTCTGGGACTGAACGAAAACGAAGGCACTCCTTCTACTTCCATTAGGAGCGAGTAGTCCTTGCAATCCGTAGAGTTCACAATGAGAAGACCATTGCTATAAATATCTCTATAATAGGAGCGACCCAGAAAATGTCAACAAGCTTTCCTTTCGCTAATGAATTTCTCTGGTCTTCAATAATCATCAGCTTCAACATGTCTTCACTTTCAAACGTATATATTGGTTCAAAGTGGTTTTCGGATAGGAATCATCAAAATCTGATCCAATTCCTTCACACCAATCATCAATTAAAAGATGTTTAGTTCATATATGGATATCAATCTTCAATCAATCACTTTATCTTTTATTTAAATCAAATATCTTTCTTAGATATATTCTTTTCAATTTATTCCATTTTCTTTTCAAGAATACATGTAATCATTATGTCTCACTTATCAAATCATTTGGTTTATTTAAATCTTTCTTAAATCCTGGAATAATTCCAAATCATTTTGTATTTTACTTAGGAAAACCTTTCCAAATCATTCTTTTAATCTCAGCCAAAGATTTCTTATATTCAAGTTATAACTTTAACTTAAGGAAAATATTCCCAAATCATTCATTAAATCTTAATCAAAGATTTCTTTCTTAACTTCAAATTATATTCTTGCAAATCGAAGATTTTCATATCAGAGCACTACTACCACCCTAGTTATGGTAAATTTCACCTCGAGGGACTAATGGCAAGTAGTCCTACATCATGAAGATCTTCATAGTCAATGGTCATTGTCTTCAATATATTTTATTTCGAAAATTAGTTTGAAGGGATTTTCGGATAGGAATCACCCAAATCCGATTTCAGCTTTTCGGATAGGAATCACCAAAATCCAATCCCGGTTCCTTTGTACCAATCATCGATTAAAATAATCATTGGAAGATTTGATGATCGATTTATGCATTTCCTTTTATCAACTATCTTCGATAGGGATAAATCTTTATAAAATATTCTTCTAGTGAATATGGAATCGTTATAGCCTTTCTTTGAAATTTATCGAATCATTTGATTTATTTAGACCCTTTTGAACTTGGAATAATTCTATTTTATTTTGCCTTTTATTTAGAAAAACTTTAATACATTTTTTAGAGTATCCGGGCTTTCCCTTTGATATTTTTCATCCCTCGTCTAAAAGCGAAAATAAAGGTCAGGTAATTTCAGGGCTTCAGTTGCTCCATTCCTAACCTTAGTTACACACTTTGTTTTACCGTTTAGCTCTCAGAGGTAGGACAAATGTACTAGTCGTTTCCACATACTCCTTTCATTTTTAGAAATGATTTATAAAACTTCCAAATCATTATTTAAAATACTTATTCATTTATTTAAATATTCCATAAATCCTTAAAATCACCTTTAGAGTACTTATTAATCATTTAAGAACCTTTACAAAAGATTTGGAAAAAAATGATTGCATTTAAAACTATATTTCAAAAGTTATTAAAAAGTGCTGCAAAAAGGGCTACGGAAAGTGCTTTTTAAAGCTATATTGATCAAATTGACTTTTTATTATTTGAAAATCCATTTTTGTCACTTAAATCACTTTTAAAATATTTATGAGATTTATTCCACAATTTTAAAACATTGTTTTCAAAGAAATCTAGTTTTGGATTCCGAATTGCAAAACCATGATTTTTTCTAAAACTAATTTTGCTCTTATTTCAAAATCTACTTATCGAAATATCGATTTTCTTTATTTGTTGGAAAACTGTGGATGTAATAGTTCTAAAAATTCTTATCTTGAAGGATTAAGAGCTATATTCTACTTTGTATACTTGTTGAACTTTTATGGCGTGAAATCACGAGCTACCGTTACGCAACGCGCCTACTTTTGACTTGTTTTTCAATTTCTTTTCAAACTGCATGGAAACACTTTTAAATGTTTATAAAACATTTCTATTTTCCACTTCATTTCATATTATATTATTATAATATTATAATATCATTTTCAACCTTATTAGATATTTTGAAATCATTAAGAGGCTAAATAATTTCCATATATATATTTATATGGAATTTAATTCTCATTTAATTAACTATGGTTAATTTCTAACCATTTCTCTTATCATTTATCAAACCAAGTAATTATCCATATTCACAATCATGTAAACAACCAACTTTGCATCCAAATGATCAAACGTATAAATCATCTAAGATATTTAACTTTCATATTATTAAACTTGGAATTATTAATTAATTCAAAAATGAGTACTCACCTTTAACCAAAAGATTAACTTTCTACTAACATTCTTACTATCAACACTTCACTTACTTTTTCAACTTCAACCAAACTTAGAAATTTCGGCAGAGCTTCCGCGATACTTCAAACTTCCTCCCATCTCCTTGAAATGAAACGGACAACACTTCCTTCTATTTTTCTTGCATCAGAGCTTTCTAACTTGCTCCTCTCTTGTTGGTGGGCTTGGCCTTGGCTTGGGGAGGTGGTGGCCGTGGGTTTAGGAGGTGGAGAGGAGGAGTTTGCACTTGGTTTTGAGGTGGAATACTATATTTTACTTTACTTTTTTTTTCTAATATTTTTCCATTATTTTCCTAAGGCATGGAAGTCATGAAAGTGGAAAGAAGAAGCTTGAAAATGGAGAAGAAGTTTGGAAAAAGTGAAGAAAGTGGTTGTTATTTATAGAAAAAGTTTGAAATAAAATATTATTATGTAAAAAGACCATAATACCCTTGCTTCAATATAAACTAAACTCATTTTATTTCAACACTTTCCATCACCATTGCACATCAGTCTTTATGTCTTAATCACTTAAGAATTAAGTAAAATAAAGTAAGCTTTTATTTAGATTTAATTTTGACACTTTGTTATTTTATGCTTACTTTTTACTAATGATATTCTAGAATTTTCTAATCATGATTAGTAAAAGTAAACTTGTCTAGTAACTTTGTTATTACGTGCCTTATTTAAATATGTATTCATGTGTATGAAAATAAAGGTGCAACAACACTGCGATAACTTTTATACGACAAAACATTGATTTTAGACTAAATGTTTTACGGTCATATTTTGACGTTTTTGTTAAATTATTTATTCATGTAAACCAAACTTGAAAATAAGTTCGTTACCATCTTTAATCAATTAAAACAAGTGTATTTGACTTATAAAACAATATAAGACAATATCAAAATTCATTTGTAAATATACGAATTTTGTCAATGAGCGACAAAATTTGTCAATCATTATAATATATATATATATATATATATATATATAAATAGTTATAAAACTTTTATCAACTAATTACTATCATTATTTAATGGTTTTGAAAAGAGTTATTCACCCTTTAAAACAATTATTTGACCCAATTTTATCCAAAACCGGCTTTTGTCAATTTTGTCAATGTTACGGTAGAAGTCCAAAATGATTATTCAATTCTAAAAATAAGTTTACCATTGTTAATTATCACATAAAATGTGATCATTCAAGTTTGAAAATCCTATATTTTAATATTTAAATAAATCAAATATTCCATTTTCAAAACGGTAAAATTACGGGTCGTTACAAGTATCCTCCTCCTCTTCTTGTTCCTTCTCGATTTACATTTCATCTCCTTTCTCTACCTCTTCCTCCTCTTATTTTATTTCACGCTCTTCCTCCCAAGCATACCTTTGTTCTTTTTCCGCAAGAATTTCATAAGGCTCGAAAAAGTGTGAAATATACATAAGTGAAATGTTGGCCTTGTCAATTTTTTTTTCGAGTAATTATTTCCTCTCCTTTAAGGTCAACACTAAAATAATTCAAAATAAAAGTAAGATAAACACTATGAAATAATGTATTTTCATGTTTAAAAATATTCTTAGGAAAAGCTCATACAAAATAACTTGAGACCAATTTATGTCTTATCGACCATAAATTGTGAAAAGGGCTTTGAAATCCTTTTGAATTGGGTTACTATAATTACCAGTTCTAGGATTAAAATTTGTTGCAAAAGAAGGCTTACAGTTCTTACTTTTGGATGCAAGATTTTATTTTTGAATTCAAAATCATCATCACTTTCAAAAATATCATGAATTACTTTACGATTTTGAAAATCAATTTGAAAAGATGAAAATGTCAATTCCACTAGATTTGCATCAAAGAATGTGATCCAAAAGCTAACAATTTAAAATAATTTGTATCTCTTTGACACAACTCCGTACTTCTCCTTCTCTACCAACATAAGACTTTCGTTTTAAATTTGCATAAAACATATTTTCTAACTCTGGATAACAAAAAAAATCATTTTGAGAAGCATCGATTAAACCAAGAATTTCATTTTGCAAACAAAGATTGAAAAGATCTAGCTGGAAAATCTTCAAAAATAACAAATCTTCCAGGAAAGATTTTTCCGAAAGATAAATACTTTATATAGGTTTTATTGGCTTCTAGATCATTGAAAAGATAGTCTTTTATTTTCTTAGAAAGCCTCATGGTTGCCTTTGCATTGCTTGAGGATGCCACTGAAGAATAGTTTGAAGAGATAAGAGAGTTTAAGATTTTTGAATTTGAAAATGAAAGTGAGAAATGAATGGATGGAGATAGAATAAGTAAATAGAGAATCAAAGGACATATTCCCTAGTCAAAAGGCAAGTTTTCAAAACATAGGAGTTAGTGAAAAGGTAGAGGAAAATTCAAATTTTGAATTTGAAAATCTAATTCTATCTGCATGTGTCGACATATGCTTGTGGGGTATGTCGACATATAGGTCAAAATTTTCAAAAAAGGTTTTTGTTTAACTATATCATATTTTATTATATAGATCCATTTATAATTATTCTATTTTTAGAAAAATAATTTTAAGATAATTTAAGTATATTTTATATTACTATTTAATTATTTAAAATATATAAAATATTTACATTTAAGATATAATCACACAATATTCAACCAATATTATTATTAATCTATAGGATATTCCTAATAACTAATAAAGCACCCCAAAAAAGAAGAATTCATTCAAGAAATTAAAAAAAACTTTTGGTATATTAAATGCATACCGTTTTCTAATCCATTTCACCATTTTGTTCTGAATTTTGTATAGATGTGAAGCACATGTTAGCAATTTTTGTATCTGATGCATTATCATTTGAGGATGCGTCTGAATTGTCTAATATTGTAGTATAGGCTCTTCTCCGTTTTTTGGATGAATCAATGTTTAATGCAGTTTTCAGTTTATCAAGATGTGTATAGTCTCGTTTTCAATTACCAGAGTCATCGCAGTTATAACATCTTATGCTATTTCCGTTTCCACTTCTGCTTCTTGGATTTTTGTGGTCATTTCTTTTGAAATTGTTCATCTTCCTATATTTTAGAAATTTTCTAAAATTCCTTGTCATGAAATTCTTCATCTTCATCGCTGTCTGAATCCAGATTATCTGTCATTGCATTAAAAGCTATAGATTTCTTCTCTATTGCTTTGCTTTCTCTCCTGCCCTACATTTATGCTTCAAAATATATTAAATTATCAATTAACTCTTCAATTTTTAGAGTGCTAATGTCATTTGCTTTTTCAATCGCAAGAGTCTTTTGATCCCATTCATGAGTAAATAAATTAAGGAATTTTCTAACTTGATACTCTTAAAAAAATTTTTTACCCAGTGCAATATATGAGTGTACTATATCTTGAAATCTACTATATATATAATATATGAACTTATTTGGACTCATTTTGAATAATTGAAACTGGTTTGTTAACATAGAAATTTTGGTCTGTTTAATCTTACTTGTGCCTTCATCTGTAACTTGCAAAGTTTTCCAAATTTCAAATGCACTTACATGTAAATATTCTATTAAGATCATTTCTATCTAATGAACAAAATAATATATTCATAGCCTTAGAGTTACTTTGTGCAACTGCTTTTTTATCAGTAGTCCACTGTGTAAAATTTGTCCTGGGTTTAGTATACTCAGTTTATGTGATACTCCAAGAGTCTAAACCAATGGACAGTAAATAAATTTTCATTCTACATGACCAATATATATAATTACTACCATTAAAAAGTGGAGGTCTAGTAGTAGCTTGTCCTTCGACAAATGAGTTACTAACAAGTGTATTAACCGTATTACTAACAGTACTATCACCAATGTTGATAGCCATTTGAAAATTTTCAAAAATCAAATGATGAATACTTGGAAAACCAATGCTCTGATACCAAATGTGAATCTGCGGAATATGGATCTTAAGGCAAAATTTACACTAGAGAGGAAGTGAATAGTGTTTAATGGATTATATAAACATTATTCAAATTCTTTAAGATTTTACTAGACTGATGAACTAATAATCATAGAAACAATCACATAATCAAATTATGGATTAAACTAATAAAAGCAAAAAGAAAGAACACACCAGGATTTTGTACTAGTTCGGAGTTACCCTACATCTAGTCCTGTAGAATTCCTTGTGTGGATTTCTTTTCAACTAGTAAATGCAAATACAATCTCAATTTGAAGGCTACGAGACAACCCTCCAGAATTCCGGAATTCGGGTAGAGCCACTTGATTTCTGGGCCATAAGCACACCCACTAGATTTACGGGCTGCTAAGCACATTAATTAATTTAACAAGGCTACAATCATACTTACTTGGATTTTAGGGATTGCAAGCACACCATAGAGTATAACAGTATGATTTGACCAAGTTTACAGACTTAGATCGAGATCTTGATTACAATCGATCCTATAACTCTTGAATAGGACTTGATCTTGAGAGAGATGAGAGAAACCGAAGAGTTTATGAAGGAGAATCAAATTAGTAATGAATGAATTTGATTCTGGTTGAATTTTGGTTGAGTTTCGATAGATTTTTTTAATTCAAGAGAGTGAAAAAGGAGAGAAAAATAAGAAAGTAGTTAAAAAACTCATTTGGAAGTCTGGTATATACAGGAAAACAACGGTCATGTCCACTCGCGAAGAGAAACGACTAAAAGACATTTCCATTCAAAATTTGAATTTTGAAATTTATGGCTAGTATATCGGCATATGGGATTTGGATATGTTGATATATCCTTCACAAAATTGAAAAATACTTTACAAAATTATTTTGAAATCCGTTGCTTTGTAAAATAATTTCATACTTTGTAGAATCATTTAGATATAGTTTATATAAATTTTAATTGAAATATAACTTAATAAAACTTTATAAAATAATTTTGAAAGATTTTAATAAGAATATATATAATATAATGTAAATAATATATATATAATCAATATAGTTAAAAATTACTAAAGTCTAAACAAAAATTCAATATATATAAACTTGAACACTAAAATAATATCTTAATAAGTATAAGAGATTTGAAAATCATTTTGGGAAATATTTTGAAGAGATTATTTTTATAAATAGAATATTTGAAAATAAATTTCAAAACAAAATTAGAGAAGAGGAGAGAGATCAGAAAAGTGCTATGATGATTTTAATATAAATTTTATGACTCTATAACTTATCTAGAGTATCTTGAAACTTGAACTCTTTAATACTCATGAGTCTTCATCCTTAAACTCTTAAAACTTTATATCAAGATCTTGAATCTACTCTTGATACTGTGTAGTCTTTTTAATCAATACTTGTCTAATATCCTGCACTATATACTATATATATCTTGATGAAATATTAGTATCTATATTTTATTTAATGTCCCATAATTGTTATCAACAAAACCAATACCTAGGGTACTAACAAAGGCAAATTAGTCGAATTAGTACAAGAGCTACATGAATGTGTGTGTGTATGCCATAGGGATCACAAGACTTGAATAACTATGAAATGAAAGGACAAAGGGGTCTTAGGAACATTCAAAGGAACTATACAAGTAAGGAGCAAGCAAGACTCCTTAATGCTGCTCGGTGGAAAATGGCAGTCGGATAAAGTCTTTTGTCTGATGATTTTATAACCGGATAAAGATTCTTATCTAGTAGAAGAGCTACTGGACAAGAATTCTTATCTGGTGATTTAGACACCTAAAAAGAATTCTTGTGCAATATCGGACACGATATCTTGTTCGGTGGTGTATGCACTGAACAAGATATCTTGTTCGGCATAGAACAGAAGCCGAGCAAGGAATGGGTAGGCTATGCCAAACAAAGGAGACAGACCATGGAACCTAATTAGGAAGGCATCTACATCCATCTATCGATCCAACTACCATCCAATATGACCATTTCGACCAACCAAACAAGGCAATTAAGGAATGAAATCTGGATATAAAAGGAAACTCCAGATCGTATCTACTATATGGAAATAGTCGAACCGAATATGTTATATAGGGAAACTGTCTGATTAATCGGGATGACCTCCTTACCTCAACACTCCTAGAAATACAAGCTTGTAGCAGCCATAAGGTCAATTTCTTGGAGCCACCAAATTCTTCCAAACAGAAATAACCAAACAGAGCCTAAGAACTTCACTATTTGATATTGAACCATTGTATTTTGCATTCAAACACTTTTACCAGCTGAAATATGAGTAAGGAAATACAAATGAATAGTGAATGTTGGTCTGTTATGGCTGAACCATTATAAATCTATGTGTACTTTATTTTCTTAGCACTTTCCTTTTGTTTTCTTCTTTATTATAAGTTCAATAGGAGATGCTCGTCCACTTTTCATGCAAACATATTTGATGTTTCCACCGAGGGCCTAATTCTCAGTCTGCCTCCTAAATCTAAGAGCATGACTAGTGCTATCAGAAATAATGCTAACTAAACGGCTACTAATCAAGATAACCATTCATCCAGTGCTCCAAGACCAGACATTATCACCAAAGGTGACTTAGATAAAGTTGTGGTGGATCTTGATATTTGGTCCACTACCCAGCAGTAAGCAATTGTGGACCAAATCATGATACGCTTGGGGAAGACACAACCTACTACACACAACGAGGGAGATCCCGGTCTAGGGGACAAAGGAGATCATACTTTAACAGTGGATCTAATCAAGAAAATCAAGGAGCAGGATGAATGAATGCCAAGGAAGCAGATTGAGTAAGGATTCAGCTTGAAGCAGCGTCCGAGGACCTGTTCGGTACTGAACCGACAAGAAGAGGTGATAGATCAGGGCTAGCTATGGCTGAACACCTATTTAGGCGGTCTCCTATCTTAGTAGAAGTTGTAGTTAATAGAAGATGAACTTACCATTGTGATCCACAAACTCCTATGGTATTATGTGGAGGCGTAAATCCAGATACGAGGTTGGCTAAAGATTAACTAAGTATAAACTAGTCACCTTGTAGGATTCTTCTGTGAAGCATCCAAGTATATACGATTGGAGGAGACCACACCTAGACAATAGGCTGAAGCCGTGGTCAAATCAGTAGAGGCATACAATTATGTGAATGCCATGGCTAAAGGCTGCAGAGGTAGTTTGGTAGAGAAGAAGGAAGATAACAGTCAAGAGGTTCCGAAAGGAATAGAGGGGAACGTAGGAAATTCGAGCCTGTCACGAGATTTGATACTTATACGGACTTGAATGGTACTGTGGTAAACATCTACCTCGCAACACAAGCAGAACTCAAATACAATAAGCCTTCACCAAGGAAGGAGACTAAAGCTGACATAAACAAGAGGAAATATTGTTGGTTTCACAAATCTCATAGGCATGATACTAGTGAATGTCGGCATTTACGAGCGTTATAGAGAAACATATCTATAAGAAGAAATTGGAGCGATACACTAGGAATCATAATGCTTTCGCCATTCCAGTGTGATAAGCTCTAAATCAGCCCTTTTTTGGAAATTGAGGAGAAAGAACTAGGGCTGTCCGTGAGAAGGATTAGAGATTGGTGATTAATACCATAACGGGAGGACCTCATATCGTCGATAAAATTTACGATGAAATCGAAAGATATGCAAAGTCTTTAAAGAATGGAGTAGCTTTTGCATACACTATAGTCAATGATAAAAAACTAAGGCCTCTCATCGGAAGTAGGATGAGATAATCTTTAGCAATAATGGCTTGCATGGAAAGCAGTATCCGCATATGACCCTATTGTTATTTCGACAATGCTTGGCGCGGCTGAGTTACATCGGATTTTGTAGATAGCAAGAGTTCAGTAGACATCCTATTCAAGGATGCATTTGATAGAATGAGATTGTCAATGAAGGATCTTACATCATGCAACAAGCAGCTATATGGTTTTATAGGATAAGCTAAAATTCCCTTAGGAAGGTTGGATTTATTTGTTGAGCTCTGAACTCATCCCAGATCAGCCATACGAATGCAAGCATTCGTTATGGTGGACGGGTTTTTTTTTTGCATACAGTGCTTTTCTAAGGCGACCTGCTATTTTAAATTACCATATACTAGTAGCTCAATGGTGCCTACTCACGAAATTCACCATGGCTCATGGAGTGAGGCAGTAGAAGGAAATAGGGACGCTGCTGGAGAATGCTATGTAGTGACTTTGAGAAGACAAACGCCTGGAGAAAGGGAAGAGCGCATAGGTCGCACTTTGTTCCAAAAATGTGATTATAAAGAAATTAAAGAACAACCCTCTATTTGAGTTTACAAGTGATCCTTATATTGAACTTGACCAGAGAGATGGAGGAGAGGGGGCCATAGTTGGGTCCGGAGAGGTGGTAGATTTTGTGGGAGTGAATAGCAATGACCCAACAAAGCTAATGAAAATCAGATCTAAGTTGGAGCGAGATCTAAAATACAATTGATAGGATTTTTGTAGGATAATCTAGATGTATTTACCTAGTTACACGTAGATATGTATGGAATCCCCCCTCAATCGCATGTCACACTTTGAATATTAATCCAAAGAAGCCTTCGGTGAAGTAGAAAAAGAGAAGCATGGGTCTCGAGCAATCGGTTGCCATTATTGAAGAGATAGAAACTTTATTAGCAAATGGGTTCATAAAGGAGTCTTGGTATCTAGAATGCATAACAAACCTTGTCTTGGTGAGGAAGCCGAACGAGAAATGGCGGACATGTATCGACTTCTCTAACTTGAATAACTCATGTCCTAAGGATTGCTTTCCCCACTAAGAATCGACCAACTAGTAGATGGAACCATGGGACACGAACTTCTATCTTTTATATGCATACTTTGGATACAATCGAATTGCTATGTATGTCCTAGACTAAGAACATGCAAGTTTTCTTACCGACTTAGGACTCTATTGCTATAAGGTCATGCCATTTGGGCTTAAGAACATAGGGGTAACGTATCAACGTTTAGTTAATAAGATGTTTGCTAGTCAAATTGGAAGGACGATGGAGGTATATATTAATGACATGTTGGAAAATGAGAAAAGGCCCAAATATTCCATTTTTCACCTGGATGAGATTTTCAAATCCTACAGGAGTTTGGGATAAAGCCGAACATATTGAAACGTTTATGTTCGGAAAGTTTTTGGGATTTGTTGTACATGCTAGGAGAATCAAAACTAACCCAGTATAAGTCCAAGCTTTAAAAGACATCAAGATCCCCGAAACCTTAAAGGAGACGTAAATCCTAAAAGGCAAGTGGCAACATTGAGCGGGTTCATATCTAAAGCCATCAATAAGTATGTCCCATTCTACGAAGCACTCAAGAAGGAAAAGGGTAATTTTAGCTGAATGGATGAATGTTCAGCAGCATTCCTCAATTTACTAGATCATTTGCATAAGCCATATGTTCTTTCTACATAAGTAGAAGTGGAAGATTAATATTTGTACTTAATTGTTTCAGCTCATGCCTGGAGTGCGGCATTGGTTCGAGAAGAAGATCGGGTATAGTGACCAGTGTATCATGTGAGTAAGTGCTTCATGGACCAGAGTCTAAATATCCTAAATTGGAAAAGTTGGCATAGTACCTGCCAATAGCATCTCGAAAGCTAGGGTACTATTTCTATCATCCCATCCAGGTACCGACAGACCAACAATTCAGGCAGATCCTACATCGACTTAATACTTCAGAAGACTAACAAAGTGGAGTATTGAGCTGAGTCAATATGAGATTACCTATCATCCTTGGATTGTGATCAAAGGAATAGCCCTGTCGGAATTTATTACTGAATTTTCTATTAGGGATGATGAAGTGGAACTCGAGAGGAAGAAGCTCTTAAATGGAGGATGTATGTGGATAAAGCTTCGAATGAGCACGATTCAGGTGCAGGAAAGTACTATTAACGCTTGGAGGGAGGAAGCTAAGCTACACAATGCATTTGGGATTCAAAACGATGAATAACAAAGTTAAGTATGAAGTGTTGGTAGCAGAGTTGGAAATAAATAAAGAAGTTGGTATAAGGTCGTTATTCATGCACAATGACTCTCAGTTGGTCATAAATTAGGTGCTGAGCAAATTCTAGGCTAAGGGAGAACGTTTTGGTGGCTTATCTAAAGAAGATGAAGATTCTAATTAATGATATGGAGTACCATGTGATAAGACACATTCCATAAGAAGAAAACTAGGACGGGGACGAGTTGGCCGAAATGATGAGTTTAGAAGATGGTCCTTTGTTGGGGTCATTACCAGTCATGACCCAACTTGTCCCCAGCTTTAAGGAGATAAATATGATTATGGCTACCGATGGTGAGAAAACCAAGATGATGCCAATTATAAGATATTTAAGAGAGGGGGCTTTACCAGACAACAGGAATGAAGCAAGAAGATCTTGCGGAGGGCACCTCTCTTTATCATTTAAGATGGTATGCTATATCAAAGGCTATTTTCTAACCCTTTGCTACTGTGCGTAGCTAGATGAGAAGCCGAGGAGGTGTTGGAAAACATACATCAAGGGAGCTATGGTAATCATATTAGGGGGTTAACTATAGCAAAGAAGGTGTTGCAGTATGGGTACTTCTGGCCGACATTAAATCATAATGCGATGGAATACACAAAGAGGTGTGACAAATGCTGATGATTTCCAAAGGTCCCAAGACTATCCCGACCAAATTAACTCACATTGTTTGCCTTTGACCCTTTGCGGTATGGGGAATAGACTTAATCTTTCTAGATGGCGATGGGATATACTCCTTTCTCCCTAGCTTATTGGTTGGAGGCAATGTTACCAGTTGAGACAGCAGTACCATCACACATAAGGATTCATTATGACATGTGCAGTTAAAGCGTTCGGCAGATTCAAAGTGGTGGAGGTGCAAAAATTCATAGTGGGGATATAGCGAGGATAGAGCGGGATATAACGGATGGCTCTAAAATAGCATATAAAACTCTTACTTAATGTTTTTACAAATATATAAATGGTAATTAAATGAAAAATTATCATTCAATTGAATTATAATTAATACATAAATAATTTTAAACAAAAAACATGTGTGAATATACTTTAAATAAACGTAAAACTATTATATAACATAATTGAATTTAGTAGAATATTAGAGTATTTTCATTTCTGAAAATATATTAAAAAGTAAATCAAATAAATTAGTTTCATAATTTTCATAATGTATAATGCAATTTTTTAATTCATTTTATTAAAGAAGACATAGCGGAAATAGCACAATATAGCGGGAATAATGGAATATAGCGGAAATAGCGGGGATTAAAGCAGAAAGACTATATTTTGGGGCTATATGGAAAAATCATTGTGGTAGAAATACGCTATGAGATATAGCGGGATTATAGCGGAGTAATAGCGGGGCATTAACTACATAGTTTATGACCCAAATGAGAATAAAGAGCTACTAAATATGTCATTGGATTTGATTGATGGAAGGAATTAAGAAGCTACTTTAAAGGTGGAGGCGCATAAGCGAAGGATATCCAAACAATACGATTCTAATGTCAAACATGGCCCGCTCTAGGAATAGGACCTAGTTTTAAAATGAATATTCCCTAGACAGAGGGCATTCGACCCAATTTGGGAAGGATCGAATGTTATCTATAAGCACTTAGGAAAGGAGAGTTTATCCTTAGCATGGTAGACGGGTTTGTATTCAAAAAAGCATGGGACGTACAGAATCTTCATCATTGTTTTACTTAATTTCTATTGTCTTTTAATAGTATTGCTACAATATAATTGAAGCATGTATGAAATGAATATTAATGAAATGTACTTCTCTTGAAATCTTGCTGTACCAAGTGATGGGTATGAAGTTAAACAACCTAATCATGTTGAATTAACATTTGTATCAAGAAAGCATCGCATAAGCCCAATGAGCTAAACTCTCTACTAAAGGGAAAATGGCATCTCAATAATGGAGAACTTATCCCTTTAAATCTTTGGCTAGCCGTGGCAAGCAAGAGCAACCCTGAATGGATGTTCCCCATCAACTGGTCCCAAACCTTTGGCCGGCAATGACGATCCAAAGAAGCCATAAGTGGGTTTTCTCCATTAACGATCAACCTTAAACCTTTGGCCGATAATGGTGAGCCAGAGAAGCCTTGTATAGGTGTATGCTATTGATGATCAACCCTAAACTTTTGGTCGGCAGTGGTGTGGTAGAGCAACCCTGAATGGGTATTCTCCATTGACGATCGACCCCAACCCTTTGGTCAGTAATGGTGAGCCAAAGAAGCCTTAAATAGGTGTTTGCCATGGATGACCAACCCCAAACCCTTTGGTGGCAATGGTGAGCCAAAGAAGCCCTGAATGGATGTTCGTTTTTGACGATTGGCCCTAAAATTTCAATTGGTAGTGGCGAACCAGACTAGCCCTGAATGAGTTTCACCATTGATGATCAATCTTGGACTTCAGGTAGAGATGAATAGCTGGGCTCACCTATACTGGAACACGATTACTGGTCATACATGTACCATATGTATTCAATACTGGAATTTACATGAATTACTAGGTGACATAAGGATAGAATTGTGTAAAGTGCATGTGAAATGTATATATAAAAGCAAATGAACTAGAATAATGGATGAATAACAAGAAAATAAGTTATACAAACATAGAGAACATTCAATTGCATCATCAAACACTCAAACGTCTACAACACAAACCCACAAATGTAAGGAATAATTTATACTCACCCTTACCAAAAATATCAAAATTGGATGAGCATGACTAAAATGTTTAGAACAAGCAAAGGATATAGAACAAACTATTCCAAAATTGTAAAGATATGCGACCTCTACCAACACTTAGACTTGGATTTGGAGGAGCGGCTCTTCCTAGAAGGCTTAGGTTTCGCATGCTCCTCCTCCTTCTTCTCTGCATTTGACTTCGATGCGGTGGCCTCATCAAGCTCCACTTGCTTCTTTTTCATCAGCTTCAACTCCATTATTTCTTCTAGCTTGAATCTAGCAACCTCGCCTAGAAAATTGGCTAAGACGTTTTGCTTAAGCATTTTATCCATATTGAAATCCTCAATAGACTCATTAAAACCCACCATCTCGATGTCAGCATCATCTTATAAGGTGGTGATCATCTCGTCGTGACTCTCTTCGATTATAAGATTTGAAGGGACTGAGGGAAAGGTCCCCAGCACTGGGGATTTATAAGAAACCACAATTCCGGGAGGATCCATCACAACTATGTCACCTGCAATGAAATTAGAAGGGCTGTCAAGTATGGTCTTGCCCAAGTAGCCTCGAATGTACTGATTAGTGGCCCGTAGGCTATAGTAAAGGATCCTACCTCCTTTAGGAGAAGTTGGAGCATCACCTTTGGGCTGAACATTATCTCATGGCTAAGGAATGTCCCAAGGCTGGCCTTGAACTAATGCATCTAAAGAAACATGGAAAATTGTTAGAGGAACATCATGCATGGGGGCATAAATGACCTGTTTCGAAGTTTGACCTTGAGTTGTCGCTCCAGAGGTTGAGCCGCCATTTTTCTTCCCTTTCGCCTTCCCCTTTTGGATTTTTCGGCAGCAGCCAGTTTTATATAGCCTAAGGGGACATCTTCCCTTTCCTCCATAATGAAGGAGCATTAATGGCCTCATGACTAAAAGTTGGCCCTGCCTACTCATTGGTTGCCTCGGCTTCCTTGATTAACCTTTTATGGATAGAGATATGACTTCTTAGTAACCGTTCTCCATGCCAAGCTCTTCTTAGTAAACATCCTAAAGTAAATCTCATCAAGAAGCTCCTCCACTTGATCTAGCTGGCTATTCATCTCACTGCATTCCGCTTCCAGCTTCTCAACTTTATTGGTTTCAGCTGCCTTTTCGGCCATCATGTCCTCGGGCTTATCCGGAAGAGAAACCCTTACAACCTTCCACTCACTACCTTCTTCTCCAAATCAGCAAGACTAGGCTACGTTTTCTCAACCACTTTCTAGATCTAATCTAATCTTTTGTGAACTTGGCCTTAACATTCATGTAATCTTATAAATACCACACAGCTTTGGCTAATCCTCTTTGGTCGCTTTGATGGCATGAAAGTGCTCTTTCTTAATCTTCTATTACTCCTCAACATGGGCTGCCTTCAGCTTCTCTATCTCCTCCACTTAAGACCCCTCTAACGTGATGACACTTATCCTTTTGATGCATGTGCTTCCTCAGCTCAAAAATCTTTAGGTTCTGTTCAATGTTCATATTGTCGATCTCCTCTCTAGCCTTAACCACCTTGGCATGAAATTCCGATGAAGCTTTCAAACCACTCCGCCTATCACAGGGAAGATCAACTATGCTAAGTAAAGAACGAACTAGGCGTCAGCAAATAGGCAGGCAATGGGGTCTCTTGGCTGGTGGTAGAATTTCGATTTTCATCGTTTTGATTCAGACAGCTATAAAAATCAAAATTCGTGTGTACTAGTCACTTATGTAGGAGATTCGTTGCAGATTCAGATTCAGAATTTTTTAAACCTAATACTCTATTGTTTAGAGTCTGTATACTATTTAGAAATGTGTTAAAATCTTTCTTGAATGGTGTGTGTGTATAAACATACACACACATGCATAAGAGGATGAAAATAACCGACCAATGGACTCATTCAGCCGTCGGTTTGCTGAAACATTTTTAATGTTTCACAATATTCAGCCGACTAAATGAGTTAATTCAGCCGGCTGATTTAGGCTAAAATTTGTCCGTTTTCTTGCTGATTTCGATTTCAACAAATTCAGAAGGCTGAATTATTATTTCAGTTGGCTGAATATTTATAACGGCTATTTTTATGAAAAGACACTTCCCTTCATCGAAGAGAAACATCTTCAAATCAACAGTTGCACTTGTTTCTTTTTAATGTTACCTTTCATGAATGATTATAAATTTTAAATCTTTATAAATAGATTTCAGAATTCAATAAACAATTAACCTAACTGATTTTAATATTCTTGAATTCTTATCTCTTATTCTCTATTTTTAATTTGCAATCGAACTGCATACAATCTCTGACCGTTGATTACTCTACCTTCCAAATTCTTCAAGCACATTACACTATATATCATAAAGGAGAAGATTATAGGAAGATTGTACTTAATTGACTTATCAGTGCTATTTAAAGAGCATACTACAGTCTGATAGTTTGTTTACTTGTAAAAGAATTCATGTTCGGTTGCTCAAGCGGTAGATGTCCTATTCGGTTGCTTAGGCAGCAGAAGTCTTGTTCGGTTGCTTAAGCGATGTAAACCTATTCCTCCGAGTTAAGTGAGGGTTTCTAGTTTAATTCCAGGAGTGTGGGATTGGATGTAGAACAGGAGTTCCAGTATAAAAATCTATGGTGTCATTTATTTTTACTGCTTTAATTATTTACTTATTTATTTTATATTACGCACAAATAGTTTATCCATATTACACGATCCTATAGCACAGTCACCTTCCATTTGGTATCAAAGCAAGATTGTCTTATAATTGTAACATAGTTATCTGATATTTTAATATGGAAAACAACACTAGCATTGCAACTAACACTAGCTTACTTGAAGGTCAATCTACTGCACGTCCATTTAATGGAATGAACTATAACTATTGGGCTACTAGGATGAGAATTTATATACAAGCAAATAGTTATGAAACTTGGACTATCACTCAAACTAAATGTGACATACCGACTATAAAATATTCACAATGGTCTAACACACAAAAACTGGATGCTAAAGCAAATGGTAAAGCCATGAACACGTTATATTGTGCATTAGACAAGAATGAGTTTAATAGAGCAAGCATGTGTAAAATAGCTTACGAAATTTGGAGTACACTCAAAGTTACACATGAAGGTACTAACAAAGTAAAATCTCTATGCTCAAAAATCAGTTCCAGAATTTCAAAATGAAGCAAGATGAAACAATAAATGAAATGTACTCTAGATTCCAAGATATATTTCACTCTCTTATAGCATTAGGAAAAACTTATACAGACTTTGATATTGTTTCAAAAATCCTCAACTCTCTAACGTATGAGTAGGAAAGAAAAGTCTTAGAGATCGAAGAAGCTAACGACAATCCAACCATTAAACCAAAAGAGTTGATAGGAAATCTAATGTATTATGAAGTTAATCTCTAAGAAAAGCAAGTACAGGCTCAAGATAGGAAGAATATAGCATTCCAAGCGGAAAAGGATGAATTAGATTCAAACGAGGAAGATACGGCATTCATTGCTAAAAATTTCAAAAAGTTTTTGAAGTTTGAAAAGAGCAACAAATTCAAAAACAACAAGAACAGATCCAGCAACAACAACAACATACCATTATCTTATGCTTTAGAATGTTACAAATGTCACAACAAAGGCAACATCAAGAAAGACTGTCCTGATCGAAAGAAAGAAAAATATAAGTATAAGAAAGACAGATTCAAAAAGAAAGCATTCTCTATCACTTGGGACAATTCAGAATCATCTACATCTTCAGATAGTGACTCAGACAGTGATATAGAATATGTCAATGTATGTTTTGTGGTCACAAATGACGAGGTAAGTGATCTAACTTTTGATGATTTATTGGAAATAAACTCAGAATTACTTGACAAACTAAGAAACATCAAAAGGCGGTATAAAGAAACTCTTGAAAAATTAAATAGAACTGAAATTGAAATAGATATGTTAAGAGACAAGAAACAAATTTTAGAAGAAGAACTTGAAACTAATCGAGAATCTTATTCTAATACAACATCTTAACTTTCGATGTTAAGTCAAGAGATAGAAACTCAGAAAGAAAAGAATGATGCTCTATTAATTGAAAGTCATGATCTTAAGGAAAATATAAAATTTTTGGCATTAGTTATCTCTAGTCTTAAAATAAAAATAGACGATATTACTAAAAATATCTCTAATTTTACAAAGGCAGGAAAATCTTTCTAAAATTATAGAATATTCTCAGACTGTTTCAAATAAAAGAGGAGTAGGATATAAGCAAATTTCTAAAGTTATTCCAAAGAAAAAGAATTCATTATATAGCAATTTTAAAAGGAATAATAATAAAGTAGAAAAACATGGTTAAAAATTTACAAACTATTCTAAGTTCATTAATATTTGGGTTCCTAAAACAAATATTTCTTTAATTAGAGATAAATATATAAAATCTTTTGTAAAAACTGTTTATAAAAACAAGGATTTTATTTTTAAAAGGAATTCTGAACCCTCTCAGATATGGCTTCTTAAGATCTAACTCTTAGGACCCAAATAAAACGGTGGGTACCAATGTTAATTATGTATTTTGCAGGTACCACCTAAAAGGAGAGAAAAATGAATACTAGACAGTGGTTACTTGAAACACATGACAGAAAATAAAGGGATGTTAACGAACATTATCTACTCGGATGGAGGTTACTCAGATGGAGGTTCTGTCACATTTGGAGACAATTCCAAAGGATAAGTCGTCGCCAAAGGCGATGTGAGAAATAACGATATATCTAATTTACCTCTTATTATAGATGTTTTATTAATTAAAATTTTAAAACATAAGTTACTTAGTATCAGCCAAATGTGTGATAAAGGATTCAATATATCTTTTTCTAAAAATAAGTGTAGCATTTCTTATCAAAATAAAAATCTTATTTTTAAAAGTTTTAGAGATAAAAATATATATGTTTTAAACAAGAATTTGTATCATAATACAAAGATGTATTTAATAGCCAAAGAAAATGATCCTTGGTTATGGCATAAAAGATTTTGTCATGTTCATTTCAAAGCTATGAACAAATTATCTAAAAATGAATTAGTAAAAGGTTTACCAAAGATGAATTTTCAAGTAAACAATATTTGTGATGCTTGACAATTAGGAAAATTATCAAAGTCATCCTTTAAATCAAAAAAAAATTCTACTGTACAATCACTTGAACTATTGCATTTCAATCTTTTTGGACCAACTCAAGTTTAATCTATAAACCATAGCAAATATGTGTTTGCTATAGTAGATGATTTTTCAAGATATACTTGGACTATTTTTCTAATAAATAAAAGAGACACTTTTGAAAATGTCAAAATTTTTGCTAAAAGAATTCAAAAACTTAAAAATTAAAAATTATTAGGAGTAATCATGGAGATGAATTCGAAAATGAAGTTTTTGAACATTTTTGTAATAAAAAGGGAATTTACCATAAATTTTCTTTTCCTATAACACCACAACAAATGGAGTTGTAGAAAGGAAAAATATAAATTTAAAAGAATGTGCAAGAACTTTATTAAACGGAAGCACTTTACCAAAGCATTTTTTGGGCAGAAGCTGTAGCAACTGCTTGTTATGTTATGAATCGTATTTCCATCCGACCACTAACTAAACACACTCCATATGAACTATTTCATAACAGGAAACCAAATATTTCATATTTTAAAGTTTTTGGCTCAAAATGTTTTATTTTAAATACAAAAGATCGGCTTGGAAAATTCGATCCAAAATCCGATGAAGGAATTTTTATAGGATATTCTGAACGAAACAAGGCTTATCGAATTTTTAATAACAGAACCAAAACAATCAGAGAAACACTTTATGTTTCCTTTGATGAAAATTTTAAATTTAATACAAATTTTGAGGATGATAAGACAATAGCTAAGACGATTACAAATACGATTTCTCAAAATAATTTTGAAAAAGATGAGAACATTGTTCATAATTTTAAAGAAGACAAAAATATTGTTCATAATGAAAATGAAGTAAGATCTCCTCCTAGAATTTTACGAGATCATCCAGTAGAAAATGTAATAGAAGAAATTGATTCACATGTCAGAACTAGAAATCAACTTAATCAAATGGGCCATTAGCATTTCTCTCTAATATTGAACCTAAAAATGCTAAAGAAGCCTCCACTGATGACTATTGGATTATAGTTATGCAAGAAAGCTAAACCAATTCGAACGAAGTGAAGTTTGAGAATTAGTTCCTAAACCAAGTGATCAGACAGTCATTGGTACTAAATGAGTCTTCAAAAATGAAGCAGATGAACAAGGAAATAAAACTAGGAATAAAGCTAGATTATCCGCACAATGATATAACCAAGAAGAAGGAATTGACTATGAAGAAACGTTTGCTCCAGTCGCACAACTAGAAGCAATACATATCTTACTAGCCTTTGTATGTTTTCATAATTTTAAACTTTATCAAGTGGATGTTAAAAGTGCATTTTTAAATGGATATATAAGAAAATGTTTATGTTGAACAACCTCCTTTATTCGCACAAGAAAACATTTTAGACCATGTCTATAAACTTAATAAAGCTTTATACGATCTAAAACAAGAACCATGTGCTTGGTATGAACGTCTTAAAAGCTATCTTATTGATTCTAGTTTTGAAATTGGGAACGTTGATCAAACTCTTTTTACTAAAAGAACTAAAAGGATATTTTAATTATTCAAATTTATGTAGATGATATTATTTTTGATTCTATAAATGAAAAAGTATGTCAAGGATTTTCAAATGTAATGACTAAAGAATTTGAAATGTCATATATGGGAGAATTATCTTATTTTCTTGGTTTACAAATTAAACAATTAGAAAATGGAATTTTTATTAATCAAGGAAAATATTGTAATAATCTTAAATGCTTTGGTATGGAAAATACTTCTGCCAAACCAACTCCAATAAGTACAACAATACATCTCGATAGGGAAGAAGATGGCAAAAGTGTCGACCAAAAATTATACCGAAGTATAATTGGATCATTACTCTATCTAACTGCTAGTAGGTCTGACATAATGATGAGTGTTTATTTATGTGCTCGATTTCAAGCATATCCTAAAGAATTACATATGCGAGCAATGAAATGAATATTACGTTATCTAAGCAAAACTAAAGATTTCGGACTTTTCCGAAAGAATGTACTTTGGAGTTAGTATCATATAGTGATGCTGACTTTGAAGGATGTCGGATGGATCGAAAAAGTAAGAGCGGAACTTATCACGTCATTGGATAATCTTTAGTCTCCTGTTTTAGCAAGAAAAAAAAAATTGTATTTCACTATCGACCCGTGAGCCAAATACATTTCTACAGCTTTACCGTGTGCACAAGTCATTTATCTGCAACAAACACTTCAAGATTTTGGTATAAATTTATCTAAATCAACTATTTTCTATGAAAACACAAGTGCTATAAACTTATTCACAAATCCTATCAATCACTCACGAACTAAACATATTGACATACATCATCATTTTCTTTATGATAATATTGAAAAGGATTTAGTCAAATTGGAATTTGTATCCTCTGAAAATCAACTAGTTGATATATTTGCCAAACCTTTAAATGGAAATAGTTTCATAAAATTAAAAAGAGAAATAGGAATTGTATCATTAGAAGATCTATAATTTTTAATAAAAAAATTGAAGTTGGCAAGACTTGAACTCGGGATCCCTTACTTGATACTCTGATACAACTACACTCGTATTATAGTTTATATTATATTTCAATTATTTGTTTGTTTGATTTTCCACTTACATTTGTTTTAACTTTTTACAACCTATTCTTATTTTTCTGTGGTTTTTATTTTTTTACTTTGTTGTTTGGCCTCCATTCACTACTGATTTATAATCCTTCACTTACATTTCTTTAGCCTTGCTCTTTCCTATATATTTAGCTTTTCTTACGACCTTTATCACCAACTCCTAATCCTCAAAGACATACAATTTTTTTCAACAGTTCTCCAAATTTTTAAACATCTTTGTCATGGCATCCCAAGAAAACTCTCAATCCTCTTCTCTTTCATATACATCACCAAGTTCAAACTTTGTTAATTTACCTACACCCACATCGATTTACGAACCAGTCCTAATCGTACCACCATCAACTCATACCGGCTACACTCCTCCTGGCAAAAGAGTTAAATGCTCTTTGTTTTTCGGTCCGCCGTCTACGAAAGATAAGGTAGAAGACATCCACCACTATCAACGGAAAGCACTAGAGTTACAGCGTGCACTGTATTACGAACAAAAGGTTAACACGAAGCATTTAAGCTTCTTGGAACAGGTCGGTCAAAAATTCTATGGATCCTCATCCCAGAGCACGGTTCATCAACCATCTCCTGTTCATTCTCCTTCCCGATGTAATCCTTGGGAACCATCAACGCAGCATCCACCAGTATCTCCGAACTCATGAGATCATGACAATACATGGTCGCCACTTAGGCCACTATAAGAGAACAGAAAAATAGAGCCGGATGAATATCATAGTCTAAGCTCCTCTTCAAAATCCGTTTAAGTTATTTGTACATACATATATAATTTCTCTTATATTCTATTTTGTGATTCATTATACATTTCTATATATTTTTTAATAATATTATCAGTTATTAATAAAAAAAGCACGCATTCATACTTTTACATGAAATTCAGCCGGCTGATCCACTCAACACAGAGTGCTGAATATTATCTAGGTAGAAAAATTGTTTCCAGATTCAGACGGCTGAATCACTATAAACAGCCGGCTAAAACAGATAATTTTTGAACTATTTTCCAACGGGAAGAAATTCTAACGGCTGTTTACAGTCAAACAGCCGGTTGAATCCCTCATGAAGCTTTTTTTAACTCGGCCCTACAACTCGAGTACCAACTTTACCCTTAGTTTTCACCTACCTGTAAATTCATCCTTTCACTTTTTACCTCCTCACTTCAGAACCCTAGCCCAATTTTCTTAAATTCTAAACTTTCAAATTTCCAAAATGGCTCCAAGATCAAAACGTTCAAGGGAGTCCACCTCCGGTCCTTTCGAAGACCAAATTCATCGATGGCTTTGGAATGATGTTGCTGTCTCCCTCTACAACACCATGAAGAATTCCAACTTCTTTGAAGGGGCTTTCATGAAGTTCTCTGATTTCGCAGCTTATCGAATTCGATAATTGGACAAGCAATTCCACTTTGACAATATCATAGGATATGCTCCCAATAATGTTAGAAAAAACCATGTTTTGATTAAAAAAATTCTTGCAAACTTAAATCTAACCATCAAAATTGAGAAGAATGTGTTTGGTCAATTGTTTACGGTACTAAAATCTTTTTGCCTTTGCAAAGATTAGGCAATATTTTAAATTGTCCCTATCAAGGAGTTGATATAAAAGACATAGAAGTTGATATAGATCATAGAGATAAAGTTTCACGTCGTTTCTTGTCTGGTCACCTTACCAACTTAAGTGCATTAAAATCTAGCGCCTTAAGGCCCCAAGCATGTCTCATTCACCATACTTTCATTCGCTACCTACAACCTCGAACAGGAAGTTATGAAAAAGTTTATAAAAGAGATTTTCAAGCTCTTTATTCAATCTACTCCGGCCAACAAGTAAATTGGGGCAAAATCATTTTAGATGAATTTCAGGACATCACAATCCGAAGGAAATATAAGACCATACATTATGGTGCTTATATTATGCGTAACCTTCTCAACTTCGGTATTCAAATGCCCGATTCTTAGTATTCACGCATTAGCGAGTTAGGTGCAAAAACATTAGGATTGATGGGTCTTCCTCCCGAGCCTTCTCCACAACAAATCATTCCATTTCAAGAATGGTTTCAAAATGTTTAACGAGGTTTCCATAACCTCGTGACACTAGTATTGCATTCTCTTCGCATACCCAAAATGAAGAAGAAGAAGAAGAGGACGATGACTCCATTTAAGTTGTTGGCCCAAAAATTTCCTCTAGACAAGCTATCATCATCCTCTCCCGAAATCAATCAAAACTTCATCGAGAAATTAAAATTCTTAAAAAGAAGGCGGAGAAGAAATTCAACTCCATAAAAGGATTTCTTAATAGGATATGGGATAAAATCTCTTTTTTGGGTTCTACATCCACCGAAGCTTACAACCCATCTCCATTCCAATAGTCATCTTCAAGTTCGAATAATTATGATGATGGTAGCACTGAGCCCTCTACTTCTATTTTGTTTTATTATGCTCTATGAGCTTTATCTTTTTTTGTAATATTGTTTCGACACTTCTGTGGTTTTCTTTTAGTTCTCTATAAAGTGTTCTATAGATATTGTAATTTTTATTTTCGTAATGACATCTCGAGTATGTATTTTATTCTATATTCTGAAATGTTTACATGCTTTTTTATATCCTTTGTTTTGTTGGTGACAAAGGGGGAGAAAGTTAACTTACATTATTGTGCATATTGACAGGGGAAGTATTCATGTAAGTATTTATGTAAATATATTATTTATACTTATATAGTTTTCATCATCAAGAAGGGGGAGAATGTTAGAATCTCGATTTTCAACGTTTTGATATAGACAACTATATAAATCAATATTTGTATGTACTAATCACTTATGTAGGAGATTTGTTGCAGATTCGGATTCAGAATTTTTTGAAGCTGATAGTCTATTGTTTAGAGTCGGTATACTATTAAGAAATGTGTTAAAAATCTCCCCTGAATGGCATATATATATATTTATATATATATATATATATATATAAACATACAACACATGCACAAACATGCCACAAGAGGCTGAAAACAGCCGGCTGAACGGACACATTTAGCCGTCTGTTTGCCGAAACATTTTTAATGTTTCACAATATTCAGCCGGCTAAATGAGTTAATTCAGCCGACTGTTTTAGGCTAAATTTACCTATTTTCTTGATGGTTTTGATTTCAACAAATTTAGAAGGCTGAACTATTATTTCAGCAGACTGAATTTTTGTAACGACTATTTTTAATATGAAAAGACACTTCTCTTCATCGAAGAGACACATATTCAAATCAACAGTTGCACTTGTTTCTTTTTAATGTTATCTTTCATAAATGATTGCAACTTTAAATCTTTATAAGTAGATTTCAGAATTCAACAAACAACTAAGATAACCGATTTTAATATTCTTCTTATCTCTTATTCTCTATTTTCAATTTGCACTCAAACTACATTCAATTTTCGATCGTTGATCACTATATCTTCAATATTCTTTAAGCACATTGCACTATATATCATAAAGGAGAAGACTATAAGAAGATTATACTTAATTAACTTATTAGTTCTATTTAAAGAGCATTCTATAGTCAGATACTTTTGTTTACTTGTAAAAGAAGTCATGTTCGGTTGCTCAGGCGGTAGAAGTCCTATTTGATTGCTTAGGCGGTAGAAGTCCTGTTTGGTTGCTTAGGCGGTGTAAACCTATTCCTCGGGTTAACTGAGGATTGCTAGTTTAATTCCAGAAGGAGTCTGGGACTAGATGTAGAACGAATGTTCGAACAAGTATAAAAATCTCTGTAGTGATTGATTTTTACGTCTTTAATTATTTACTTAGGTTATATCCCGCACAAATAGTTTATCCATATTACACGATCCTATAGCAGAGTTACCTTTCAGCTAGTAGAGCTACTAGGATTCATTGTAGTTTTGATTATTGGGGCTGTTTACACCAAAAATTGGCACAAATACCCAATAGAGAGTTTGTAGAGAAATAAATCTAGACAATTCTATGAAACAGAGGAAACAAACAATTAAATGTTAGAATAAAGGAAATAACAAGTAGACAATGATTTATAGTGATTCGGCGCTGAATGCCTACGTCCACTTTGGAGAAATAAATTTATTGATTACTTTAATTACTGAATACAGTCGATGGATTGGAGTAGAACCCTTGGTTACAAAATAGCGCAAAGCAACAAGCAATGTAAATAACCTGAAAATGAACAATCAAGTCTATATTTATAGGGGAAGACGGTGAAATATCTTCCTGAAATTTCAGCAAAGGAGTCTCCACATCCCGAAGAAGTCATGGTATCGATTGTTGGTCCTGCATCTTTTACAATAACGATCGATATCGATCATTCTATGGACTTGTTTGGCATGCGATCGATACACTGGCCTCTACTGTTCAATATATTAATGTTCCTAAAGTTTTATGTGTATTTGACTTGTAGATTTTGAGGTTTCAATCATTTTCCATTCAACTGAACTGTAATATCGATATCGTACGATCCATAATTGGCAAATATGGACCATACCCAATCCATTTTCAATAGATGGTACATTTTCATACTTTTATCGTTTTATTGAGTATATCTTCTGCTTTCACTTCATCACTGCTTCATATTATGATCTATGCCTGATCTCTGGGCTTTGTGATTGTTAAACTGACTTGTCGGTCTCGATGATAGTCGAGTTTAACTTGTCTAATCAGTTTGAATATAGCCGGACCAAAAGGCTAGATAACACTTGCCCCACAAAGTACATCTTTTTTCAACATGATGTGTTTTGAATCGATGAAAGTTAGAGTTATCGGAAAGGAATCCATTTAGCTTTCTAAAAAGTTGTTACCCCTTCGATGAATTGCTTTCCTTAAAGAGTCATATCTTTTTCTGTTTGACATGATGATTGAATGATTTCCAATAGAATAAATTCTGAATTGTAATTTGCCAATTAACATTTATGCCCAGTTCCATTAAGCTAGTATGCTTCGGTTATTTGATCTGGTTCTTTCTTTGATAAACTCCAGGTGAGAATCAATTTCCGTTGGCTTGAAGAAATCGAATTTTTGGGATGCACACGTGCATGTTCATGTACACGTTCTTGTCGTGTGCTTTTGGATGCTTTCGTATGCTCACAGGTCGTTGTCTTTGGTGGAATGCAATTAAATTATTTGCATTTTTTTATGGTTCTACATGAATCCATCAAGTAAATGGATCATAGTTGATCCAATTTTAATATAAATTGGGTCAATTTTTTAATGTTGGATCATGTCCATCATTCTTTGCCTTCTCTCCCTCTTTTTTAACCCAAGAAAGAGGATGATGGATTGTTCCAAAGCATTAATTTTGGATCATACATGATCCAAGTATATGTTAAACGAACCAATTGCATTGCGTACTAAGGAGAAGGATCGTTGTAATGCCATCATAAAACGATCGCATCCGATCATCTATCGGTTGGGCTTTCATTGAACTGCAAATTTCGATGGTTCGTATCGCATCCTCATACATATACTTGGATACTGAGGTTATTCTCTTTTCTTCATTTCATTCTCTATCGTAGCTATCCAAACCAAAAAAGAAAAAACCCATCCTCATCTTCTCCTTTTCCCATTTATTGAGACTTCCGATCCAACTCCATGCTTATGTTGCAACCATCTCCATAGGTCGGTCAGACTCTTTGTTACACCAACCATCACCCCTGCCATCTCCTGCAGATATCGCTTCGTACTTGTATCCAAATCACCCCCTTTTTTCCAACTATACATCGATAGGTATGGTTTTCTTATTACATGTTAAATTTTGGTGATGAGATGATGGGATCTCATTCTAGCTTGCATTATTCAAATCACGACGATTCGATCGGTTGGAGTGCAGGGGAGATGATGATGTGGTGTTGAGACTGGATGGAATGTGCTAGTTTGATGTCGAAGGTAGAAGATTGTTCTAAGTCGATTGTTCTTGGAGTTCAAAAATTTGTGCCATTACCGATCGTCTCCAATGAGATGGATGTTGTGAAGTTGTGAGCATAGAGGAATGAAACAGAGTTCGACCAATCGTTATGATAGATTGGTATTTGAAAATATGAAGAGAATTTGGACATGTCATTTTCTGTTAAAGTTTTTTGGCTGATCGTCTGTTGGATTGGTGTTATGAGTGTGGAACCGGAGTCGATGGTTGGGGAATAATCGTTTGAAGAATGATCGGGTGTGAAAAGATCAAGCATAAACGATCAGTCATGTGCATTGGGATCGATCGATTGTAACATTATTTTAGATCGATTGTTGGGTTAACTTGGATAAAAATACATAGATTCCTCAAATTTTAATTTTAATTAGAACTTTATGACGAGCTTCGACCTTGAACGCTTGAATGGTTGCACATGACTTGCATATGAAATGGACTGCATATTAGACATATACGATAATCGAACCGTGGAATGAACTTGACTAGTTTTCAGCATATTTATGTTTCTTACCAATGCCTTAGACAAATTTTTGAGTCTAATTCACTTCTAAACGCACAATTCGAACTTCAACATGCCAACAACTGATCCCGTTGATTAGACTAAACCCTTTGCCATTGACGTAGAGAATGGTTGAGATGGTCAGTGTAACTTCCCAAATCTAGAGGCCCAAAGCTAAGCGCTACAGATGTTGCGGTCATCCATAGTATTAACTTCTGGTAATGAAATACAGTAATGACAATGGTATCTATAATATCAGTGTTGGGCGAATTTTCACCACCGAACCAAATCCATCCCTAGCCGAACCGGGGTATCACCGGTCCAACTCCAAATCCATCCCTAGCCGAACCAGGGTATCATCGGTCCAACTCCAAATCCATCCCTAGCCGAACCAGGGTATCACCGGTCCAACTCCATCTCCATGCCTAGCCGAACCACTCACAACCAAAGCCATTTCCAACTACTGCCGAACCAACACCAATCAAACCCACACCGGACCAACCCCTCTCCCATGCTCGTCGAACCAACCTCCACCGGACCAAACGCCATGCATCCACCACGATTCCATCTTGCCACCGAATCACCTCACACCGAACCGCCCACGCCGAGCCAAAACTCCAACCACACACCACCGAATGAAAGCCACTCGCCTACCACCGAATCAACCTCGTCCAGCTACGACCAAACCAACCAGATGTGCCAGGCCAGATTACTTCAGCCTAGGCCCACCAGCAGCTATATACATCCAAGACCCCTACGCCCAGCCTCACTCTATAAATAAGGGGGCAGGGGTACAACAATGGCAGACAAGTTTGAGAGCTCAAGCACGGAAGGAACTTTCAAACAACTTTCATATACTTGTATACAAAGCTTTGTACTTGTAATCTGAAAGAAAAAGGAGAATAACATATAAAGTGGACGTAGGCACGTTCTGGCCGAACCACTATAAATCTGTGTGTCTTTTACAGTTTAGTCCCGGCTTTTTATATATTTGCATAAATCACCCAAACCACTAGAAACAACCTAAAATCAACTAATTCGTACGACTTGGAGGTGTTTGTCCATTTTTTGTGCAAACATTTTTGGTGCTTCCACTGAGAGCTCGAGCTAGAAGCTACAGCTTCTCCTACTCAACCTTCTTCCTACCAGCATCATTCCTTGCTCCGACAACATGACTTCCAGGCAGAGGAGAGATGTTAACAAAGGAAAGAACGTCGCAACCAGCAGTATCCCAGATCCAGTGGCCCCAAATCAAGAGAATCATCCCGTTTTAACAGCAGTACCAGATGAAAATCAGGTAAATCCAACAGCCCCCGCCGCGGAACAGCCAATTACTAGGGCAGATCTGGACAGGGTTGTGGCTGAAGTTACCAACCGCTTCGCATCTCAACAAGAAGCCTTGGTGGACCAACTCATGTCACGCCTAAGGGATGCTGAAGAATCCAACCGTAACACCGAATCATGGGGTGAGTCCCAATCTGGAGGATCTGGAAGGCGACATAAACCTTTCTTCTTCGAAGAGGTTAACAACAGAAACAGCCATGGTAGGAGCCGAGCCTGGACTCAGCCCGAATTCCGACCCGAGGAAACACTTGGAACCGAACCCAACGGGGGAGGTGCCAGGCAAGGGTCGGATGTAGCTGAGCCTGTCATGCTACCTAACCATGAAAACACCAGTAGACGGGGCCGAGCTAGAATCCAGCCCGAAGTTGGACCCGAGGAAGTGCTAAGAGCGGAACCCAGCAGGGGAAGATCAAGGCAAGGGCCAACTACGGCTGACCCCAGCATGCCCCCAGAAGACCAGAGGCAGCCTTTGGAGAATGTTAGGAGTGACAGACGATACCATCCCTACAAGTCGTCTGGACGGACTCAATCCCGCAGAGAAGAACCAAACTCATTTTTGTCCGCTCCAAGTTCTGATGAAAGGATGGCGCGATTGTTCAGAGGGTGTGTCCAACGGGAGCAAAGGGATCGGGGGATAGGTGCTAGGGTAAACAGCCCCTTCACCCGCAATATCGAAACTGCCATCACCCCCCGAGAATGGAAAATGCCAACGATGGAACCTTACAAGGGAACCTCTGACCCCATCGTACACTTACAGAGGTACACCCAGCATATGCTCATGAGCGGAGCAATAGAGGGAGTGTTGTGTAAATGCTTCCCACTATTCTTGGCAGATCTAGCTACCTCCTGGTTCTGCCACCTACCCCAAGGGTCCATCAGCTCATGGGAAATGTTGAAAGAAAAGTTCATCAGTCAGTTCCGCATTCATGTGGAGCAACCCAAGGACGCTTATTCCTTATCTAATATCAAACAGAAACCCAGAGAGACATTGCAACAATATCTAACCCGATTCAATGCCGCGGCAACCGCAGTCCAAGATGCCGATGAGAAACTTATCCTAATGGCCCTCTGCAGCGGTGTACATCCAGATACTAAATTTGCTAGAAGACTAACCAAGGAAAAACCAGCTACTTTACCTGATTTCTTCCATGAAGCTGGAAAGTATATGAGACTTGAAGACGCTGCCACTGAAAGGCAGTCAGGGCAACATGCTAAGACGGCTACAGACAGGGTCCCCGCTGCAGCAAAGGATGTTCGAAGGAATGACTCTAGAGACAATGCTGGGGGAAAGAAGGGAGAAAAGCGCTTATATCGACCAGGACCAAGATTTGACTCTTACACTCCTTTGAATGAAACAATCGAAAACATCTTCCTAGCCACTCAAGACGAATTTAGATACAAGCGCCCCCCGCACAAGAAGGAGTCAGATAGCGCACTCAAATCTGGAAAGTTCTGCCGCTTCCACGAATCCCACGGACATGACACCAATGAATGCCACCATCTCCGGGACTTGATTGAAGAACACATCAGAAGGAGGAGACTGGAGCGCTATGTAAATGGCCAGAACAGGACTTCAACTCCTACCAATGAGAATCCTGGACTACCCCCCCAGAAGCAGGCGGGGGAAATCGCAACACCAGCGGCTCTAGTCGAGAGAAGATAGTGGTCCACACCATATCAGGAGGACCGTACATCGCCGACAGAAGCTGGGCGGAGATGGAAAGATACGGCAAGTCACTGAGGAATGCTGAAGGCTGCGTTAATTCTGTTATGGAAGAACGCCACCCGAAACGGAAAGAGAATGACGACATCACATTCAGTAGGCGTGATCTAGAGGGAAGACAGTACCCACACGTGGATCCTATGGTCATCTCTGCCTGGTTCGGACCAGCCAAAGTTTTTTGAATTTTAATAGACACTAGAAGCTCGGTGAATATCCTATTCAAGCATGCTTTCGACAAAATGAAGCTATCGATGAAGGATGTGTCTCCCTGCAACAAACCACTACATGGTTTCACTGGAGATGCGAAGATGCCCCTCGGGCAACTGGACCTTTTTGTTGAAATAGGAAGTCATCCCCGCTCCGCGGTGCGAAAACAAACGTTTGTACTAATAGAGAACCATTCGGCCTACAACGCCTTTTTGGGAAGACCAGCCTTGTCCGACTTTCAAATTGTCCTAGCCTCATGGTGCCTGAAGATGAAATTTCCAACAGATAATGGAATAGGAGAAATGGAGGGAGATCAAGATGCTGCTCGAGACTGCTATGTAACTGAGCTTCGCAATAACCGCAGAAAAGATAAAGGGAAAAATGTAGAGACTACTCTCTGCATGAAAAACTTGGAAGCATAGCAACTAAAGAAAGCCCCTCCTCTCCGATATACCAGTGACCCTTTCAATGAATTAGACCCCCGGGACAAAGAGGAGGAGGCCACCGCCAAGCCTGCAGAGGCTATGGAATTCGTAGCTGTAGACAAACATGACTCAAGTAGACTATTGAAAATCGGATCCCAACTAAAAGAAGAGTTAAAGGATCAACTCATTGATTTTCTTCGCCACAACATGGATGTATTTGCATGGACGCACACTGATATGACAGGAATCGCCCCAGATGTGGCATGCCACGTACTGAACATCGATCCCACGAAGGTGCCAGTAAAGCAGGAAAAGAGAAGCATGGGGGCAGAACGATCAGCAGCCCTAGAGGAAGAAGTGAAGAACCTACTTGCCAATGACTTCATACGAGAAGCCATCTACCCAGAATGGATCTCCAACCCGGTATTGGTAAAGAAAGCTAATGGGAAGTGGCGAACATGCATCGATTTCTCCAACTTAAATGACGCCTGCCCAAAGGACTGCTTCCCACTCCCCCGAATCGACCAACTCGTGGACAGCACAGCCGGACACGAACTCTTATCCTTTATGGACGCATACTCAGGATATAACCAGATCCCTATGCACGCCCCCGATCAAGACCCACAGCTAGGGAAAGTGACTACAAAACCCGTTTGCCACGAACTTAAGCATATCGACGGCCTTCCATGACTGGAAATTTTACTTTTCCTATATTTCCATTCCATTTAAATACTTTTCTTGTATCCTGCATAACGGTCCCCAAAGTACAGGACACTAAATGGGAGGCATTCGCTCACGAGAGTCTGAGACCGCAAACTGGGTGACAAGGCACTCAGCCGCATCCATGGTCAATTACCCAAGGTGTCCAAAGCTACCCCCTACAACCAGAACGTGAAGGGCGGTACTCTTTTCTCTTGTACATAATCATGTAGCTAGGACTTATTCAAACATTGCAAGATATGAAATTATATATTAAGCAAGAACTTAGCATTAAACACAATTGAATCACTAGCACATGCACAGATATATTTCTTATGCAACACATTAGAATAACAAAAGCATTCAAATATAGCAGAATCTGTTTTTACAGAAAGCCATTCTTTACAAATAATATAATTACAAGTTGCATTAATGTTTCGGACTAACATAGACAGCAACCAAAATATGTGCAAGTCAAGTCAAAAAATCGGAGCTTCGCCTCTATCCCGCTAGCCCTCCGGATCTACTTAACTGCAGGATCGGAGCTCCCAGCATGATGACCAGAGGCCCCACCTGTCCAATTCAGGAAAAGAGTCCATTAAACCGACAACGAACGATCAAGTTATGAAAAGCTAAAAAGGGAAAACTCACCAACACCCGCTCCTTGGTCCTCATCCCCCAACTGCACACCGGCTTCCTCCGCAGCAAGTAGCCGCATCCCCTCCTTCACCGCTACCTTCTCCTCCTTTGAAAACTGGGCGGTAACCACGTCCATCCTGAATGCCGCTCCACCTTCCTTATCCGCATCGGCCTTGGCCTCCTCCAAAGCCTGGAGATATATCCTAGCCATGATCCGAGGATAGTCATCCATCCAGGATAAATTACCCTGCTTCCAAATACGGAAGTACATATCCTGCAACATCTCATCCATCATCCCCTCATTCTCCTCAAACTCCCTCACCCGGGCCTCGGAGGACAGCAACTTAGCGATGGCAACATCCCTCTCCGATCGATATCTCAAGCGGTCAGCCTGGAGAGACCTCCTCATTTCCTCCATCTCTTCCTTTAGCCTGGCCTGAGCAAGCTCTACGGCCTCAAGCCTCCCAGATAACTCCTCTACCTGCTCAAGATCCGCCCTCCGAACCTCGTCCACCGTAGCAATGGCTATGTCAATCCGCTCCTTGCAGGAGGCCTCCATCTTCGCAACTCAGCCTTGCTAGCCTCCTCCATGGTTTTCTTTAGTCGTCGGGAGGCCGCCTCATGCTGAGATATCTGGATAGCCTGATCGGCAAGCTGTTTGGCTTGATCAGAGACCTGTAGCCGCAACCGGATGGTAGCACTTCCGATTTCCTCCCTAGCCTTGGCCAGTCGAGCGTGATGCTCCATTAGCCTCTTGGTTTCCTCAGCCACCCGATTGATGCTTGCCTTGGCCTCATTCCCCATGGTCACAATCCGAGTAGTAAGCAAATCGAGGTCTAACGACTTAACCTCATCAAGAACCCGCACCATGGATTGCGGGGAAGAAGATGCTCACCCGTGACCTCGTCAAAAGAGATGTCCTGAAAACTCGGGTCCAGATCCGGGTGGCCGGCAAATGGGTTGCGATCCAAACCAGGACGGTCTATCGGAGTGACGGTTGGGTTTTCGGACGGATGGGGGGAAGGCATAAACTCAGTATCCTCCTTAGTAATATCATGGATGGGCTGGACTGGAGGCTGAGGGCCAGGTGAAGGTTCAAACGAAGATCGGCCCCTCTTCCTCTTTTGCATATCTTCTTCAATAACTCCAAGAAGAGGGCGATATTTAACTACATCCCCAGGACGGCTAGTTGGCGACTTTGGTTTGGCAGAAGCTTTGAGTAGCTTATACTGTTCGAGGCGGTGCCGAATATCTGATGTCTTGGCCGCCTTACCTGCTCCTGGAATAAAAACCAAGTGTTACGAACATACAATGATCCATAATTCAAGAAATATGTTAAGTTAAAAAGAGTGAGAAGGCACATCTATTATACAAACCCTGCGGAGGAGTAGGACACTGCAATAAGTCCTGAATCTCATTACAGGACGGAAGCGAACCATAAAATATTTCTAAGTCTCTATCGTAAATGGAGTCTGCAGAAGTCAAAAGTTCACCTTGAATCGCTGGAGTCGCCTTAGCTAAAGAACTCTTAGAGAATGGATCGGCGCCAGCCCCAGCCTTGTCAACCTCCTTTGCCTTCTCAACCAAAGCCGATCCTCCCTCCGACTCCCCAAAAGCTTGACGGAAAGCATCATCCGTCCACTCATGAATCTCTCCCGCTTGCCCGGAGGTTAAGGCACCAACGCCACTACCGCTCTGTCCATCGCCTCCTTCACCCTCACCTCTATCTTCCTTCACATCTTCCTCTCCCGGAGCAATTGGGCAAGTGCTAGGAGAAGGACCATCAGACTTCTTAAGCTTCTTACCTCCGACAGCGGGAGGCTTTGTAAAAGGTTCCCTCTTGCCACTTTTCACCGTGGCCCCTTCCTTGGCTTTGGCAGCCTTCTCCTCAGCCGTATCCCTCTGCTTAACCACGGACTGGTATGGCAGGATCAAGTTGTGCTCTAGGAGAGTAGCATTCCTGATCAGGAAAGAAGCCGACCTGTCCCGTCCCGAAATGGCCTTTATTTCCGCAGCCATCTGGACCAGGGAATCACTCTCCACGACCGCAAAGCCACCTGTCGCTAGCAAGGAATAGAAGCATATCAGAAGAAGCACTGCAGTCGGAATAAGGAAACTGTAAATAAAGTTCAACTTACAGCCAGAAGTGAAGAGGCGGAAGGAGACAGAATCGTCCTTGATAAAAAACCATTCTTTCTTAAATATGGTGTACTTTGAGTATAAGTCCAAGACCGGTTTGAAGGGCACGGCCGCTTCTAAACTAACATACGGAGACCACTTCTTGTAGCCTCTCAGATTATACAAGTATCGGATTTCCCGGTTAGAAGGGGGCGCCCATACCTCCTCTGGAAGATAACGAATAAACACACCAGGATAGCGTAGGAATTGGGCTGGAGCTGGAGAGGGGCCACCTTCAGGTAGGTAATGAAGCTGACTATCCATGCATTGATCGGAGGAATGGCCCCACACATACAGTGATATCTGCTGTAGGCAAAATATCCTTCAGGAGGGTCATATGGCATAACTCCCTCTCCCGGCAACAACATGCGAGCCCTGTCAATCTCGAAGGAACGAGAGATGACATCAAGCTGCTCCTCCCTGAGGGAGCTAGGAAAACAGTCGGGCGGAGAATTCAAGAGCTCCTGGGGGCCATACCCATCTACTAGCGATCTCGGAGCAGGCCCAGGACGTTCGGCCCGGATTGGGGGCACTGTGGAGGACACTTCTCTGTCCTTGGACTTCCTTTTATCTGATCGAGTTTCTACTTTTGAGACATTTATCTGCAACACCAAAAACACAGAAAAGCACGTTATTAGAACAAGGAGGAGCAAAGATACAAACAACCAAGGTTCATTCGCCATTCTCAGTATAAGAATCATTCGGCATTCCCACTACTAGGGTTCATTCGGCATTCTCAGTATAAGGTTCATTCGGCCTTCTCGGTACAAGGTCCATTCGGTATTAAAATCTTTAAGTTCATTCAGTAAAACAAAGTAAAACGAAGAAGCCATTCGACAGTCACCTGATTCGACAAAGTGATTGATTCGGCAGGAAGTTCTGATCCGGATAGCTCGTTCGGTAGGGAATAACAGAAGTCCTAGGCCCATACTTATAGGGGAAGGTTGGATAACCGGACCAGCTGGTTCGGCTCTCAGGCCGAATATGGTCGTTAAATCAAAATAAAGCACGACATATGTTAAACATACGCCCTACTTTGGGGGGCATGTGTTGGGCGAATTTTCACCACCGAACCAAATCCATCCCTAGCCGAACCAGGGTATCACCGGTCCAACTCCAAATCCATCCCTAGCCGAACCAGGGTATCATCGGTCCAACTCCAAATCCATCCCTAGCCGAACCAGGGTATCACTGGTCCAACTCCATCTCCATGCCTAGCCGAACCACTCACAACCAAAGCCATTTCCAACTACTGCCGAACCAACACCAATCAAACCCACACCGGACCAACCCCTCTCCCATGCTCGTCGAACCAACCTCCACCGGACCAAACGCCATGCATCCACCACGATTCCATCTTGCCACCGAATCACCTCACACCGAATCAGCCCACGCCGAGCCAAAACTCCAACCGCACACCACCGAATGAAAGCCACTCACCTACCACCGAATCAACCTCGTCCAGCTACGACCGAACCAACCAGATGTGCCAGGCCAGATTACTTCAGCCTAGGCCCACCAGCAGCTATATACATCCAAGACCCCAGCGCCCAGCCTCACTCTATAAATAAGGGGGCAGGGGTACAACAATGGCAGACAAGTTTGAGAGCTCAAGCACGGAAGGAACTTTCAAACAACTTTCATATACTTGTATACAAAGCTTTTTTACTTGTAATCTGAAAGAAAAAGGAGAATAATATATAAAGTGGACGTAGGCACGTTCTGGCCGAACCACTATAAATCTGTGCGTATTTTACAGTTTAGTTCCTGCTTTTTATATATTTGCATAAATCACCCAAACCACAAGAAACAACCTAAAATCAACTAATTCGTACGACTTGGAGGTGTTTGTCCATTTTTTGTGCAAACAATCAGAAGCACATGAATGTGAACAAAATCACAAATTTGAAAAAAAATGTCATTTTGCTGATTACATTTCAAAACAATAATTCATATCCATGTTACATAATCCCATATCGTTTCTCAGGCAATGATTAAATATATCATTACAAAAATATGCCAAGAGCGACATATGACGATGCCTTTTCGTTGATCAAAGCAAAATAGTCATTACTGACTTAATATACACAACGGAAATAAAAAATCCAAATTGCTATCTGCCAACACCTGCTCATCTTCGGAAGCTTTACTCGCCAAAAGGCTAAAGCCTAAAAACCTCAACCTTCAGCCTACTCAAATCAATTTTGAGCACCCGAGAGTTTAAAGGAAAACAAAAACTTTTATTAGACATAAAGCCTGAAGTGAGTAATTTTATTACATCTCGGTTTACTGATATTAAGTGAGAACATGCCGCTTAGCGGTATAGGTTTTCCCTCACTAATATCCCTTTCCAAACATATATTTTGCAATCCTTTCCTACAACCAAATTATCAAACAGATTATATTAAAATAGCAATATCTGCTATGCTAAATAAATGGACTATCTGTCCGTAAAAACAAGTAATATTTGAGCTATCTACCTACACATAATAGCAAGGTCCGTTATGCTACAAATGAACCATCTTTTCATAAAACTAAGCTAGCTGCCCGCACACTGGACTAACTGTCCAAAATCTAGGCTGACTGCTGCAAAGTGGACTAACTGTCCGAATCACTTTCTTAAGGCTGACTACTCTTTAAATTTTCCTTGAAAACCTTATAAAAATGATTTAGTCCTTCAAATCATGTATATATATAAGGAAAATAAATCTTTTTGCTTTACTCCAAGCTATTTTGCCATGATATATGCACTCTACTCAAAATAATGTTGATTAATTTTAATAAGAATTAGCTATCCTTTCAAATAAGTTAAAGTACTTTTTAACTTGTAAATACTTAGGCTAATCTTGCTATTCAATATTTTTGAAACCTTTTCTTAAACCTTTAAATAATCCATTCGAAACCCCTGAAGGTAAACCCTTCGAAACCAAGTAAAACCTTTACTTAGTCTAGGCCGAAAGGCCAAATCTTAGCTTTCGAAACCATTGAAAACCACCCTTTCATTACACCAATAAAGTCTTTCCTTCGAAATCTCAAAACATTTAGACATCCCCCTTTAAGACCTTTAAGCATTGCCTTTTGACAACATACGAAAAAACCTTTTCCTTCAACCTTTTCAAAACCTTGCGGAACCACCCCTTTCGGAACCATTCATTAAAACCTTTCGAAATAGTCAAAACTCAATCCTTTCGAAAACACTTTGGTTTAATTTAAAACATATGGAAACCATTCAAAAATTTATCCCTTGAAACCTTTGGAAACTATTTCGGTCAAATATTTTTTAGTGGTCCGTGTCCCTCCGGATGCGACTATCTTCTAGGCCATATCTTCTTAGCTATCCCTTTTGAGAAGATTATGGAAATTAGGCATAAAATTTCTTAGATTGGTTTAATAGGGACCAAGGATGTGATCAAAGCTAAAGGAAAACCAAAATGGTTCGATAAAAGTCAAGGACAAGGAAATAACAAGAACTTAATAATAAGAAGACCATGGTAGAATTTTTTGGTGAATCTTATGGTTTGAAGGGACACTTCACTAAACAATGTAAAGCTCCAAATAGTAAGTGGAAGTGTTTCATACACCATTTAATTCATCTAATATTATGTATTTTTTGTTGTTAAAATATAAACTAAAACAAAAAATAATGCAAGTTATTATTTCTGGACCTCCTTGCTTTGGAAAGCAAGTAACAACATTATATGTAGTATAACCTCTCCTGTTAACTATCTAAAACATGTAACTTGCCAACTTGCTTCTTACATGTTTGAGAATGTTGTATGCATAGTTGAGATGTATTGTGAATTTTTGAAGCAAAATAGTCGGTATAAACGCACTTTGAAATCCCTTATATTACATATGTTAAATATGTTAAAATGTGAATATATTGTATATATATTTGGTTATTCTTCACATATGTTTTGATGTGTTTGACACAAAGGAATTAGTTTGGGAAGTTATAGAAATTGTCAAACAACATTATGAAAGTTAGAAGTTGAAAGGTTTCTATGGATGCACTTCGAAAATGCCTTGTGTTCGGCGATTTTTAAAGTCAACTTTGGATAACATCCTAGAGGCTTCATTGTATTTTTAACAAGAACAACTTATTACTACAAAAATATCAAAGTTTTAATATATTATAAATAAGGATTTATGATTTTTAAAGTAAAGGGTGTAAATTATAAAATGTGTTTTTATGGTTTTTAAATAATTTATAAAATAAGTAATTTTAAGTAATATTGAAAATAATGTTTTAAACCATATTATAAGTATTATTAAATATACATTGTTTTTATAATATTAGTTAAAGTATTAAAATGCTTTTTAATAATATATCTTTAAATTGTTTTAGAATTTTATTAATTTTATTAGCTTATAAATAAATTAGTATACATATAGATATATACATCACTTTAAAAATATTTTTAATAAATATATAAGTTTTAAAAAGTAAGTTAAGTATTTAAAAATACAGTAAAAGAAGTTTGGATTTAACACTTATGTTAAAATAAATTATTTTGAGAAGTCCAATTAAAAGTGCAGTACCTTAATTAATAAGTGGACATGTTTTAATCTTTAAAATGAATATCTTAAAATTGATGATAAGTATAAAAATGTTTTGGGTCCTAGTAAATGAAGTTTTTGTTATAATTGTTTTTAACCCTTAGTAATTATACTTAAGAATATAATTAGAAATTTAATAATTAATATTTTAGAGATAACAATAAGTAAATGGTTTTGGGTTGCATTAAACGATGTTTTTATAACAATTGCTTTTAACTCTTATTAATGATACTTAAGGATATAATTAGATATTTTATAATGACTATTTTAAGTAAATGGATTTGGGCGGCAGTAAATGATGTTTTAGCAACAATTGTTTTAACCCTTATTAATTATACTTAGGAATATAATCAGATATTTAATAATGAATATTTTAAAGATAATTATAAGTGAACAATTTTGGTTTTGTAGTAATCAAAATTTTAATAATATTCATTTTTAAAACCATTGAATTATATTTTAATATGGAAAAATACTGTTAAATGATTATGAATATACCTAGATCTTTAATATTGGAATTTTAAAGATAATAACAAGTTCGAAATCTTTTGGACTAAAGATATAAAAGATATAGTAACAATGTCTTAGTAACATTTATTTTTAACCTCTTTGATTATATTTTAAAGTAAATAAATTTTGTTAAGTGATTTGTGAATATATTTATACCATCGAGATAAGTATATAAGTACTTTAAATTATAGAAAAGAGTGTAAATGAATAGAAAAATATATGAATAGAAAAATATGTAAACAAAAATACGTGAACAGTAAATACGTGAATAGTACAATACAAGTGTACGTCTTTTATCAAGAGAAATTAAATCTATATACAAGTTCAATAAGTTAATTTTTAATTAATAAGAAGTTTAATTAAATAAGTAAAGTTTTAATTAATAGGGAGTATTAATTAATAAGAAAGTTTTAATTAAATAAGTAAAACATATTCAAGTTGTTTAATTATAAGTGAAGTTTTAATTGATAAGTAGTTTAATTACATATGGAAGTTTTAATTAATGAAAGAAGTTTTATTAGATAAAAAAGTTCTAGTAATAAATGAGGTTTAATTAATGAAAGGTTAATTAGCTAAAAAGGGGATAAATTTCGTTTATGACTTAATGTGATGACCCGACTTTCTATCCACAGAAAGACGTATCATCTTGAAGAAAGAAAGGGATAGAAAAGAGAAAAGATAGAGAAGAAAGAAGAAACAATATCAGAATCTCAACAGCGTAACGAATAAATTATATTAATCACATAAGTATTACATAATATACAATATCCATCAGAGTTACACAGATAATACATCACATACTAGACAGTTATAAACACCTGTCTACTTATTACATCTCAATACAACTCAGAGAAAATAACACAGAGAAACCAACACAGTGGAAAACTATATATCTACAATGCTGAAGCCTCCTGCTCCATACCCCCTTCAGAATTCGTCAAAGCGAACCTGAATCCCTTAGTTACTCGTAAAAATTTGAGTACCCAAGAGTATAGGAAAAACAGAATAAACTCCGGGTCAGACATGGGTCTGGTGTGAGTAACAAGTTAAAGAAGCTTAACTTTAAAAACCTTCGAAAACAAAAGGTACCACGTAAGACTTCCCACACATAAACACGGGTAAAGTTTTTACCTTATGCCAACCAAAACAATTTTATAGGAAATCCAGTGATTTTATAATAGTGTCTAGGGTTTCCAAGTAAACAGAAAATAGCCTAAATTGTTACATGATTAAATTCCAGCTACTAGCCACAAAAGTGGGTAATACAAATTAAAACCGTAGGGTCTCGTAGGGAAAATGGGTTTCCATCAATGGCAGGGCTACTGGGGTACCGCCCGTCACAGTGCGGGGCCTAGATCACCGTACCGAGGATCACTCCCGACCCCCTACAACACAAAGCCGGAACCATTCCTTACTGAACAGTCCCGAACAAGATAACCCCGCGGTTGTAGCTAGCAACCACCCACACAGCCGAAATAAAAATGGACATCTAGACAGGGGTATATCTTGTCTTGCTTTGGTGCTACCCACCTAACCTTGCTGCACATCCCCTGTTTTAGCCATTCCCGGTTGATGAGGCCTAAGGCTGCGATTACCCTAATAGAACATATCTCTTAGAATGCTCATCGTCCACCTGACGATGTTCTGAAAGCATTCAATCCATACAAGTTCATTCTGGGTTTGAACGAAACCGAAGGCATTATCTCGTTACACTCATTTTGGAATCACCCTCAGAGTCAACAACAATAACCCTTGCATTCTGAATTTTCATCTTCATTTCAGATTCACGACCTATCATTAATTTGGATCGATGTGGTTTTCGGATGTCCAAATATGGAAACCCGATCCTGGTCTCATCGAAATCCAAAACGTATCTTTTAAGGCCAAGTTGTTATAAAGTTTAAAACAATTCAATCCAATATTATCTATATACCCACAGATTGATAATCCAAAATATCACAATAGATAATCAACATTATTATCATAAACAAATAATCCATATTATCATCACAAACAGATAATCCATTTTATCATCTTATTTTAATCAAAGCATCTATTTCACACAACATCATTTATCTCATATCTGAGATCTCAAACCATTCAAGGTAAACAATATTATCCATCCATACATAAGCAATGATTAGTAATCACACCATATATAATTAATTTTAAATGAATTAAATTAATTACTTGCATCTCTGATTAATTTAAAGTAAATTAAATTAATTACTTCACCATTATTAAACTTGCTTATATCACTATTAATTAATTGTCAATCAATTAATTTATCATCATCCAATTATTCATTTTAACTAATCATCCTTGATTAATTGTCTTTTAACTACATTCAAGTAATTATCCTTTAGTTATTTTCACAAATTAATTATCTTTAACCAAATATAGAAATTAACCTTTAAATTACTAACATTAATTACATTACTTCTTAATTAATTACATTAATAAATCCCTTCATTTATTAATTATTTCCTAACAAATCCATTCTAAATTACATCATTAACTATAATAATTAATGATCTCTAATTACATTTTCTATTTAAATTAATTACATTAAGTAATTAATCTTCAATTAAACCAAATTATTAATCACCCTTGATTAACCCCATTCAATAATTAACTACCCTTAATTACTTCATCAAATAAATTAATTACTCCTTAATTAATTATCTTTAATTAATCCCTTGATTAATTATACAAAGTAATTATACTCAAATTACTTTCATCATTAATCATCCTCAGTTTGTTACATCCAGTAATTATCATTAATTACTTCCCTATGTAATTATACTTATCACATCATCAAATGGTTATTTAAATTAATTAAACTTAATTAATCAACTTAAACAATTCATATTAAACTTAATTAATTACAATGAGTAATTAATTCCTTAATTACTTCCATTAAGTAATTATACTAACATTTCACAATTAATTATCTTAAATTAATTAATCTAATTAATTATTTAAAATTATCACAGTAATTCATTATTAAATAATCCTAGTTAATGACCTTCATTAACTATTAACAATTCTTTAATTATTTTTCTAACGAAATTAACTAAGATTAATCATTATTAATTACAAATTAATTTTATCTTTAATAACTCATTAATTAATCCAATATTATTTAATTAATTAAGGGTTAGCTGTAACTTAATTAATCCTTAATTACTTGATTGATTAATTAATTACTAATCATTATTTAAAAATTAAAATCTTATTTAATTAATGATTCTTGAATTACAAACTAATTATTATAGGAATAATTAATCTTAAACTTTAAATTTAAAACCCTTGATTACTTTAAGCAATTATCCATTTCATTAATTTATTAAATAAATTAATTATCCATTTAATTACCTTAATAATTAAACAAAATTACAAATCATTAAATTCTAAATTTACTTTAAGATAAAATCATTCATAACTACATTTGGAAACATTCATTTCCAAATTTAGTTTCAAATTTCATTTTAAATTCAAGTTTTAAAATAAAAACCAATTTATCTTCAACAAAGTTTAAAACCAATTTAAAAACCTTTAAATTTACATGATAAAGAATACTTTCTCTTATAAAAGGAATTTTACAAGAGTTTACCAAATTCCTTTTTAAATTCAAAACATTTAAATTTTATTTTAACATTCAAAATTGTTAAAACATTTAAATTTATAAACTTAAATTTATTTCAAAACTAAGATTCAAATTTAGATTTGAATCCAGACTTAAACTTTGGTTTAAATCTCTATTTTTATTTAAAGTTTTACTTTTAAATTCAAACTATTTAAACCTTTTAAAGTTGTTACAAATAATTTAAATTTAAAAACTTTATTATATTTAAAAAACCGAGATTCAAACTTCATTTGAATCCAAACTTAACTTTAGTCTAAATATCTATTTTACAATTTAAAACCCAGTTTTAATTTTTTTTAAAACTTACAGGTTAAAAACCTGTAACTAAAATTTACCCTAGCCAACTACTAGATGACTCGAGCCCAAAGCCAAATTACTTCGAATCTAAGACTCGAATTACTCGAGACCCATAAACTCTGCAACAAAAACCCAAACAACCTTCACCAGAACAAACACACCGTGCACATGCACGGTAGCCTTGGTCGATTCCGATCATCGACGATGATCATCCCTCAGCTACTAACATCTCCAAACACCAACTCGATCATCAGATCGCTTCCAAATCGACACAAAATCGAATTCAAGTCAAAACCTAAAACCTGGAAACACAAGAGCAATCAACACCTCAAACCTGTCATCGCCTTGTTCTCGTAGCTCCGACCACCATATTTCATACAACTCCGGCCATGACTTCGTCTACGACCCAGTTACCATCACCCGAAGCCCCGAAACACTCGATCAACTATACAAGCCATGGTGATCAATTAATTAAACACAGCAAAAACTAGGGTTCCAGAAGAAATCCCACTGCTGCAACTTCCTTGGTGAATTGCATTACCATCAACCATTTTTCCTAGTATCTCTGATCACCCCTCCATCATCAGGAAGAACCCCGATGCCTCCAAACCTTTGGATCACCAGAAAACCCAAATTCCCCCTATTTTGTTCAACCCAGAACTGCACCTTCAATTCCAAACTAAAAACTATGATTCTTGTTTTAAAATTCATATTTTTGTTGATGTATTCAATTTATAATAATGAATTTATAAATTACACAGTTTGGATTTTCACATATATTGACATGCACTGTTGTTTTTGATATTTCAGAGACACTCAAGCTATTTTTAACTTAATCAAATTTTTAAACCTTGGTCTATGATAAATCAAACAACATTTGTTTGTAATTTACACCCTAACAAAAACCAGATCAAGTGATAAGGATTTAAACGGAATTTTTTTAGCATGGGTAAATAAAACAGAACAGAGCATATATATTAAACAGCATGCACACTATATCAGATTTCACTTATATATACATATAATACATATTTATTCAATCAAACTAGAATGCAACCAAAATATTTTTTTTAAATTTTAAAAGCTATTCACCTGTAAAGATTTGAACAGAGAACAAATCTTGGAAGCTACCACTTAATCCTCTTTTAAATCTTCTTGCTTTTGATTGATGAAGTTATTGCTTAAGGTTATAAGATAGTAGTGCTTATGTGTTCTCTGATATGCAAAGTTCTGATCAACGAAAATGAAACTGGAATGATGTAAATATATAGAAAAGAGTTGTGTATAGGGGGTAGGTGTTTGCTGGGTATAAGCTTTTATTTGATCAGAGATTTTCGTTTTTTTCTATGTTACCAGGCAAGATTTTGTGGAGGCTGAATTGTTTTTTAAACATTTCGAGTTGACAAAATGTTGTGCTAGCATTAAATGCAATGTCCTTTATGTTTTCATGCTTATCCATTTTGTATATGTACATAGATATTTTCTTTTACTTGTTCTTGCCTTGCATAACTACTTACAGGTTACATACATATATTACTTTGCCGGGTTTTCTTTCACTCTTTAGGTATATAATATAAAGTTGTTCTAGCCAATGTTATAAATTTTAACTTATGTACAAATATATACTTTTGTTTTAGTTATTGTTATAAATTTTTAACTTAAGGATTTAGTTCTATTCCTAACATAAATGCTTATTTTTATCTCTCTTTTATTTTTAAACTTAAAACTATCAAATACTTAATTTACTTATTATTTATTTTAATACATATGTTAATATCATAGTTTCTTATGTTTATGTATTTATACTTATGTTTATAACCATATATTTGATTTATACTTATGTTTAAATATTTATAAGATTTATTTTATTTTAAACATTTTTGAAAGTCTTTATGTTAAATTTTCAAATCATAGTTTTCTTTCAAAATACACACACACACACATATATAAATAAATTTGAAATAACAATTTCTATTTATATTTAAAATCCATTTGTAAAGACATTACATTATTAATATTGTTTAAATATAACTCATTATTAAATTAAAATAATTGATAAAAGAAATTATCTCTTTATTAATAAATCACTTATTTTATCAAGCTATATTTAAAAAGAACAAAACAACATTTTTGTTTAAATTTAAACTTAAGATAGAATCATTTTAAACAAATTAAACTTTTATCTTGAGTATTTTAAAGCCATATGGTTATTTATTTAATAGCTTAATATTAAATTAAATCAAATTTCCAAATTATCAAAAATATTAGAATTAGAAAACATGCCTTTATTTATTAAATTTAAAACAAAGCTTGTCTATTTACAATATATACAAATGTGTGTATATATATATATATATACACACACACACACACACATTTAAAATAGAAAACAATTTAATTAGCTTTTTAAAAGATAAAATCACCCATTTAAATATTTATTGAACAAGATTATTAAATCAATACAAATTTATTATTAACAATATTATCAAATATATTTAATTTTAACACAGATTATTTAATCGATATTGCCAAAATTTCCGGGATATCACATTCCTCCCCCTTTAAAAAAAATTCGTCCCCGAAATTGAAAAAAAAGGCAATTTAATAATCCAATTAAAGATTTAATTTTAAAACACAAGCATATATCAATCATATGCTAATAACCATAGCAACCAATTCATCCAATCAAACAAATCTAATTATCCAGACAAAATTCTGGATAGAATTTTCTCGAGTTTTCCAAGTATAAATACCAGGATACTCGCTCTACAGAATCCAAACAATCAATACTACTAAGTTACAGAGCTTCCACTCACCAGATCTACAAAACAAGACAGGATATCAGACTACAGACAAGTCTGACTCAACAACCAAAACTCCCTGAACTGCTGGCTCTACAACCAGGGATAGATCTTACACGTCCTCCCTCATAGATACGTGGAACACAACGAATCTCAGCTATCCAAACTGACAATTCAATCCTGAAGACCAAACACTTATCCAAAATCAAATCTCCAACTTCGAAATCCAAATTCCTCTGTCTCTTATCCATAAAATTCTTTGGAGGATCCTGGGCTGCCTACATCCTTCCTGATCAGCTCAACCCTTGCTGATGCCCCCTAGAAACAAACTGAACCAAAAATAATTCAACAAAATGATCTTTCCAAGATCAACCAAAACTCAGAACACAAACTCTATTCCAAATCAGAAAACAGATCTCACTTCTCCCATCCGGAAAAGATAAAAACAGGTGCACTCCAATCTAGCCTCAGATCCTGAAAAATTTCCTGAAGAAACCTTCCAATCCAAACACTACAACTTCCAGTTGCTTCCAATTTAAAATAGCCGCCACCATGCTTTCACTGCGCAACTCTTACTGAGCAGATGAAAATGCCGACGACGGACACAAGCACAGACCGGACAACACATTCCAAAAATATGGTTTAACAGATCCAAAAAAATAAAATTCAGAAGTTTCCCCAAAACCTGAGCTGCTTCACTAAACTCATTCTCCAGAAACCATCCTACTACTAAGCTGAACCATCAGTACCACTTCTGGAATCCAGCCGATACCAAACTCAATCTCCAAATGTGGACAAAACTCTGACTTCCGAAAGACTTTCGAAAAAATTTCTGACAACCCAAGAGAACACTCAGCTATCGCAAGTCACTTTTGCGATCAATCCAGCCTAATTCCAAAGAAAAACTATTCTCTCGTTACCAAACAGAACACCTTATGCTTAATTAGCCAATCCACCAAAGAAATGGAACCACTCTACTGCTCTTGAAATTACCTCAAGAAAAACTGCTAAGCCAGAAGATCTCCTTGACGGCACACAGAACACTCCGAGCTGCATTGCTGATTCAGATGCCAAAGACTTCCTATCCAAAGCTCTTCGAGAAACTCGAACCTCAAACCAAACAAAAACATCCTGCTGAGCTCAGCCACCACACCGAAGCAGACACACTTCCTTAACTTATTCCAAAAAAAGATCTTTGGAGATATCCATAATCACTGTGTCTCATCACACAGCTACTACATCCTGAGGTATCAAGATATCATGACTTGCTTTTGTCCAACCAACAGATCCAAACTCTAGCTCATTCAAACTTACACTTCAAAGACGAACTTCAAACCTTAACCGGTTTCCTTCAGAGATCGATGAAATCCTTACACCACCCAAAGTTTACTCGATATGGTATTAGGTCTACAGCCCTGACAGATACACTTCCAACCTCAAACGTTCAAACTCCAACCATTGGTAGTCGTGTTACACACATCACTACCCTATCTACCTTTATAACTTATATTGGAAAACCAGAACAGGTAACCCAACAAATAGGCATATATATATATATATATATATATATATATATATATAAATTACAAATACGCTCACTCTCAAGAAAAAATCACTCAAGAGCCTAGGTATTCACTCAACCTAGTGCTCTGATACCAACTGTGACGACCCGACTTTCTATCCACAGAAAGACGCATCATCTTGAAGAAAGAAAGGGATAGAAAAGAGAAAAGATAGAGAAGAAAGAAGAAACAATATCAGAATCTCAACAGCGTAAAGAATAAATTATATTAATCACATAAGTATTACATAATATACAATATCCATCAGAGTTACACAGATAATACATCACATACTAGACAACTATAAACACCTGTCTAGTTATTACATCTCAATACAACTCAGAGAAAATAACATAGATAAACCAACACAGCATAAAACTATATATCTACAATGCTGAAGCTTCCTGCTCCATACCCCCTTCAGAATTCGTCAAAGCCAACCTGAATCCCATGGCTACTCGTAAAAATTTGAGTACCCAAGAGTTTAGGAAAAACAGAATAAACTCCGGGTCAGACATGGGTCTGGTGTGAGTAACAGGTTAAAGTTGCTTAACTTTAAAAACCTTTGAGAAAAAGGTATCACGTAAGATTTCCCACACATAAACACGGGTAAGTTTTTACCTTACGCTAACCAAAACAATTTTATAGGAAATCCGGTGATATTATAATAGTGTTTAGGGTTTTCAAGTAAATAGAAAATAGCCGAAATTGTTACATGATTAAATTCCAGCTACTAGCCACAAAAGTGGGTAATACAAATCAAAACCATAGGGTCTCGTAGGGAAAATGGGTTTCCATCAATGACAGGGCTACTGGGGTACCGCCCATCACAGTACGGGGCCTAGATCACCGTACCGAGGATCACTCCCGACCCCCTACAACACAAGGCCGGAGCCATTCTTTACTGAATAATCCCGAACAAGATAACCCCGCGGTTGTAGCTAGCAATCGCCCACACAGCCGAAATAAAAAGGGACATCTAAACAGAGGTATATCTCGTCCTGCTTGGGTACTACCCACCTAACCTTGCTGCACATCCCCTGTTTTATCCATTCCCGGTTGATGTGGCTTGAGGCTGCGATTACCTTAATAGAACATATCTCTTAGAATGCTCATCGTCCACCTGACGATGTTCTGAAAGCATTCAATCCTTACAAGTTCATTCTGGGTTTGAACGAAACCGAAGGCATTATCTCGTTACACTCATTTTAGAATCACCCTCAGAGTCAACGGCAATAACCCTTGCATTCTGAATCTTCATCTTCACTTCAGATTCACGACCTATCGTTAATTTGGATCGATGTGGTTTTCGGATGTCCAATATGGAAACCCGCTTCCGGTCTCATCGAAATCCAAAACGTATCTTTTAAGGCCAAGTTGTTTTAAAGTTTAAAACAATTCAATCCAATATTATCTATACACACATATAGATAATCCACAATATCACAATAGGTAATCAACATTATCATCATAAACAAATAATCCATATTATCATCACAAACAGATAATCCATATTATCATCATATTTTAATCAAAGCATCTATTTCACACAGCATCATTTATCTCATATCTGAGATCTCAAACCATTCAAGTTAAACAATATCATCCATCCATACATAAGCAATGATTAGTAATCACACCATATATAATTAATTTTTAACGAATTAAATTAATTACTTGCATCTCTAATTAATTTAAAGTAAATTAAATTAATTACTTCACCATTATTAAACTTTCTTATATCACTATCAATCAATTAATTTATCATCATCCAATTATCCATTTTAATTAATCATCCTTGATTAGTTGTCTTTTAATTACATTCAAGTAATTATCCTTTAATTATTTTCACAAATTAATTATCTTTAACCAAATATAGAAATTAATCTTTAAATTACTAACATTAATTAGATTACTTCTTAATTAATTACATTGATAAATCCCTTCATTTATTAATTATTTCCTAATAAATCCATTCTAAATTACATCATTAACTATAATAATTAATGATCTCTAATTACATTTTCTATTTAAAGTAATTACATTAAGTAATTAATCTTCAATTAACCAAATTGTTAATCACCCTTGATTAACCCCATTCAGTAATTAAGTACCCTTAATTACTTCATCAAATAAATTAATTACTCCTTAATTAATTACCTCTAATTAATCCATTGATTAACTATACAAAGTAATTATACTCAAATTACTTTCATCATTAATCATCCTCAGTTAGTTACATCCAGTAATTATCATTAATTACTTCCCTAAGTAATTATACTTATCACATCATCAAATGGTTATTTAAATTAATTAAACATAATTAATCAAATTAAACAAATCATATTAAACTTAATTAATTACAATGAGTAATTAATTCCCTAATTACTTCCATTAAGTAATTATACTAACATTTCACAATTAATTATCTTAAATTAATTAATCTAATTAATTATTCAAAATTATCACAGTAATTCATTATTAAATAATCCTAGTTAATGACCTTCATTAACTATTAACAATTCTTTAATTATTTTTCTAACGAAATTAACTAAGATTAATCATTATTAATTACAAATTAATTCTATCTTTAATAACTCATTAATTAATTCAATATTATTTAATTAATTAAGGGTTAGATGTACCTTAATTAATCCTTAATTACTTGATTGATTGATTAATTACTAATCATTATTTAAAAATTAAAATCCTATTTAATTAATAATTCAATTACAAACTAATTATTCTAAGAATAATTAATCTTAAACTTTAAATTTAAAACCCTTGATTACTTTAAGCAATTATCCATTTAATTAATTTATTAAATAAATTAATTATCCATTTAATTACCTTAATAATTAAACAAAATTACAAATCATTAAATTCTAAATTTACTTTAAGATAAAATCATTCATAACTACATTTGGAAACATTCATTTCCAAATTTAGTTTCAAATTTAATTTTAAATTCAAGTTTTAAAATGAAAACCAAATTATCTTCAACAAAGTTTAAAACCAATTTAAAAAGCTTTAAATTTACATGATAAAGAATACTTTCTCTTATAAAAGGAATTTTACAAGAGTTTACCAAATTCCGTTTTAAATTCAAAACATTTAAATTTTATTTTAACATTCAAAATTGTTAAAACATTTAAATTTATAAACTTAAATTTATTTCAAAACTAAGATTCAAATTTAGATTTGAATCCAGATTTAAACTTTGGGTTAAATCTCTATTTTTATTTAAAGTTTTACTTTTAAATTCAAACTATTTAAACCTTTTAAAGTTGTTACAAATAATTTAAATTTAAAAACTTTATTATATTTAAAAAACCGAGATTCAAACTTCATTTGAATCCAAACTTAACTTTAGTCTAAATATCTATTTTACAATTTAAAACCCAGTTTTAAATTTTTTTAAAAACTTACAGGTTAAAAACCTGTAACTAAATTTTACCCTAGCCACCTACTAGATGACTCGAGCCCAAAATCAAATTACTTCGAATCTAAGACTCGAATTACTCGAGACCCATAAACTCTGCAACAAAAACCCAAACAACCTTCACAAGAACAAACACACCGTGCACATGCACGGTAGCCTTGGTCGATTCCGATCATCGACGATGATCATCCCTTAGCTACTAACATCTCCAAACACCAACTCGATCATCAGATCGCTTCCAAATCGACACAAAATCGAATTCGAGTCGAAACCTAAAACCTGGAAACACAAGAGCAATCAACACCTCAAACCTGTCATCGCCTTGTTCTCGTAGCTCCGACCACCAGATTTCATACAACTCCGGCCATGACTTCGTCTATGACCAAGCTACCATCACCCGAAGCCCCGAAACACTCGATCAACTATACAAGCCATGTTGATCGATTAATTAAACACAGCAAAAACTAGGGTTCCAGAAGAAATCCCACCGCTGCAACTTCCTTGGTGAATTTCATTACCATCAACCATTTTTCCTAGTATCTCTGATCACCCCTCCATCATCAGGAAGAACCCCGATGCCTCCAAACCTCTGGATCAACAGAAAACCCAAATTCCCCCTATTTTGTTCAACCCAGAACCGCACCTTCAATTCCAAACTAAAAACTATGATTCTTGTTTTAAAATTCATATTTTTGTTGATGTATTCAATTTATAATAATTAATTTATAAATTACACAGTTTGGATTTTCACATATATTGACATGCACTGTTATTTTTGATATTTCAGAGACACTCAGGCTATTTTTAACTTAATCAAATTTTTAAGCCTTAGTCTATGATAAATCAAACAACATTTGTTTGTAATTTACACCCTAACAAAAACCAGATCAAGTGATAAGGATTTAAACGGAATTTTTTTAGCCTGGGTAAATAAAACAGAACAGAGCACATATATTAAACGACATGCACACTATATCAGATTTCACTTATATATACATATAATACATATTTATTTCAATCATACTAGCATCCAACCAAAATATTTTTTTAAATTTTAAAAGTTACTCACCTGTAAAGGTTTGAACGGAGAACAAATCCTGGAAGCCGCTACTTAATCCTCTTTTAAATCTTCTTGCTTTTGATTGATGAAGTTGTTGCTTAAGGTTACAAGATAGTAGTGCTTATGTGTTCTCTGATATGCAAAGTTTTGATGAACGAAAATGAAACTGGAATGATGTAAATATATAGAAAAGAGTTTTGTATAGGGGTAGGTGTTTACTGGGTATAAGCTTTTTGATCAGAGATTTTCTGTTTTTTTTCTATCTTACCAGGCAAGATTTTGTGGAGGCTGAATTGATTTTTAAACATTTCGAGTTGACCAAATGTTGTGCTAGCATTAAATGCAATGTCCTTTATGTTTTCATGCTTATCCATTTTTTATATGTACATAGATATTTTCTTTTACTTGTTCTTGCCTTGCATAACTACTTACAGGATACATACATATATTACTTTGCCTGGTTTGCTTTCATTCTTTAGGTATATAATATAAAGCTGTTCTAGCCAATGTTATAAATTTTAACTTATGTACAAATATATACTTTTGTTTTAGACATTGTTATAAATTTTTAACTTATGGATTTGGTTCTATTCCTAACGTAAACGCTTATTTTTATCTCTCTTTTATTTTTAAACTTAAACTATCAAATACTTAATTTACTTATTATTTATTTTTATGCTTATGTTAATATCATAGTTTCTTATGTTTATGTATTTATGCTTATGTTTATAACCATATATTTGATTTATACTTATGTTTAAATATTTATAAGATTTATTTTATTTTAAACATTTTTGAAAGACTTTGTGTTAAATTTTCAAATCATAGTTTTTTTTCAAAAATACACACATATATATAAATAAATTTGAAATAACAATTTCTATTTATATTTAAAATCCATTTGTAAAGACATTACATTATTAATATTGTTTAAATATAACTCATTATTAAATTAAAATAATTTATAAAAGAAATTATCTCTTTATTAATAAATCACTTATTTTATCAAGCTATATTTAAAAAGAACAAAACAACCTTTTTGTTTAAATTTAAACTTAAGCTAGGATCATTTTAAACAAATTAAACTTTTATCTTGAGTATTTTAAAGCCATATGGTATTTATTTAATAGCTTAATATTAAATTAAATCAAATTTCCAAATTACCAAAAATATTAGTATTAGAAAACATGCCTTTATTTATTAAATTTAAAACAAAGCATGTCTATTTACAATATATACAAATACACACACACACACATTTAAAATAGAAAACGATTTAATTAGCTTTTTAAAAGATAAAATCACCCATTTAAATATTTATTAAAGAAGATTATTAAATCAATTCAAATTTATTATTAACAATATTATCAAATCTATTTAATTTTAACACTGATTATTAAATTGATATTGCCAAAAATTTCGAGATGTCACACTTAATTTTGCTTTGTGTGTATTAATTGTGCTTTGTATGTTTACTTGTATGGAAAGTATTTAGTTATGTACTTAGCACTAAAGCCGATGAAGTAGAATTGTTTCTATTTGTGAGTGTTAAGAATGAAGATTTGAGTAGGTGTATAAGCAATAATGCTCTAACCTACTAGGCTTTTTCCCTTACCGGGGGATAATGAAAGTTGAGAAGTTTGAAAACGTGATGAGTATACGAGACTTGGTTGCTATGCGGTTGTTCTCATTAATGTTGAATTTGACCAATTTAACTCATGAAATATCTAAAAATAAAAAGAGGATTATACGGTATGGCTTTTCACCCAGTGATGATAAAACATGCATATAAACTCATCTTTCTCTTCTAAGACAAATGACAAGGAAATCCATCCAGATAGGAGATGATCTCCCCCCTTATTTATTATCTAATTATTTCAGAAAGAACTAGGGTTGAGTTAACCAAAAATCTATCGATTGATTTTGAAGTGCCTGATAAGGGGGTAGTGCACTTATATGAGATGAATTGAAACCATAACCACTTCCAAACATTATATGTGATTCATGCTTTGGAAGAGGTTTATGATATATTAAGGGTGTTGGAATCTATATGGAGATTCGTGATATATTCAAGATGTTCGAATCCATGTCGAGGTTCGTGATCTCTTTGGGATATTGGAATCAATTTGAGGATTCATGATTTGTTCGATTTGTAGCTCATGTGTTCAGATGTTGAACATGACTTCATCGTAGGTATATGACTAAAGACAAAGTAGGATGCACAATATCAGGTTTAGCTAACCCATGAGGGTATATCAAATCCATATCTAGAATATGCTTGTCGATATGGCACCCGTGGGGAGTTATTGATACATGGTTTGTAAAGATTACGATTTTCAATGCCCGAAAGTCGATATTAATATGTCCATTGTATCAACTGCCGAATAATCGAATGATGGAAAACCGAAACCTTAGGGTTTAAGAAGAAGAAAAAGATAGAAGAAGAAAGAAAGAAGAAGCAACAGAACAATATCAGAATCTCGCAGTCGCAGCGGCACAACTTATAATAGATAAATGAATAATCTTTAAATCAAAAGAACTGTGTCAGTATTATATTACATCACATTACATCACATCACATTACATTATCAGAGTTTACAACAACAAACAGCGGAAAAGAAATACTAGAAACTAGTTGATACGCCATGCCATCCAGCTCGCCTCTTGAGCTCCACAGCACCTCCTGAATTCCAGAATGACCTGATAACCTGACTCTAGACTGCCCGTGTGGAAAATTATGGGCACCCAGAGTTTAGCAAGGGAACAATAAACTTCAGGTCAGTCATGAGACTAGTGTGAGAACTTAAAACGGTTATTTATCTTTAAAACAACAAAGAAATATTTTAAAATAGATCCGCAATGCTTTTAGAAAATGTAACTACCATAAGGCCTCCCGCACACACACACAATGCATACGCAGAATCGGAGGAGATTTCTCCTTATGATAGTCAAACATGCTTGATACGAGAAATTTTCTTTGATATTATTATTATAAGTGCAAAGTGCAGGAAAACATTTCTAAAATATGATATAAATCTTAGCCAACATACGACCAGTATCGTATGCCTATTATAGCTACCATCTAAACAGTGGGGCGCCACCATAAGTAAATGGCAGGTTATACAACTAAAACTGTACATGGCTCGTATTGTTTTTTTGGATTTTCCAACAAATGGTCAGGCCAAGGAACTTCCCATTGCCACATGGGTACGCCTCTAGAGAGACGCCCCGAGAACCTAACCGGATCTCTGCCAGCACAAGGCCGGGTTACCTCTGCAAAAGTAGGTAACTACTGACACGAGTATGCCATCCCTGGTGGTAAACAACCTTTATCCGAGGATCCTCAACCAACATCAATCACAAAGTCATATATATTTACGACATCACATAAGTTAAGTATCTTGGCTCCATACCGTGATACCACTTCTATCCAGAAGGAAATGCACATGCCCTAAGGGGCGCTACTCCCTAAAACCTTCCTGCATCTTTCCTGTTTTGACCATTACCGAGGTGTAAGGTCCGACGAAGTCTCGTCCACAAAGCTACGCTTTTCATAAAAGCTATGCTTTGATCATCAAATGATTAGCAGCACTTCGTATGCCACATTACCAAATTGGGAATGTATCACTAGTAACCATCAACTACATAACCTCTGAGCTCGTACGTCTCAGAGAAAGGTGTTAAGATAAAAGAATAAATTCTCTACCACCAACAGAAATGTATTTGGTAGAAACCAGCTTTACATGTCAAATTGTAATGTCAGACACACATCCATACAAGTCCGTTCCGAGATCGAACGGAACAGAAGGCACTTCCAAAGAAGCCCTTGCAATCCGGATATTCACTAATCACGTCCGGAATTCCCATCACAAAGGGTAATAAAATCTCTATATCGGAGATCAACCGAGGCAGAGACATTCGACGGTAATCTATCCATTTCCGAAAATATCCGGTCATCAACACCGGTCTTCAAATGCTATCCATTACAACATATCACTATCCGGAATGGGATTCATGACCCAACGGTCCTCTCCCGGCTAAATCGAATAACGAGCGCTTATTTTAAAATCAGTGTAGCATTCAAATTCAAGCAAATCACAACAAATACCCATTTAAAGGTAAATTTTGATAGTCGGTTATTTAACTATCAATAGATATGCACAACATCACCAGATTCCAAATAATTTCTCAAATTATTTACTTTCCAAAAATGTCTCTACAAGATATATTTTTCCACACTTCAACCATTTGAAAACAAATTTCAAATCACTTTTCACCTTTACAACTTTTGAAAACAAATTTCAAATCATTTTCCTTACGCGGAAACACTTCCAAATATTTATTCATTTTCACTGGAAATCTGCCGAGTTCAAAAACTTTAAAATAATTTATAACACTTATCCAAAATATAACGGGAAAACACTTTGAAATAAAACTATTTTTCTTTAAAGACTTTACTTAAAATATTAGTTATAGAAATATCATACCAATATTACATATAACTTAAGTCCAAACTAATTTTCAAAATAAAATTAGTAGATAAAGTATAACTATTTCTAAAACAATTATTCATTAAATCTTAGAAATAACCATTTCTATATCAACTTAATAAATCTTTACTTAAAGGATTTAAAAAATTTAAGAAGTTAATTTCTCCAAAATATTCTTTTAAAACTACTTTAGAACTTTTTAATTTATACTTTAAAAGCTACTTTGGAAATATACTCGGCTTTCCAAGGAGAATACACTTTCATTTCAAAATGGTACATTTAAACCAACTAAATAAATCCTTACTGATTTACTTTAAATTTACATTCCAAATCCGTAAATTTATTTCCACACTTCAAAAATAAATTAATGTTTATTTTTTAAACAAATTTCCCTTTTCTTTATAAATTCCATGTGAATTCACATTTCCAAAATATCCACTGATATACGATTTTCAAATCGATTTCAAATATTCACTTTCAATTTATCTTTAAAAGATATAATCTCAAAACATTTCACTTCATATTGGAAAACATTTCCATACTTATTTAACAATAAGTAATTCACAAATCTATTTATTTTCAATACTTAGAAAATATTCAATATACCTAAAACACGATTAAGTATATATTTTATTCTTTAAGGAAAACGTTCTCTTTAAGCACATTTATTTGGGTCAAAACGAATGTTGCGTAAAACATCGTTACGACAACCCAAAATCAATAGCATAAGGATTCGAAAATACAATAGATATATAAATTCCAATACTATACGAAAACATTTCCTTTCGAAAATCATTTACTATAACAACAGTGTTGCAGTCCATCTTTTCCTTATTTTCTCAAAAACGTCTATTTCCACAATGACTGTTGAAATCTAAGGTTTCGATCCTTAACACATTTTAAAACAACTTTAAATCATTTTAATTCTATTTGAAATATCACTTCCCCAAAACATTTCTTTAATATATTATTCATTGTCCAAAATGGTGAATATACTTCGTTAACCAAATTCAACATTTCTACACATTTCATTTTAAAGGATTATCCACTGTCCATAATCGAGAATATATCTCCTTTAATAAACTATAATAATTAAGTTATCAAAATAAGTCGATTTCGGATTTATAAAACAAAGTTTATAAATTCCATTTATATTTTATAACAACTTCAACTTATAAAATCACTTTAATAACAAATTCTATCCATATCCCATTTACACGCCAAAATCCAAATTATAAGCAAATTACTTATAATTCTCTATTTACAAATTCATTCATTTTATAACTTCACAAATCGTAGATTCTGTTCTTTTATAAAATCCATTTATAACATCATTTCAAAACATCTTTAAAACTCCTTTATAATTTTTAATATAAACATTCAACCTGAATTTTTAAAAATCAAATATTTATTTATTTCCGGTAACCAACGATACCAAAATTATATTCGGCTAAATTTTAGCCTTCACCAATTTCAATCACAAAGATAATGACACAGAGATTATAAATAATCAATCAACACAACATTGAAACAAATTCAATTATTTGAGGAATCCAGTTGGATCCCTCCAACCTGTTTCCCTGCATCCACTGATGTTAGCACAATACCAATCCCGTTTTAAGACGGAATATCACGGTACATAGGTTTATATAAAATATTATCCGCTATTATGTGGCGCAATAGGGCCTCATCCGCTATATAATGCGGGAAAATTAACTCCAAGTACATATATAATACGAATTTCACTTCACGGTGGAATATCGCGGTATATGTGTTTAATATAATAACCTCCGCTTAATATGCGGCGTATAGGGTCTATTTCAAAACAATAGATAATAATTTATCATCCAAGCATACAATCAACACAATCAAGCAATTTTTAAATCTAACTATTTAAAATTTAAATCGAAACAGATTCGATTGAGTGAGAAGTTCTCACCTTGCTTCCAATAACAGTTTCAGCGTTTTATTTCGAATAAAATTAGACACGCGTTTAATTTTACCCAAAATTCTCACTATCTCCAAACGATTCCAATCCAGCTCCATCCCGTAGTATTTTTCCATACGAACCCGGCGCAACTCGTTTCGTGCGAAACGGGCCTCGTATGAAAAAGTTATACATTTTTAAAGTTCGAATGAATAAATATATAATAATTTTACTATTTTCTTTTTAAATTTTAACTTAATTTCAATCTGGGCCGTTCGTTCCATTTGCTCGCATTAGGGCCGCGACTTCGTTCTTCTTCTCCCCAGGTCAAAATCGCGATAAAGAACCCAAAGCAGCCGTTACCTTCCATCGACCATCCCCCTCCAACGACCAACTATATAACGATCAGCGACCCTCAAATCGAAGCCTAACGCGAAAGCTTCCCACGGCCAGAGCCACGTGCGACTCGGTTGCCATCCTGCCTCGATAAATACGCACGAAACGATGGCCTTCACGAATAGATTGCCGACGATCTACCACGTTTCAAACGATCATAGCCGTTGGATTGCTAGCTCTCATCGTACTCTACAACTTTGTAGTTGAACGTTTTACGAATCGATGTGTGGATTTAAAGAAGTTAGGAGAGAAAGAAATTGAATTTTTGGCCATTGATTTTAAGGGTGGCGGCCTGAAGCTTGAAAACTAGGGTTTTGTGAAAAATAAAATGATAAAGGTGCTTTTATAGAAAATTCTCAAAACGCTATTCATTCGAAATTTTTCCGAACTCCAAACGAAGCGTGCGGCCTGGCGTTTATAATGTTTTACCCTTATTCCGAACGCAATGGAATATATACCGGGAGCCAATTCGAAAGTATTTGAAAGATAGGTTTTCAAATCGACTATTTTAAATTTAAAATTCACTTAAACCGATTTCAGTGCGTTTTAGCTTGCCCTGGACAAACCGTAAATCTGATTGACACGAAATTTGAAACCTTACAATAATATAACATTACAGATCCAATGAAACTAGTTTCGTCGAATTCTGAGACTGTTTGAAAAATGACTATTTTTACTCGTCAATTAAATATTAAAACATTCAATTTCTACAAATTAATTTTAATTCAATTTTAAAAGTTCCATAACATCATTCTAACTCCAATATGATTTAATACTACTTTATAAATCATTTTCAAACACATTAAACTCAATTTCCAATTATTTCTATAATTTCAAATATTAAATTATCGATTTAGTTATCCAATTAAATCTAGATATTCGAAAAAAAAATTATTCGACTTACAAATTTTACTTTTTAATATTTAAAATCAATTAAATATACGAATTTCAAACGACAGAAATTCTGGGTTGTTACAAACTTCCCCCCTTAAAAGAATTTCGTCCTCGAAATTACCAAGAAAGAAAAAGTTACAGAATCCATTAACTTTTTTTAAAAATCATTTGTTCAAATTAAATTTCAAATTCATTTAAATATTTTAACTTTTCCAAAATCCATAGTTAAGCTTCTTACAATAACTTTACTAAGTTTTCAAATCATACTTAGTTATCTTTTCAAAACCAACTATATCGTTTAACTTTTCACTCCAAAATCAAAGTTATAGTTTTCAAAATTTCCAATTTTCTCAAAAATATTCTAACGCCTTAAATTTTCGAAAAATTTCGCCAGCATCTCCTTTGCGCGGCTAGCTCGGTACGACTACAAAAATGGCACCACGGCCCCCAGATTTCAAAAAGAAAAGAAAAAGCCAAGTGGCTGGACAAGAAAATCATCAAATTTTATACTGAAATTCAAATACATACCTTTTGTCGAGCAATTCAAAAAAATTTCCATCTTCGAAATCAAAATTCCAATTTCCATTAATCCACCTGTATATCCTGCTAGCTATAATATCCATTTTCATTCAGTCTTACATTTTCAATTTCATTTGAATTCAATTTACAATTTCAATTCCATTTGGATTCAATTTACCTTCTGAATATTGAATTTTATCAATTATTTTTCATTCACAACTGATTCATCTTTCTATTTTAAATTAGTTTCTTTTACTAATTCATTACAAGTTCTAACTCATTTCGTCTCGCACAATTCAAATTGGTTTTCGATATCCAGTTTTCAATTTCAGTTTTTATTCTTTTGTTTGTTCCCAAACACAATTCAATTCACTATTTCGATTTATAACCACTTATATTTAAAATGGATTTCAAATTCCATATGAATTTAATTTACCCTTTATTTATAAATGTTGAATTCAATTCATTTCAACATATTAAATTTGTCATTTCTTTAATTAGTTTTACTTACTAATTTTATTTTAATACTTAGCTTCATTTGATCCAACTTGACAAATTTTCAATTTACTTGCAAATTCAAGATGAATTTCAACATTTAGTTTCCAATTTCATTTACTCGCAGTTGTAAATTCATTCATTCATAAATTTATTTTCATAATTCAAACTCAATTTCAATTCATTTGTTTCTACCTCAAATTTATTTTCAACTCAATAAATTTTATTCCATAACTATTTTTATCAGATTCCAGAGTCTTTCCAACATTTCAAAACATTTTTTTGAAACCAATTCAAATTATCCTTCGAATTTCAAAACCCAAACCCAAATTTTCCAAACAACTTCCATTTAAAACAACTTGGCAGCAATCCCTCTTTTGGAAATCCAAAAATGAACACCGATGATGCTGCGGTCATCACCGTAGTTATTTTCCAGCGATCGAAAAGAGTTTAGAGCTTTTATCCCTCCAAAAACAATTTTCCAAACCCTTGAAAACCATTTTCAAGCTCAAAAAGGAATTTATCTTTTCCAAATTGCAAACCCTTTCGAAACATTTCCAAATATTCCTCTGGGATTTTACTTCAAATTACAAATCACATTTACAATTTATATTCTCCAATTCTATTTGTATGTGAATTTATTTCTTAATTTTGGAGTTACGATTTCAATTTCTTTTTCAACTTTAATGATAATAATTTAATATCATCACTTTCTAGCAACCAAGCAATCATATATTGTAATAATTCATAGAAAAATTTTCTCTTTTATATACGAAAAAATTTTAGGTAAAATTATTTCATTACCCTATTTTAAAAAGATATTGTGTCGAATTTTTTCTGTACAAGTGTTTAGAGATTCCTATCAATAACGTTAATTACTCGTATTGACCAGAATCCATATACCACTCAACAACCAATCAACAAAATATAAAACAATTTTTATATTCACTAACAAATACGCACTCATATCTATTATTACACTTACACTCATTCTAGAGTGCCGCCGACTCTATCTCTAATGAGTAACACCCAACAGAGTCAAGGTTGTCGCTTAACCAAATGCTCTCATACCACATGTGACGATACGATTCTTCGACGCCCGAAAGTCGACATTAATACGTCCACTGTATCGACTGCCGAACAATCGAATGCTGGAAAACCGAACCCTTAGGGTTTAAGAAGAAGAAATAGATAGAAGAAGAAAGAAGAAGCAACAGAACAATATCAGAATCTCACAGTTGCAGCGAAACAACTTATAATAGATAAATGAATAATCTTTAAACCAAAAGAACTGTGTCAGTATTACATTACATCACATTACATTATCAGAGTTTATAACAACAAACAGCAGAAAAGAAATACTAGAAACTAGTTGATACGCCATGCCATCCAGCTCGCCTCTTGAGCTCCATAGCACCTCCTGAATTCCAGAATGACCTGATAACCTGACTCTAGACTGCCCGTATGAAAAATGATGGGCACCCAGAGTTTAGGAAGGGAACAATAAACTCCAGGTCAGTCATGAGACTAGTGTGAGAACTTAAAACAGTTATTTATCTTTAAAACAATAATGAAATATTTTATAACAGATCCGCAATGCTTTTAGAAAATGTAACTACCATAAGGCCTCCCGCACACACACACACAATGCAAATGCAGAATCGAAGGAGATTTCTCCTTATGATAGTCCAACATGCTTGATACGAGAAATTTTCTTTGATATTATTGTTATAAGTGCAAAGTGCAGGAAAACATTTCGAAGGTATGATATAAATCTTAGGCAACATATGACCAGTATCGTATGCCTACTATAGCTACCATCTAAACAGTGGGGCGCCACCATAAGTAAATGGCAGGTTATACAACTAAAACTGTACAGGGCTCGTATTGTTTCTTTGGATTTTCCAACAAATGGTCAGGCCAAGGAACTTCCCATTGCCACATGGGTACGCCTCTGGAGAGACGCCCTGAGAACCTAACCAGATCTCTACCAACACAAGGTCGGGTTACCTCTGCAAAAGTAGATAACTACTGACACGAGTATGCCATCCCCCGGTTGTAAACAACCCTTATCCGAGGATCCTCAGCCAACATCAATCACAAAGTCATATATATTTGCGACATCCACATATGTTAAGTATCTGGGCTCCATACCATGATACCACTTCTATCCAGAAGGAAATGCACATACCCTAAGGGATGCTACTCCCTAAAACCTTGCTGCGTCTTTCCTGTTTTGACCATTTCCGTGGTGTAAGGTCGGACGAAGTCTCATCCACAAAGCTACGCTTTTCATAAAAGCTATGCTTTGATCAACAAATGATCAGCAACACTTCGTATGACACATTATTAAATTTGAAATGTATCACTAGTAACCATCAACTACATAACCTTTAAGCTCGTACGTCTCAGAGAAGGGTGTTAAGCTAAAAGAATAAATTCTCCGCCACCAACAGAAATGTATTAGATAGAAACTAGCTATACATCTCAAATTGTAACGTCAGACACACATCCACACAAGTCCGTTCCGGGATCGAACGGAACCGAAGACACTTCCAAAGAAGCCCTTACAATCCGGATATTCACTAACCACGTCCGGAATTCCCATCACAAAGGGTGATAAAATCTCTATATCGGAGATCAGCCGATGCAGAGACATTTGACGGTAATCCTTCCGTTTCCGAAAATATCCGGTCTTCAACACCGGTCTTCAAATGCTATCCATTACGACGTATCACTATTTGGAATGGGATTCATTACCCAAAGGTCCTCTCCCGGCTAAACCGAATAACGAGCGCTTATTTTAAAATCAGTGTAGCATTCAAATTCAAGCAAATCACAACAAATACCCATTTAAAGGTAAATATTTATAGTCGATTATTTAACTACCAATAGATATGCACAACATCACCAGATTCCAAATAATTTCCCAAATTATTCACTTTCCAAAAATATCTCTACAAGATATATTTTTCCATACTTCAACCATTTGAAAACAAATTTCAAATCACTTTTCACCTTTACAACTTTTGAAAACAAATTTCAAATCATTTTCCTTACACGGAAACACTTCCAAATATTTATTCATTTTCACTGGAAATCTGCCGAGTTCAAATACTTTAAAATAATTTGTATTATACTTATCCAAAATATAACGGGAAAACACTTTGAAATAAAACTATTTTTATTTAAACACTTCACTTAAAATATTAGTTATAAAAATATCATACCAATAGTACATATAACTTAAGTCCAAACTAATTTTCAAAATAAAATTAGTAGATAGAGTATAACTATTAAATAACTATTTCTAAAACAATTATTGATTAAATCTTAGAAATAACCATTTCTATATCAACTTAATAAATCTTTACTTAAAGGATTTAAAACAATTTAAGAAGTTAATTTCTCCAAAATATTCTTTTAAAACTACTTTAGAACTTTTTAATTTATACTTTAAATGCTACTTTGGAAATATACTTGGCTTTCCAGGGAGAATACACTTTCATTTCAAAATGGTACATTTAAACCAATTAAATAAATCCTTACTGATTTACTTTAAATTTACGTTCCAAATCCGTAAATTTATTTCCACACTTCAAAAATAAATCAATGTTTATTTTTTAAACAAATTTCCCTTTTTTTATAAATTCCATGTGAATTCACATTTCCAAAATATCCACTGATATACGATTTTCAAATCGATTTCAAATATTCACTTTCAGTTTATCTTTAAAAGATATAATCTCAAAACATTTCACTTCATATTGGAAAACATTTCCATACTTATTTAACAATAAGTAATTCACAAATCTATTTATTTTCAATACTTAGAAAATATTCAGTACACTTAAAACACGATTAAGTATATATTTTATTCTTTAAGGAAAACGTTCTCTTTAAACATATTTATTTGGGTCAAAACGAATGTTGCGTAAAACATCGTTACGACAACCCAAAATCAATAGCATAGGGATTCGAAAATACAATAGATATATAAATCCCAATACTATACAAAAACATTTCCTTTCGAAAATCATTTACTGTAACAACAGTGTAATAGTCCATCTTTTCCTTATTTCTGGAAAACGTCTATTTCCACTATAAATGTTGAAATCTATGGTTTCGATCCTTAACACATTTTAAAACAACTTTAAATCATTTTAATTCTATTTAAAATATCACTTCCCCAAAACATTTCTTTAATATATTATTCATTGTCCAAAATCGTGAATATATTTCGTTAACCAAATTCAACATTTCTACACATTTTATTTTAAAGGATTATCCACTGTCCAAAATCGTGAATATATCTCCTTTAATAAGCTATAATAATTAACTTATCGAAATAAGTCGATTTCGGATTTATAAAACAATGTTATAAATTCCATTTATATTTTATAACAACTTTAACTTATAAAATCACTTTAATAACAAATTCTATCCATATCCCATTTACACGCCAAAATCCAAATTATAAGCAAATTACTTATAATTCTCTATTTACAAATTTATTCATTTTATAACTTCACAAATCGTAGATTCTATTCTTTTATAAAATCCATTTATAACATCATTTTAAAACATCTTTAAAACTCCTTCATAATTTTTAATATAAACTTTCAACCTTAATTTTTAAAAATCAAATATTTATTTATTCCGGTATCAAACGATACCAAAATTATATTCAGCTAAATTTTGGCCTTCAACGATTTCAATCACAAAGATAATCACACAGAGATTATAAATAATCAATCAACACAACATTGAAACAAATTCAATTATTTGAGGAATCCAGTTGGATCCCTCCAACCTGTTTCCCTGCATCCACAGATGTTAGTACAATACCAATCCCATTTCAAGTCTGAATATCGCGGTACATGGGTTTATATAAAATATTATCCGCTATTATGCGGCGCAATAGGGTCTCATCCGCTATATAATGCGAGAAAATCAACTCCAAGTACATATATAATACCAATTCCACTTCACGGTGGAATATCGCGGTATATATGTTTAATATAATAACCTCCGCTTAATATGCGGCGTATAGGGTCTATTTCAAAACAATAGATAATAATTTATCATCCAAGCATACAATCAACACAATCAAGCAATTTTTAAATCTAACTATTTAAATTTAAATCAAAACAGATTCGATTGAGTGAGAAGTTCTCACCTTGCTTCCAAAAACGGTTTCAGCGTTTTATTTCGAATAAAATTAAACGCGTGTTTAATTTTACCCAAAATTTTCACTATCTTCAAACGATTCCAATTCAGCTCCATCACGTAGTATTCGTCCATACGAATCCCACGCAACTCGTTTCGTGCGAAACGGATCTTGTATGAAAAAGTTATACATTTTTAAAGTTCGAACGAATAAATATATAATAATTTTACTATTTTCTTTTTAAATTTTAACCTAATTTCAATCTGGTCCGTTCGCTCCATTTGCTTCATCAGGGCTGCAACTTCGTTCTTCTTCTCCCCAGGTCAAAATCGCGATAAAGAACCCAAAGCCGCCGTTACCTTCAATTGACCATCCCCCTCCAACGACCAACTATATAACGATCAGCGACCCTCAAATCGAATCCCAACGCGAAAGCTTCCCATGGCCAGAGCCACGTGCGACTCGGTCGCTATCCCGCCTCAATAAATACGCACGAAACGACGGCCTTCATGAACAGATTGCCGACGATCTACCACGTTTCAAACGATCATAGCCGTTGGATTGCTAGCTCTCATCGTACTCTACAACTTCGTAGTTGAACGTTTTACGAATCGATGTGTGGATTTGAAGAAATTAGGAGAGAAAGAAATTGTATTTTTGGCCATTGATTTTAAGGGTGGCGGCCTAAAGCTTGAAAACTAGGGTTTTGTGAAAAATAAATGATAGAGGTGCTTTTATAGAAAATTCTCAAAACACTATTCATCCGAAATTTTTCCGAACTCCAAACGAAGCATGCCGCCTGGCGTTTATAATGTTTTACCCCTATTCCGAACGCAATGGAATATATACCGGGAGCCAATTCGAAAGTATTTGAAAATAGGTTTTCAAATCGACTATTTTAAATTTAAAATTCACTTAAACCGATTTCAATGCGTTTTAGCTTGCCCCGGACAAACCGTAAATCCGATTGACACGAAATTTGAAATCTTACAATAATATAACATTACGGATCCGATGAAACTAGTTTCGTCGAAATCCGAGACTGTTTGAAATTGACTATTTTTACCCGTCAATTAAATATTAAAATATTCAATTTCCACAAATTAACTTTTAATTCAATTTTAAAAGTTCCATAACATCATTCTAACTCCAATATGATTTAATACTACTTTGTAAATCATTTTCAATCACATTAAACCCAATTTCCAATTATTTTTGTAATTTCAAATATTAAATTATCGATTTAATTATCCTATTAAATCTAGATATTCGAAAAAAAATTATTCGACTTATAAATTTTACTTTTTAATATTTAAAATCAATTAAATATACGAATTTCAAATGACAGAAATTCTGGGTCATTACATGGTTCCACGTAGTTCACGTATTCAGGCGATGGAATAGTTGTGTTTACCTTATGATATATTCTTTCTAGAGCTAATGATGCTCAGAAGGTATTTTCTAATCCTTATCACGAGATCCGCTTTTTTTTAAACTAGAGGCATCTTTATGGAAAATCCATATGCAGACATGCCTTAATGGTTTTGATTATACTTCAATGTTTTTGTGTCATGAGATGTAAGCGGCATAGATATTTTTTGATATTTATTCTTTACCCTAGGCATAATATATTATATCTTAGTATGTACTTATTAGATTGGTTTGTCTCTTTTAAGGAGATAAATATTACGATGGTCTCAAACGGCGCTGTTATATTCCACACATGTTTCTTGATTTTCTCACACCTGACTTTTTCCTCACTCATGGTTATATATTTTTTCCTTATTTCCATGGTTGCTCTTTCGAGCAGTCTGAGAAAGGCAGATTTTTGTTGATGTTCATTGTGCTCTTGCAGAGGAGATGGATGTTTGTCTATCGTAGTATTCTTATTTACATTGTATTACTTTGTGTGTGTATCAAGAATTGTAAGGACATGCCGTTATAACTGTCCACAGACTAGTCATAGTACTAGTAAGTAACTCCAAAATGCTATGTATCTTAGAGTAGCTCTATGTACAATCTTTTGATATTATATTTTATCATTCTTCATATGTTATTCTGATGTTTTTGTTCCCTTATTTCTTTTTCATTTTCTTCTCCTCTTTTTCTTTACCCTAATGTTCCATCTTTCCAACATTTTAGTATTTGGCACATGAACACCGTAGATGTATTAGAGTCGGCATTTGGGGATTGTTCGTTGTAGCTTAGTGCCAAAGCTGAAGGTTAAGCAAGAACCTTGGTTTTGGTTGGGTATAACTCATTAAAGGAGAGGGTAATATAATTCCCTAGCATGAGTTGAGTGTATTATATATATGAAAGCGCATATGTATTTGGTATATGTTATTAATATATAACTATAGGTGGATAGTGTTGTTGATTAATGTAGGGATTAATGATATCTATTTATCCATCATTTATTAGCTTCATCATGCTCGACCGGTTTACGAGCATTGTTATACTTTTTTATTATTGTTTTGCGTTAACCAATTTATAAGTAATTTACTTTTTTACGACACTGGTTGGGTAGATAGTAATTTATTAAACATTATAACGAACACCTTGTGAATTCAATTTCACAGTTTGACTATGAGGCATTCGATTATAATGTTGAGTTAAATGGCTAACTTTAATAAAAGGTATTTATAATAATCAAAAGGAAAGGTAAGATATTTTGCAATAAATATTTATGGAATGATTTTACATAAGAAAGCGATTTTATATAAAATGGTTTACAAATTATGGTTTATTGATACAAAGGATTTAAGCTGTGAATTTGAGGACTTAAATCCCGATGTTTTGAAAATTGATTTTCATCACTTTTGAGAAAAAGATAAATATATTATTTGAAATTATTTATGGATGGGAATATTTTACAATGAATTTCAAAAGAGATCGAAAGTACTGAACCCATATTTGTAGCTGGAAAATAATTTTGGTGATGACTGTAGCACTTTCTGCATTCATCTTCGAGTTGCCAAGTGAGGGATGCTACAATAGTAGTTTGCTATAGAGTTAATTTGGTAAAATGGGTTTTGATTTAAAATCTGGAAAGTACGATTTGATATCCGAATGATATATGTATATATTATTATTTCAGATGATTTGAAATGAGTCCGGTGTTTAGTTCAAAAGTTTTCTTGAAAGAAAATTTGATACTGAAATAAATGTTGAATTTTATAACTCTTAATTTGAAAAGATAGTAAACTAAAGAAAGTTTAAAATTTTAAAAATATCCTTATTAATTAAAATAAATATTAATGTTGTAAATGCTCTTAGGATGTTGTGCAGTATTATACGAGTAATGAACTTAAGTCCTGAAATGTTTTGACATAAAATTGTTTTTTAATGAAATCTTTTAAAAGTGAATACAAGTCTTTATAAATGTTTATAAAATTAAGTAATGTTTTATGAAATGGATCTTAAATTATTTTAATATTAAATGAAAAATAATTTATGTAATAAAAAATTAGTATAGTTAAGAAAACAATGGAATAATGTACATAAGCTGTGTGTTGATAATTTTATTCGCGTGACAATTTTTGATCTAGGATTTGAGTACATAGTTTCGAGGTGGTCTACACTGGTCCGAACAAGGATATTTCACTCGATCCTTGATGGAACTTGATACATATTTCTGATATGATTTTAAATTTTTTTATCATAGTATATGACCATGTAAGGAGGACGGAGGTCTTTAATCAAGAAACCAGATCGGAGTCCGTACTAGAGAGGTCAAGTGATCTATACTAGTTTGGTAGTAAAATCATGTGATCAAGCAAGTGATCAGATTGATATTGCGTATAGATGATCCATGTACATAGTATGGGCTTTGGTATAATTGAATACTAAGTTTGTTGGCTTATGGACATTTTAGGAAAGGAATCTTTGAATTGTTATGAGGTAGCATGAATAATCGACTAAGTAATAACCTGAGGCTGTTGAGCGTAAGTTATGCTTAGTGGATTATTTTATCTTCCTTATGCGATAAAAGGATTTTTGAACTTGGAAAAACTAGGAGCTATTTTTGCTAGTGATTTTAGATACTGTTCAATATTGATATGTGATTGTTCTTTGGTTGTTTGTGTTGAAATTATGAGGATGTAATATTCTAAGTAGGGTAGAATGTAACGATTCAGAATTTCAGACAATTTATGTTTAAATAGCTAAATTAATTAAATATTAGATTTAATGTTAATAAATTGATTTAATAACCTTGTTAATCCCTTTTTAAATAATTACTAACGAAGGAAAACTTGTTTTTAAAATTTGTTTACAAAAATAAATAATTAGAAGAAATATCGATAATGTGACCAAAAATCATTTTATCGATAAACGGCCTTAAAATGCATGAAACTATCATCCCAGGACACTATCTTAGATTATGACGAAACTTATGTTATCACCTGAATAATGATGTGATATGCACCGATGAGTTTCATAGCCATCCAACATCCCGTTGATCATATGAGCTCAAAACGTGTAGCGATTTATTTTTGAAATTAATATAATTTATAAAATATTATAAAATCACTTCCACTGAGATACTTTATTCCCAATCCCTTTCTTTATTATCTTACTTCTTCAGTAAACATGAACCATTGTTGCCGCCTACTCTTACTTGTTTCGAGAGCTACATGCCGCGAAAGTCGACGACGTTGGATCTGTTAGACTTGGGGAAGCGAAAGCTTTGAATTGATATAGATGTCGGAGGGTGTGGTGAAGCTTGGCCATGTGCGACATTTTGGGGGTCATGCTAAGGATAAGGCATGATGGAGCTTGAGGATGCATGGGGGTAAATTGAAGACTGTCGTTGCGTTGCTCTTGTCAAGGAGAACCTTTCCCTAAATTTTCCCTAAAGTTAAATCTGTTTTCTTAGATAATAATATTGATATTGTTTTACTCCAAGAAACCAAAATAGAGAATCCCGACTATCGTATGTTTAAAAGCCGAGGAGGTCATTTTTTTGATCGTTAGGCTTATCATCCTGCTAGAGGTAGCGAAGGAGGTCATATGATAGGTTGGAAAGACAACTGTGTCAGACTCTTACAATCCATTTTTAAAGAACATTCAATTCATTTAATTTTTACTGACACTATGATGATTCTATCCTTAACATTTCTAATGTTTATGGGCCTAATTCTAAAATAGATCATAGGGTGCTTTGGTCGGAGTGTTTAGATTTTAGGACATAGGCTCTCGGTCCTAGGATTATATGAGGCAATTTTAACGTTACTAAATTTTTAGGTGAGAGATCCCCTAAAGAAGAGGATTTAGGGGCTATGGAAGAATTTGATAGATTTGTTAGTAATTGTTATCTTATTGAAATAATATTGAATAATAGGCAGTTTACTTGGTCGAGTAATAGAGATATACCTTCTATGGTATTGCTAGACAGATTCTTTATTAGTGATGAAGTTGAGGACAAATTTCCATCCTATAAAGTTATTGGGCTTCCATATATTTTTTCGGACTATTGTCCAATTGTTTTATTCTGTTCTAATGTGAATATTGGTAATAAAATTTTTAGATTTGAGAAGATGTGGTTATAGGAGAATAGTTTTAAAGATATTGTGGCCAATAAATGGTTTTCTATGAATAATTACAACTCTAAATTTCCAAGTAATATTGCTAAAGTTTGGGTTAGAAAAATTAGAGAATTAAGAATTTTTTCTCAAAAAATGGAATAAAGATGTTTTAGGTAATATTAGAAGCAAAAAAGAAAAAATAATGAAAGATATTCTTAAATTGAATAAAATTGAAGAAATAAGAACTTTAAATATTTCGGACAAAAATGTTTTTATAGTTTAAAAGAGGTAGTAAACAAAATTATTGTTCAAGGAGAAATTATGTGGAAGCAAAGGTCTAGAATTCATTGGATGGATGAAGGAGACTTAAATACTAATTTTCTTCATAAAACAGCTAATGGTAGAAAACGAAGTAATTCCATTAATTCCATTGATGTTGAGATTTCTGATCAAGTAGAACTTAATAAGAAATTTACTAATTATTATAGAAACGTCTTTGGTAGAACTTATAGGCATAAGATTAAAGCTATTTGGGATTTGCTTTGCAATGAAAATTCTAAAGTTCACTTAACTGGCTTAGATGATCCTTTTAATGAAGAAAAAATTATAAGGGCTATTAAAGATACGCCGAAAGATAAAGCTCCTGGACCGGATGGATTTCCAATCTTGTTTTATAAATTTTTTTGGAATATTCTAAAAGACGATATTATTAAAATGTTTAATGAATTCTATTTAGGTTCCTTGCAGAGTAGAAGATTCAATTACGCAAATGTAATTCTTCTTCACAAAAAATTAGGACCTAATCAGCTAAAAGACTTCTGTCCTGTGCGATTAATTCCCCGCTTTTACCCCGCTATAACCCTGCTATATTTCATAGCGGATTTCTACCGCTACGATTTTTCCATATAGCCCTAAATGTAACCTTTTCTCTTTAAACCCCGCTATATCCCGTTATTTCTGCAATATTCACTACAAGAGGAGGGGGGATTTCCGACGGCTGAAAACCGTCGGCGGCCGTCGGAAGCCGTCGGCCGCCGTCGGAAAAAGCCGTCGGAAATGAAGGCGTCGGGGAGCAGTATTTCCGACGGCTACCGACGGGTGATGCCGTATACATTATCGACGGCTTTCGGCGGTTTCCGGCGGTTTCCGACGGCTTCCGACGGCCGTCGGAAACCGTCGGAAACCGCCGGAAATCAGGCCAATAAGCCGTCGGAAACCGCCGGAAACCGCCGGAAAATTTCGACCAATAAACCGTCGGGAGCCGTCGGAAGCCGTCGGAAACCTGCTGTTTTTTTTTTAAATCTGCTGCAAATAGAGCCTTCCAACCACATTTCTCTTCCAAACACTACAATATCAATACTGCACAATCAAATACACAATAATCCAACCAAACATGCAAACCAATACTCCAAAATATTCAATAGACACAGAAATAAACAAAATTAGAATAAAAATAAAATACAAAATATACATAACATTCCAACATTAACAATAATACTAACAATAACTGTTCTAATCATGCATATCCTGATACAGCTACAGAACCAAGTGTATTATACATAATTATACATATCAACAATTAATTGTTCCTTCTACCAAATCATTGTAAACTAAAACTAAACATACCTGCACGAACGAATTAGAAAGCAATGAATCAATCTGCCCCAGATCCAGAGCCAGCCGATGAAGGGAAGCGGCCACCAAACTGCTGCATGTACTCAAATAACTATGCCGTCTGCATGGCCTGTTGGCGGTTCTGCTCCTCCAACTGCTGAACTCTAGTCTGCAATTCTTCTATACTTGCTAGCTCGCTCTGAGGTCTACTCCGCCGTCTCCTACTCTGACTACTGGACTGCAATAATTGAAAAATAAATAAAATCAAAGTTTATTGTTTTGAAAAGGTAAGAATATCATATTTTAAGTATTTTAAGAAAAATTAAATTATTTACCGCTAAATTGCCAAATCCGTATCGTCGACCATGCTCTGGTGGACTCATAACGGACTCAAAAATAACGTCCTCTTCATCGGTCGTCAGCTGCTCTCGACCCGTATCAGAAAGGAGTTTCTGTCGCTGCTCCATAAACATCTCCTGCATTGACAAATTAATAATATCATATCTTATTTCATAATAATTTGACAACTAAAACAATTACTAATACTGAATAAAATGAAATATGCTTACATGGCTTTTACTGGATTTATCATCCTGCCATGTGTACGAAACAGTCCCGTCTGGATTAACATGCTCAACAGCATGCGTACGGGTGAACACGTCCATATAGCTGACAGGACCATGTGCCTCGGCTTCCTGAAGTTGATTGTTACATACAATTATTATACATTTAAAATCATATAGCATAAACTATTTACATTTATTATTCAGTAATTAAATTTACCAACTCCTGCCGATACTGCTGAAACGACTTCGATCCTCCGCGATGAGTAACGGGATTCTTATTTCTATTTGCAGAGTTTCTATCTGACTCTGCCTGTACATTCAAAATTTGATACATTATTTTTCAATCACGTTAAATTAATAATTGAAAAAAAATTAGTATACTTGCCTTCGCCTCGTCCGTCTCCCAGTAGCTCAACCAAACTTGCCACACGCTCTCCCCCATCCACCGTGGTCTCTTCCCGGATTTCTTAACCTCAGATATCGTGTCTCTGTAGTTCTTTCGCATCTTCCTCATCCAGTATGCTCGTGCCAGCTGCATATCATCTGTCTGGATGTCTATCTCAGCCTGTGTTAAAAAAAGATTACACTTTAAACGATAAACGGTAGAAAAACGACAAAAACGAATTAAAAATGGAAAACATAAAAATTACACATACTAGGACATCCTGCCATATGCACTCTATGATGTGCGGAGGGATGGTATCCCACTTCGGCCAGCACGCACTCATCCTACTACGATATGCTGCTCTGGAGACGTCCAACACTACCTTAGTGGGTAGTAGCTCGAACCCCCTGTTTTTAAGTACGATACAGATAAGTACATACGTATAGTATAGAAAAAATAAGATGATGAATAAGATTTAATTTTTACCCATCTGCTTTGGGGACTAACGTAACAACTGGACGGTGTGGCGCTTGCGATGGGCCACTGCCATCGCCTCCTGAAGAACGGGAAGAGCTCCTCCCTCTATGTGACATAATGATAAACCTGTGACGTTTACACATCATTATATAAGAGAATAAAAACATGATAATGAAATATATTTCATATGAACATGACATCAATGGTATAAATTGCTTAATTATAATGACTGAAATGTAAATAGACATGTAAGTTTGTTATACCTGATTCATGATAGGTGTACTCTTCCTACGATAAGCAGAGTTCATTGCATTTTTAATAAAAATTGCTAAATAAATGACAAATTGAAATAACATAAAACAATAGTAAACGGATTTAGTTTCATAGTTACATCAATTTCATAATACATCAAGAATTCAACATAGTTACATCAATTGCAAAAAAACAGATTCAAATTTATATCAGTCATCATCGTCTTCTGATTCAGATTCGGTCTCGTTTTCGACGATATTTTCCTCTGCACTGTACAACACTCGTCAGACGGGGCCAAAAACTCTCTAAGGGACATTTGTCGGTTAACATGCGCGCATTTTACTCAAAAATACAGTTTTACTCACTGTTCACATTTATATATTAATTTCACACATTTATTCGACGTATTACGCATCAACTTAGGGCTGGTTTAACATTTTGTCATTTTTCAATACACACAATTATAATTTAGAGTAATGCATTTTTTTGTGTCATAAGTAAAAACATGCACAATATAATACTCCTAGTTCATTCAATCATTTTATCTTATTCCAAATAACGTATACAATCGTCGAATCAAGGCATACACAACAAAATACATATACATGAACATGCACAAATTATACGTGTTTATCACAATTTCACGATAAAAGATGAAATCGGTATACCATGTGATGCTATAAACCGTTATTACGCTAGTGGAAACAATTGCAATCATTAATTCGCCCTAATTTATCAATTTATGCAAATCTATAATTAGGGTAAAAACTGAATTTTTCATAAAAATAAGAGATTATACCTGAGATTAAGAGTACTGAAGCTTGATTAGAGTGCGTTGGAAGATCCGGAAGCTAAAAATTAGGGATTGGAAGCTTAGGGGTTGAATTTGGGGGGTTTTTTGGGTTTTTTTCGTATGAAATGGAGGAGGAAGAAAGGGCTCGGCTGGCTGGTATAATCGCAAATTTGCGACGGCTTCCGACGGCCGCCGACGGCCCGTCGAAAGCCGTCGGAAAATGGCCGTCGGAAGCCGTCGGTCTTGGCTGTCGGTATTCTGCCTTTTTCTTGTAGTGATTCCGCTATTTTCGCTATATCTTCTTGAAATGAATTGAAAAATTAAATTTATACATTGTAAAAAATATGAAATTAATTTATTTAATTGAAATTTTAATATATTTTCAGAAATGCAAATGCTCTAATATTCTACTAAATTTAATTGTGTTGTATAACAATTTTATGTCTATTTATAGTATATTCGCACATGTTTTTATTTAAAATTATTTATGTATTAATTACTATTCAATTGAATGCTAATTTTTCATTTAATTGCCATTTATATTTTTAAAAACATTAAGTACGAGTATTATATGCTATGTTAGAGTCATCTGCTATATCGCGCTCCATCCTTACTGTATCCCCGCTATGATTTTTTGCACCTCCATCACATTGAATCTGCCGAGCGCTTTAACTGCACTGCTTCTGTCATCTTTCTTTATTAAATTGTTCTTTTAATATTATCTCTAAAGTTTTAGCTAATAAATTAAGCACGAAAATGAATGCATTAATTGACGGTTCTCAAATTGCTTTTATGAAGGGTAAGAATATTACGGATGGTATAGCGATAATTCAAAATATATTAATTACTGTTGTAAAAATAATATTACTTGTTCTCTTTTAAAATTGGATTTTACTAAAGCCTTTGATTTGGTTGATTGGTGTTTCTTTAAAGAGGTATTACTAGCTAGGGGTTTTGGTGCTAGGTGGATTAATTGGATTATGTCTTTGCTATCTACGTGTAGTTCTAGTATTATGGTGAATGGAATATTAGGTGATAAAATATAGTCTAAACGTGGCCTCAGACAAGGGAATCCTCTTTCGCCTCTACTTTTTAATTTAGCTACTGATGTTTTTTATAGAGTCATTAAATTAGCTACCAAAAATAGAAGATTAGGTTGTATTGGTAATGAAATTATAGACAATGGTCTTTCTATATTACAATTTGTAGATGATACCATGATTTTTACATCCCATTTACCTCAACATATTACTGAACTTAAATTTATTTTATACAATTTTGAACTTCTTTCGGGTTTAAAGATTAATTTTGAAAAAAGTGCTGTTTTAGTATTAAATGATATAGATAATTTAAAAAATCATATTGCGCTTACTTTAAATTGTAGTACAATGAAATTTCATATTGAATATTTAGGCTTCTTAATTAGACCGCAAAATCTTAAACAAGATGATTGGAATACCATTATTCATAAAATTAATAACAAACTTTCTAAGTGGAATAGGACGTTCCTATCGAGAGTGAGTAGAATTGTTCTTATTAATTCTGTTTTATCTGCATTACCCATTTAGTGGATGTCGTTTTAATAATTGGGTAATAGATAAAATAGCTAAATTGAGAAGAGATTTTTTATAGAGTGGTGACAATTCCAATAGTAGCATCAAGTGTCTTATAAAGTGGGAAATGATCTGTAAATTTAAAAATGAAGGTGGTTTTGAGGATTATAAATTTGCATAATTTAAATATTTCTCTTCTAGGAAAATGGTTTTGGAAATTCAGAGATAATAATGAAACTTCTTTGTGGAAAGAATTAATTTCAAATCAATGGTATAGCGGTATTTTTAATTTTGTATTAGTATTATAATAATATATCTCACTTTTGAAAATCAGTAATACCAAATTTTAAAGTATATAAGCTAGGAATTAATAATATAGTACATCCAGGTAATAATACCTCATTTTGGCACAATTTTTGTCATCGAATATTCCTCTTAAAGTGGAATTTGAATAATTATAAGAAATTTGTAATTTCGAACTTATTATAATTTCTGATATTTATAGCCCAAATTTAAATTTTCCTTGGGATTTTAATTTTAACCGTACATTAACTGGTATTTCTTTTGTTCTGCAATATTCTGTGCTAAATTAAAATATTATAATATAGGTAGTGAGAAAGATATTATTACGTGGTGTTTGGATAGTTGTAAAAAATACACGTCCAATTCTTTTTACAAATTTATTAATTTTTCAGGAATAAAATGAACATATTTAAATACATTTGGAAAGCTAATGGTCCATCTAAAGTCAAAGTGCATATGTGGTTAATTTAACATAAAAATTTGAATACTATCCAATTGTTTAAAAAGAAAAATATTTCTAATGATAAAGAATGTTATTTTTGTAATAATGAAAAAGAGGATATTTTACGTTTATATTTTAATTGTAATAACACTAAATATATTCTTGTTAAAACTTTAAGACTTTTCAATTTTAATATAAGTAAAACTTATATTACTTGTGAGATATATTGGGATAATATTAGATTTCTTTATCTGGGTTCAAATAGATTTTTACTAGATACTATTTTCACCATTACATGTTGGTATATTTGATTTGATAGGAATCGACGTATATTTAATAATTCTAATTCAAATTTGGATCACGTAATATATGCTATTTCCATATTTTGTTTTAAATGAATCTCCAATCCCAGTTATAAACTGAATAAAAATATAAATTTTAAAAATTTCTTAGAAAAACTGAACATCATTTAGAGTCTTTCAGGAAATCTATTTGTTTGAATATAAATTTCTTGTACATTCATTTAAGGAATTCCTTTAGTTACGTGCCATTATTAGAATTTTAATTTTATGTTATTTCTTATATACCCCTTACATATATTGGTCTTGTTTATTATAATAACCCGAGAATTTCCGATGATTTTATAACGTAAATAACAAAAATTTCTTGAAATGTAAATGATAAATTTTGAAATAAATTTTTTATATTTGGAATGCGTCTATCTAATCATGGTAATTGGTAAAATTTTATTGTAAGATATTAAAGTTAATTAATTGGTGAAATTTAAAATATAGATTTAATCGGTTAATTGGTGAAATTTAAATATTTTCAAAAACTGAATATTTTTATATAATAAAAAAAAGTAAATCATTTCTGAGAAGGACGTCTTAATTCATTTTGTAAAATTCGGACTTCTATAGCTCTATTTATCTTATTTTCTGCGTTTTAGCAGCTTTTCCGTAGCAAAAATTCAATTTTTTATAATTTGATCGTATCGCTGATATCTGTATACCATTCTGTTCGTCTCGTCGTGCTGATTTTCGTAGTATATTTATTTCTGTATTTTGAGGTCCGATGCATGACAAAATGATTGAATAGTTCGTTGTAACGGTACCATAAATTGTGACTTTTTATTCCCCTTTTCTTTTCAAATTTAAAACGGCAGTCGGACCACAGTAATAACTTGCTTTAAATTTTCAACTGAATCATAGCCTGACCGTTGAAATTACATTTATTCTTTTTCTATTATATATTCACTTGCCCTCTTCTTTGCCAAATTCCATTTACAAACTAGCTATGTTATTTTTGTTCCTATAGTTTCCTTTGTCCAGATTTTTTTTTTCCTTTTTTTCCACTCTCTCTCTATCCGGGATCTCTTCCATGAAAACCATCCCAAACCCGAGTAAAACCCCTCCTCCCCGAAGCACGACCCTAACACCACGTCAAATCAAAACTCAAACCCCATAGCAGCCATGCTCATCCCCTACTAACTCGAAGTTCAACACAAGTTCGCCATCGACCTTAAGACTCATCACCCTTACACACGCCACCACTATCCCCCACTTCGGCCTTGACCACCGACATCGCTGCCACCAACCACCCATCCCTCTCTGCCCTTGTCTCCACCGAAACCCGCAACCGCCTACCTGAAAGCTCATCCTTTCCACGTCTTCCTTGCTTCACATACTTCCCCTGCTTCTCTTCTTTAGAAATGTTTGCAAAGTGTGTATATGTATATATGTGTGTGTGTGTGTGTGTGTGTGTATATATATATATATATATATATATATATATATATATTGGTGTGCCGAGCCATATGTGTGTGTGTATATATATGCTGCGCAGCCCCATCAATATTGCTCGAGCCCATAAGGTTCATGTTTGTGATAATATTATTCATTTATATATACGTTGTATATATATACTGTACTTCCCTGATAGCCTTCATTTCACATATATACACATTATATATATACCCATGTTGTCTAACTCCTGCTGCTTGTTTCTAGCATAACAAACTTTGCTCTGTCGAAATGATATACCTTGCTCTCCTGTGCATATATATATATATATATATATATATATATATATATATATATATATATATATATATATATATATATATATATATCACACAATTCAATAAAATTCTAGTGTTTATTCATGTGCTGGATGCATGTATATATGAATTGATATATATGTGTTGAGCAGAGTATATGAAGACTTATGTATGTTGTACATATATGTGCATTTTGAATACCTGCTATATGTACATACAGTATTAATATCTTTGTCAACAAAAAAGGTTTATTATACGTTGCACATACATGTATGCACGTTATCCATCTTGTTGCTTTATTTCATTGTTTAGAATGCAAGAATATTCTTAGTTACGTGCTATTTGATATAAATTAAGTATGTATCATTGAGGATGCCACTTTTGTCCATAGTTATCACTTTATATCTTTAGGTTTTCCCGCATATATATATAGCCATATATATGTGCGGCTTAAATTTTTTTTGTGCTTTAAATTCAGGAGAAATACACATTATATATAGCAATGGACGACATAAGCTTTATATCACTGTTGTACCTGTCGATGGAAATTTTATGTGTTGTATATATATACACACACAAAATGGTTCTTTCCAATATCCATAAAACAAATGTATATATTTCACATCTATATATATTTTTGTTTCCATTGTATGTATAGAGCTAAATCTACTCTCATTGTGTCGCCGCTAGCTGATTCGTCATGCCTGACTCATGCTAGTGTCTATTACATCGTTCTTTCCTATAATTGTTTTCATCGTTCTCTAGCCACGAAAGGTGAGCAATCACTCACGATTAATATTCTTATGCTCATTAAATTGATTTCATAGGAAATGTCAATTTAAATGTACTATCAGAACTGAATTGCTAGCTATTAACTGTTGAATATTGTAAGTTCTTTTAATTTGATTACTTATGTAAATTTACACTGTTAATTTAATTTTTACCAGTAATTGTTGCGTTACGTTATGGTTATTCATTGATTCTCACTCTGCAAGTTCCCTTAGTTTTCAGGAATCACTATGGGCTGAAATGTTACATACCCAAATGGACTTTAGAATAAGAGAACTTCATTACGGGTTGAAATGATAAACCCTAACGATTTTCAATTGTTATTGAAATTTAGGGATTGCGGGTTTAATAATATAAACCTGTAAATTTAAATTATTACGGATTGAAATAACAAATATCCATATCACTTGACCATAGGATCAAAAATTAAATACTGGCATCGTTAGTCTATTTTTGAAAAGTGATTTCCAAGTATGTGAAGGAAAAATATGAGTTTAAAATTTTTGGAGTGTAATAAGTATTCTATTTTTATTATTGTAAAATTTATAACCTTAACTGTTGATTTTGGAGGTATAAAAGTATGAGGTTGGTTTAAAGGAAATTTGATAAATTTTACTTATAGTTTTAGTTTCTAAAATATATAAAATAAGATTTAAATGGGTAAAAAAGAAGTTTTAATTTATTTTAATTTTTTTTTAAATTAGCTTTTATTAAATTTATATTATATTTAAAAAAGGGTTCATTTATTATATATATATATATATAATAGCTTTTATAACTTTAATTAATAAAGGTACGTTTGGAATTTGGTTGGTAAATGGTATTTGATATTTTATTTAAATATTTATAAAGTAAATTTTATTGACCACGGTGTGAATAGGTGTTTAGTTGTTAAAGAGACCGGGATCGGATATTGTCATACTCTCCGCCAATACCGAAAATCACTTTAACTACTGTGTACGTGATGGAGATTCCAGAATGAAGTAGTGATGGAGTACTAACCTTTGCCCGACCTACTTCCACACCTCCGGCCGACCTAACACCCCTCCCCCGACCTAAATCCTCCGATCCACAACCGTTGAATCGCAGCCGACCCAAACCCCACCGATCTAACTACCACCGATCCTTCAATCCCACCGAGATGCGAGACAAACCCATCGCCGACTCAGCCCTCGCAACTCACGATTCTCCCACCCATCACCGACCTAAATCCTCCGACCCAATTTCCTCTCAATTTCACCGAAACACGAGACAGCCTTTTCCCCTCAACCCTACAGATCGCGACCTGCAAGTCGCGCACGAAGTCTTCCTTAAGCCGCAAGAAGTCGCGCACGAAGTCTTCCTTAAGCCGCAAGAAGCATAAGTCGTTGCCGACCTAATGTTGAATCGGAGCCGAGATAGCATGAAGGCACTGCAATTTTAAGTCGCCGCGTTTTTTTTCCTTTCTCTAAGTCGTTTGAGTTGTAATTCAATTGTATTGTAATTTTTGTTGAGTCATGAATTGAGTTGTACGCCTATAAATAGACATGATGAGTCACTTGTAATGGTTGTTGATTTTGGAATAAAATTCTCTTTTGTTAGCTTTGTGCTTTCATACCAATTGGTAGTTGAGTGTGATCTCCTATCTCCACTACGTCATTCGAGTGCGCTCGAATCCACGTTTGTTGAAGCCGATTCACGGAATCTAGTGCGCTAGATCAACGTGCGAAGAATCGTAGATCTTTGAACACGGTATAGTGCGCTATCAACGTGTTTGAGATAGCTAGAGTTCGGTATCTTTGGATCAACGAACTTGGGCATTTTGGTATCTTCAACTCACCGATTGCTACATTTCATCGATTGAAGTTTGGTTTGATTAATCCGCTGCGTCAGTTTGGTATCAGAGCTAGATTGCAAGGAGTTTGCATCATTTGGAGACTTGGGTTTCGAGAAATTGAAGTTTGAAGATCGGATTTGCCATTGTTGAAGGATTTGGTGTTCATCGTGTTCATCGTGAAATTACGACAAGTTGGAAGTTTCGATCTATTTTACTTTGGATCAGAGTTCGAAAGGTGTTTGAAAATTTATTTTTTTGAAGTTTGTTTGAAGTTTAATCATGCCTCCGAGACGAGCTCAACGACATCGCAATATTAATGCCTTGTATGGAAGAGAAGAGGCTGACGAAATGGAGCAACGAATTAACGAGAGTTTCACTGAAAAGTTGAATGATGGAATTGGTCGATTAGAGAGAATGATGCTTGAAATGAATCAAAATCGAAGAAGAGTTTCGCCAGAATCAGACCATGGGGGAAGTAGAGCTTCGATCCATTCAGATCGAGAGAGAAGAGAAGAGCAAGATCATCGAAGTGTTGACAACCGTAATAGAAATGTTGAACGACGGAATGGTAGTAGAGATGTTGGAGGACGAGATCGACAACGTTATACATCAGACTTTAATGAGGAGTTTGATGGTGAAAGAGGAAGTGTTCATTTCAGAGATAGAGATCAGGGACAACGTCAATATCGGGTTATTGATGATGATCGACGATGGGAATCGGGAATGAAGATGGAGATTCCAGAATTTAAAGGCGGAATGGTTGCAGAAGAATTCTTGGATTGGTTATCTAATGTTGAAGAAATCTTTGATTTCAAGGAAGTGCCGGAGAATCGTCGAGTAAAGTTGGTTGCTACTAGGTTGAGAGGGAGAGCTTTGGCGTGGTGGCAGCAAACCAAACTTACACGAGAACGGATGGGGAAGTCAAAGATTGAGTCTTGGGAGAAGATGAAGAAATTGATGAGAGCTACATTTTTACCATACAACTATCAATCTCTTATGTACCAAAGGTTGCAGAATCTACGGCAGGGGACGAAATCAGTAAATGACTATGCTGATGAATTCTATCAACTGATTGCTCGAAATGACATTATGGAGACAGATGAACAGTTGACTGCTAGGTTTGTTGGAGGATTGCGAATGCAGATCCAGGATATGGTTAATATGTTTGATCCGAGATCTGTGGCTGAAGCGCACCAGAAAGCGTTGGCTTGGGAGAAGCAGGGAAGACGAGGAGGTGGTGTGTTTACAAATTCCAATATTCAAAGCAGAGGTGTTAATGGGAGTTCCAGTGTTTCTAAAGCTGTCAGTAAACCAGTTGTGAAGGAGAATGAAAAGGCGAAGGTCAACAGCAGTTTCAAATGTTACAATTGCCAGGAAGTGGGCCACAAGAGCAACGAATGTCCAAAACCAAAGAAGCGAACTATGATTGCTGAGATTGAAGATGAGGATGTGGGTGAAGATGATTCTAGTCCAGTTGAGGAGAATGAACAGGATATCGCATCGGGAGACGAAGGCTGTAATCTAATGATGAGGAGGTCTTGTTTAACACCAAAGCAAGAGGATGAAGCTAGTTGGTTGAGAAGTAACATTTTTCAGTCGACATGCACTATATTGGGGAAAGTATGTAAGTTTGTGATAGATGCAGGAAGCTGTGACAATATTATTTCAACTGAAGCAGTGAGGAAACTGAAATTGAAGACGGAGAGACACCCTAATCCTTATAAATTAGCGTGGCTGAGAAAAGGAGGAGAAGTGAAGGTTGATAATCGAGTTCGAGTACCCTTTTCTATTGGGAAGAAATATAAAGACGAGATTTGGTGTGATGTAGTTGAGATGGATGTTTGTCATTTGCTTTTGGGTAGACCGTGGCAGTATGATCGAGCAGTGCAGCATGACGGTCGGACCAATAGTTACAGTTTTATGTTCGAAGGTGTTAAAATCATTTTAGTACCAAAGAAGAGACAGCACGGAGAAAACAAATCTGAGGAGATTGAGGAGTTGAAAACGTTATTGACATTGAAAGAATTCGTTGAAGAAGTAGAAGAGAGTCCTGAAGTGTTTTTGTTAATTGGACATGAAACTACTGAATCCGTGGAAATTACAGAAGAAGTGAAGCCGTTATTGGAAGAATTCAGTGATGTGTTTCCTGAAGAGCTACCGAAGGAATTGCCACCGTTGAGAGACATACAACATCAAATTGAACTAGTGCCAGGTGCTGTTTTACCGCATAGGCCACATTATCGTATGAGTCCGAAAGAACACGAGGAGTTAAGAAGGCAAGTGGAAGAGTTGTTAGAGCAAGGACGTGTACAGGAAAGTTTAAGTCCATGTGCTGTGCCAGCATTGTTAGTACCAAAGAAGGACGGGACGTGGAGGATGTGCACTGATAGTCGAGCCTTGAATAAGATTACTGTAAGATATAGATTTCCTATGCCAAGGTTTGATGATTTGATTGACCAGTTGAGCGGAGCTGTTGTGTTTTCCAAGATTGACCTGAAGAGTGGATACCATCAGATTCGTATTAGACCGGGTGATGAGTGGAAAACTGCTTTTAAAACCAGGGAAGGTTTATACGAATGGTTGGTTATGCCGTTTGGCTTGTCAAACGCTCCTAGTACGTTTATGAGAGTGATGAACCAGATTTTTAGACCATTTGTTGGGAAGTTCGTGGTTGTTTATTTTGATGATATTCTGATTTATAGTGGGAATATGGAAGAGCACATCCAGCATTTGCGAGAAGTGTTGATAATTCTACGACGAGAGCAGTTTTATGCAGCGACAAAGAAGTGTGTGTTTATGACGAGCAGTGTTTTGTTCTTGGGGTATGTTCTGTCAAAGGAAGGTATTCAAGTGGATGAGAATAAAATAGAAGCTGTCAGAAGTTGGCCACAACCGAAGACAATTACTGAAGTTCGAAGTTTTCATGGATTGGTTTCGTTTTATCGAAGATTCATTCCACATTTTAGCAGTGTTATGGCACCAGTAACCGATTGTATGAAAGGAAAGAAGTTTATATGGTCAGAGGAAGCAGGAGTTGCTTTTGAGAAGATTAAGACACTCTTGACGACAGCACCGATTCTAGTACTGCCGAATTTTCAGTTGTTATTTGAATTGCATACTGATGCTTCGAAAGTGGGAATTGGTGGAGTATTGAGCCAGAGTGGGAGACCAGTCGCTTATTTCAGTGAGAAGTTATCAGGAGCAAAGTTGAGATACAGTACATATGACGTTGAATTCTATGCTGTTGTACAAGCTGTTAAACATTGGAGACACTATCTATTTCAGAAAGAATTTGTTCTATACACTGATCATGAGGCGTTGAAGCATTTACAAGGACAAGACAAGATTTCAGCGAGACATGCATCTTGGATTGCTTATTTACAGCAGTTTACTTTTGTTGTCAAACATAAGTCAGGGGTGACGAATCGGGTAGCTGATGCTTTGAGTAGGAGGAGTCACTTATTGACGACTATGAAGGTTGAAGTGACAGGGTTTGAATTATTACCAGAACTGATTGAGGAAGATCCTTACTTTAAGAAATTTGTTGAACAAGTTAAGGAAGGGAGTGCTGATGAATTCATGTTGATAGATGGTTTTCTGTTTAAGGGAAATCGTTTATGTATTCCAGATTGTAGTCTGAGGTTGAAGATTATTAAAGAGTTGCACGAGGAAGGTCATGTGGGCCGTGATCGTACTTTGCAGTTGATTTCACATTCTTACTTTTGGCCGTCAATGAGGAAAGAGGTCGAGAGATTTGTGGAGAGATGTCATACATGCCAGGTTTCAAAGGGAACAGCGACCAATGCGGGGTTGTATATGCCATTACCTGTACCGACTAAGCCTTGGGTTGATTTGAGTATGGATTTTGTTTTGGGATTGCCTAGAACTCGAAGAGGAAACGATTCCATTTATGTGGTGGTTGATCGATTTTCAAAAATGGCACACTTTATAGCCTGTAAGAAGACAGCGGATGCAGTTCGAGTGGCTCAGTTATTTTTCAAAGAAATCTATCGACTTCATGGGTTACCAGAGTCTATTGTGTCGGATAGAGATACTCGATTTCTGAGTCACTTTTGGCTGAGTTTGTGGAAGATGGTTGGAACGAAGCTGAATTTTAGTAGCGCGTATCATCCACAGACAGATGGGCAGACAGAAGTGGTTAATAGATCGTTGGGAAATTTGTTACGATGTCTTGTGAAAGATAATTTGAAGAGTTGGGATATGAAGTTGAGCCAAGCTGAATTTGCTCACAACCATGCAAATAACCGAAGTACAGGGTTCAGTCCATTTCAGATTGTATATTCAAGCTTACCAAAGGGACCGCTGGATTTGGTAGTCATACCAGGTCAGAAAGGAGTTGTTAAACGGGCTGTTGAATTTGTCGATGGGTTGACAGAATGCCATAGAATCGTTCAAGAACGATTGGAGAAGTCAAATGAGAGGTATAAACAAATGGCGGATAAGAAACGAAGAAATATTGTTTTAAAAGAGGGTGATTTTGTTTATGCGGTATTGACGAAAGATCGTTTTCCAGTTGGAACTTACAACAAGTTGAAAGCACGAAAAATTGGTCCAGTAGAAATCTTGAAAAGGATCAATGATAATGCGTATCGATTAAGATTGCCGGAAAATATTCATACTTCTGATGTTTTCAATATCAAACACTTAATTCCGTATTATGGGGAGGAATTTGATGAAGTTGACAAGAGTGTGAATTCGAGGACGAATTCCATCCAACGAGGAGAGGATGATGGAGTACTAACCTTTGCCCGACCTACTTCCACACCTCCGGCCGACCTAACACCCCTCCCCCGACCTAAATCCTCCGATCCACAACCGTTGAATCGCAGCCGACCCAAACCCCACCGATCTAACTACCACCGATCCTTCAATCCCACCGAGATGCGAGACAAACCCATCGCCGACTCAGCCCTCGCAACTCACGATTCTCCCACCCATCACCGACCTAAATCCTCCGACCCAATTTCCTCTCAATTTCACCGAAACACGAGACAGCCTTTTCCCCTCAACCCTACAGATCGCGACCTGCAAGTCGCGCACGAAGTCTTCCTTAAGCCGCAAGAAGTCGCGCACGAAGTCTTCCTTAAGCCGCAAGAAGCATAAGTCGTTGCCGACCTAATGTTGAATCGGAGCCGAGATAGCATGAAGGCACTGCAATTTTAAGTCGCCGCGTTTTTTTTCCTTTCTCTAAGTCGTTTGAGTTGTAATTCAATTGTATTGTAATTTTTGTTGAGTCATGAATTGAGTTGTACGCCTATAAATAGACATGATGAGTCACTTGTAATGGTTGTTGATTTTGGAATAAAATTCTCTTTTGTTAGCTTTGTGCTTTCATACCAATTGGTAGTTGAGTGTGATCTCCTATCTCCACTACGTCATTCGAGTGCGCTCGAATCCACGTTTGTTGAAGCCGATTCACGGAATCTAGTGCGCTAGATCAACGTGCGAAGAATCGTAGATCTTTGAACACGGTATAGTGCGCTATCAACGTGTTTGAGATAGCTAGAGTTCGGTATCTTTGGATCAACGAACTTGGGCATTTTGGTATCTTCAACTCACCGATTGCTACATTTCATCGATTGAAGTTTGGTTTGATTAATCCGCTGCGTCAAGTAGGATGGTTTGGCAAACGATTCTAAATTGTATTTACGTAGCCCAGACTCTCATGAGTTAGCTTGATGTGGCTAAAATATGAGCCATGCCGGGCCAAATGAGGTCGCACCTCCGATCGGGCATATTCCTTCGAAACCATATCTGTTGCTTTTATGATTTGATTTTGGTGTGCACACCTTTGATTTGAAAGTGTGTCTCGAGGTGGGAGGTAGTAGCTGCTATGCGTTACCACCAGTCCGGATCTGCAAATGGTGTATCTACCGTGGCATTGCCTCGCGCGCCGTGTCACATGCCCTATCGTGCCATCTATAAGTTTGTTTGTGTCGTACCTATGGAGTGCTCATTGATAGCCCACTTACGAGTGGAGTTTACAGTATTTGTACAGACTACGACATTATATAAAATGTGTTAAGGGGGATATGAGTAACGCCTTAACGCTATTTTAATACTTTACTTTATTATAGACATTATCTATTTAGCGTATTTTACTATGTATGTAGACAGTTTACCGGATCCTTAAAGGATGGAATCCCAACATTCCTTTAAGTTATATTGCATTTACTTGACATTTCACTTGAACTTGATTTATCTGCATAAGAATGTTAATCCTGATTCGAGTGTTTTGTTTTGCTTTACGCTCGAGTTATCTTGAGTGTCACAGTTTTAGATTAATCCTTTGGAGCTGGAGTTCATTGGAAGATCTAGCTTATTTATTTCAGCTTTCAGTTTATTTCTATTATTTCCAGTTATATGTTCAGACGTGTCATTTGCTTTGTACTAGAAACTTCTATGTACTGGGATTTTTGATAATTCTGTTTTCAGACTATATTATTTCTGTAGTAGATTTATGAACTACTATTAATCTTTCCGTTGTTTGTTGCAAACTCTCTGTCTGTGATTCTGTTCCGTTGTTTGTTGCAAACTCTCTGTCTGTGATTCTGTGATTGATTTATTTACTGTATATGTAAGTTATGCTAAATAAATATTAACATTCTGTTGTTTGGAGCAATTCAAGTCCTACATATGTGGATTATTGTCGATTTGAATGGTTTGAAATAGCGGGTCGTTACATTTATTCTATTCTAAGATATTTTGTGGATTTTTTACTTAGAAATATAAATATATGTTAATATATTTAAAGAATTATTATAGTTTGTGACAAAAATTTTCACTCTGTCTTGTAAGTTTGAAATTTCAGGTTTTTCAGCTTATATCTTAAGGTCTTTCAGTTTACTTTAACTTTTCTGAATTTTTTTATCAAGCAATAAAAGTTTTCTCCCCTATTGTATTATATTGTTATGAAATTCAATTTTATTTTCAAATGATCTTGTGTTTGTTGTATGACACAACACTAGTTGATTTAGGTAAAGCTTTATAACATATGATTTCAGATAAGTTCTAGTTAATTTTCCTTAATATATTAATCGTTCTCCATGATTTAGTTTTTTATTATTGGTTTTTCGATTGTTGATAATTTTATTAGCTTGAAATTTCTAATTTTTGATGGTGTATTATTTTTACTTTTAAGAGATTTAATTTTCATCTTTTGTACTTCATGAATTTGGTAGTTTAACATTATCTTGTAATATTTTTTTAGTTTGATAATTTTACTGACTTATTTAGTTACCATACCATAAAATATAAAGAAAACAAATAGCTATATAGATGGATGTAATAAAAACTCTTCTCAATTAATTTCCGGCATTAGAATTTAATTTAATTTAAGTGTTATATACTCCTTATATCTAGTAGTCTTGTTTATTTTATTCTTAAATACGTTGTAGTTTTTTAAGCTTTGATATATAAATACATGTTATTATAGTTAAAGATCTATTATAGTCTACAACAAAATTATAACTCAGCCTTGTAAATTTGAAGATTTAAGGTTTTTCAATTTGTGGTTTTTCAAAGACTGTTTTTAATGGTTTATAATTTTTACTAGTGTGTTATTATTACACATAATAGTTTTGCTTTTCATTTATTTGTACTTCTATAGTATTATTCCATAGAATATTGGGAAAACTAATAGTTGCACAAATGGATTTAATAGCTGTTATGCTAAAAGCTGTTAGGTTTCTATAGTAAAAAGAAAACTAAAAGCTGGTATATTTTCTTAATTTTTTGAATTATATTCAGCTGTAGTTTTGGTAAAAAATCTTCATATTAAATAAATAGCATATTTTTGTTTTGGGATCGCAGTTCTTCTTTATTCTTTTGTGTATTTTCAATGTGTATATTAATTAGGATATTTGGCTTGATGGATTAGTTTCATGGTTTCTTCATATAAAGTCTAGGTTTATCTGTTAATAGTTTCATGCTTGATGGATTGGGATTCTGTTCTCCTCTATAATCTCATATTGGTAGTGTTCTTTATCTTAGCTTTCAGATTTTTTTGTTACTTCTATATTGTCTGTATATTTAATAATTTATTATGTTCTAAATATATTCTGAGTGTTTTTTGCCACAACTATACATTGAGCACATTATACGTTTTGATACTAATTGTTGTTTTATACATGCAGTTAGATAAAATGTTTGTTTTCTATTTCGGCCGTGGTTCAGGGTTATACTGTAAGTCATATTATTATTGATCAATATACTATTAGTTAATTGAATCTATTGTCGCTACTGTGTATCTGTTGTCTAGTTATTACAGTATTTGATGTTTCTATTGCCTAGTTATTACAGTAGTTATAAACTGTTTTGATATTGTGTTATTGTCACCATTGTATAGTCAGCCTATTATAAGTTTCGTTAATACATAGTGTTTTATATATGCAGTTTGATAGAATATTTGTATTCTGTTTTGGCTGTGATTCAAGGTTATAGTGTTAGTCATATTATTATTATTCAATGTTCTGTTAGTTAATTGTATCTATTGTCCCTACTGTGTATTTAGCGGCTAATATTTTGATGCTTCTTATTACCTAGGTTCTTCCAGTTTTCAATAGTTACATAACAGTTTTTATATGTGTATTAGTTAATTTTTATAAAGTTTCTATATATTTTGTTATTGGATCATTGGAATTGTATAATAGGCTGAACTTATTAGATTTCGGGTGGCAGCTATTTAGTTACATGTTATAGTGAAGTATAGGCAGTTGTTTTAGTTGATTTAAACCTGCCTTGTATTATTTCGTGTATATAAAAGATTTATCTATATATATACATATACATATTTATATATGTATATATATTTATAGTTTAGATTCACGTTTCTTGTTTAGTTTATCTTAGCAGGTACAGGTGTTGATATTTGATTTATGGGTTTTGCGGACAAGGAAGACTTGAATTTTTTTTTTTTTAGTTTTTTTTTCCTTTTTTTTGGTAGTTTAGGTTTTGGCGAGGGGGGTTTATTTTTTATTTTGTAGAGGGGGTATTGCTATCTGTTAGGCTTGTTGGCAGCATCTCAATAGTGTATAATAAAATTATACGAGTGCTTTCCTCCTTGTGAGGATCACTCATTTTTCCCAAGAATAATTCTTTATTCAAAAGTAAATTTTTATTTCACCGAAATGAGTATATTCACAAACCATTTTCTTTAAAAATATTTGAACTTTTAAGGTGAATACGAAAAAAGTACCACGCGGTATCGACCATGGATTCACAGTTCAATGGTTACGTTTCTTTTCCAGAGAAATCCAAGTCTTAACTGCATGCAATGTCTGCCTCTGATTTCGCCATGAAAACGTACCATTACTTTTCAAAAAATTTATTTAAAAACTACTAAAAGTAATGTTTATAAAGGTTCTATAATAATTCTTCCAAGTTTAACATAGGGAAAACCTTTAAATATAAGTTTATATACAAACTATCTTAATATTGAATAATTTATCTTTGAAATAATAATACTAGTTAACTCTTAAATAATAATCAACTTAATATCACTCATTATAACTAACTTAATTAATATAGTTCAAAATTTTAAACAAATTTATTAACTATTTTCTTTTCTAAAAATTTTTAAACACTTTTTATATTGCCTAGTTAATATTTAAAATCCTCCTTTTACAACAACTCAACTTCACGATGCCATATATCTTCCAACTCTAATATATTTCGTCCAATATTTATTAATTCCTTTCGACTTATCATTAATTTGACTTACGCCCTAATTTCGTAAATCCTCTCTCCCACTTTTAAAATTAAATTCTATTATTTATTTTTAAACCGATTTACCCATCTCATTTTAAATTCTCACCGTGAATTTATATTTTCCATCTCTCACCCAATAATTATATTCTTTATTTATAAACATTGTCTGTAAATCTTGCAGTCTCATTTTCCGTTTATAACGGTTTTCACATCACTTAATTCCCATTATAAATTAATTTTTAAATTAATTTATGATTTCCCTTTATAAATCAATTTTCTTAAATAACCCAACTATATTCCACACCGACTAAATTCCGATTCCACTCCGCAAATCTAGAAATCTTATCTAAGGTCCAATATAACCACTTCTTATACTTATTTCCATACTCATTCCTATTCTCACAATTTATTAAAAAACTAGATTTAAAAATTCTTTGTATTTAAAATAAATATCCATTAGGAATTTATTTTCAAAAATCCTATATATATAAACAATACTCCAAAAATCTCTATTTACAATATTACAAAATAGTTAAATATTAATTTAGAGTTAACTACTTAATTTTTCCAAATTTGTTTTTATTTGTTTATCCATAATTCTCTACAAACATTTCATTTCCAAATTTTCTTTTAGTTTTCTTTCAAAATTCAAAGTAAATCTAGGTCCAAACTACCATAACATCCAATTAGTTTCAAATCACACAATAAATCCACTATAATTTTTTTTAAACAAATCATATATCACTATATATATGTTAATACAACATAAAAATATCAATCCCGTTTTGAGGCGGGATATCGCGGTATATAGGGTCATCCGCTATTATGCGGGGCGTATAGGGTCTCATCCGCTCAACGACAGGAATATCAATTTAACTACTAATATATATACTACTATATATATAATATAATATCACAAAGCAGATAATTAATTCAACCAAACATTCAGAATTAACTTTAACTATTTAAAATTAAATTTGGCAATCCAAATGAATGAGATTGACTCATCTTTATATTTATTTTGATGAATATCTAGGTTTTAGAATTCCTAAAATCCCAGTTGCCTATGGGAAATTCCAAACCCATCTTAATTTATAAATTTTCTAGCTACGAATCAATACGACTTCTTTAATTGATTTTAGCCCTCGTATAAATAAATTATAAAATTTATTAACATTCATATTCATATAGCAAAATCGATAAATTTATAGTTATCATTTATTCTTTATTAACTTATATACATAAACTTGTTAAAAAAATATTTTTACCTATCTGATTCTCTCCACCCTCACCATGCCGGAGACCATCCTCACCTTACCAAAGCTCGCCACTCCCACTGCCGTGCCCATCAACCTCACCATTCTCGTCCAACCTCGCGACAACTTCTCATTCGCGACTCCCCCTACAGCAGCCAAAAACACTAGCATCTGCCTCCTATCGACATGACCAAATAACGTCTATACCTCCTCCCTCTAGTTAATATAAATTTGTTAAAAAATATTTTTACCAATCTGATTCTCTCCACCCTCACCGTGCCGGAGACCATCCTCACCTTACCAAATCTCGCCACTCCCACTGCCGTGCCCAATAACCTCGCCATTCTCGTCCAACCTCGTGACCACTTCTCATTCGTGACTCCCCCTACAGCAGCTAAAACCACTAGCATCTGCCTCCTATTGACATGACCAAATCACGTTTATACCTCCTCCCTCTTCCATGACTTCAGTTTTCCATCATTAGGTTGTACGAGGCAACCTCCACCAACCATCCCTAATTCGCGACCTTCTACCAAGCGACCTTCATGTGCACGCACCACCATCACCACATGCCACTAGAGCCACGCCTACGCCTTCTCCAATCGACCACGAGCAACAACCCTTACCTCGCGCGCCTTTCGATTCCTTCCCCTTCGAACTTGCGCGTGCCACTTCCTTCCACACTAGCATGACCGTGGTTCGCTAAAGTCACCTCACTCCAATTTCATTTTCGTAAGATCGTTCCCTTTTTTCATTTTGGTTTTCATTTAACTAAAAGGAAAAGGGAATGTCTCGTGCATTTAAAAAGAAAGAAAGGGGATCGCGTGACTTTGGGGGTAGCATGCTTGAATGGAAGGGAAACGTATATGTTTCAACTAAGGATAACGGCCATGATTTGATTTGAATACATATATTTTATTTTAATATTAAAAATATCTCGTTTTGAATATACCAAGCAAATTCGAACTCCTATTGAAGCCTTCTGCCTGGAATTTATAATGCTATACCCCTATTCCGAACGTAATGGAAAAGGTTTCGAGTCCCAATTCGATTGTATGTAGAAGATAACTTTTAGGACCCAATTATTATATTAAATTTCGATATGAATTTCAATGCGTTTGTATCCCGTACGACCAAACGATAACTCTAAATACTATAAAATTTGAAATCCGATAATAATACGCTACTACGGATCCAATGTAAATGATTTCGTCTAATTCTAAGACTGTGGCCCGGAAGGCTATTTTTAAATGTCAATTTGAACAAGCTATTTTTAAAATTGAACAGACCACTTTTTAATTCAATTTTACAACTTTTATCATCTTCATTATTATTAATATAAAGCTTACAAGCTTTTAAATTATTTTTATCGAGCTTAAACTCAAGATACAATAATTTAACCAATATTCAATTGTTAAATTCAATAATTAAATTTTCCAATAACTCGCTATATTTAAATTCTGTATTTTAAAAAAAGCCAAATTTTCATATTCAAAATCAATATATAATTCAAATTCAATATTTAAATATTCTAAATCAAATGTCGAAAAATCCAGATCTTTACATAAATATGAGAGACTTGGTTTACATATGCAGTCGTTTTCATTATTGTTGAATTTAACCAACTTAATTTAGGGAAAATCTTGAAAAAACGAGGATTATACGATACGATTATCCCTTGATCATACAACATACGTATAAACTCGTCTTGCTCTGGAAAATGATAAGGGAATCGGTCTGGATAGGGGATGGTCTCCACCTTTATGTATTGTCTGCTTATTTCTGAAAGAACCGGGGTTGGGTTAACAGAAAATCTATTAATTGGTTTTGAAGCGCTGGGTAAGCGGGGGAGTGTACTTCTATGAGATGACACAGAACCATAACCACTTCAGTACCATATACATGATCTATGCTTTGGAAGTGGTTTGTGATCTATTCGATATATTGGAATCTATATGGAGATTTGTGATCTATTTGAGATGATCGAATTCAAGTAGAGGTTCATGCTTTATTGAGATGTTAGAATCCATTTGGGGATTCATGCTCTATTCGAGTTGTGGCTCATAATTTGAGATGAAAGAGACTTCACCATCGGTATTTAACTAAAGATAAAGTAGGATGCACAATCTTTGGTTTAGTTAACCCATGGGGTATATCAACTCTATATATAGAGTATGCTTATCGATATGTTGAACATAGAGAGTTGTTGATGCTTGGTTCCACTTTTTTCATGTGTTTAGGCGATGAGCCGGTTGTGTTTGCCTTGTGGAAATTATATTTAGAGACATATGATGCTTGGAAGATATTTTCTAATCTTGTCATGGAGATCAGCTTCAATTTTTAAGCTAAAGGCTTCTTCGCAGATAATCCATTTGCGAACGCACCTTATCGGTTTTGATTGTACTTTAATATTGTTCTATCATGAAATGCAAGCGGCACAACTATTTTTTGATTTATAATCTTCACCCTAAACATTATCTATTATATCTCAATATATACTTATTAAATGAGTTTGGAACTTTTGAGGGGATAACCGTTAAAACAATCTTAATGGGTGATTTTATATGTTATAAATATTTCTTGAGTTTCTCACACTAGAATTTTGTCTAGCCGACGGCGTTATTTTTCCTTTATATTCATGGATGCTCTTTTGAGCAGTTTGAGAAAGAAAGGTTTTCGTTGATATTTACTGGGATCTTGGAGACGAGCTGAATATTCACATACTATAGTATTCTTAATTCAATCGCATTACTTTATGTGTGTATGCGAGTGTTTGTGTGTGTGTATTAGCAATTGTAAGGACATGCTATTATAACTATCTAGTCTGATGATTGTACTTTAGTTAGTGACTTTGAAATGCTATATATCTTAGAGTAGCTCTGTATACTATTTTTTGATATTACATGCCATAATTCCGAATGTGAGATTCTGATGTTTTTGTTCTCTTCTTTCTTATTCATTTTCTTTTATTCTTTTTCTTCACCTGATGTTCTGTCTTTCCAGCATCTGGTTATTTGACACGCGAATACCGCGGATATACTAGTATGGACATTCGAGGATCGAAAAACCAATTGTTATAGGAAGTATTGGAAGTGAAGAACTATTCAAGAGAGGATTCATCTCCTTGGTTATATAGGATTATTATAATATTACAGTCAACTAAAAGTTAAAGTCTCCAACCAGAGTAGTTGCGTTAATAATAATTGTTACAATTGAACCAAGGAAATTATGTGTTTGGACTGTAGAGTTGAATATGAATGATATTGGAATTTTGACCATTATCAAATTCCGTAAGTTTAAAGTGATACAGTTCCGATGAAGAGAATTGGTGTGAATAAAAGTCACAACCGAGTAAAGCTTAACAAGGTAACATGCGATTCTACCAAAACCAAGTAAGCAATAAATATGGCCAAAACATCACACCACTTGCTAAGTGACATGTGAACGTTCATATTCAAATACTTTGATATTAATTGCTGACTGAATTAACATTTGATGAGTCACACAAATGAAATGATGAGTTCTCCTTTTACCAAATGATCCAACTAATTTATAATTGCTATAAAATAATTAATATTTATGAAATAATAACTGTAAGATTTAATTATTATTTGATTAATAAATATTATTAGATGCATTTATAATAGTTATAAATATATCAGTCGATATACCATATCGATCAGCGATTAAATTGGATTTAATTGTAGAATATTTTATTTGGGCTTATGTAATGACCCGCAAATTTATTACTTGGATAAATTATATTTATTTTAAAAATATTTAAATATGGGTTTAAAAGTAAGGAATAATCATGTTTTAAGTGATAAATAATAATAGTTATTTCGGTTGGAAAAAATATTTGTGAACAAATTACCTAGGTAAAATATCGATAAAACAACCAAAAACCATTTTATCGATAAAACTGCTTTTAAACAATGAGAATTGTGCATGGCTCTGGATACATACATTAATATATGTTTTCCAATAATATAATGAAATAAAATAATTTATTATTTTTGAAAAATAAAATGTATTTATTATGTCAATAGTTGATATCACTGGTTTATATATTTCTTTAGAAATTAACGTTAAGTTTAAATAAATAATAAATGGGTTTTATTAACAAATAAACCTATTTTAGTTATTTAATAGTAATGATAAAAGAGTTTTTAAAATTTGTTTACCAAAATAGATAGTTCGTAGAAAAATAGAAGAACGTTTTTCGGAATTCCGACCCTTCGACACCGAAAATTTATCGGGAACGTTGTTTGTCTTTTTGCACCCTATATACACATATATAAGAGATAATTAACCATATAATAATATAATTGATTAGGTCTTATCTTAAATTAAATATGGTTAGGAATTAATAGACAAGTCATGGTTTCTCAAAAAATAACATATATATACAAATACACTTATATATATATAAAGTACTTTTTATCTCTTGACATTTCTATAGCATAATCATCATAGACTAAAGATAGAATAAGAGGGGGGATGATGGATATGACTAGAGAGGGGGGTAGGTGAGATGTGACCTTATATAATAATGACATGTTATGTTATTTTATTTAAAGGATGATTTAGTAATTTTCCCTATATGCTTTGCCTATAAATAAACACCCACACGCACACATTTTCATTTACATTCTCTTCTTCGTTTTCTAAACTTCCTCTCCAAAAAAATTCCATAGCTTCCAGAGTTTCAAAAAGTTAAAAAAAATTCACTTCCTTAGCTCGAAATCGCTTCTTTCGCTACTACAACACTTCTACAAGTTCTACAAACCTTCACTTCCCGAAAAACAAGCCCACACCCACTCTACACCACTAAGCTGAGCTCCTACACCACTAGGCTGAGCCCTTTTAAAGTCCAAAAACATGGGAAAATCTTCACTCTTCGAAGCTCTAGAGTTGTTTCCTAGGTCTGGTCGAAGTTTGCTTTGTGTTTGCGGAGTTTTGATAAGTAAACTACTTCATTTGGAAAGGTTTTTGACTTTACTATGATGTATTATTATGGTGATAATATGATGAGAAAATTGAATGGCTATTATGTTGGTCGATGCTGATTTGATGGATGTTTGCTTTTGGTGTTGAATTTGAGATTTGAATGTGATGTTGTCGAGTTAGTAATTGCATAATCTTATGTTTATATATGTGTTTCATTGTAATGTTAAAAGTATGGTAGTATGGATGTATGGCTGTGATCTAAAAACCAAAGTATGTTGAGTTGAACAAAGTTAACAACTTTGTGTGTTGCGACGGACCTGAGATCTGATTTGGAATCAAAACTTTGTTTTTTTTAAAGTTTGGAAATTTCAAAGTTTCTATCTTTGTTTCTAAGTCTCAAAGTATTTAAAAGATATGTTTCTAAACATGAAATAGGAAAGAATAAGCAAGTTTTTTGGCTTAAAGTATGTTTAAGTGAACTACGCTCATAGCAATAGTTGTTATGGACGCATTTCGACAAAATTGTCGATTTTCGTTTTAAAGCGATTTCTTTTGAAAGGATTTTGCAAACATTTCTGAACTTGATTAGTAAAATTAAAAGACATAAGTTTGGATAATTTAATAATTTATTTATTTAAAAGTAATTAGTATTTAATTACTAATTAAGTAAGTAATTAAGGGTTAAATAACACTTAAGAAAGGTTAATGACTAATTATTGATTTGTAAAGTTTTAATTAGTGATTAATGAGTTAAGAAGTAACTTAATGATTAATTACCATTTAATTAAGTTTAATTAATTATTATTTAATTAAGTGATTGTTTAATTAATTTTTAATTAATTTGGGTTTAGCTAATGATGAATTGATTTACCCTTAACTAAGATACATTGGAAGTTAATTAGGACTTGACCAAGTCCATTAAGTTAATTAAAGTTTAATTATGAATCAATCTTGATTTAGTAAAGATATAATTATGGTTTAAACTAATTACAAATATTTTAACCTTTGCAAACCTATTTTTAAACTTAATCGGTTATATTTTAAATCTATATTATTCTCAAGTTAATTGATTATAAATCAAAGGATCTCTCATCTGGACCATTAAGTAGCCAAATGAATTAAAGTAGTGATCATAAAAGGTTGACATTTTTTATGGGAAGTAAGTGACTTGTTTTTAGCACAAATGCCGAATATTGATAACGTGATAGACATAAGGAAGTTAATTTTAATAAGAAGGGCATGATAACTTAAGCATATAGATATACTTCTATATATATAAATTTTTCACCCGATTATGGATTTACCTATATTTATAACTTGGACATCTACCTATGATTGATTGTATATTATGTGTGAATCCCTTACATATCTGATGTTTTGCGTTATCTATGATATATCTTAGATAAGTCAAACCCAAATTTAATGATCCATTGTAGGCATTGAACCTCCCTTTGGTTTTGTAAAGTAAATATTTCATTTTGTTTTGAAATGTTCTTCAAAGCTATTCTATTTTGAATAAGATATTTGAAGAATGATTTGACAATTGATTTGAGAAGTTTTATAAATGATTTTTGGGTATTCATAAAAGGAGTTTTAGAAATGGTTTTGAATGTTTGTACAAAGATTTTATATATGGATTTGAATGCCTATAAAGGGAAGTTTTATACGAGGTTTGAAAGTTTATAAAGAAGTTATATAACCGGGTTTGAATAATTATAAGTGTCCATAACTGAGTATGTGATGCAGCTAAGGCCAGAGAAGAAGTTGTGCAATCTTTAATTCCTGAAAACATGAGTTTGTGGTGTAGTGTGATGAGTCGTACACGACTCAGTGAAGGCAGCATGAGTCGTAGGAGAGTAGATTTGAGTCGTCCACGACCTAAGGAGTCACGAGAAGGGACGTTGCAAGCTAATGAAGCGGCTTTGAGTCGTTTCCGACTCAACAAAGAAGGTCTAGGTCGGCAACGACCTACGAAGGAAGATGTGGACCGACCTAATGAGACACCGCTTCTGGTGATAAGTCGTACACGTCTCAACGACTCATCCATAAGTCGTGTACGAGTTAACAAGAGCAGAGAAGTGGAAGTAGATGAGTCGTTCGGAGATGACTCGCTTGAAGGGATGTGCCGCAGGGAAGCTATGAGTCGGTGAAGTCTTGAGTCGTGAGTAGTTGTAACTTGTATGGGTGTTGAGTCGGTTGAGTCGTGACATATATTGAGTCGTGTTGTACGCATATATAGTTGAGTTGTATGGCGTTTGTATCTGATGACTCGTGTTGTATATAAGTCGTCATGTTTAGGTTGTCTATTTTTGCCGCTGTTATGAGTCGTAAGTCGTTGTTTTTGAGTCGTTTGCTCTTGAGTCGTGTGATGTACTTCGGTCTGTTGTGTTGCTAAGTCGGTAACGACTTATGATGAGTCGTGAGTCATGAGTCGGCCACGACTTAAGGGTTGTGTTGTGAAAACTCTATAAATAAGGGTGTGTGTTGTACATTTAAAGTGGTTGATTTTGAAATAAAATTTCTTGTTGATTGCTTTGTGCTTTCTTCTCCAATTGGTAGTTGAGTGTAATCTCCTATCTCCACTAACGTCATTCGAGTGCGCTCGAATCCACGTTTGTTGAAGCCGATTCACGGAATCTAGTGCGCTAGATCAACGTACGAAGAATCGTAGATCTTTGAACACGGTATAGTGCGCTATCAACGTGTTTGAGATAGCTAGAATTCGGTATCTTCGGATCAACGAATTTGGGCACTTCGGTATCTTCATTCCATCGATCGCTACGTTCAACGATTGAAGTTTGTTTCGAATTATCCGCTGCGTCATTATTGGTATCAGAGCCATACTTAGCCAATCATAGCTAAGTTGATTCTTGGAGCCAAGTATTTGAAGTTGAAGTTTGAAGTTGTTCATCGCGTTCATATTGAAGTTGCAACAAGAGGAAGAACTTTCGATCCATTCCATTTTGGATCAAAGTGTTGAAAGTGTTTGAATTTGAAGTAGGCCGTGTATACTTGGGAAGTAGCCGAGCCTAGTGAAGTGTTTGAAGTATTGAGGCCGAACTAGTGCTTGGAGACCTTGAGCCGAACATAGTTGTGTTGAAGTGCGATTTGTTGAAGTGGTGGCCGAGTTAACTTGTTGCCGAGTTAGTGTTGAACCGAGCAAGTTAAGTCGTGTGGATTTGTGGTCGAGCTAAGGAGTTAAGCCGTGAGTTCACGCCGAGACAAGTATTTTGACCGAGATTTGTTGAACGTGAGTTAAAATTTGTGAAACTTGTGAAGTTTTGAAGTGTTTGAGTTTGTGAAATTTAATCATGCCACCAAGGAGAGCTAATCGTCATCAAATCGTTGAAGCTTTGTATCGAAGAGAAGAAGCCGAGCTTATGGAACAACGTATTAATGAGAAATTTGATGAAGGTATTGGGAAGTTGGAGAAATTGATGAATGATTTGAATCAAAGGAGGAGATCACCAAACTCGAACCATGGAGGAAACCGAGTTTCGCCAGCGGTTACGGAAGCGAGGAGGGTATCACCATATTCTTGTAGAGATAGAAGAGAAACATCAATTTCATCACGAAGAGAACATCATGACTATGCACATGAAGAGAGAAGAAGTCACCGTGAATTTGACAATGAAGCATATAGAGAGGAAGAGAGACATAGTCAAAGAAGCATGTATGAACGGAGAGATGATAATGGTCGAGATCGATGTAGGCATACTTTTGATTTTGTTGAAGAGGGTGATAGAGCTAGTATTCATTATCGAGATCGAGACCAAGTTCGAAATTCTTATCGGGAAGTTGAAGATGATCGACGTTGGGAATCGGGGATAAAGATGGAAATTCCAGAATTTAAAGGAGGGATGATATCTGAAGAATTTCTTGATTGGTTATCTAATGTTGAAGAGATCTTTGATTTCAAGGAGGTTCCTGAGCATAGGAGAGTGAAGTTGGTTGCTACTAGGTTGAGGGGGAGAGCTTTGGCGTGGTGGCAGCAAACTAAACTTACCAGGGAGAGAATGGGGAAGTCAAAGATAGAATCTTGGGAGAAGATGAGCAAATTGATGCGAGCTACATTCTTACCATACAACTATCAATCACTTATGTACCAGAGGTTGCAGAATCTGAGGCAAGGGACGAAGTCTGTTAGTGATTATGCTGATGAATTTTACCAACTCATTGCCAGGAATGATATTATGGAAACGGAAGAACAGCTAACTGCTAGATTCATTGGGGGGTTGAGAATGCAGATCCAGGATATGGTTAATATGTTTGATCCTAGATCAGTGGCAGAGGCACATCAGAAAGCGTTAGCTTGGGAGAAGCAAGGAAGGCGTGGAGGTGGTGTGTTTACTAATTCCAATAATCAAGCAAGGGGTGTTAGTGGAGGTTCTAATGTACCTAAACCTGTCAATAAGCCAGTGGTGAAGGAGGCTGAGAAGGCGAAGGTTAACAGTGGTTTCAAATGTTATAATTGTCAGGAGTTGGGTCACAAAAGCAATGAATGTCCGAAGCCGAAGAAGAGAGCAATGGTTGCTGAGATTGAGGATGATGGTGAGGAGGCAAAATGTTCAAATGCACCTTATGTTGAGGAGGAAGAAGAATTATCTGGGGATGAAGGTTGTAATCTTATGATGAGGAGGTCATGTCTTACACCAAAGCAAGAGGAGGATTGTAGTTGGTTGAGGAGTAACATATTTCAGTCGACATGCACTATTCTGGGAAAAGTTTGCAAGTTTGTTATTGATGCTGGAAGTTGCGATAATATTATTTCTACCGAGGCTGTGAAGAAGTTGAACTTGAAAACTGAGAAGCATCCTAAACCGTACAAGCTAGCATGGTTAAGGAAGGGTGGTGAAGTGAAGGTGTGTCAAAGGGCTTGTGTTAATTTTTCTATTGGGAAGAAGTACAAAGATGAAATTTGATGTGACGTTGTAGACATGGACGTATGTCATCTGTTGTTGGGCAGACCATGGCAGTTTGATAGATCAGTTCAACATGATGGTCGTGCCAATAGCTACAGTTTCATGTTCGAGGGTACTAAAATTACTTTGGTTCCCAAGAAGCAACAACAGAAGGAGAGCAAGCTGGAGGAGATTGAGGAATTGAAAACTTTGTTGACTTTGAAAGAGTTTGTTAAGGAGATTGAAGAGGAACCTGAAGTCTTTTTGTTGATTGGGAGAGAGAGCAGTGAAGAGGTTGAAATTCCTGAAGAAGCAAAGCCAGTTTTACAAGAGTTTGAAGATGTATTTCCAGAGGAGTTGCCTAGGGAGTTACCGCCATTGAGAGACATTCAACATCAAATTGATCTTGTTCCAGGAGCAGTGTTACCACATCGACCACATTACCGAATGAGTCCGAAGGAACATGAAGAGTTACGAAGGCAGGTGGAAGAATTACTTGAGCAGGGACGTGTTCAGGAAAGCTTGAGTCCTTGTGCAGTACCAGCTTTGTTGGTGCCGAAGAAGGATGGAACATGGAGAATGTGTACCGATAGTAGAGCTTTGAACAAGATTACTGTTCGTTACAGATTTCCTATGCCTAGGTTGGATGATTTGTTAGACCAGTTGAGTGGGGCAACTATCTTTTCGAAGATTGATTTGAAGAGTGGTTATCATCAAATTCGAATTAGACCAGGCGACGAATGGAAGACAGCTTTCAAAACAAGAGAGGGGTTATACGAATGGTTGGTTATGCATTTGGGTTATCAAATGCACCTAGTACATTCATGCGGGTGATGAATCAAATCTTTAGACCATTCATTGGGAAGTTCGTGGTGGTTTATTTTGATGATATTCTGATATACAGCAGGAGTATGGAGGAGCATGTTCTACATTTGAGGGAAGTGTTGATTATTCTTCGTGAGGAACAATTTTATGCAGCCACGAAGAAATGTGTGTTCATGACGAGAAGTGTGTTATTTTTGGGATATGTTGTATCTGAGAAGGGAATCCAAGTGGACCAGAGTAAAGTTGAAGCTATTAGAAATTGGCCACAACCGAGAACTATCACTGAAGTTAGAAGTTTTCATGGATTGGCATCATTCTACCGAAGGTTCATTCCACACTTCAGTAGCGTGATGGCACCGGTTACCGATTGCATGAAAGGAAAACAGTTTGTATGGTCAGAGGAAGCGGGAGTTGCTTTTGAACGAATTAAAGAACTGTTGACGACAGCGCCAATTCTTGTTTTACCTAATTTTCAGTTGTTGTTTGAGCTACATACTGATGCATCAAAGGTGGGGATTGGAGGAGTGTTGAGTCAGCAGGGGAGACCTATTGCATATTTCAGTGAGAAGTTGTCAGGGGCAAAGATGAGATACAGTACGTATGATGTTGAATTCTATGCTGTGGTGCAAACGATTAAACATTGGAGACATTATCTATTTCAGAAGGAATTTGTTCTGTACACTGATCATGAGGCGTTGAAGCATTTGCAGGGGCAGGACAAGATTTCAGCAAGACATGCGTCATGGATCGCGTATGTACAGCAGTTTACCTTTGTTGTTAAGCACAAATCTGGGGTGACGAATCGGGTGGCTGATGCTTTGAGTAGGAGGAATCATTTATTAACGACAATGAAGGTTGAAGTGACAGGGTTTGAAATGTTGCCAGAACTGTTTGGGGAGGATCCTTACTTTGCAAAGTTTGTTGAGAAAGTTAAGGATGGAAGTTCGGATGAATTTATAATGGTTGATGGATTCTTGTTTAAAGGAAATCGGTTATGTATTCCTGAGAGCAGTTTGAGAATGAAAATTATCAAGGAGTTGCATGAAGAAGGCCATGTGGGTAGAGATCGTACATTGCAATTGGTTTCTCAATCTTATTTTTGGCCGTCGATGAGAAAAGAAGTTGAAAGATTTGTGGAGAGATGCCATATTTGCCAGGTTTCAAAGGGAACGGCGACGAATGCAGGGTTGTATATGCCATTACCTGTACCATCTAAGCCATGGGTTGATATCAGCATGGATTTCATTTTGGGTTTGCCTAGAACTCAAAGGGGAAATGATTCGTTATTTGTTGTAGTGGACAGATTTTCGAAGATGGCACATTTTATTGCCTGCAAAAAGACAGCGGATGCAGTTCGAGTGGCGCAGTTATTTTTCAAGGAGATTTATCGACTTCATGGATTGCCAGGGTCTATTGTGTCGGATAGAGATACTCGTTTTCTGAGTCACTTTTGGTTAAGTTTGTGGAAGATGGTGGGAACGAAACTGAAATTTAGTAGTGCTTATCATCCGCAAACTGATGGACAGACAGAAGTTGTAAACAGGGCATTGGGAAATTTGTTACGATGTCTTGTACAGGATAATTTGAGAAGTTGGGACATGAAGTTATGCCAAGCAGAATTTGCTCATAATCATGCCTAGAATCGCAGTACGGGTTTCAGTCCATTCCAGATTGTATATTCAAATTTACCAAGGGGGCCATTGGATTTAGCAGTAGTACCACAACCGAAGGTGACAGTTAAACGAGCTGCTGATTTTGTTGGTGAGCTGACCGAATGTCATAAAATCGTTCAGGAACGATTGGAGAAAGCGAATGAGAAGTATAAGAAGTCTGCAGATGTAAAACGACGAAATGTTGAATTTAACAAAGGCGATTTGGTGTATGCTGTGTTGACGAAGGATCGTTTTCCAGTGGGCACTTATAATAAGCTGAAAGCCAGGAAAATTGGTCCAATTGAAATTGAGAAGAAAATCAATGAAAATGCTTATAAGTTGAAACTGCCGGAAGATGTTTACACGTCTGACGTGTTCAATGTTAAACATCTTGTTCCATATTACGGAGGTAAACAATCAGATGAAGAAGAATGTACAAATTCGAGGACGAATTTTTCTCAACCAGGGGAGGATGATGCAGCTAAGGCCAGAGAAGAAGTTGTGCAATCTTTAATTCCTGAAAACATGAGTTTGTGGTGTAGTGTGATGAGTCGTATACGACTCAGTGAAGGCAGCATGAGTCGTAGGAGAGTAGATTTGAGTCGTCCACGACCTAAGGAGTCACGAGAAGGGACGTTGCAAGCTAATGAAGCGGCTTTGAGTCGTTTCCGACTCAACAAAGAAGGTCTAGGTCGGCAACGACCTACGAAGGAAGATGTGGACCGACCTAATGAGACACCGCTTCTGGTGATAAGTCGTACACGTCTCAACGACTCATCCATAAGTCGTGTACGAGTTAACAAGAGCAGAGAAGTGGAAGTAGATGAGTCGTTCGGAGATGACTCGCTTGAAGGGATGTGCCGCAGGGAAGCTATGAGTCGGTGAAGTCTTGAGTCGTGAGTAGTTGTAACTTGTATGGGTGTTGAGTCGGTTGAGTCGTGACATATATTGAGTCGTGTTGTACGCATATATAGTTGAGTCGTATGGCGTTTGTATCTGATGACTCGTGTTGTACATAAGTCGTCATGTTTAGGTTGTCTATTTTTGCCGCTGTTATGAGTCGTAAGTCGTTGTTTTTAAGTCGTTTGCTCTTGAGTCGTGTGATGTACTTCGGTCTGTTGTGTTGCTAAGTCGGTAACGACTTATGATGAGTCGTGAGTCATGAGTCGGCCACGACTTAAGGGTTGTGTTGTGAAAACTCTATAAATAGGGGTGTGTGTTGTACATTTAAAGTGGTTGATTTTGAAATAAAATTTCTTGTTGATTGCTTTGTGCTTTCTTCTCCAATTGGTAGTTGAGTGTAATCTCCTATCTCCACTAACGTCATTCGAGTGCGCTCGAATCCACGTTTGTTGAAGCCGATTCACGGAATCTAGTGCGCTAGATCAACGTACGAAGAATCATAGATCTTTGAACACGGTATAGTGCGCTATCAACGTGTTTGAGATAGCTAGAATTCGGTATCTTCGGATCAACGAATTTGGGCACTTCGATATCTTCATTCCATCGATCGCTACGTTCAACGATTGAAGTTTGTTTCGAATTATCCGCTGCGTCAGTATGGAAGTTGATAAATGTTTGTAAACGGGTTTAGGGAAAGAAAAGAGGATTTCATGAATAAAGAAAATATATAAAAGGATTTATTTAAGATAAATAAAACGAGAATTTGAGGTTTGGGTTTCTCGAGCTTGACCTTCTAAAAATGGTGGTATGGGATATCTATTCCATACTTAACACCAAAGGAAGAGTGCTTGGAGTTATCCTTTTCTCTAATTTAAATAATGTAGTTCAATCCCTTTTAAGAAATTTAGCAATGGGAAATGTTACAAATGTTTTGTGAATACACTTATGCAAAGATGGTATGTATATGAATGTTGATAATTGTTTAGGAAAAGAGATTTAATAAATGAAAATGGTTTTGAGGCTTAGTGATTGCATTGGATAATTAAATCTCTAGATTTTGTTCTTGTTATTTGAAAGTTAAATAACTGACTATCAAATTTTACCTAATTTTATTTAGGCAGTATGAATGTAAATTTGAGTTCTACGGTGAGGACTTGAACACTTAATTCCAAAAGAACCAGGAATGAGTCAACCGGAAATTATCCGTTGTTGGTACAGAGAAACCGGGTTTGGATCTATATCCGAAAATCACTCCAAACCAACACGTACGTTCGAGTGGAAGACAACTTGATGATGATTGAAGTCTCTTTGAAGTGCAAGGGCTACTGCTACTAATCCTGAGGGTGATTCCAAAATGTATGTAATAGAGTAAGTGCCTTCCATTTCATTCAGACACAGAACGACTTGTATAGATGAATGTTGGCATTGCATTGACGACTAGAGGGTAGTGTTAGCATTCTAAGATGGTCTACTAAGTGAAAGGAGGTCAAGCGTAGCCTCAAGCCTTACAACTAGGAGGAATGGCAAAAACTAGGCTTGCAGCAAAGCTGTTTGGTTAGCTACCATTAGGAGCGGTCACCCCATTCTAGATGTCCCTTTCAAAGTTAGTTTACGCTCAAACACCGTAATAGTATAAGCCTCGGTGTCAAGGGGGTGAGGTAATCCAGCCTGCCATGTTAAAGGAGCAGCTGGCTCTGTGTTAGCATTGGGGCGTTTTCTTGAGATGTATCATCGGAAGGTATTGTAGGGATTAAATCTCCAATGCATGCCTTACAGTTTTGATTGTAGAGCATAGTGTTGAAATGCGAGATGCAAGCATTTTAGCTATTTCCTTTATTTGCTTGAAACCTTGACACCATGATAATATCACTGGATCTTTATATAAAACGTTTCGGTTATTGTAAGGTAAAAACCTATCAGTGTTATATGCGGTGTGCTCCTACAAGATTTCCTATGCTTTGAAGATTCACTAGGCCATAAATGGCCTTCTGCATCATTTTTGCATGGTGTTGCTAGTAAAATGTTGCGATAGCTATACAATTTTGGTCCTACTGCAATGTAGAATTTTTGGTGTTGCCTTAGCCATAAAAATGTGTTGCTCTAGCTAAACAAGTGTAATTGATGCAACATTTTTTATAGTGTTGTTATAGCAGACCTTTGCATATCTTTCGCGCCGATCCGCGCCAATCTACCAAGGCAAATCCTACGTTGGAGAACATGACACCTCATCAATCCGAACACCACTCCTTGATCTTTTAGAGTCGCGAAGAAAAATAGTCCCCACAAATAACTTTTTATTTTCATTCTTCTCTGTCTTCTTACAAAGGTTCAAGCGAACATTCTTAATTTGGGGTTCAGCGATTTTGGTTCGATTAGGGCTTCGATTTGGGGGTTCAAGCTTTGTTCAGCGATTTCGCTTCGATTTGGGGGTTCAAGCTTTGTTCAGCGATTTCGCTTCGATTTGGGGGTTTAAGCATTGTTCACATCACTTTAGGGCTTCAATTTCGATTTTGAGGTATAACACTCTCTCCCATCACTTTAGCGTTTCGATTTAAACTACTTTAAATTCTTAATTCAGCCTGAATTAACGTCTTGTATAGGTTTCCTCTTGTTGGACACACACACAAATTTTATATTTTTATGTTAAAATACTCATATTCATAATTGTAGTGATGGATAACAAAAACATTTGGATAGAACTTCCAAAGTTTAGTGAAGGATATATTAGCGGGATAAGAGCCTTTATACAAAACGGTTTTTCTAAATTGGCCGTAGGCGATGAAATGACGTGCCCATGCAAGAATTGTAAAAATAGCAAGTGGCGTCGTCCAGATACAATTTATGATCATCTCATCTGCAATGGTCCATCTCCATTGTATGTGAAATGAATTTGTGAGGTTTCTCACCCAAATTTTGGAAGGAGTGATGAAGATATAGACTGTGATGCTGGTGATTTTGGAGATAATCTAGGTGAAATGTTGCACCGTACTCGTGGAAATATGCAGAACTGTGAAGATGAGAATTCTGATGCGCCAAATGCCGATGCTAAAAGATTTTATTGCCTTGTCGAAGATGGAAAGCAGCCATTATATCCTAGCTGTTCAAAATTTTCGAGATTAAGTTTTATCATCAGGCTTTATTCTTTAAAATGTGTACATGGAATTTCTGCAGTTGGGGATATACTAGAGTTGATGAGAGAGGCTTTTCCACAGGCCCACATACCTTTATCTTTTAGAGCCACGAAGAAAATCATTAAAGATTTAGGTCTTGATTACAAAAAAATACACGCATGTCCAAACGATTGCATGCTTTATTGGGCAGAAAATGAAGATAAAGATGTCTGTAACTCTTGTGGTATTTCGAGGTGGGAAGTGGAAAAGAAAGGCACCCGTAACAATGATCCAGAGAAGTTGATTCACAAAGTCCCGGCAAAAGTAATGCATTACTTTCCTCTAAAACTAAGGCTGCAAAGGCTGTTTATATGCAAGGAGTATTCACAACTTATGAGATGGCATTCTATGGGCCGAAAAAAAGACGGAAAACTTAGACATCCAGCTGATAGCGAGACTTGGAAGGCGATGGATGCTATGTATCCTGATTTTTCATCAGAAAATTGAAATATCATATTGGGTGTAGCCTCTGATGGATTCAATCCTTTTCGTACAATGAGTACAACTTACAGTACATGGCCAATTATATTAGTTAACTACAACCTTCCACCTTGGTTGTGCATGAAGCCCGAAAATCTAATTCTTTCAACACTCATCTCCGGTCCAGAGTCTCCGAAGAATAAAATTGATGTATATATGCAGCCTCTAATTGAAGAGTTGAAAGAATCATGGGATCTCGGCATAGAAACTTATGATGCCTTTACTGATCAAAAATTCATGTTACGTGCAAGTGTGTTGTGGACCATTAGCGATTTGCGGGGTATGCAATGTTATCCGGTTGGAGCACAAAGGGTAAATTGGGTTGTCCTGTATGATATTATGAGACTTCTTCAATGTACTTGAAACATAGTAAAAAATGTGATACATGAATCATAGAAAATTTCTGGATCCGAAACACAAGTGGAGGTTTGATAAGAGGAGGTTCAATGGTGAAGTTGAAATAGGACAGATTCCGGGAAATTTATCAGGAACAGACATTGAAGAACTGTTGCGTGACTTTGAAAATAATTTTGGGAAGAAAAAGGATTCCCCTTTCAAAAAGAAGTCAATATTTTTCAATTTACCGTATTGGAGCCACAATTTATTGCGACATAACCTTGATGTTATGCATATAGAGAAAAACATATGCAACAACATACTCGGTACTTTGCTAAATATTAGTGGCAAGTCAAAAGACCATTTGAATGCTCGTTTTGATTTATAGGAAATGGGCATCAGGAAGGTCCTGCATCCCGTTTTATCAAATGCGGCGAACACTTTGAGATTAGGGCTGCCATATTTGACATGACGTATAAAGAAAAAGAAATATTTTGCTCAGTATTGGAGAATGTTAAATTGCCATACGGTTGTGCAGCCAATATCAGTCGGTATGTTCACACAAAGGAAAGGAAAATCTCAGGGTACAAGACCCATGATGCTCATTTTCTGCTTCACTACTTGTTGCAATTTGCTGTGAAAAAAACACTGAAGCCTGAGGTTGCATTGCCTCTGATAAGATTTGGTGCATTCTTAAGAGGTCTTTGGGGCAAAGTAATTGATTTGGAAGATGTGAAGAGGAAACAACAAGAAATTGTCGAAATTGTTTGCCAATTTGAGATGATATTTCCACCGGCTTTCTTTGGCATAATGGTTCACTTGACGGTTCACTTGTGCAAGGAAGTTGAATACGGTGGACCTGTGCACGTTCGATGTATGTTTCCGATTGAACGTTATCTAGCTAAACTCAAATCTTATGTGCGCAACAGATCTAAACCGGAGGGTTCCATAGCCGAAGGTTACTTGGCAGAAGAATGCTTGACATTCTGCTCAAGAATCTTAAGTGGTGGTGATGCAGTACCTAAATTTGAAAGTTGTCCACAAAATATGGAATATGCTATTGGTACAAGAAGAAATAAAGACGGAAATGCTATTCATCTAAAAGAATCTGAGTGGATGGCATGTCATCGGTACATTCTATTCAATTGTGTTAACGAGGAAATAGATAATTTAAAAGAGTAAGTTTTTATGTTCTAATTTTATTCTAGCAAGTACTAAAGAATTAGAATATTTCTTTATTGATATTAATACCATCATAATTATTATAGGGAACATCGAGCTTTAATTGATGGTCATGCAATATCGAGAAGATATAAAAGAGAGAGAGCACATACTGAAGAATTCTGGAAATGGCTGAAGGATGAGGTTGGGAAAAAAGAGGACATTTCGAAAGAGCTAGAAGTGCTTGCAATAGGCCCTAATTGGACAACTAGGAAATTTAGTGGATATGTTATTAATGGATACAGATTCCATACAAAATATAGAGATGCTAAGTGTAAAACACAGAATAGTGGTGTATTCTTGACTGCCTTGACCACTAGCTTTGCAAGTTCAAAAGATCAAAATCCATTAGTTGGTAATGTTAGTTACTACGGAGCAATTGAAGAAATACTAGAAATTGATTATTGGGGAGAAATTTCAGTGGTTTTATTTAAGTGTTACTGGTACCAAGAAGAGAAAGATTTGTATGGGATGACTCGAGTTAATTTTAATAGATTGTGCCAGAAATCTGATCTGTATGTTATGGCTTCACAAGTACAACATGTATTTTATGTACAAGATCCAACTGATACGGCACTTTATAATGTTGTGAAGAAATTGTCGAGGGACTGGTGTGAAGTCGAAAATGAAAATGGAAATGAAGATGATCCAGTTTTACATGATATTAAATATGGTAATGGAATAGGAAATCAAGTTAGTGATGTTAGGTGGTATAGAGATGACGTCTCGGCAACACAAATCCTCATTCCGCCTAGCATAGAGGAAACTTCCTCTTGATTTCTATGTATCAATATCAAGTGACTTCTATTTATGTATTGGTTCTTAATTAAGGGAAGACTTCTGTATTTGTTGATTTTCATAATTAATTTACTACTTTTTAATTACTTGACTGCTTGTAACTTATTCTGATTTTATGTGTTCCCTTGTTGTTTCTATTGCTTTATATACCTGCATACACATATGTACTTAATATACCTGCCCATTTTATTATTTCATATCTTACTTCCAATGTAAAATCACCATTCTGTATCCATTTTTTATAGGATGGGGGAACTCATGCAGCTCACATTTCATCACAAGGGTGCATTTCAGAAGGCACAATATGTTGGTGGAACCAATACTGTGGTAAAGAGGGTTGATCGTGACTACTTCTCGTACACAGTGCTCATGGAGTTTGTGAAGGATGACCCTCAATACACCGAAATAGGAGGAATTTATATGAGAAATGGTGAGAAGGGTGGGTGGAAGTTAGTGACGAATGATGCGGACCTCTCCGAATTAGTCAAAGGAGTTAACAATGGTGGCAACTTGGATTTTTATATCGACAACGTTGTCGATACTGCAATTGAGCCACTGAAGCAAATGCAGCCGCATGTAATCATGCAGCCAAGGCAGAATCTGGTTACAGGTATATATAAATGGATAGTTAATATCATTTACAGATTGTGATATTTTGATATAGCAAAAAAAATTATTGTGATATTTTGATTATAACATTTAAAGATTATGATTATAATATCATTGTATTGTTGCAACTACAAAACCAGTGAAACGACAGTACGTGATGGCTCATCAACTACAACAGAACCAAAAAAACAAGAAATTAGGTGAAGTCAACAGTACTCGGAAGTCAGCATGGCTGAATAGCAATGCAACTGTGAATCTAAAGTCAGGTGAGGTGAACAGTCCTCGGCAGTCGACACGGCTGAATAATCCAGAACCCAACGATGCAACCGTGAATCTAAAGTTAACTGAGGTGAAAAGTACTCGAAAGTCGACACGGCTGAATATTTCAGAACCCAGCAATGCAACCGAGAATCTAAAGTTAGCTGAGGTGAGGAGTCCTCGAAAGTCGACACGGCTGAATAATCCAAAACCCAACAATGCAACCGTGAATCTAAAATTAGGTGATCAGGTAAATCCTCAGAAGATGGCACAGGAAAAAAAACCAAAAATCAGCGATTCAACAGTGAATCTGAACTCATCTAGTGTTAAGAGGAAGTTGGAATCACGTTTACCAACATCGGAAGAAGAAGATATGGATGAAAATGGCATGCAGGTTTGAAGAATTCTTATTATGATGATCTTATTGTAATTTGAATATTTTGTACCACTCTTGCAGCATACTTACTATGATGTTCCTGTTTATTATATACTTGCAGGATGTTCATCTACCACCTCCACCACCTCCAAATGAGTATTCTACACCTCCACTATCTCTAAAAGATTATGAAGTACAGAGAGCTTCTAAGATGATGATGAACCTAAAAGATTATGAAGTACATAGAGCTGTTAATGTGATGAGGAACAACGAAGTTCTTACTTCTCTAGGTGTGCCTGCAATTTTAGCTGAACTGAGAAATGCAAACAAAAAAAAAGATAAAGGAAAAGAAAAGATGCAAGAGGATGTGGATAGTGATCAGGAATATAATCCGGACCATGAGGAGCATAGTGAAGATGATACTTCACAAAGTCCAAGAAAGGTGTGTGATTGCTACATATCTTATTTTTTCTGCTTATGAAGATAATAACTATAAAATCCAATCTTATTTCCTACTTATATATACAATTTAGAGAACTAAAAAAGTTGAGAACCCAAGCCTGTTAGTGGACCACAAACTCGTTCAGCTAGTGGTATCACAAAGGAAAAGGAAATGTTGAGAAGCACAAGCCCAAGCCCAAGCCCAAGGCTGGTAGTAAGTTCAACTGAGAAGGATGTTGAAGGAAAAGGAACAATGGCTGATTATTTGGCTCTGCGGGAACGACAAAAGAAAAATGCTGCAAAAGCTAGTGCAAGTGGTATGGCAAATAAGTATGTTGCGGAGAATGTCTTGCCAGACATTGAAAATGCAGGTACTGAATTGATGTGATAATAATATTTAACATTACAGTAGGATTAATATTTAAGTACCGAATTTACATTATGATTTATGTTATTATTTGACGGGACTTTTCATTTTTAATTAAAGGTGAAGTTCCTAAAAGACTCAGAGGTCACACAAAGATGTTTAATGTTCATACAAGGGCGAATGACAAAAGAGTTGTAATTATGATGAACCAGTGGTTCCAACCTATTTCTGATGATGACAAAGTAATATCTGAACTTAACAACTTTTTAAGAACATTGAAAAGGTCTGTGCCACTTACGTATAAATCTTGGTTGGATGTTCCTGAAAAGTTGAAGAAATCTTTATGGGATTATGTTAAGGTAATTTATTATTAACTATAATGTTGCTGAATTTTACTTTAATAAGTAATGTTGATATATTAACTATAATGTAGCTGAATTTTGATTTATTTATTCTTTTTTATCTTTGATTTATATTTAAGCAACGGTATATTATTCCGTATGAATGTGAAAACTGGGTGTTGAAGTCTATTCGTGACTGTTGGAGGGGGTACAAGAGTCGCATAAAAACAGCTCATTATAAAGCATATAAGACTGATGAGGAGAGGCTAGATAACAAGCCGGACAACATCCCAGTGGAGGATTTTAAAGTGCTCTTGAGGTATTGGGCAGATGATGAGATTCAGGTATACGTACGTATTATTTATTTCGCAAGATAAACGAGTACTATTTTTTGTGAGATAAACGAGTACTTTGTTTTTTGTGTGTTTTTTAGCAAAAAGCCCTGAAAAATTCTGATAGTCGTAAGTCGTATCAAGACACATACACCGCTGGTCCAAAGTTGTTCGCCCAACTTCGTCATAAGATGGTATGTGATACTTTACATTTTTGACTGAAGAGAGTGTATGCTAAACTATCTATTGAACTTGTATCAGGAGACACCATCCGATGCAGCACTTTTTCTTAAAAGTCGTAAGAGAACAGATGGACGTGAGTATATGTCTAATCCTCAAGTAATGAATTACAAACTTGTAAGTAATTAATTCTGTTTTGTAATAATTTTGTTCTGTTTTGCACATGCTGCACATTGTTCATGTCTTGCTCATGTGCATGTATGCTCATGTCCTTGAAACTGTCCTTGAAACACTTGTTGAACCTGTGTTTCGCAAACGTACTAATGGCATAGATGTTTGCTTTGGAAATTGTAATTGAGTATATTGTGAGATTAAGAATTTTGATCCCTCAGCCATTTTTTTCCTTTTCTAGTCGAATGAAAAGGACTTGCTTTTGCGTTTGGCTAGAAATGACATAAAAACTGGAAACGAAGAAATGAATTTGGTTAAAGGGATTACTGACTTGGTTTATATAAAAATATATGTCTATAGTAATACACATATGTGCATAAATAAAATGAATGGCCGTTTGAAGCCTCAGAATCCAGATGACGAAGCCGTAGCTGGTTGTCGACGGAATTTTTTTTCCAGTTTTTACTAGTATATATGTTACAAATTGTTTTCTAATTACATGCACATAAACAAATTGTTTTCCAAAATGGGCTTTCTCTGCATTTGTTGTACACAATCCATATGTAAGCATTTGCTTCATTCTCTGCATTTACCGAAGGGTAATTTTGATGTGGCTTTATTTTGTAGGACTTAGTTCAAAAGGCAATGGCCGGTGGAGAAGGAGGAAATACTGTTGAAACAGTAATTTCGAATGGAAAATCACAGGGTCGTCCTTTTCTTATAGGGAGGCGTGCAAAGTGTGCAAAACAATCAACCGAGGCTCTAACAAATGCTTACGTACATGACTTAAGGCAAAGGCTTGTCGAAGAAATGTAAGCACAGCTAGAATCCAAGGAAAATCAGAAGGTACAAGAGAATTTGGCTAGGGTGCTTAAGAAATTAGGTGATGCCAACCCGGAGATGAACATCAATGTAGAGGATCTAACTTCCACAATCATGTCCAGTGAGACTGATAATCTGACTGGAGGCACCAGCTCTTAAGTCTCATTTATGAATTGTTATGTGTACCGGATATTTTGGGGTAGCTTTGTAGTATTTTGGGGTAACTGGATATTTTGGGGTAACTGACATGAATTGTGATGTGTACCGCTGTATGAATTGTTATCTGTACTGTGTATTATGCTGTGTATTATGCAAGTGTTTTATGTGATATTGTACTGTGTATTATGCAAGTGTTTTATGTGATATTGTACTGTTCTATGTGCTCTTAGTGTCTGTTCAGTATAGTGATGCAGTAGCTTCAGAATAGTGTTGTAGTAGCTTCAGAATAGTGTTGAAGTAGCTTCATAATAGTGTTGCCACCGGGTTATAAATGTTGCTTAAAATAATGTTGCAATAGTCATTCAAGGTGTAGCCATAGGGATGGACCCAGTTGGGTCGTGTGCCCCACATTGTGGCCCCCACAACTTCAGAAAGTTATTATCTATAGCAACATTTTTGGAATGTTGCTACAGATACCTATGGGTGTTGCCATAGACCCAAATAGGGTTCTATTGCAACAATATTACTTATGTTGCCTTAGATAGTCAAAATGTTGCCTTTGAGGTCTAAGGCAACGACAAAAATTGCATCACCCTAAAAGTGTTGCCATAGACCTATGGCAACATTTTTTAGGCATGGGCCAACATTTTTTTTGTGTTGCAGAAGGCCATTTATGGCGTAGTGATTTCAAATGTAGAAATTAGTTGTTTGTTAATTATTATCGATTTTTACTCATGTTGGTTTACCAGACTGACCCGGGCATTATTCCATATAATGCTTGGTTCAGACCTAGCATGTTTTACAAAGTTTAGCAGGGTACTTCGGAGCTGGAGAAGAGCTGAATGGCCAAAACGTATTCACATATTTTACTTTTGTACTATAGAGTTTGTATGATTGGTCAATGTATGGACTTGTTTCTATAACTATCCAAAGTTTAATTGTATATATAATAAAGAAATTTCCTCTTTGCAAAGATCATTTTTTTAATATATATTATTCGCTGCGTTGTGAGATTTTATGCTGTTTAGTTTTCTTTTATCTTATACCTTCTTCTTTCACCCTAACAGATCAGTATTTTCGGCACTTGAATGTTCATCGTGAATACAGTGGACGTATTAGTGTCGATTTTTGAGGCTCAAAAATCCAGTTCGTTACATTTGATATCAGAGCCTAGTTGAGTGAACAACTAAGCCTTGATGGGGTAAGCTCATCAGGGATAGAATTAGTAATGTCTTGGATTGAGTAGAGTGTATTATATATAAGAACACGTGTTTGTTAGTGTATAAAAATGTTTTGCATTATGTTGGTATATCGGTTAAGTGGCTTAAGAACTCTGGTCACGATGTCGGATGCCACGATATCGTTAGGGGATTCCTAAGCGCTCGAACAAGGCAAACCTACACAATATTGTTTAAAAATGGTAAATGAAATAATTTTACCTAGGGTTACATTTTATATAAAGACAAGTTTTAAAAATTAATAGACTATTGGTTGTAATTAATGTTAGGGAGTAATAATGGAAGTGAATTCTAAGGATATTTTACCATGATTAGGTAATAAGAAATAGGTATGCAAGAAAGATATAGACGGAGAAAGAGATCAAAGAAGTCAACCACAAATTATGCAAAGGCTGATGGACATACCAGGAAAGTAATAATAGTTCCAAGTAAAGAGGTATTGGGAGTTCAGAAGAAGCCGACAACCTCACCCAAGAATAATAGTGTCAATAATTGCAAAAAGAGGAAATTCGTACTGTGTTGGAAAAGACCTTGGAAAGACAAATCAGAAGAGGGTAGTCAACAAAGGAAATTTTTAAAAAGGGAAAAGAAATTAGTTGCTACCGCTATCATAAGACGAGACATGCCATGGACTATTGTACCGAAGGAAAGGAAGGACCAGTAGTTCCTAAAGTTTGGGAAAAACGTTGCTTCTTTTGCCAACAACTTGGACACATCAAGAAAGATTGCCCCATGATTCAAAGAGCACTGCAAGTCGGAGGAATTATTAAGAAGAAGTCAGACACCTAAGGGAGATAATTAAGGGAATATATTCATGGAAATTAGAGGATAATAGCAGACAGGGATAAGTTTCTTTAGTATGAACTCTTAATATGTAGGTATTTGGGAAGTTATGTTTAATATGTATACTCTTGGAACTGTTTTGAATGATATGCAGTTATCTTTAGTTGCTTTTAAAACCCTTCTTTAAACTTATTAAATGGTTTGTAAGAGTTTGAAATCATATTTTTGATATGAATTCAGGTAATCCAGGAATAATGAATACTATAGTTATCAAAACTATGGGATATATGGTTGAGGAAAATCAGAAGATCAAACCCCAATGGACTTTGCATTATTATCCCGTGATTTTGATATTTTAAGTCAAAGGAAGTTTTTGGGTTCAGAATTGATCATGGAGGTTAAGAATTGGTTGGGATGGTTTGACAAGCTAGGTAATGACATGATGAATTATATCCATTGATCATTCGAAAAGATGATAAGTAATGCTCTACGATTTGAAGATTTTGCTCCACAGCCACCTACTACCGCACCAACTAAAGATAAGAAGCACAAGTTCAAAGAAAAGGCTCCCAAATATGGTTGTTTTTGATATGGGAAAAAGGATCACTTTGTCAAAGACGTAAGGTTGGTAAGAAAAATAAATGGAAAAAGATGAAGGCTTTTAAGAAGCCAAAGCTTGGAAAACAGATCGCACAAAGGAAACATTTTGCTGTGACTTAAAGGGTCTCATCGTCAAGGATTGTCCAATGCTAAAGATAAGGGAGCGGCCTAGACCATTTTTTATCCTAACAGAACCATCTGCTTCAGCAGCAGCAAAAGGAAAGGGAGTTATGAAAGGATCAGTTTAGCAACAAGAAGATAAGGACTAGTATTAGGAATAGTATCCTATGTTGTTCCATGTTTATTATCTTCTGCTGTATATTATCTTCTGAAGTGCACTTCCCATCTATAATGGAGTCACATGGCATGTATCTAGGATTTTGTGTTGTTTGAATGATATTCGATCTATGCATTGTTTCTTCTGATGTTCTTAGTTGATATTAATTTTCATCCCAGATTTACTTCTCTTGACCTTGTAGATAAACAAAGACTAAGATTAATAGGGTTCATTGCTTTAGGTTATGTTAAACTCAGTAGGTTAAGGGTTGACTCATCATAGAGCATTTTGACCAGAAGGTATATTAATAAATGAAAATTGAATTCAAATTAATTTAATAAAAGGATTTAATTAACTTGATTTTATTAAAAAATATTTCGAATTTTAACATCTAAATAATTAGATGTAACAACTCGCATATTTTACGATTATATATTTAAATATTTTATTTAAATATAGCATCATTAGTCGGATTAAAGTTCGAAATGCTACTTTCCATAAACTGTCGAATTATGACTCGAGACCACTTCCATTGAGTCCAAAATGGCATTTTCGACCTTTTTGAGTATAAACATCGATATGTTTGGAGTTGACTAGAATTTTGCTATTTTTTTATTGGTCTTTGGGTTTGGGTTCACCACTCACCCGTCTAATAACCTAACTTCCTTACTCTTTATTCATTTAATCTATTTTCCTAATACTCTCAAGCTAAAGGAAAGAATGGGGGTAAGAAGAGGAAACTAAAATTCCTAAACCCTAGCTTACTAGGAAATTCTAGATTCAAGCTCCAAAATCAAAGAGAAGCTTAGTTTCTAAAGTTGAAGTTGAAGAGTGGATTGATCTTTCCTTTGTTTGTATGCTTCTTCTTCATTGTTTTTGGATTTAAAGGTGAGTTCTTGAACTTACATCTATGTCTATACCTTTGATAGTTGTTAGGTATGAATTCCTAACACCTATTTCATGTTTATTTGCTTTGAATTGAATTGGATTGGTGAATTTTCCAATTTTTGGTATTTTGAAGTCAAAATTTATGAAAAAAAATCCTACATTGGATGTTTTGACATGTTGTTTGGAGTGTATTGAAGAGCCTATAGGGTTGGGTTGTCACTTGGCATAAATCCCTAACCATCGCTGCTCGCTCGATAGCCTCCGAGACAAATTGGCCATCAATGGCCAAGGTAGATTCTTGCCCTGAGCTTCGGCTCAGACGTTTAGTATTAAGGTTGGACGTCTGGAGCAACGGGAATAAAATTCCAGACCATCAGCTCCGACGTCTGAGCTTACTTCCCAGACGTCTGGGCGATCTAGAATAAAATTTCCAGTCTTTCAGCTCAAATGTCTAGGAGAACCACCAGACGTCTAATGCTTCTAATTTCAGCCATCTTGCTTGTTTTTGATGGGTTTCCATTTATATCGATTTTTGGTTGATCCGATTGATCGTCATCATTTATTATCGACTTTGATGATCTCTTTCTAAATTTTTGAAAATATCCATTTGATGGATTTGATATCGATTTTTATGGATTTGATTCATGTCATCGAATGTGAACTTTAGGTGATCGATTTTTTTTACAATCATTTTTTACGATTTGTCACTTTAAAATACAAAGGTTTCTATACTAGTAGTAAATATTCAAACCCTTTCACAAAGCGATTTTAACGTTACTTTCAATATAAAGCTCGTTTTCAAAACTGTCGTCCAATCTATTAGTATATACAAACCTTTACCTCATTCATATGAGAAATCTAATTAAACGACTTAGCAAAACAAGTGATATGAAACGCTAGCCTTTTCTTTGTCGGTTAATTCTTAAACTTGCTCGATTGAAATCTTGTGACAATTTTTGAGTGAAAATCTACAATTTATTCGTAAATATTTAAGTTAAGCTAGCGGTTATGGCACATGAAGCTAAACTCATTTATTCACTAGCTTAGCCTAATTCACACTTCTTATTGATCAATAGTGATCATTTTATGGTTTAGACTGGCGATGTACGATGTCTCTTTGTCCGTGTAGGGGACAATACCCCATTATGTTGAGGTTCGCCTCTCTTTTTCCACGTGGGAAACTATACCTTGATTTTATGGAGCCTCGTCTCATTTTTATGGGATAACGACCCATGGTCTTTTGACCGTTCTTTGGAGTTTCGACTCATTCTTATGGGCTAGCGACCCATGTTCTTTTATGGAATTGGTACATCAGGGCGTACCGTTATTGTACTACATCGTTGTTCCGGCTTATCAGGTTCATCGGGCATACCATTACTGTACTACGTCATTGTTTCGAATTATTTGAGTTTCATGTTTCTCGGATGTACGGATATTGTACTACGTCGTTGCACCATCTCTATGGTTAGCGACCATGGGATAGCGACCCGTTTATGATACATGTGTTGGAGAGTTTTCATGCTCTCATTTTTGATAGGCCTTTCCCCTTTATGTTTTCTGGATTTCTAATTATTGATTTCTGGAATTTGTGTTTCTCTAATTTTTGCGATAAGCAATGATGTGTTTGTCAATATTTGGGGTTGGTGAATAAAATAAAGAATGATATTCTCTTAGGTACTTTGAGATTCTTGAGATATTGTATGATTTTTGTTGTTATCTAATGTATACTTGTCATAGTATGGCATTATTGTTATCATACTTTTTGTCATATCTCTTATCCTATCTCATTTTATACGATATTTATAGCTAGACTGGTCCGTTTATTATCTTCTTCTTAAATAATACTCGGGTGAGACCGAGGTATTTCAAGTGCTTCTACTTGACTCATTGTCTGGGACTGTCTTTTGACTTTTGTCTAACTACTTCAGTTTAGTTGTTTTTTCTTTTATACATTCGAGATAAAGACTCCTTGATGTATACATATTCTTTTGTCTAGCATTTGCACCTATTCTTTTGTGATGTAGTGGGTCTTACATGACCACTACTTTGATGTACACTTTTATGTGTTATATTCATATCTGTTTCCGCCTTAGTGGTATGAATATCTGTGACTGATTTTGTGTTATGCTTATTTTATATTTGTTTCTAAAGACCACATAGCCACCGTGTACTAGCTTTGAGTTTGTATCGGTATGTCGGATTTCCTCTTGAAATGAAAGTGATATTTAATCTGGCATATCGGTGCTTGCACAAAGCAATTACACGGACGGTCGCTCCTCAACAGCCTTATTCTTCGCGCTAGTTGACGGCATTACTCCGTAGTGTCCTTGGCTAGTGTGAGTATATAGATGGGGCGTCACAGCTTGGTATCAAAGCCAAACTTCGGAACAATATAGAATATTATGGCATGGATCATTGTCATAAGTCTCTCTTAGGAATCGTGCTTTAAATTTTAATCCGAGTCTTTGGAATCGTTCCATCCTACATCCTTTATGATGCCTTGTTTTATCAATCATGATTGTTTGATATTCATTCTGAGAATAACCATTTTCTACTTCTTTATTTCTTTCTTAAAGAAGAGAAATGGTTAGACCTGGCCGTCCCAGTGCCGGTCAATCCAGTGCTACTCCTCAGGATGGAGTATTCATGTCTTCCCAATAACTTTTAGACCTTGTAAAGAATGCTCAAGCTGTCGGACCTATTCGAGAGCCAACTCACCCTAAGTCCAGGTTTGCACCCTTGTGCAGTGACTATACCAATTTGGGTGGAAAGCCATTCAAGGGTTTCAAAAGCGTTATTGAAGTCCAAGCTTGGCTTATATCATGCGACCGCATCTTTTCTCGCATGAATCGTGTTGATCTCCATCGAGTCCAAGTGGCTTCTAGTATGCTCTAAGAAAGAGCATTAGATTGGTATGAGCTTTTGGTTTCTGAGATTATCGAAGAGGATCTTAATTAGGAGCAATTCCCCGAAAGATTCGAATTAAAGTTTGTGACGGAAGCTGAAAAAGTGACTTTAGCTCGGCGCTTTATTGACCTTGTTCAAGGTGAATCTTCTATAACAGATTACGTCGCATCTTTCGAATCTCTCTCTAAATGTTGGGTCGAGTATATTAATACTCCATTGAAGAAGAATCAGAGGTTTAGTTATAGGTTGAATAAGAACCTCCAAAAGCCATTACTTCTGAAATTAGAAGTTTCTTTCTATCAGCTTGTTGATATCGCTCTTCGACTTGAAGAGGCCGATAAAGAAAGTGACGTTGAAGTTTAGGGTGCCAAACCGAACTTCAACAACAACAAGAAGCGGCCTATTAATTTCAAAGGCCCTAACCCCAATAAGAAAGGGAAGCAAGCAACTTCGGTAGCAAAGACTCCTACCCCTAATCATGGAGAATGCTACAATTGTGGTGCTAAGGACTGTTATGCAATAGGTGCCTGAAACCTCTTTATTGTTGTTATTGCAAAAGTTTGGGTCATCTTTTATCTTCATGTCCCAACTTCAAGGCTAGAAGGAGGGAAAACTAAATATTGTGCAAGCGTCTAATAATACTTCTCTTGGTCAAGGTATTTCTCATCCTATCCTTGATGGCATTATTATGTTTCGTGATCAACCTATTCAAGTTCTTTTTGACATGGGTGCATCCCACTCTTTTATATCAAAAGAACTTATTGATACTTTTTCTTAATAGTTGTAAGCTTATGACTTCTTTGAGAATTGCGAATCCAGTTGGCGGATTCACAACACTCATTTTGCTTTGTAAAGACGTCAAGATTATTTTATATGATTTTTCTTTCTGAGCCGATTTGCGTATTATGCGTTACTTAGGATTCAGAGTGATTTCGGGAATGGATTAGCTTAATCATTATGAAGCCCACATCCTATGTCCTGAGAGGACTATACATCTTCGACATCCTCAATCTGTTAAGCAGATTTCTATTGTTCTTAAAGATTCAGATTCTAATTCGGTGGCATCCTTATTTTCTTTAAACCCTCATGATGATGATAATGATGATGAGGAAGATGTAATTTCTCTCATTCACGTTGTTCGTGAATTTTCCGATATATTTGAGCCTGTTTTAGATTACCCCATAAGCGAGTAATTGAGTTCAGAATTAATCTAATCCCTAGAGCTCTACCTATCTATCGTCCTCCTTATCATATGTCCAATAAGAAAAATGAGGAGATGCGTAAACAATTGTCCGAATTGGAAGCGAAGCAGTTTATTTGTTCTAATTCCTCTTCTTGGGAGCTTTAGCTATCTTTGTGAAGAAATCCGATGGTACACTTAGGCTTTGCGTTGACTACCACAAGCTTAATGATCTTACCATTAAGAATAAATATCCTTTACCTCGGATTGATTATCTATTTGATCAACTTAGCTGTTCTATGGTCTTTTCGCAGTTAGACTTAGCGATCGGTTTTCATCAGCTTCGTATTGCAGAGGATAACATTCCTTTGACATCGTTCCTTACTCATTATGGATCTTATGAATGGCTTGTTATGCCATTTGGTTTAATGAATGCTCCAGCTTATTTCGTTGACCTTATGAATCGAGTTTTGAAAGACTACCTCGATCGGTTTGTTCTCATCTTTATAGATGATATTCTTGTTTATTCTAAAACCGAGGAAGAGCATGAAAAACATCTTCGGATAGTATTGGAAACTCTTAGGAGCAACCAATTGAAAGCAAAGTTTTCTAAGTGCCACTTTTAGAAACTCGTGTGAAATTTCTTGGACATATTATTTCTGAGTTCAGAATTTCCATGGATCCTTCAAAGATTGAAGCGATTCAAAATTGGAAGAGACTGGAGAGTGTGATAGAAATCTGTAGATTTCTTAGATTGGCGGGCTATTACCGTCGGTTCATTAAAGACTTTTCTAAAATTTTCATATCTCTTGCTAGTTTGACAAAGAACTGAGTTAAGTACATTTGTTCAGACAAATGTGAAGCTTCTTTTTAGAAATTAGAAGAACTCCTTTCCGATGCTCCTATTCTTGTGATTCCCGAAGGGAACCAAGACTTGATTGTTTATATCGATGCTAGTCGTGTTGGTTTGGGAGCCGTTCTCATGCAAAGGGAATGTGTTATTGCGTATGCTTCTAGGCAATTAAAGCCTTCCGAAACTAGATATTCCACTCATGATTTAGAGCTCGCAGCTATTATTTTCGCCCTTAGAATTTGGCGACATTATCTTTTGGAAGAGAAATTTGTTCTCTACACCGATCATAAATATTTGAAGTATTTATTTTCTCAAAAGGAACTTAATTTACGTCCACAACATTGGCTCGAGTTTCTTGCATCTTATGATCTTGATATTCTTTACACTGCCGAAAAGAGAAATCGTGTTGCTAATGCCCTTAGCCGTAAGCATTAAGCGGTTGTTTCAATGATGATATCCAAATGGAATGATCTCGAGACTTTATCCACTTGTGAGATTTGGGATCGGGAATCCGATTCATGTTCATCACTTGTTTTATGCAGCCTTGAGGCTCATATATCTTTTTTAGACCGTATTCTTGATGTTCAAAAGTATGATCTCGAATTGGCTCATCTTAGCCAAAGTTATAGGGATAAAATTGATGTTTTCGGTTTGAAAGACTTTGAAATCAATGCACGCGACGGCATTCGAAAATCTGGTAGACTTATTATGCCAAATATTAGTGATCTTCGTAAGGACATTTTAGAAGATTCTTATTGTTCTAAATTTACCATTCATCTCGGTAGTAGTAAAATATATGCGAATATGAAGCGACTTCATTATTGGAATGGAATGAAATCTGATATTGCTAACTTTATTAAACGTTGCATGACTTTTCAACTTGTAAAGGCCGAGCATCAAAGGCCTGATGGGTTGTTGCAACCTTTGGATATTCCTGTTTGGAAGTAGGATCAAGTCTCCATGAACTTTATTGACAGTCTTCCTCGTTCTCGTTCGTGTCAAGGCAGCTTATGGGTGATTATTGATAGACTTACAAAATCCGTCCATTTTATTCTCGTTCGATCTAATCGGATCGTACCTCTTTTGGCCAAACTCTATGTTAGAGAAATTGTTAAATTGCATGGAGTTCCTACTTCTATTGTTAGTGATCGTGATCCATTGTTTACTAGTGGATTTTGGAAGAGTTTTCAAAAAGATTTAGGAAAAAAGCTTAATTTAGCATCGTTATCATGCTCAGTCTGATGGACAAACCGAGCTTGTGAATCAAACTCTTGAAGATCTTCTTCGGGCATATATTCTTGATTTTGGTGGAATTAGCGAAGATCAGATTTCTCTTGTTGAGTTTTCCTATAATAGTAGCTTCCAATCAAGTATTGGTATAGCACCTTTCGAGGCACTCTACGGAAGGCCATGCCGATCTCCTTCTTGTTGGCTTGAGGCCGGTGAGAAGCTGGTTTTAGGTCTAGATTTTATTCGTGATTCCACAGAAAAGATTGACCTTATTCGTCATAGGATGAAAGAGACTCAAAGTAGACAAAAATCCTATGTCGATAATTGAAGAAGAAATATGGAATTTTCCGTGGGAGATTTGGTGTTTATTCGTGTTTCACCTATAAAGGGTGTTGTGCGTTTCAATCGATCGGGAAAATTAGCGCCTCGATACATTGGCCCATTTCCCATCACCAAGCGTATTGGTTCCGTGGCTTACGCCTTTTATTACTGGCTCATTTTTTTGCTATTCATGACGTATTCCACATTTCTCAACTACGGAAATGCCTTAGGGACTCCGATTCTATTCTTGAGCCTGGTGTTATTGGAGAAATTGAAGTTCCACCTAGTTTGACCTATGAGCAACATCCTACTCGTATCATTGCTACGGAGGTTAAACGTCTTCGTAATAAAAATGTCCCACTTGTGAAAGTTCAATGGTCCTCAAATCCTAAGGATTGCTCTTGGGAATCCAGAGAATTCATCGAGCGCGCACATCCAGACTTACTCTCTCGTGCTCTTTGGAGGTGAACTTCTTATTTCAAATTTTCATTTGTGTTGATATGCTTTTATAGTTGTTACTCTTTATTTTCTTCTTAAGTATTGCGAGGACGCAATTTCTTTAAGGAGGGGAGTCTATAACAACCCGCATATTTTACGATTGTATATTTAAATATTTTATTTAAATATGCATCGTTGGTTGGATTAAAGTACGAAATGCTACTTTTCGTAAATTGTCGAATTAGGACTTGAGATCACTTCCATTGAGTCGAAAATGGCATTTGCGACCATTTTGAGTATAAACATCGATACGTTTGGAGTTGACTAGAATTTTGCTATTTTTCTATTAGGCTTAGGGTTTGGGTTTCAGCCCACTCACTCATTTAATACCCTAACTTCCTCACTCTTCATTCATAATCTATTTTACTAACACTCTCAAGCTAAAGGAAAGATGAGGGAAAGAAGAGGCAACTAAAATTCCTAAACCCTAGCTTACTAGGAAATTCTATATTCTAGCTCCAAAATAAAAGAGAAGCTTAGTTTCTAGAGTCGAAGTTGAAGAGTGGATTGATCTTTCCTATGTTTGTGAGCTTCTCCTTCATTGTTTTTGGGTTTAAATTTGAGTTCTTGAACTCACATCTACGTCTATACCTTTGATAGTTGTTAGGTATGAATTCCTAACACCAATTTCATTCATTTTCTTTGAATTGAATTGGATTGGTGAATTTTCCAATTTTTCTATTTTGAAGTCAAAATTTATGAAAAATCCAACATTGGATGTTTTGATATGTTGTTTAAGTGTATTGAAGAGTCTATAGGGTTGGTTTGTCGCTTGGCATAAATCCCTAGCCATCGCCGCTCGCTCGATCGCCTCCGAGACAAATTGGCCATCAATGGCCAAGGCAGATTCTTTCCCTGAGCTTTACCTCAGACGTCTGGTATTAAGGTCAGACGTCTGGAGCTATGGGAATAAATTTCCAGATCATTAGCTCAGATATCTGAGCTTACTTCCCAGACGTCTGGGCGATCTAGAATAAAATTTCCAATCTTTCAACTCAAACGTCTGGGAGAACAACAAGACGTCTGGTGCTGCCAATTTCAGCCACCTTCTTGTTTTTGATGGGTTTCCATTTAAATCGATTTTTGGTTGATTCGCATTATCGTCATCAATTATTATCGGCTTTGATGATTCTCTTTCTAGATTTTTGGGAATATCCATTTGATGGATTTGATATCGATTTTTATGGATTTGATTCATGTCATCGAATGTGGACTTTGGGTGATCGATTGTTTCTACAATCGTTTTCTGTGATTTTTCACTTTAAAATACAAAGGTTTATATACTAGTAGTAAATATTCAAACCCTTTCACAAAATGATTTCAACGTTACTTTCAATATAAAGCTCGTTCTCGAAATCGTCTTCCAATCTATTAGTATATACAAACCTTTACCTCATTCATATGAGAAATCTAATTAAATAACTTAGCAAAACAAGTGGCATGAAACGCTTGTGTTTTCTTTGTCGGTTAATTCTTGGACTTGTTCGATTGAAATCTTGTAACAGTTTTTGAGTGGAAATCTACAATTTGTTCGTAAATATTTAAGTTAAGCCAGTGATTATAGGACATGAAGCTAAACTCATTTATTTACTAGCTTAGTGTAATTCACACTTCTTATTGATCAATGGCGATCATTTTATGGTTTAGACTAGCGATGTGCGATGTCTCTTTGTCCGCGTGGGGGACAATACCTCGTTATGTTGAGCTTCGTCTCTCTTTGTCCATGTGGGGGACTGTACCTCGATTTTATGGAGCTTCGTCTTATTTTTATGGGCTAACGATCCATTGACTTTTGACCATTTTTTGGAGTTTCGACTCATTCTTATGGGCTAGCGACCCATGTTCTTTTATGGAATTTGGTCCATCGGGCGTAGTATTATTGTTCTACGCCGTTGTTCCGGCTTATCAGGATCATCGGGCGTACCATTATTGTACTACGTCGTTGTTCCGAATTATTTGAGTTTCAGGTTCCTCTAGCGTAATGATATTGTACTACGTCGTTGCACCGGCTCTATGGTTGGCAACCATGGGATAACGACCCATTTGTGATACATGTGTTGAAGAGTTTTCATGCTCCCATTTTTGGTAGGCCTCCCCCTTTGTGTTTTCTAGATTTCTAATTACTGATTTCTGAAATTTGTGTTTCACCAATTTTGCGATTGCCATTGATATGTTTGTCAATAGTTGGGGTTTGGTGAATAAAATAAAGAATATGATGTTCTTTTTGGTGCTTTGAGATCCTTGAGATATTGTATGATTTTTGTTATTATCTGTTGTATACCTGTCATAGTACGACATTATTGTTATCGTACTTTTTGTCATATCTCTTATCCTATCTCATTTTATATGATATTTATAGCTAAACTGATCTGTTTACTATCTTCTTCTTAAATAATACTCAGGTCAGACCGAGGTATTTCTGGTTCTTCTACTTGACTCGTTATCTTGGGTTGTCTTCTGACTTTTGGTAACTACTTTAATTTAGTAGTTTTTTCTTTTATACATTCGAGATAGAGACTCCTTAATGTGTATATATATATATATATTCCTTTGTCTAGCACTTGCACCTATTCTTTTGTGATATAGTGGGTCTTACATGGCCACTACTTTGATGTACACTTTTATATGTTATATTCATATCTGTTTCTGCCTTAGTGATATGAATATCTATGACTAATTTTGCATTATGCTTATTTTATATTTGTTTCCGACGACCACATAGCCACTATGTAGTAGCTTTGAGTTTGTATCGGTATGTCGGATTTCCTCTTGAAATGAAAGTGATATTTTATTTGGCATATCGGTGCTCGCACAAAGCAATTACACGGATGGTCGCTCCTCAACAGCCTTATTCTTCACGCTAGTTGAAGACATTATTCCATAGTGTCCTTGGCTAGTGTGAGTATAGAGGTGGGGCATCACATTAGAAGCGAATTAGATTTTAAAATCAGATGTCATATATACTCTTAGGATGTAAAGAGTATTACACAAGACAATTTTAAAATAATGTTTTAAGTAAAGTTGTATAGCTTAAATGGTTGAGCCAAAGCAGAGATTTTATGAAATATTTTTATATGTTGGGAGGATAGAAAATTATTTTTCAAAAAAAGAATTTTCAAATGAATAATGTTAGGTGTTTTGGGATAGGACTTTGGAAAATTTTGAGGATGAAATTTTTTAAAGGGGGAAAGAATGTAACGACCCGCAAATTTATTGCTTGGATAAATTATATTTAATTTTAAAATATATAAAGATCGGATTAAAAGTAAGAAATAATCATGTTTTAAATGATAAATAATAATAGTTATTCTAGTTACGAAAAATATTTATGAACATATTACCTAGGTAAAATATTGATAATTATTAAATATCGTCCTAGGTAAAATATTGATAAAACAACCGAAAATCATTTTATCAATAAAACTACTTTTAAATAGTAAGAATTGTGCATGGCTCTGGTACCTACACTAATACATGTTTTCAAATAAGATTATGAAATAAAATAATTTATTTTATTTTTGAAAAGTAAATGTATTTATGACATCAACAGTTGATATCATCGGTTTTATATATTTCTTCAAAAATTCAAGTTAAGTTTAAATAAATAATAAATGGGTTTTATTAACAAATAAATATATTTTAATTATTTAATAATAATGGTAAAAGAGTTTTTAAAATTTGTTTATCAAAATAAATTGTTCGTAGAAAAATACAAAATGTGATCGAAGAACGTTTCCCAGAATGTCGATCCTTCGACGTTGCAAAGTTGTCGAGAACATTATTCGTCTTAATGCACCATACTCACACATATATAAGAGATAATTAACCATATAATAACATACTTGATTAGGTTTTATCTTAAATTAAATATAGTTAGTAAGTGATGTGACAAGTCATGATTTTTAAAAATATAACATATATATACAAGTACACTTATATATGTAGTTCTTTTTATATCTTGTCATTTCTATAGCATAATAATCATAGCATAAGGATAAAACAAGATGTGGAATGATGGAGGTGACTAGAGAGGGAGGATAGGTGGGATATGACCTTACATAATAATGACAAGTTATGTAATTTTATTTAAAGGATGATTTAGTAATTTTCTCTAAATCTTTTGCCTATCAATACACACCCACAAGCACAAATTTTCTTTTATATCATCTTCTTCATTTTCTAAACTTCCTCTCCAAAAATTTTCTATGGCTTCCAAAGTTTCAAAAAGTTAAAAAAAAAATAACTTCTTTACCTCGAAATCGCTTCTTTTCGCTACTACAACACTTCTACAAACCATCACTTCCCAAAAAAAAAGCCCACACCCACCTCGTACCACCAGGCCGAGCCCCCACACCACCAGGCCAAGCCCATTTGAAATCCAAAACCCTAGGAAAATCTTCACTCGTCGGAGCTCGAGTGTTATTTTCTAGATCTAGTCGAAGTTCGCTTTGTGTTTCCGGAGTTTCGGTGAGTAAACTACTTTATTCTAGAAAATTTCTTGACTTTACTATGATGTGTTATTGTGATGATAACATAATAAGAAAATTGAATGGTTATTATGTTGGTCGATGTTGATTTGATGGATGTTTGTGTGGATTTGAGATTTGAATGCGATGTTGTCGAGTTAGTAAGCATATAACCTTATGTTTACGTATGTGTTTCATTGTGATGTTAAAAGTATGATAGTACGGATGTATGGTTGTGATCTAAGAACCAAAGTATGTCGAGTTAAACAAAATTAACCATTTTGTGTGTTGTGACCGATGTGAGATCCGATTCGGAACCAAAAACTAATTTTTCTTGTTTTAAATTTTGGAAATTGCTTCAAAGTTTCTATTTTTGTTTCTAACTCTCTCAAAATTTAAAAGTTATGTTTCTAAACATGAAATAAGAAAGAATAAGCAAGTGTTTTCTCTTAAAGAATGTTTAAGCAAACTACGCTCATAGCGATAGTTGCTATGGACGTAGTTCGACAAAATTGTCAATTTTCTTTTAAAGCGAATTCTTTTGAAAGAATTTTGCAATATTTTCCGAACTTGATTAGTAACATTAAAAGATTTAAGTTTGGATAATTTAATAATTTAAACTTAATTAGTAATTAAGTAAGTACTTAAGGATTAAATAAAACTCAAGAAAGGTTAAAGACTAATTATTGATTTATAAATTTTTAATTAATGATTAATGAAGTTAAGAAGTCATTTAATGATTAGTTACTATTTAATTAAGTTAATTAGTCAATTAATTATTATTTAATTAATTTTTAAGTAATTAGGGTTTGTCTAATAATGAATTGATTTAACCTTAGCTAAGATACATTAGGAAGTTAATTAGGACTTGACCAAGTCCATTAAGTAAATTGAAGTTTAATTATGAATTAATATTGATTTAATTAAGATATAATTAAGGTTTAAATTAATTAAAAATATTTTAGTCTTTTAAAAGCTATTTTTCAACTTAATCGGTTATATTTTAAATCAATCTTCTTTCAAGTTAATTGATTTTAAATCAAAGGATCTCTTGTCTGGACCATTAAGTAGCCAAATGAATTAAAGTAGTGATTATAAACATTCATTTGTTTTGTGGTAAGTAAGTAATTTGTGTTTAGCACAAATGTCGAATATTGGTAATGTGATAGACACAAGGAAGATAATTTCAATAAGCGGGTCATGATAACTTCAGCAAATAGATATACTTCTATATATACATTTTTCATCCGATTATGGATTTACCTATATTTATAACTTAGACATCTACCTATGATTGATTATATGTTATATGTGAATCCCTTACATATATGATGTTTGGCAAAATCTATGATATAACTTAGATAAGTTAAACCCAAATTTAATGATCCATTGTAGTCGTTGATCCCCCATTTAGTTTTACACAGTAAATATTTCATTTTTTTTGAAATGGTCTTCAAAGCTATTCTATTTTGAACAAGATATTTGAAGAATGATTTGAAAATTGGTTTGAGAAGTTTTATTAATCATTTTGGGTATTTATAAAAGGAGTTTTAGAAATGGTTTTGAATGTTTATACAAAGATTTTATAAATGGATTAGGATATCAGTAAAGGGAAGTTTTATACAAGGTTTGAAAGTTTATAAAGATGTTATATAACCGGGTTTGAATAATTATAAAGAGTTCATAAATAATTATGAAAGTTGATAAATGTTTGTAAATTGGTTTGGGTGAAAGCAAAGAGGATTTCATAAATAAAGAAAATTTATAAAAGGATTTATTCAAGATAAATAAAACGGGAACTTGAGGTTTGGGTTTCTCGAGGTTGACCTTTTAAAAAATTGTTATGAGATAACCGTTCCACACTTAACACCGAAGGAATAGTGCTTAGAGTTATCCTTTTCTCCAACTTAAATAATATAGTTCAATCCTTTTTAAGAGATTTGGCACTGGGAAATCTTATAAATATTTTGTGAATATACTTATGTAAAGGAGGTAAGTATGTGAATGTTGATAAATGTTTAGGAAAAGAGATTTAATAAATGAAAATGGTTTTGAGGCTTAGTGATTGCTTTGGATAATTAAATCTTTAGATTTTGTTGTTGTTAACTGAAAGTTAAATAACCGACTATCAAATTTTAACTAATTTGACTTAGGAAGTATGAATGTAAATTCGAGTTCCACGGTAAGGACTCAAATACTTACTTCCAAAAGAATCAGAAATGAGTCAGCCGAAAATTATCGATTGTTGGTACGAAGAGACGGGGATCAGATCTATATCCGAAATCCACTCTGAACCATATGTACATTCGAGTGGAATGCATCTTAATGATGATTAAATATTGTGCCTCTGTAGTGAAAGAGCTACTGCTACTAATCCTTACGGTGATTCCAAAATGGATGTAGTAGAGTTAGTGCCTTCGATTTCATTCAGACCTAGAACGAACTTGTATGGATGAATTTTGGCGTTGCATTGACACCTAGAGGATAATGTTAGCATTCTAAGATGGTCTGCTAAGAGAAAAGAGGTAAAGCATAGCCTTTAGCCTCATAACCAGAAGGAATGGAAAAAACAGGGCATGCAGTAGAGCTATGTGGTTATCTACCATTAAGAGTAGTTACTCCATTCTAGATTTCCCTTTTAGAGTTGGTTTAAGCGCAAACACCGTGGTAGTATAAGTCATCGGTGTCAAGGGGGTGAGGTAATCCAGTATGCCATATTAAAGGGGCAGCAGTCTCTATGTTAGCATCAGTGCATTCTCTAGAGGTGTATCATCAAAAGGTAGTCCCTTATCTTGCCATTGTAGGGATCAAATCTCTAATATGTGCCTTACATTTTGATTTTAGAGCCTAGTATTGTAATGCGAGATGCAATTTTTTAATCTATTTCCTCTATTTACTTTAAACCTGGACACTATGATAATATCAGGGATCTTTATATAAAACATTTCGGTTACCGTAAGGTAAAAACCCATCCGTGTTATGTGCGGTGTGGTCTTAGGAGATACCCTTTGTTTTGAAAAGCTTTTAAATGTAGAAATCAGTTGTATGTTACTTGTTATCAAGTTTTACTCACGCTGGTTTACCAAACTGACCCGGGCGTTATTCCATGCAATGCTCGGGTTAGATCGAGCATGTTTCACCAGGTTTAGCAGAATACTTAGGAGCTGGAGAAGAACTGAATAGCCAAGACGTATTCACGTATTTTACTTCCGCTGTACTATAGAGTATGTATGATTGGTCAATGTAAGGATTGGTTTCTATAACTGTCCAAAATTTTAGGATAAGTTAGTGTACTCTGATGTTATATATATGAATAAAGATATTTCCTCTTTGTAAAGATCATCATTGTGATATATATTATTCACCGCATTATGAGATTTTGTGTTGATTAATTTTCTTCTACCTTCTTCTTTCACCCTAATAGATCGGTGTTTCCAGCACTTGAATGTTTGACACGTAATACATGGGAAGTATTAGTGTCGATTTTCGAGGGTCAAAAATATGGTTAATTACAGCTTAAATGGATTTAAGTCCCATCATTGGGCTCGATATTTTCAGCAGAAAACATAGGTATAGGCGGCTCAAATTAGGTTAGAAAGGACTTGGTTTTGGATGACTCGAATTAAAGGAGAATTAGTATCAGATTAGATCCACACTTCTCTCCTTCTATACACTATATTAGCAACTCTAACCTAATTAGATTGATATCTTTTTGGCTGCCTCCTCCTTCATTACTTGCTGGCTAAAAAAATAAGCCTAGTGGCTTCATCATTCCAAACTTAAATCAAGTCAGGTTCGATCGCTATTCGATAGCTGAAGGTCAAAGGGTCAAAGACTAGCTCTTTGTTGGATTGAAAAGAGTTTCAAAAGGAAGAAATCATCTTTTCAAGGTGTACATCAAGGAATTTGGACTAAAATATAGTTTTTATCATATCATAGTTATTAATTCTCAATCTAATATTTTATTATATCTGTATATAATACATATTGTTAATTAGGTTACAATTCTAATATACTAGTAATGTTGTCACAACATAGTTTGGTTATATGCATGTGTGTGTATGTGTGTCTATATATGTTTAAAAAAAGTAATATATATACACGCATATAATCTCAGCATGAATAAAAAATATTTATGGTAATACATACATATATATATGCATTCACACACAATATATATATATATATATAACTTAGATACATTTATATAGTTTATAATTAATTACATCACCTTAGTATAGACAAAAATAGTCATATAATTTTATATAAGAAGTATTAAAGTAATAATATTTTTCAATAGTGAAAAATATTTTTTAAATGTTTATTATTATTTTATATAATGTTAATCAATTTATTACATATATAAACTATATTCATTTAAATGTGTTATGAAAAATAATTTTTATATTTTATAAATTTATATTAACATCGGAGAAGCTCTCAAAAAATATAAAAAAATCATTTTTAAATTTAAAATTAATTATTTATTTTAATCGAAAATGAAGAAAATCATTATAAAATTAATTTAAAACAAAAGTGTGTGGAAAGTTTTTCAAACTTCAAAAAAAATTTAAGACTTACTGAAAATTTAAAATTTGAAACAATGTTTCAAAATTAATATTTAACTAATTTTTATTATTTTTAAATGGATATTAAATTAAAATATACTTTAAAATTTAGGTAAAAAAATTATTCGCTGAGCTATGCATAAGACCGGATATTTCATATTTATCTAAAAGTATTTTTTGTATTTCACTAATACATACATACATACATGTATATATATTTTGTTATGAATATATTTATGTGTATATGTATATTTAAATTAAAAAAATCTATATGTATAATGTAGTACTTATGGTTTAAAAAAATTATTTTAATATTTATAATAATTTATTTATATAAATCTATCATGTAATATATATACATACACACACACATATATATGTGTATAATATTAATATTTTATTTACATGATTATACATATATACATATAAATACACTTATATATTTATATAAAATTATTTAAACAACACTTAATATATATATATGTATTTAATATTATATACATTTAATACTGTGTGTATATACATACATACATTTAGACAATATATACTTGCACATTAGATGAGGAGATGTGTTCGTTGCGATGTAAATCTCGGCATCTACACATGGACATGTTATATATGTTACACATGTACACACAGATATATATATATATATGTGTATATGATACACGTGTGTGTGTGTGTGTATATCAAGGCATAAATTAAATAAAGGTATATAAATCATAATTTTAAACAAATTTTTTTATTTAAAAAATATGTAGAAATGTTCTAAATGAATTAGACTTCATAGACCCAATAAAGATCCAATAGAAGAATTTTTTTAAAAGTTTACCCATAACTTTTGCTGCGGGTTGGACCACTTCCAATAATTTTCAGCAATAAATTAGACCCTAGCCTCCACTATTTCTTATTCCTAACGTTAGCTGCCACTTATACAAACATTTCTTCCTTTTCTCTCTTAGTAACTCCTCAACTAAAAAAACTTATATGTCTCTTTTAAAATTATCCAAAATAAAAATAAAAATAAAAATAAAACAAATAAAAAATCAAGGTAGCGAGAGAGAATCCACACTAAAAGGGAAAAAGGAGGAAGGCGAATCAATCGAGTAGATCAATATTAAAATCAAGGTTAGGTAAAGGAAAGCTTCAAAAAGTTGAGTGAATTGGTTACTGCATTTATGATGATTATAAGTAGTCAAATTCCTTTATAATTATATGATTTGAAAATAAAAGTTTTTAATTTGAATGATAATTCCAACTTGAATCTATGTTGAATTGCAATTTAAATTATGAATCAAAATGAAAGGTGATGATGGGAAACCCTATTAGTTAATTTTATTAAGTAAGGATTAAAAAGGAGAAAAAATGAATTATTAAAATTCATATCAAATTCTATGAAGTTAATCTTCATCTATAATGTTTGAATAAATGAATAAATCAAATACCCTTTTATTACACCTTGAAGTAATTTTGTTATTTGATATGTACATGGTATTTTCATTAGAAGCACAAATGTGTTTTAAATAAAATGGTGAAAATACACGTATATAATCATGGAATTAACAAGTTAAATTCATGTAAACTAGGTACGAACTGTACATAAAAATAAATAATAAAAATAAACAGACTTTAAAATCTAAAAATGCACGAACCAGACGTCTGAAAGTTTGTTCGTACGCATATAAATTAATGCCTCAGGTGTTAGAGTTTGGATTGTAGAAAATTCCAGTCTTAGAGCAACTTGTTCGAAATTGACTGGATTGAGATGTCCAAATCCATTTTTAAATATCTAGAATCGAAGTCAGACGTTTGAAAAATGAGTCAAACATTTAAATTTCTAGAAAACATTTTTTTATAAAGCAAAGATCGAATGTTTGAAATTAAAGGACTGGATGTCTGTTTTTCAGAAAACATAGGTTGAACCTAGACCTGGTGCAGGTCAAGTAAAGCGAAGGAACTTGTATTCCACTTTATCCACTGTTAGGAGTTCGCATAGCTTTATGAAGCTGGTGCAATGAGAAGTATCACCTCCTAGGGAACATAGCATGGAATTCGACAAGGGGCATTTGTAGTACAATTAGACTCTTATTGTTATTAAGGTACTCTAGTCACATGTTAAACATGTAGGAACCGAAGAAGCAAAGTGGAGGCATCCACAATAATATGGCTACATGGCTACACAGCGGCTGGACCTATGGAGAAATCACTATAGTGAGTTTTTCGAATACTTCAAGTTGAATGATAAAGAGCATAGGACATGTTTACCCTTGAGATTTTCACACGAATGCTTTGGTGGGCCATAAATCATTGAGGTAGCATCCTCAATGCAAGCCCAAGCATTACGATGTTCGTTCAATGTGTAAATACGATAAACATAGCTTGTTACTGGAAATGATAACCTAATGTTGGTTAGAAAGTTAATCATTAGGATTTAGAAATTGGCCTAGAATTGTTATATGTTGGTTATTCACCTTTGATCGGTAACCTCTGTAAGTTGCTTATGGTTGTAGGTGCAATTACGTTTGTACTCTTGTTTTGTAAATAACCAATCCTTTATATGTAGTAATTAAACATAAATGGACACCCTATGTCATGTAGGTTATAACTAAAGTTAATTGCTTGTGAACACCATACACCAGTAATATAATTCATTCACTGGACTTTGTCAAATCCACTCCTTTTGTTCTCCTCTTCTACCTACTACAAATGGGCAGGTCGGTAGGTGATTGGACTAGACGCGCAATATGCAGAGGAGGAGACTAGGCATCAAGAGATACATTACTTACAGTTACTCTCCATGTACTTTTTATCATATTATATTATTCTATTTGTTAAACTTACTGTTGTCGTTAATAGAGAAATCATTGTATAGACTACGTATTATTGAGACTATTATCTAATCTAGATTATTTTTTGTATTTACTTTTTACATTCTTTTGCTTTGAGTTTTGAAAGTGTAGCATGCTTTAAGTTTTATATAATCTATGTATTATGAGATGTCTTAAAAACCCCGATGGCTCATACTTCTTGGCACGATTTGGATTCGAAAGTCATTTTAGGCTTTGAATTGGTTTGTCTGAAGGTGCGAGTTATCATAGTTCTTATAGAAGGAATCTCGGATGATGACTATAGTGGTGTTTAGTGTTTCTTATTTCTACCACTTTTTAATTTCCTATTTCCATAGAGGAAGGAAATGTTGTAGCATCCCACTCTATGTTGAATATGCTACACCTGACTCTATCTTTTTCTTTGGATTGGGTTTAGGATCACTCGGAGAATAAGACAACTAACCTTAATAGAAGCTTGAGAAAAAGTTTGTTATAATTTTTAAAGATAAGGCCTAATATATTGGATCTGTAAGCATTAGTTAGAGGCTAAATGCAAGAATTAGCCTAAACCCTTCACCCTTTAGAGAAGAAGTATAATTGAAGCACTTCAAATGGTTTAATAGACTTTGTAGATGCACTGCATATGATTTAGAATAAAGTGATTATTTCATATTATAGATCTTACAAGGACTATAAAAATACTGGTTAGGTTACGTGTGGAATAAAATGTATTGTTAATGATCGAGGCCGATTATTTACAAGTGGGGATCATGTGTCTTTGATAGAGTTCACATATTGTAGTCTTATCAGTTAAGCATAGACATAGTATTGTCCAGGCATGTATACGGATGACCATATCAATCACCATTTTATTACGATGGAGTTGGTAGACGATCGGTAAGTGGGCTAAATGACGTTAAGAGATAATTCTAGGTATCCACTCCTAATATTTTCAAATACGTCAAAGTCCTCCATAGAAGAACGATATACGATTCGGTAGGTTAGGAAAATGGACAATAGATTGGCTAGAGTTGTCCAATACTCAAAGGAATCGATAACCAAGCATATCAAGTCGGCCTACCCTACAAGATATGTCTTTCTTATAACCCACTTAACTAAGAATGCATATGACTTAGGCGTTAAAATATTACCGAATGAACTTGAAGGCGTGAGTTGTTATAGGCCGGTGTAGGGAATTAAGCGTTTAAGCTCTTTGTCCAAGGTTCTTTAGATGTGATCATAGTAATTTTTTCTACTATGTGTTTTGTGCCTAACATTTGTTATAGAATTCGCATTTGACTTACATTGCTTACTAGATGATTAGTTACCCCATTTCTCCATTGACATTTCGGGGATGAAATTCTTTAAACGGGAAAATGTAACGACCCAAATTTTCTAACAATATTTTTAGGTTTCTAATTATATGTATTTACCGATATATGTACTGCAATAGGCATCGAACAATTTCTGATTGGACATTTTGATAGCTTATACAATTTAGAAACACAAGAAATGACCTTTTGGAGCAAATTCTCAGATGCTGATACCCTACAAGTCATATGACCATAGTGCACGTAATGAATAATGAAATAAAATGTCAAAACCCTAGCCATTACCCTACAAATAGCATTATACTATTCATTGATTTTTATGGCCATGATATTCACGTACTCATCTTCTCATCCACTAAACCATCTCCCTTCAACCTTTCTCCTCCCTCTTCTCAAGCAAATGACAACCATTTTCTAGAAAAAATGTTATGGAACTCTCTATTCTTATGAAAAGAATGCAACCATTTTCTTGACTCGGTTTAACTTTGCCTATGCTAGCCAGAACATGCAAATTTGGTAAAGGCGATGATGTTGGAGATGAAAAAAATTGAGTTTCATTTAATTGTGTTCGAATAGTGGCAAGAGGTATAAATGGCATGACCGGTTCATAGTATTTAGTGCTCAACGGTTGTTGGAAAAGAAAATTTGTGCAAGGATGGTCAATAGATAAATTTTTTTAGCATGTTATCTAGAGAGAATGGTTTATATAGGTGTGCTATCTTTGCATAAGGACTGCAATGGTATAGATCGTCGGAGCTGGAGATAGACGAGGCAGTATCGAGAAAAATGCAAATGCATTATGGGTTCCAGATCATGTGCAAGTAGACATAGATGGGGTAGTGATGGCTAATGCATGGCTGAAAGAGCATCATGCAGTGGTTGGTGAAAGCGGTAGGTAAGCGGTGCGTAATCGAGGCGCGACAATTGGCGATGTACGTGTGTGAGGTGGCCTTATGAAATAAGGAGAAACTACAAGGAAATAAAATGGAAGAAGAAAAGAGAAAGTTTGAAAAATCCGCCGCCCTACTTGTATTACACACACAAATAAATATGTGTGTGTGTGGGGTCATCTATTATGTACAAATGATATATAGAACTATCATTCAGCCTCTATAACTTATAGGACCATATCTTTTACATATGAGGTCTGATTTGGATGAGGTATCTTCCATTGCAGTCGCAATTGGGTTCCCTACGACATGACATGAGTTGGATGATTTTTGCGAAGATGAGTAGAAAAGTATTTGAAATGTATTATGGTGTACTATTATGTAAATGCATACATATATATATATATATATATATATATATATATATATATATATCTGTGTGTGTGTGTGTCTGTGTGTGTATGAATTTTCCTTAGGAATATTGCTATATTTACACCCCTAGATGAACTATATTTTGATCATATCTAGTCCATGATTAAATATCACTTAAATACCCTTTATATATGATTATATCCTGCAAATGTGTAGTATTGGTGTAAATTAATAAGTTTGGGCTTAGGAAAGACACACATACACACATACATACAAACATACGCATATACAAATATTTATATGTGTATGTATATGTATATATGGACACCTAGTCTTAACTTGAACACCGAATATGATATGGATGTTTGAATTGTAGTATTGTAGCTTGTATTGTATGCTTATTTATTTAGATATGGATGCATGTTCGCTTGTATTTAATTGTTTGTTTGTATTGGTTTGATACTCGTTGTTTGTGAGGTTTCGTATTAGGGAAAATAAGTGATTCGGGAAACACGTTAAGGTGTTTGCTAAAATGCCAAAGAAGATAGAACCAATGAAATTCCTATGATAGAGAGTGTGAAATGGTTGTAATTAGGAACTAGAATCATAAATCAAACATGTTCACTAAATCGATAGACATGGTTAGAATTCGCTAACTCGGCTAAGAGGATGGGTACCGTTTTATGTAGACAAAGTTAGATATTTTTGCTAAGTTTGAAGATCGGTACTGATCGATACCAATTGATGGAGATGTTGGCATGGTCGAGTCCAAATGAATAGAGGCCTATAAGGTTATTATGAAACTCCATATAGAAGAAATTTGAGGTAAGCATTAAAGACATGAAAATTAGGCTAACTCGTAGATCGATGTTGATCCATCATAGATCGATACTGATTGATGTGACTTCAAAGCAGACTCAATCATGACTTGAGGAAAACAGCGGTGAGGTTTTGGGATTAGCTGGGAATGGCCTGGAGTAGATTCAAGGGAATATTTATAAGTGTTAACCAATCTTCTAAGTGGCACATCTCCCTTATTCGAAGTCTGATTCAATGAAAGTTCAAACATTGTTCTCAAAATGATATGATCTCCCCTATTAAAATTTTTGTAAAGAATCCTATTTCTTTGGTTTTGAGCCATGGTTGAAAGATCTAGTCTTAGACAATGAATTTTGAACAGATTAGCAGTCAAGTGGTACAATAAGCATCTATGCATACGAAGGAATGGACTCAAGATGTAAGACTACCGGTTTAGGGTCCATATCTGTGTAGTTTTGGACTAGTTTCATAGATTTTTTCAAAGAGATGAGAAGTAGGATGATAAGTCCTATGATACTTATATTTTTAAAAGTGTGTATCTTGTAGGTAAGGGAATCAACATAAGATTGAATGGCCACCAAATGAGCAGCTCTCGTCATCGACAAGATAGTGTGGGGTTATGATGCTTAGCAAGAAAACTCCATATTCTTTTTTGTGGTTCTAAGGGTGCGAAAGCAAGACATCGAGTGGTGCTTGAATGATGTGTTGATTATCAAGGCCATACATTAATAGTTAATAGATTAGATGGGGAAATGTAGATATTAGGAAGGATATTAAAGGTATATCATTCCTAGCTGCATATTGACGATATAACTAGCGTATGACACATTTTCCCTAAAGTATTTGGTTCCACTATACTCGTTACGATTGGTAATCTGCAAGGAAGATAAATGTATGCGTGGAATGTGTGGTTATTGGGGTTCACACATGGTAGTCGGGAAGAATAAATATAGGTGTAGGTTTCATGCATATGACTAGATGATGATCAATATTTACCTAGTAGTGGAGACCGCATACTATATTATTCCTTTGTAGTTGGATGTAATATTATTCTATGTTGTTGGATGCATGTTAGATAGGTTGAGGTATGTTCCATGTACCCATATGTCTCTTATCCAACATTTCATATATTTAGTATATGTACATTTATGTAACTAATTTCGTGGTCTACTTTCCTCATCACGCTAGGCTTTATGTCTGATTTGCATTGTCATTGTTTTGTTTCTTTGGCAACTCTCGGGTACTCTCATGAGTAGGCTAAGCATCAGGTATGGAGGAGTACTTTCTAGTAGATCTTGAAGCAATTGGCGGAGCATAGAGATGATTGAAGGATCTAGGACATTCGAAAGTAGGTTAAGTGGATGATTTTTTTTAAAAAAAAAATCCATTTTGGACCTTTTTGGGTCCAAAGAAGTCTAATCGATTTTAATTATAATCTGAAATTTATTTTAAATAAAACCTTATTTTACGTAATTTGTCTAAAAAGGAGTTTTATTCTAATTTTAATTAAATGTATCATAACGAGCGTATAAAAAACACTCATATGTGTATAGTGCAAGTACAACATATAAATAGTGTATAAAGTCAATGTGTACATATACAGATGCTAGGATTTATACCACAATGGACACGGTCACCCTTTATATGCCTTTATTGTTCATAGCTTTATTTTAAATCATGTAAAATAAAATAAAAATTATATATACACATAGTTCATTTATATTTAATTATATATATATATAATGTTATAAAATTATTTTAATTAATTGAAAATAGTTTTCTTATATTTATGATATGGTAATTAATGTGTATGAGTAGACATTTAAGAAGAGGAAAAGGTGGATGTCTTTACTCTTTTACCCATTCTTTTATTTTTCTTTTCAAATCTCATTTGAACAATCAAACTCTTATACATATTAAGATTAATTATGACTAAATTTAAACGTTTTGAAATTTTAAATTAACAGCTTTGACTTAAGAAGAAATCCAAATCAGATCTACATTTTAATATTTTAAAATTGAATCAAAACACTAGTTTAAAGAAATTATTTAAGCTTTATATAAAATTTTAAAATTTAACTTTTAACTTTGTAACTAATGTTTTAAATGAATACCTTTAAAACAAATTCAATTGGTATCATAATGATGTTTTCATAGATCGATTTTAAATTTTGAATTAGAAAACTTATTTAAGAAGATTGCTTAAATTTTTGTGTAACTTGTTAAAATTTAACCTTTAACCTGTAACCATTCATACATTGTTTTAAATGAATGCCGTCAAAGCAAATTCAATTTGTATTACAATGATTTTTCATACATCTATTTCAAAATTTGAATTAGAACATTTGTTTAAAGAAAACGTTTGAACTTTAAATAACTTGTAAATGAGTTAAACCTTTAATGTTTATGACCATTGTTTTAAATGAATACCCTTAAAAAATTCAATTAGTATTAAAATTTAATTCTTGTTTCATGCCTTTAAAAACAATTTAATTGGTATTAAAAAAAAGTTGTTTTCTTATTTCTTTATTTCTAGTTTTGTAATTTAAACAATTTGGATATACAAAATGAACCAAACAACACAGGCATGTATAATTTCATTATAACATATATAAGATTTAATCTACACATTCAAATGATGTATATGTAAATGAAAATGAAGTTAAAAGATAACCTAAAGAGGCGGCTTATGATTGCGCCTTGATTTCCAGTTTCTCCTTGGATCTCGAAGATCCATACCTGATCCTTGCAAGAGATGGATAAACTACTCATGTAATTTCCCAACTTTTCAATCCACGGTATTCACGTACCAAGCACTCAAGTGCCGGAAAGGCAAAAATTTAGGGTGCAATAAAAAGAAAAAGAAATAATGAAAAGAAGAAGGAACACAATATCAGAATCTTGCTAGCGGAATGATAATATATAATATCAAAAATAAAATAAAAAGGCTATTCCGATACAAAATTTTTGGAGTTTCAAAATATAAGTACTATCATCAGCATGGAAAGTTATAATAACCTATCCTCATAAACGTTGATATGTATAATATAGTAATGCGGCGGAAATAAGAATACTATGATAGGTGAAACATTTGGCTCGTCTTCTTGAACTCCAATGAGCATTCATGAAAACCTACCTTTCTTAGACTACTCAAAAGAGCACACAATTAGGGAAAACAAAATCCATGTGTCAGACATAAGTCTGGTATGAAAAACTCAAGGAATATGTGATCAACGTATAAAAGTACTTTTGAGACTGCATGGAATACCATAACGGTTATCCCCTCAAAAGAACCACCATCTAATAAATACATAAGGTGATATATTAGATAATGTATAGGGTGTAGAATATATAGCATAGTTGGAATGGTTACATTGGCTACATTCAACTACACATTAGAGGGTACAATCAAATCCAATAAGTAAAGTTCGCATAATTGATTTTCCATAGAGGTCTCTTCAATCAAGCCGAAATCCATTCTCTTACAAAAGGGTCAGAAATTACCTCTGAGTGCCATATATCTCTAGATTGAATATACCATAAGATAAAGATAACCGATCCATATCTAAATAGATGATCCCAAATACGATCAACTCCTATGCGCCACATCGATAAGCATACTCTAGATCTGGAGTGAAAATATCCTATCATGGGTTAGCAAAATCCCAAGCTATGTTCCTACTCTATTTTCTTCTATTTCCGATATCGAAGTCACGTTCGGCATCTTTTACGCGAGTTTTTACCATCGGAATAGAACATGAATCCCCAACTAGATTCCCACATCCCAAATAGATCTCAAAACCACATATGAATTCCAGCATCTCAAACATATCCACTTCCAAGAGATAGAACACATATCTCAACCTTGAAGTAGTTTTCGATCAGTAAAAACACTTGCCGATCTCGGTCTCTTCAAAATTGAATCAATCAATTTGGTCATTTAATAATAATGAGAACGACCGTATATAGAAACCAAGTCTTGTATACTTATCATGTTTCTCATATCTTCACCTCCCACTATCCCTCGATCAAGAGTGTAACCGGTAGGTTAGAGCTCTGTTGCTTATATCCCTACATGAACATTAGTCTTAATTCCCACAGATAAACAAGACTACTTCATCGGCTTTAAATGCTAAGTATACAACTAAATGTTTCCATACATGAGTATGCATACAAAGTTTCGAATCCTGTTTATCATTTAATTAATCTTTTATTAACTAAAACCTTTTTTATTAGTTAAATTTCTTTTATCTAATAAAACTTCATTTATGATTTACTACTATTCATTTGTACTATTTTCAATACTTTAGAAACTATTTATATACTTATCTCAAATGGTTTACGTATATTCATAAATGATTCACAAGGTTTCTTACTTTAAACCTTTGATTTTTCTATTTTTTCTAAAATATTCCTTACTTATAATTTCCTTCAAATATCTATTTTAAAGATCTAAGTACTTTCACAAATTCATTCAAACATTTAAAGACTAATCTTATTGAAACATTGTCACTACAAATCCAAAACCATTTCACTTACAATTATCTTTAAAATATTCTTTTAAAGGTCTATTTACGTTCATAAATATAATCAAAAAGGGTTAAAGACAATTGTTATTAACATATTGTCACAACAAACCCAAAACCATGTACATACTTATAACATCTTTAAAAATTGTTTTAAAGATCCAAGCTAATAATAGGTTAAGTTCGATAGTAGACTAATTGATTATCTTGTTAAAACAATTGCAGCTATACTTAACTCATTTCTAACATTTTAACTTAACTATTCCACATCCAAAAGTGAAACCAGGTAATTTAAAACACTGATTGCATCAAAGCCTTGCCTAGACATTTCATTCTTGAATCTCATAAATTGATAAGTCTGCTCTTCGGCTTTTATTGTTAAGTATAGTATCAATGATTTCCATAAACAAGTATCAGAAAACATGATTAACCCGTTTCTAACATTCACGACTTAACTATTCCTCATTCAAGTGGGAAGCTGGTAGTTAGAGCTCTATTGCTCCATCCATCGACATCAATCTTAACTCTCACAAATAGATAATCCTACTTCGTTGGCTTTTATCATGAAGCAAAGTTAATTACCTTATAAACAAGTAAGTAAACAATAAGATTAATATGTTTTCGATATTCCAACTTAACTATTCTTCATTTGAGAGGGAAGCCTGTAGGTTAGGGCTTTATTGCTCGGTCCCTACTCGACATCAACCTTAACTCGCATAAACGAAGAAGTCTACCTCATCGGCTTTTAGTGTCAAGCCTGGTCAATTAGCTTTTTAAAAACATATAAATACTTTAAAAGTACCTAAATTGGTTTTAAATATCTATGTAAAATGTTACTTGAAAATAACTAATTTATAATTTAATGATAAACATTTTTTATATTATAAAACCACTTTACTTCAAAAAAAAAATATAACTATCAAAAATATACTTAAACTTCAAACCAACTTTAAAATACCTCAAAATAGGTTAGAAAACATTTTCAAAAAAAATAGTAGAGAAAAACATCAAATTTAAATATCATTTTCACACTTAAAACCATAAGTGACTTACTGTAGTATTTATAAATGATGTAAAAGGTCCTGTTAATAACAACACTGACAAGCACGATCTTTAAGCATGGTTTTAAGCACTCTAACTAAGGATTTAAGATTTTAAATTTTTAACAGTAAGTACTACCCTTAGGGTACTTAAAAATCATGTAAAGAAACCCTAAGAATATCTTCCAATTTATTTATAAAAATTCTTGAAAACAGGGTATATTTACAAAATGTATTTACAACCACATTTTTGATTTAATTTTCACAACTTTTATTCACAATTTCTATAACTTTCCAAACTATTTATTTACTGTCAATATAGAAAAATATGTGTAAAGAACAACCAAATCATATTATCCCAAGTTATATTCATAAATATCCAATTTACACAAGTTAAAGTTAAGGGATATCGAAGTGCACATATAACGACTATTCTCGCTTCAAACACTTTTAAACATACTTCAATTCAACACACAAGTCAAAAAACCATTAAACATCAAGTCAACGCCATGCCATATGTTTACGAGGATAATAGAAGTGAGTTTATACAATATAAAGTCATCATTTTCATTCAAAAGCAAGAGGGGTCCAAAAGTTTATAACTTTTTAGTTAATGTCACTTTAACTTTATATTTCAAACACAATACACACACACACATAATATATACAACCAAGATAGTGAGATAACACACTTAGATCCAAGCCAAACATAAATACAAAGTCACAAGGATTAAAGAACCACCTTCTACCATCGCCAAAAGCCTAAAGATCCAACTTTTAGCACTTTATATCCAAGGCAACACCACCCCTCCTCTTCCACTGCTCATGACCCATCTAAGATCCCTCTTCTCCTTCAGTTTCCTTCTGCTTTGACTTTAGATCTAAGCTTCCTAAGATGTTCTAAGATGTTGGTGAAAGTTTGGAAGGGATTGGAGTTGTTTTTGTTACAGACTTGAAAATATTAGAAAAGAATTTGTGGATTAATGCTTAAGAACTTCCATCATTTTTATTCCCTTACTTAATTTCAAGCTTTTGTGAATTTGCGATTTGCTTCTTAACTTAAGGGCGTATTTATAGTTTTGTGCAAGACGTCATTACCACCATCACCTTCCATGAAAGGTTGTAAAGGAGCCTCTCACTCACATGCACCTTTACACCTTTTTATTTTTTACATAAAAGTTAAGTCTTTCCACAAAAGCTCATTTTCAAAATATCTTTGATGACATCACCCATGACATCATTCAAAAATTGATTTCATTTGATGCACCATTGACAAACAACTTCCACTATAGCATCATGTCTGAAGTGATAGCTCTTTGAGGGTGATAAGTGATTTCATATTGGCTTAATTCAATATTCGATTTCAGAAGTTGACCTGATGTCTCTGGGTGATACAGCACCTTTTTATAGGTTGATCCATTACCGCCTTGATGGGATGAGCATGGAAGTACGGTCGTAGCTTCCTTGACGTAATTAACAGGAAACATGCCGATTTTTCCAACTTTGGATAATTCTTTTCATTTCTAGCGAACCGCTTACTGATGTAGTAGATGGGTGGCTGGACCCTAGCCTCTTCGCATACTAATGCTGCACTTAGAGAATGTGTCAATACAACAAGTTAAACGAATGAACCTTCCCCATTTACCAGCTTAAATAAGACCAGCGGGGTTTTCATATGATGAAGTAATTCCTCAAAGGCCTTCTGGAAGGTTTCGTTTGATTCGAAATTCTTCTATTCCTTCTTTAAAGCATCGAAGAATGGTATGCATTTGTTCATTGCTCAGGAGATGAATTTGGCTCAGTATTGCGATCTTTCCATTTAGACTTTGCAATTCCCTTTTGGTCATGGGGGATTTGACGTTCCTTAGTGCGGTAATCTATTTCGGACTATCTTCAACACCCCTTGCATTCATGATGAAACTAAGGAATTTTCTAAAAGTGGCACCGAAAGAGCATTTCAACGGGTTGAGCTTCCTTCCATATTTTCGCAATATTTCTAACATCTATGTAAGGTTGTCTAAGTGATTCTCTGATACCTACGAACTGACAAGCATGTCGTCTATGTATACTTCCATCGTTTTCCCAATGTAATCTTTGAACGTTGTGTTTACCAGTCGTTGGTAGGTTACCCCTGCATTCTTTTGTCCAAAGGGCATGACTCAATAATAGTATAATCCAAGGTCGGTAATAAAACTAGTATTATCTTGGTTCATGCATCATGATTTGATTGTATCCCAAGTAGGCATCCATAAACGATAGTAGCTCGTGGCCGCCATGTCATCAATAAGCTGATCGATCTTAGGTAATGGAAAGCTATACTTTGGGCAGACTTTGTTCAAGCCTAAGTAATCAATGCAAGTCGCCACTTCCCATTGGACTTCTTTACTGAAACCAGATTTGATACCCATACGGGGGAGGTTGCATCATGGATATAAAGCCATTTTCTGACAGCTTATCCACTACCTCTCTTAGATTAGTAGACTATTCCGGTCCCAGGTGCACCTCTTCTGCTCACTGGAGTTTACTTAGGATCGGTATTAAGTGCGTAACACGCAATTTTCGACAAAATTCCACATATACCAAAGTGCGTCCAAGCGAACATTTCCAGATTGGCATAAAGAAACTTGACTAATTCTTGTCGCGTCTTGGTTCCAAGACGTGATCCTATTTTTAGTACTCAAGTCAGATCATTCATGTCTGGAGGTACAATCACCATAATCTATACCGGTGCTACCTGTTCCTCCCTTGAGTTCTTCTTTTTATGGTCCATAGCCTTAGCGAACTGTGGTTTCCAAACCATGAGTGGTTCTGTGGTTGCTATGCCGACAGTTCGCGAATGTTGAGAGTTTTCTCCACATTCTTCCCTTTTCTTCCTTTCTTGTTTCGTGCAATCCAGTGATGTAACATTCCCATGCGACACTCTGGTCTCCCTTTATCACTCAAACTCCGTTTTTCATAGGATATTTCATAGTGAGACACCATTGTGCTAGGATAATTCAAAAATCAATGAGGGCCGACCGTCCCAAGAATGCATTATAGGCCAACATCTCGTTAATTATCACAAAGGTTTGTATGAGAACCAAACTTCAATCTCTTATTCCAAGTTCAATAAATAGATCGATTGTGCCAACCAATTATAGTGAATGGCTTGTGAATCCTTGGATTTTAGTTTGACATGCTGAGACATTCTTCATGTTAAGCTTCATTTGGTCGAATGTATGTCGAAATAGATACCCGTTGCATGACTGTGGGTCCGATTCCTATCGTCACCACCATTGGATCTAAAGTTAGAGCTTCTATTCCTTCGCTGTTCCAGTTTTGAAATACGATGTCATCACTGAGAATCCTCTGCTGTTTAGTAGGGGTCCCGTCTTTGATTGCAAAGCAAGTTTTTTTGGAGCATGTTTGAGTGAACTAGCATATCTTTTCAACTTGCCCCAACTTTTCTGCGTCGGATAAGGACCTTCGAAAATGGTATTGATGACAAGTCTCTATTCAGCTTGCTTCGATCACTCGCAGCTAGATCTAGACTATTTTCCTTGGGTGTTGGGAGCATGGGGTACGATTGGATGATCGAAATTTTGGGGCTTATTCACATACCATTGGAGCTTGTTTTCTCTAATCAGTTCTTCGTTCATGTTCTTCAAATGGCAACATCGTTTGTGTTATGGCCATGAATTTAATAGAAACGGCAGAACTTTCCCAACTTCCTTTGTTTCTCAAAGTCTTCTTTCCGAGGTGGCTTTGGATACTCTTTTTTCATTGAGTTGCTCGGTAGGTATTCTCTAAGGTGTCTTTCAACGCAGTGTATTCTCCGCATTTCAGACCTTTTAGTTTCTTTCCGCCTCCATTGCCCCTGTCAGTGTTCTAATGCTAGTTCTTTCTTTTGTGGTCCCCACCTTTCATAGCAGTTACTTTAGAATTCTTGTTGTTTTGATTAGCTACCACATTACTCTGAATCAATTCATTTGGTCACATAATGGTATTCTTACCTTCTAACGTATTTGCCTCTTCCAATCTCAAGTACTGACTAGCCTTTCGATTAAATTCTTTCATTGTGGTTGGTTGCTTCATTTTAATCCATCTCCCTAAATCTATCTCTGGACGGATCAAGCAGACTAAAGCCATGAAAATCATATCCTTATTTAGTTTGCTCGCTTGGGTAACGGTAGTGCAAAAGTGGTTCATGAACGGTTTTAGTGATTCGTTGAGTCCTCAAAAGTAATCGAACAGAGACATTACGTCCTTTGGTTGAGCCATGTGCAGTCTAAATTGCTCCAAGACCTTCCTAGCTAGCTCGTCAAAGGTTGAGATAGATCATGGAGGAAGTCTGGAAACCACATGGAGGCGACTTCTTCTAGATAGATGGGGAAACATCTACAATGAACCGCAATTGTTGCTTTGCACCATCCATATTCCAAATGTACTTGTACAAGTGTTGTTGAAGGTCAGTAGTTACATTATAGGAGGGAATAGCTGGTGGTATCCTAGGGTATTCTGCCCTTAGGATAATATCGGTGAAGGGAGTTTGGCTCAGAGCAGAACCCTAATCATCTTCCTTTTTGCCCTTGCTTTCTTCCATCAAGTGTCTTACCATGTCAGTAATGTATGCCTCACTTGTCCGTTCATCCACAGATCGCTATCAGTGTTGCGGCAAGTGTTTGACTTTGCAAACGGTCTTGGTTAGTTGGCTGAAACCTAGGCTCTCTTGTCTTTGGGTGAGCCACTCCTGCAGAACTTCATTGGCAGGAAGTTGGTCTTGTGGGTAGAGTTTGACTGTTTGAGTTTAATTCACCTTCTTTAAGTTGCTCGTCTTCCTCATAGTCAGTATCGACTACCAGTATGTCCTCCCATGGAGTTTTCACTTCTAGGTTTAGGTTTGCAGCGGGTGCTTTTACAGTGGGTAGAGTGTTAAGGTTTTCCTCCGTCATGATTCTTAGAGCTCTGCCCACTTCTTCCTTTTGCATTTATCTTCTGTTTCTTCCATTCAAGCCAAAAAAAGAAGAATGCTCTTACTCCAATGCACCTACGGCTTTTGGAACCATTCTAGGGGTAGTTAGTGATTGGAGCGCAAAGAGAGCATCTATATTTTCCATAAGAGCCTTTTGACTGTTTTCCATTTGCTATTTAATTCCGTCAACCATTTTGTTCATTTCTCCCTTAATAACAACTTCATGCTGTGTGGAGGATCCTAGAACCTGATCTCCAGAGTTAGCTCATAACAACATGCTATTGGGGTTGTTGACTTTAATTTGCTGAGGGTTTGTTTCTTCTCCAGCAATGGTAGCTCCTGTGGATCTTTCGAAGATAGCTCTCTTTCTTCCTAGTGCCATTGATTCTCAGCAGCAAATCTTTTAAGCAAAGATTGAAGATCTAACTTCTGGACCTATCTGATCCAAAGTGGATAGCTAGTTCTAACCTTGAGTTCAATTCTCAGTGAAAGCACTAAAATATTAACCCAAAAATGGCTCAACACCCTAGATTGAGTTGTAAAGCATCGGCCCTGTTCTTACATAGCGATGATATATGAAATAAATGTAAAAAAGTAGAAATAGTAAGAAAATAAGAAGATTTTTATAGTGGTTCGGCTGTTCAAGAATCCTATGTCCACTTTATAAATCTCAATTAACTGACTGCTATTACAAGTTGAACCAGATTACAATGTGACTGAATCGTCTAAGTTATATCAAGTCACCAGTACAAGAGTTCACTGGAGAATCACAATAAACCCCTACATGACTATTGTATGAGAGGAGAAGAGTGAAAAATAATCTCTACAGAGTTCCAGCAGCCAGTCCCAATGATCCTATTTATATTGCAAGTAGGATTGTATCTATAGGGGCTGGAGAGATATTGGGCTAGGAAGCTTTTCCAAAAGACTACACTTAATGATACGAAGGTGCTCCGAGAATTTCACAGCGATATAGCTTAATCTGATGGATCGCTAGTGATCCATAAGGTATAGATTGCTAGCGATCCATGTACTTAGGAAATTTTTGGACTTTTTCCTTCGGGTTGCACTCCTTGTCTTATGTATGTGCTCTCCACATAATTTCGTACCTACTTTCCTTGTTTTGATGATAGTTAACACACGGGTTGGATTGTTCTGCAACTTGGATCAGATGAATGCTCACTTCTCGAACTACGTTGCCTGGAACATCATGATACTTGGCAAACATCCATAGAAAAGATATTGATTTATGATACAAGAGGTTTGAATGATCCATGAGGAGTCCCTATGGATCGCTAGTGATCCATAGGTAGTGGATCGCTATCGATTCATCCCCTTAGTTAATTTTTGGGTGCTTCCTCTTAAATCCTTCTTGGCCCATTCTTCTGGTCCTTTCGGTTGATTCTTGAATTGTTTTGACTTTATCTCGATGTTCTAACTCCTTTTGAATTCTGCTTGGTTAAAAAACCGGTAACCATTTGTCCTATAGAGTACGCCTTCGTTGGAAACAAGGTGTTCTCTAGAAGTAACTGCTTTTGAGTTTCCATTTTGTGAAATTTAGTTGATCGTATTGAGGTTATCATGCGAAATTGGCTTTGGCTATTCGGCCAACTTGTTGAGTTTTTGATGTGAATCGTCGCCACTCGTAAAAATAAAACAATTTCGAACCCACAGTTTTCAAGACTCTTGCAAAAAACATATAAATCATGCTTGGAATGTTTGGAGAAGATTGGCTGCAACTTGATGGATAGCTAACAACCATAGACTTAGCAAATTTTCTTCAACCAATCTCCTATTTAGCTTTGATTGAGCTGACCCTTCTCATCATCTCGTATTCTTCTTGCGACCCGAGCCAACCATGACCAAACCCTAAATTAGCCTTTGTTGCCACTGCCGTTAATCTCCATCGCCAGAGCCTTCTTCCACGGACCTTAACTATTTTTGCCATCACCTCGAGCCAAGCCCTAGTGCCAGAATTGCCTCTTATTTGGATCACTACCGACCTTGCATTGCTTGGATCGCCTCGAACTCATTATCGAATGCACTTGCTTTTGATCTGAGAATGGTGATAACGTTGTTATCGAGTCGGTGGTGATTGCCAATGGGCTTGGGGCGATCGATGAGAATGGTGAGCGAAGCGGGTTGATTGCGATTTATTGCAGGTAGATAGTGGATTCATGCCTTGCACTTGACGTATTCTACTATCTTCTTTCAATAAATGAAAATCAATTAGCACATGGCCTCGATGGCTCCGTCGAGGCAGTTTACTATGTACTTGATCATCCTGGATTAATTTTACTATCACACACTCGATGTACCTGAGAATAAAACAAGCTTTCCCTTTTACTTTGGACAACAGATATGTAATCGATCGTTGACCGATAACGGGTAAGTATAGGAGGAATAACTTCAATAAATGATATGAAAAGCTATTTTCTTTCTCCGCCACAAGTGAAGTATCTATGTAGGATAGAGCGTTCGTAGTTTTCAAGACACCGAGCCTATCCCATATAGTTAGCATACTACACTTGCCCAGTCAACACTTGAGATCAGATGAGTTATCACAAAACATCTTTTCAGAATTCAAGCGTTTCAACACATGGGGATTTCTAGTTAAAAAATAGTTATCCGACCATGTTGGATACAAGTTCAATTGTATAGAATGAAGCATCCGTCATCCTGACGTAAATCTAATGGAGGAAGCCCAATACTCATGGAAGCAGAATCGATATCCGTTATGCCTTCGCAAACAGTTTTAGCGGTGCCTACTTCTTTGTCGCTACAATCTCAATATGGTCAATTTTTGCTGATTGGTCCGGTTGTTGATTGAACTCCTATGAACTTTAGAGTTTTACTTAACCCTCTAAAGAGGGCTTTTACAGTCATTCTACTAAAGTTCCACAAAATATTTGTTTGCAGCATGGTATTCTAGATGATGATGTGCGCCTTCTACTGAAAAATGAGTTTGCATACATGCCACCTTCGAGGTACACCGCCTGCCATCGGTGCATGTGCTTGAATGGGCTGTGCTCCCATTCAATCATTTCTTGAGAGAGATTCTTCTGAATTTAGGAATAGCTCCATTTCTGATCCATCTCCATGGATATGTTATTTTGACTTGTCTTTACGTTTTTTTTATGCGGATATTCAATCGTGCCCCAAGCTCCGACGAGTTGAGATATTTTCTCTCATTCAAGAAGGGATATGAATGTCCATCCCTTGTGATTTTTGAGGCTAGAAGAAATTGCAAAATCATGCTATAACTTCAAAGTAACTTATCCTATTTCAAGACCCAGTATTTCATCATTAGGTGTCCCAAAGGATTTAATCATCTTTGGACGACAGGGGGTAATTTTCCTCTTCATTCTTGGAGATTTATTACGTTGGTGCGGAGTTTTATTGCAGTTATTTCGAGGTCAAATAAAAATTCATCATTTGATTCCATCTTTCATACTCTAAATGCCATAGATGCTGGAGAGAGATCGGTCAAATTTTTGCTAATAGAAGAGAATTTACATTGGTATGGATTGTTGTAGCTTTAAGATCTGCCGTTGCCGTTGAAGTTCCATCCCTTACCTGTTCCAGGATTCAAACATGCTCCACATCTTCATCGTACGATTTGGAAGAGGGCGGTCTACCAGGAGGAGAAAGTCCACCCAGTGGATCAACTAAGGAAATTAATGAAGGAAAAGGCCTTACGATTGGAGTTAGTAACTCGATCAGGATGCCCTCGATCCTTGAGGAAGGGGAAGAGGAGTTCAAACAGCGAGAAGGAAAGGACGCGATAATCGTAGAAAGGAGGAAGGTGAAATTGAGAGCTCAAGTAGCAATGATTCCTCTTCTAGCGAGGAGGAAATTGATACAAGTACAAGTGAAGGAAATTTTGAATCGTGTGATGAAACTCCAAAAATGAGTCCCATTCACCCAAATTCGCCTCCCCAAGAGATAATTGCTAAAGATGTTCCCCTAATAGCCGAATGACTTCATGGTTCTCCAGCTAAGGAAACTGATGTCAACTTTGAGGTCTTGAACAATGTTTATGTGGACATCACAGAACTCATGGGAGATGATTTCAAGTTCGAGGGATTGTCTTCTCACTCTCGTCATGCTCTTTCTAGAATTAGCCTGACTCCCACTATGGGCGCTTCCCGACCAGGTTTGTGAAGTCCTTTTAGGCTGCCTACGACACGTTACATACTCCACTAGGGTCACATACACTAATATATGCATAATCCGTGTTCATTTTCTGTCGCTAAAGTTGCTTCATTTTTTAGATATTAGGTACTATGGGAGGCTGTGGACTTCATGAAAATCTTTGAACAATTATAGATGCACAATGTGGATAAAAATAGACTTCAAGCCGCTACCAGCCTCGAGAAAATGAGGAAGAATAGAGGAGGAAAAAAGATCGAGAAGCTAAAGCTTGTCGTCGGGATGACAGGGACCAAGGAGGAGTTTGCAGGGGTGGCTATGAGAAGAGGAAGACTCCCAATGACTAGGAAGAGCCATCTAAAAAGTTGAAAGTAAATCGTGATCCTTATCCTTTCGAGCATCATACATCTACCCAGGCTCCTTCTTTCGGAATTGACGTTTCAACTTCTACTGTTCAAGTTCCTAACCCAGACTTTGTCAACCCATGTTGTGCCTACTTCTGGTTTTTCACACCCTCACATGAGGCCTACCTATATTCTCCCTTCCGTTCCACCTAAGCTTGAAGCCGCGCTCCCCTGATGATTCCCGAAGGGAGTTAAATTCGATCTTGACATGTGTCCAATTCATAAGGATTATTATATATCGAATCTCTAGGCGATTCAAAGTGACTTGGATCAAGCTGAAGGATGGGAGAAATTATGTAAGCAATTGGTGGACACAAACTGTAACAACTAACAAGAGATTCTATATTTCGAGCTAGAAAAGGATGATTATGAATGGATGCCGACGAAACGTGATGCCATAATTAATCAATTGACAAAAGAGAGAGAGATATGCTACCATTCGAGATAGTTAGAGCAACCCTAGTTTGCTAAAGGAATTGAAAGAGGCTCACGCAAAAATTGAGATCATATTTAGAGATGAAATCAAGAACGCCCACGCTGATGAAGTCGGCTGAAAGGAGCTTAAAACTCAAGATGAAATTATCAAAGCTCAAAAGAGAACTATTGCTAATCATGATGAAGCTGTCGAAGCTCAATAAGAAGACAATTGTTGATTATGCAGGAAATCGAATCTCGAGATAAGACCATTCTAACCAGGCCCAAATGTTCACTTTGCTTCGACAAAAAGTTGCGCAATTCAATGTTGAAAAGACCAAAGTCGAAGTCGAGAAGGCCGCTGTGACCGCGGACTACTTGGTGCTGCAAGATGCCTTCGAAAGGAAGATGGAGAAGATAAATGACACCATCTTGAACTTCTACATTAACTCCTTATTGCATCAGGGCAACCTCGGTTATTTGGGCCCCAAATTCCCATGTACTCTTGTTGTGGTTTAGGAAGAAGTCCTGGTCCATTTCAAGAACATAAGGACATGTACACTAGACAAGAGTTGGAGGATGCATATCTTAACGAAGAACCAAAGAAGGCTTTGGTAGAGGGCCGAGAGATTATTCGGGTTGAACAGGAGTGAAAATCCGTCGATATTGCTGCAACTACAGCTACTAAAGCACTATTAGAGCCTTTCAGTTCTGGGACTGGCAAATCGTCCAAGCAACCTCATGATCAGACAAGAATCATTTCAGCTTTGGCCGGTGCTACTTTGTTGTCCACCCTTTCAACAACTATCTCCAAAGCCTTGGGTGGTCCTGAAACTTCGCCCAAGATTGTGCAACCAAAAGAAGCAAACAGTGGGGAGTATAAGGTTGAGATTCATGGTCACACTTCTAATGTAGGTAACTTTCTTGTTTCTCCCGTATTTGAGGATTTCTGGCTCACACCACACGAATAAGATGAATTGAATGCTTTCCTTTTTGATCTTATAGGATTATCTTCCTTACCCATCGAACTTCCAATTTCTCCAGTCCCGGGGCCTACAGCTATTTCGACTGCTTCAACGCTTGTTTCTGTAACTGCTTTGATCACCACACCCATGCCTGGTTTGTAACAAGGATGAAATCTGAGAAGTTCGTTGCATTGCATGGCTTGGACGACCCCACCATATCTTTAGAGGATGATTTAGCAGCAGCTGACACTCGAGAGCAGATAGAACAAGCCAGCCAGCCAGTAAAACTGAGCAGCAGATGATGGCGGTTAAGAAGGAAAAGGTTGAGGAGAGAAATCTTCTAGGATCTCACGAAAGTTCCGCAAGCATAAGACCAAAGGGCAGCCTTCCGAGGGAGATGAAGAAAAATTAGGAGATATAGGCATAGAGCTTATAATCGATATCTCTAGCAGCGATACGACTCCTAGTGGGGATGTTGAGGGGAAGAAGAAACTTCCTACCAAAGGTAGGAAAGGAAGTTGTGGCAAGAAGCACTGATGAGCTCGAGTGATAGTGGAGCCGGACTTTGTTACATTCTAATTTGTTTGATAATGTATTTTGTACAAGTGCAGAGTCTGCACTTATTACTTTTGTTGTTGTAGCATCTGTCTTTTTTTATTGGCCAATATTATATGGGTACGGCCCCCACATTTTGACTTCATACATAAAATGTTATAAGAAATTAAAAGATTAATGTTTCTACTATTATCTTTTCTATGTTCTTTCTTATTTATTACGTACTTAGCTTGTTTTTGTACCACTTATACGTGTACATGACACGATTGCTTGCTCTACAATTTCTGTACTTCACAATGCCATGTCATGTCGTGCTTTACGGTCTATGATGCCTTTATTTCCATGATTTCACACATTATGTATGCATTTTTTCCAGTTTTATAACTATTCCGTTGTGATTGCCAAAATTCTATGTTCGACGAAATGGGATTGTGGAGTAGTTTTCCTTTCAACTAAATATTGGTATGTGTATGCCCCCTACTTTACAGGGTTGTTTTCTCCGAACACTTGATAAATGACTGGTTGATCCAAGCGATTCCTCGGATGTCTATAGTCGAATCTACTTTGCGGTTCTTATCTTTAGGAAGTTACAGCTCGAATATCTCGACTCTAGAGATTTTATCAGTCAACGATCAAATTTTTTTGTTGATCTATAGTTGTGCGACATTGCTGGACTCACGTCAATTACTTTTGATAGTGGGAGTGGTTCCTTGTTAGTCATGCAATAGACGATTTTTTTGGTGTTTTGAAGACAATATCAGTATTTACAAGATCTTAATGGTTTGCCAATGATGCTAGAGAAACATTAAGCAGTGCTTATGTGGAATGTGCAGCTTTTAAGAGTGCAGGGCTTATGAAATTTGCCGATTTTAAGAGTGCGCGGCTTACGAAATGCGTGATTTTTGATTTGAATCAATTTACTTTCGTCAACTTACGGTGTAGGCGAAGCATACTTGGGTGTGTTTCACTTCCCCAAGCAGCGAATGAATGGTTTTGAGTCAGTTTACTTTCGCCAACCTGACGAGTAATTTATATGAACACAGTTTTATTGGTTCAAGAAGCTAAAGATATTTTATAGATAAAACGAAAAGTAGATTTTTTTTGCATATTTACAATACCCCCAGTGTAGTCGTGCGACTTATTTGCGAAAAAAAGAAATACGTAGATAAAAGATAAATAAAGTAATGCTAGAGCGAGTCGCTATTCCAAGCATGGGAAATCTAAATTCCATCGACTACGGTCAGCTTGAAAGTTCCATCTCTGAGCTTTTGCCTAATTTAGTAAGGCCATTCCCAGTCTGGTCTGAATGTTCCTAGAGCCGAATAGATCCATTTCAGGATGAGATCTCCCACTTCGAAGGTATGGTTGTGTACCTTGGAATTGAAGTGACGTGTTGCCCTTTTCTGGTGAGCCTTGGTCCTTAGTCGGCTTCCTCCCATTTCTCGTCAATCAGATCTAGTGACTCGAGTAGGAGTTGGTCGTTCTCTTTTGGATTGGAGTATCATTTCTGATGAGAGGGGACTTCAATTCAACCGGGATCATTATTTTAGGTCCATATGCTAGGGCGAATGGTGAATGTCCAATTGATGACTTGTGCATAGTTAGGTATGCCCATAGTGCAAGTGGGAGCTCATAAACCCATTTTCTCTGGCTTTCGTTAGCTGTTTCTTGATGGTGGACTTGATGATTTAGTTTACCACTCTCACTTACCAGTTTTCTTAAGGGTGTGCCACTACGGAGAAACTCTTTTCGATGCAGAAATGCTTGCAAAAATCCTTGAATTCATTGCTTTCGAATTGAGTTCCATTATCTGTGATGATCTTCTGTGGCACTCCAAACCTATAAATAAAAATTTTAGTGACAAAGTTAGTTACTTTCTTAGTGTTAATAATAGCCAGTGGTTCCGCTTCAGCCCATTTTGTGAAGTAATCAATAACGATGATAGCATATTTGGCCCCTCCTTTAGCAATTGGGAGCACGCCGGTCAGGTCAATTCCCCGGACTGCAAATTGCCATGAACCAACCATTGGCGTGAGTTCATGGATGGATTTCTCTATATTTTGGTGCACTTTTGGCATTACAAACATCGCTTGGCATAGTCCGCTACGTCATGGTTGACGGATAGCCAGATGTAACCGTATCGGAGGATCTTCTTTGCTAGAGTCTGCCGCACAATGTGGTTTCCAAAATCAGCTTCATAGAATTCTCTAAGGATCTTTTTTGGCCTCGCTGTTATTTACACATCTAAGTAGGGGAGTACAGAATACCCTCCTGTAAAGAGTTCCATCCTGCAAGACGAACCGTGTTGCCTTCTGGAGTAACTTCTTTCGCTCATTTCAATCCCTAAGGAGTGTGAATTTGATCAGGTAATCTTTGATCGGCGTCATCTATGATTGCTCTTCCTCTATGGTTTCTGTAATTCAATTGATATCTGTATCATCTATGCTCAGTGATGCAAGCATTTCAACTGGGGCCAGTCCCAATTACCGAGCATCTTCGGAACTGGCTAGTTTGGCTAGATGATCCACTTGCATATTATATTCCCTCGAAATGTGACTTAAATTTTTAGTGTTGGATGTCCTACAGCAATTTTTGTGCTTTTGACAAGTAGAGGGTTAGATTGCCCCTTGCTTGGTACTCTCCTTTCACTTGAAAGGTGACTAGCTGAGAACTGGTGTAGATATGCATAGCTTTCATTCCTAATTCTTTAATGATATTTAATCCTTCCATCTAAGCCTCGTATTCTGCTTCACTATTAGTGGTAGGAAATTCCAGTCTCAGATCGTAGTAAGTAGATCATCCTTGGGGGGTTTGGAGTACCACCCCTGCACCTGAACAGAATTCATTTGATGCACCATTGACAAACAACTTCTACTATGGCACCATGTCCGAAGTGCTATCTTCTTCACCATCCCACTCGATAAATTTGGCGATGAAATCTGCAAGAGCATGTCCATTGATTTCTCTTTGAGGGAGACAAGTGATTTCATATTGGATTAACTCGATATTCCATTTCAGAAGTCAACCTGATGTCTCTGAGCGATAGAGTACCCGTTTCAGAGGTTGATCCGTTAACACCTTAATGGGATGAGCCTGGAATTACGGTGGTAGTGTCTTTGACATGATCAACATGCAATATGCGAGATTTTCCAACTTTGAGTAATTCTTTTCAGCTCCAGTGAACTGCTTATTGATGTTGTAGAAGGGTTGTTGGACCCCAGCATCTTCGTGTACCAATGCTGCACTCAGAGCATTGGTCGATACAGCAAGGTAAACGAACAAATCTTCCACGTTTATCGGCTTATATCAGACCGGCAGGGTTTACATATGATGGAGTAGTTTTTAAAAGGCAGTCTGGCAAGCTTTGTTCCATTTGAAATTCTTCTTTCCCTTCTTTAATGCATCGAAAAATGGTATGCATTTGTTAGTCGCTCGGGAGATGAATTGGCATAGCGCTGCGGTCTTTCCATTTAGACTTTGCAACTCCCTTTTGGTCGTGCGGGATATGACATTCCTTAGAGCGGTAGTCTATTCTAGATTAGCTTCAATACCCTTTGCATTCATGATGAAACTAAGGAATTTTCAAGAAGTGACACCAAAAGAGCATTTCAATGGGTCCTTCCATATTTCTGCAATATTTCGAACATCTCTGCGAGGTTGTCTAAGTGATTCTCTGATACGCGTGGTTTGACAAGCATGTCATCAACATATACTTCCATTGTTTTCCCAATCCGATATTTGAACATTGTGTTTACCAATCGTTGGTAGGTTACTCCTGCAAACTTTACTCCGAAGGGCATGACTCGATAACAATATAATCCAAGGTCGGTAATGAAACTAGTATTCTCTTGATCAAGTTCATGCATCATGATTTGATTTTACCCTAAGTAGACGTCCATAAACGATAGTAGCTTGGCCCGTCGTGGGTCAACAAGCTGATCGATCTTGGGCAATGGAAAGCTTTCCTTTGGGCAGGCTTTGTTCAAATCTGAGTAATCAGTGCCAGTCCACCTCTTCCCATTGGATTTCTTTACCAAAACCAAATTTGATACCCATATAGGGTAGGTTGCATCACGAATGAAGCCATTTCCCAACAGCTTATGTACTTTCTCTCTTAGTGCGGCAGACCTTTTCGATCCTAGGGTATGCCTCTTCTTCCTAACTGGAGTGTACTAAGGATCGATGTTAAGTGTGTGATATGCTATCTTTGATGATATCACGCACATATTGTAATGCATCTGAGCGAACACATCCAGCTTGGTGTGAAGAAACTTGACTGATTCTTGTCGCGTCTTGGTTCCAAGATGTGATCCTATTTTTAGTACTCATGTCAGATCGTTCATATCTACTAGAAAAGGTACTGTAATCTATGCTGGTGATGTCCGTTTCTCTCTGGAACTCTTCTTTCCAGTGTCCATAGCCTTGTCGAATCGGCTGTGGTCACCAAGCTAGGGGTGATTCCGTAGTTGCTATGCTGACAGTTCGCAAATGTGGACAATTTTCTCCACATTCTTCCCCTTTAATTTCTTTCTTGTTACATGTAATTCAATGATGAAAGCATTCCCTTGAGACACTCTGGTCTCCCTTTATCATTCCAACTCTGTTTTCCATAGGGAATTTTATAGTGAGACTCCATTATGCTAGGATAATTCAAAAACCAACAAGGGTCGGCCGTCCCAAGCATGCATTACAGTTCAACATCTTGTCAATTATAACAAATATTTTGGTGAGAACCAAACTTCGATTTCCTATTCCGAGTTCAACAGGCGCATCAATTATGCCAACCGGCAGTAGTGGATGGCCGATGAATCCTAGGATTTTAGTTCGGCAAATAGAGACATCGTTCATGTTAAGCTTCATTAGGTCGAACGTATGTCAAAACAAAATGTTTACTGATCCTCCAGTATTGACCAGCACCCATCGCACTATAGCGGGTCTGATTCCTATCGTCACCACCATTGGATCTGAAGTTGGAGCTTTTATTCCTTTATTATCCTGGTTTAAAAACATGATATCATCATTGAGAATCCTCTTTTGTTTAGCAGAGTCCCGTCTTTGATTGCAAAGAATTTTTTTTAGAGAATGTTTGAGTGAACTAGCATATCTTTCCATCTTTCCCTAACGCTTCTATGCCGGATGAGGACCTCTCGAATTGGTATTGATGACAAGTCTCTGTTCAGCTCGCTAGGATCCCTCTCCGCTACATCCAGACTATTTATCTTGGGTGTTAGGAGCATGAGCTCCGGTTCATTGATCAGAATTTTAGGGCTTCTTCACATACTGTTGGAGCTTATTTTCTCTAATCAGTTCTTTGATCACGTTCTTCAAATGGCGACACTTATTTGTGTTATGGCTATGGGTTTCGTGGAAGCGACAGAACTTTTCCAACTTCCTTTGTTGCTTAGACTCTTCTTTCCGAGCTAGCTTCGGATACTCTTTTGTTCCCTGAGCTACCAGGTAAATATTCCCTAAGTTGTCGTTCAACTGAGTGTATTCTCCGTGTTTCAAACCTTTGAATTTTTTTCCACCTCTGTTTGCCATACCAGTGTTCTGATGTTGGATCTTCCTTTTGTGATCCCCATCTTTCCCAGCAGTTACTTCAGAATTCTTGCTATTTTAATTGCCCACGGCATTATTCTGAATTGATTCATTTAGTCACATATTGGTATTCTTACCTTCTAATGTATTCGCCCCTTCCAATCTCAAGTATTAACCAGCCTTTCTATTGAATTCTTTAATGGTGTTTGGTTGCTTCATTTTAATCCATCTCCTTAAATCGGTCTCGAAATGGATCGACCGGACAAAAGCCATGAAAATCATATCTTCATTTGGATTGCTTACTTTGATTACGACTGTGTTAAAGCAGTTCATGAACAATTTTAGTGATTCGTTGGCACCTTGGAAGTAACTGGAGAAAGACATCACATCCTTTGGATTAGCCATGTGTAGTCTAAATTGCTTCAAGAACTTCCTAGCTAGCTCATCAAAGGTTGAGATGGATCACAGAAGGAGTCTGGTAAACCACATGGAGGCGAATCCTTCCAGGTAGATGGGGAAAATCTACAATGAACTGGAATTATTTCCCTTGCATCATCCATATTCCAAATGTACCTGTACAAGTGCTGTTGAGGGTAAGTAGTTCCGCTGTAGGAGGGCATAGCTGGTGGCATGGTAAATTTCTTAGGGTATTCTGCCCTCAGGATACCATCAATGAAGGTAGTTTGGCTCGAAGCAGAAACGCAACCAACGTCGTTTCAACCCTTGCTTTCTTCCATCATGCATCTGACCATGTCCGCAATGTATGCCTCACTTGTGTGTTCATTCGCAGATCAGCTGTCAGTAGCTATGCCAAGTGTTTGACTTTGAAAACAGTCTTGGTTAGCTAGCTGAAGCCTAGGCTCTCCAGTCTTTGGTTAATCCCACCCCTATAGAGGTTCGTTGGCAGACGATTGGTCTTGCATGTGGAGTTTGAAAGGCTGAGTTCAATTCACCTTCCTTAATTTTCTCATCTTCCATAGAGTCGAATTGGCTACCAATATATCATGCCATGGAGTTTTCACATTTAGGTTCAGGTTTACAGCAAGTGCTTTTGTAGTGGGTGGAGTGTTAACATTGTATTCCGTCATGATTCTTGGAGCTCTATCCACTACTTCCATTTGCATTTGTCTTCCATTTCTTCTGTTCAAGTTAGAAAAAGAGGAATGCTCTTACTCCGTAGCAGCCACGACTTCAGGCACCATTCTAGGAGTAGTTGTGATTGGAGCGCTAAGAGAGCATCTATCTTTTCCATAAGTGCCTTTTGACTGTTTGCCATTTTCTAATTAATTTCATCAACCATTTTGTTCAATTCTCTCTTAGACACAACATCATGCTATGTAGAGAATCATGGAACCTAATCTCCAGAGATAGCTCTTAACAGCAAGTTGTTCGGGTTGTTGACTTCAATTTGCTGAGGGTTTGTTTCTTCTCCATCAATGGTAGCTCCTATGGATCTTTCGAAAGTGGTTCTCTTTCTTTTTGGCACCATTGATTCTCAGAAGCAAATCTTCTAAGCAGAGTTTGTGGATCTAACTTCCAAACCTATCTGATCCAAAATAGATAGCTAGATCTAACCTTGAGTCCAATTCACAGTGAAAGCACTAAAATGTTAGCCCAAAAAATGGATCAACACCCTGAATTGAGTGTGAAAGCACCAATTCTTTTCTTACAGAGCAATAATATAGGAAATAAATGTAAAAAGGCAGAAATAGTAAGAAGACAAAAGGATTTTTATAGTGGTTCGGCTATTAACGAAGCCTACGTCCACTTTATAACTTTCTATTAACTGACTGCTGTTACAAGTTGAATCGAATTATAATTACATTAAATCTTCTAAGTTAGATCAAGTCACAAGTACAAGAGTTCACCGAAGAATCACAGTGAACCCTTAGATGACTATTACGTGTTAGGAGAAGAGTGAAGAATAATCTCTATAGAGTTCCAGCAGCCAGTCCTGAAGTTCCTCTTTATGTTACAAGTAGGATTGTATTTATATAGATTGGAGAGCTATTAAGCTGGGACACTATGCCAGAAGCCAATATTTGATGATACGAAGGTTCTTCGAGAATGTCGTAGCGATCCAACTTAATCTGATGGATCAATAGCAAACCATAGGGCATGGATCAATAGCATCCATGTACTTAGGAGATTTTAGGACTCCTTCCTTTGGGTTGCACTCTTGTCTTATGTAAGTGCTCTACAAATAATTTTGTAGCTAGTTGCCTTGTTTTAATGATGGCTCACACACGGGTTAGATTATTCTGCAACATGAATCAGATGAATGCTCACTTCTTTCTTGGACCATCATGAAACTTGGCAAACATCCTTAGAAAAGATATTGGTTCGTGATGCAAGAGGATTGAATGATCCATGAGGAGTCCTTATAGATCACTAGCGATCCATAGATGATGGATCGCTAGCGACCCATCCCCTTAGTTAATTTTTGTATGCTTCCTCTTGAGTCCTTCTTGGCCTATTCTTCTAGTTCTCTTGGTTGATCCTTAAGTTGTTTTGACCTAGCCTAGATGTTCTAACTCCTATTCAGTCTGGTTGGGTTAGAAACCTGGTTAACACTCTCCATCCATCTTATTTATCTTGAGGGCAGCCATAATTTATCATTTATGGTGCAAAGGATTCCAAAACCTTTCAAGTAATTATTTCCTATTTGATACCTTTTTAAAATTATACCGATATCATATATCGACGCATGCGAATATAAATTTTATATCTGCATTCAGATATTTACAAACAACTATGAAACATCAAATAAACTAAACAATAGTTAAATTTTCTCAAATATTAATTAATTTAAGTAATTTAAAATATCTAAGCTAAATGTTTTTTGGAGAATTAATCATTAAGGTAATGCGACTCAAATGTGCAAACTCAGTCAGCGATTAATATCGATCAGTTTGAATATTAATGTTCACACATCACATTTGCTAGTGGCTTGAAAGTTTGGTAAAATTTATCGCTTATAGGTCTTTTTAGTAAAATCAAATTTTACTATTTTAAGTGGTATCCAATATTAATGATTATTTACACCAATTCTTTTCATCAAAACTATATCACGTTAGGACTTATGAAATTTAGTTTTGGTCAAAATTCCAATATTGTCCACGTTCAACTTGGTTAGTCCAAAAAATTCCTCGGTTCAATAATAAAAATTATTATTAACTCTATTGCTTTGGCCAAAGACTTTAACTTTGAGTTGACTATAGTTGATTGTGATATTAACCTTATATAACTGGGGATATAAATCCTCTATTAAATAGTGTTTCACTTCCAATGCTTCAGCTCAGACCCAATTATAGTTGCTTGATGGAATGACATGTCATGATTTAACTATAATCAAAGTGGAGTATCCATATTGAAGTTCTACAGTATCATAAAGTCGACAGAATAGTGTAACATCTTCACTTCAAGATTTTTAGTTTGACCATAGCTATTATTAACTAGCAAGAAACTTCTGAGTGAGTCATTCCATAACTATCCAATAATTATCACAACATAACCCTCAAGTGATTCATTCCACCAACAGAAATTAATCATACACTATCCAACATTTGGAGAGCGTTACGTACTATATTCTCAAGGATGTATCGATATCTTGTCTCGTAAATCCTTGATTAGGAATATTTAAAATAATTTCTATTTAATGTGACAAATTTCTTATGATTATAACATATTTTAATTACTATCACATAATATGTCATTTAAGAATTTCTATTTAAAATACTTTAAAACATAATTAATTATGCTTAACATAACCAAGCATATTATAGAAATCAAACACATTTATTATGAATAAGATTGATTATCGAGTGAGATATATGTAATAATTACATAATTGCGCTTACGGCATACCCTAACTCTATTAATCTTCCACTTATGCTTGAGTGAATTAGGGAATCTTATTCCAAATCCTTCGAATGGTTTTCTCAAAACTAATCAGGCCAGTCTCTTAATGAACAGGTATGCTATATTATTTTATTTATCTAGTTTGTCAACCAAATCTCTTCGAGATGGTAAACTGCTTTTGTCAAGTAGAACTCTTTGGAATATGTTTTTCGACTTCTAGTGAGCTTATGATGATGGTAAACTACTTTTGTCATGTAGAACTCTTTGGAATATGTTTCTTGACTTCTAGTGAGCTTTAGGTTTTTTTACAGAGTTTATCGCAACTTGTTATCATATAAAAATGTCATGGGGTTCTCAGCCTTTGGAACCACACCGGCTCAGTTAAAAATTTATGCATTTTTTCATACTTCTTATATTGCAACGCTATTTCAAGACAATGTTTTTAGCCTTTGATCGAATCAGCCACTACTTATTACTTTTGTACCAACCCTGTTTTTTTTGTAATTACTTTAATTGTATATTTTAATTATTTTAATTTCCTGATTTAAAAACTTTATTTTATTTATTTAAAATGAATAAAAAATTTTATTTTAAATAGAAAGATTTGATTTTTTATGTGAATTATAATTCCAAACTTGAATAAATGGAATATTTGCAGAAAAGTGGATTGCTGGTCAAAATGGTCAAACTTTGACTTTAAAATTTAAATTTTTGAATTTTTGAATTTTATCTTTTATTATGAAAATATATTTAATTCCAAGAATACTGTTTTCATTTCGTTGAAATCGGATTAATATTGTGGAAGTTATGCTTTTTACAATATTGTGTGTAAATTGTTTTATTTAAAAAATTTGTTTATTTTAATATATATATAAATAATATTTTTGTTCGTAAAATCATGTTCTAATTTGTGTAACATGATGTGTTTTGCATATATTTTATTTTTAAAACATTTTTAAAGTATAGTTATAATGTTCAAATGCTGATTGTATATTGTTTTCAATCATTAATTCTAGTTTCCATTAAATAAGGTGTTTTCTTTATTTATTTCCTACTTTTCCTAAAACCGTTTATTTATTCTTCATAATATCTATCTCTACCTTATTTTTCTTATTTATACATTCATTTATTAATTAAATGGATAAGCATTTAGATCCCTATTTATTTCTTGGAAAGAAATCTCAAATATATATACGTTATTGTTTTAAAAGGCATACCTTTAAATGTTTATTTTAATTAATATAAGCAATATTTTTGGTTGATATATCATGTTATAATTGTGTATGTATATATATAACATTACACGTTATGTATATATTTACAACATTTGACCATTTTCGTTTCATTTTAATTTGGATATATACTTTGTAAGTTAAGTAACATACAAAGATGTAAATAGTAATTAATTTATTTCTTAATTTGTATATAGTGTTTATGTAACAGCCTAAAATTTTTGATAAATATTTTATTCATTTTATTTATAAACTTTGGCATCTAATTATTTAAAAAAAATTTAGAAATTTCCTAAATTGGTTATAAATCATTTCCCTATTTTATTTTATATAAACAATTTCTGTAATTTTAGATTTTGGGTTAAATTTTGGCTCTAACTGAAACTTTTAAATTTTAAATTCTAACTTCCAATCTTTTCTTATAAACTGTATATATATGTACAACAATTGTTCCGCTTTTGTTTCATATAAATTGGTTATATACTTTTTAAGTTAAGTAATAAATAATATGTAAATAGCTATTTAATTATACGTTTTATTTGGTACGTTTTATATTGTATATATATGTACAACAATTGTTCTGCCTTTGTTTCATGTAAATTGGTTATATACTTTTTAATTAAGTAATAAATAGTTTGTAAATATCTATTTAATTATACGTTTTATTTGGTACGTTTTATATTGTATATATATGTACAACAATTGTTCCGCTTTTGTTTCATGTAAATTGGTTATATACTTTTTAAATTAAGTAACAAATAATGTGTGAATAGATATTTAATTATACGTTTTATTTGGTACGTTTTATATTGTATATATATGAACAACAATTGTTTCGCTTTTGTTTTATGTAAATTGGTTACATACTTTTTAAATTAAGTAATAAATAATGTGTAAATAGCTATTTAATTATAAGTTTTATTGGGTACGTTTTATATCCATTCTTGTTTAATTATTTGGCGTTATATAAATGGTACGTTATTTTCTGAAATATACTTTAGCATATATTTTACTAAATAAATAAGAAACAAATAAATTCAAGATGCGTTACTTTGCTAAATTTTTGTGGGCATACATTTCGATTTATTTATTTCCTCTATAATACGCACTCTTTTTGATTTCTTACCTTAGCTGTTAAAATCAATAGCCATGCATTCTAAAGGAAAGAATTCAAAATCTTTCCTTACACTTCACGTGTAAATTATTTCATCTCTTTTACACTTTCTGTTTGCATCTTGCATTTAATAAGAATGAATTCCTTAATTTTCTCTTGCCATTCACGTGTAAAGTTATCCACTTTCCTTTTGTTCTTTGTATTTAATAGGAATGAGATCCTATAATTCCTCTACCGTTTCAAATTCTATTTCTTGCGTTTCTTAATCAACGCAAACTTCTCCGATAAATACAACACGTACACAATAACTTACCTCATCTTGTGGCTTTCATCTTCTCGCATGAGCTTTCCCATAAGTAAGTAATGGCTACACTCTTTTTTATTTCTTTTATTTCTTTTCTTCTTTCTAGTTTTTCCTCTTGTTTCCAGTTTTGCTTTATTAAAACTTGATATATGCGTATGTGTGTTAGCACACTTAGATTTGCTTTATTTTGATTTCAAGCTTTGAATCTGGTTGTCGCATCCTCTAAAATCTGATCATGCTTTCTTTGCACTTTTCGGTGTGGATATCGTTATTTTTGAATCAAATCTCAAGCGTCGTGGATGTGAGTAATTCACACATGACATCTGTACTTATATAATTAGTAAATTGACACCATGTGAATCTGTAGATTTTATTATCATGTTATACCTACCTGTGTTATAAATTATATAATGTTAATCCTGTTTATTTATCTTTCATATCATCTGATACTGCTATATGTTGTTACTATTCAGTTTATTTTGATCATCGTTGCAAGTTCCCTGTTAATATAGAAATCACTATGGGTTGAAATAATACATACCCGAACGGAATTTAGAATAGGGGAAAATCATTATGGGCTGAAATGATAGGACTGAATGATTTTTATTTATTTGTATTTATCTTGGGATTGCGGGTTTGAAATAATCAAAACCCGAAAATTTTACTGATTTCAGATATAAATGATAATTTCCGTATCACTTGATTTAGGTGTAAAATATTATCCGGACTCATGGTTGATTTCAAAATATGGTTTCTTATAAATTTCATGTATTGCAAATGATAGAGAAAAATAAAAATATGAAATTTATTGTATATTGGATTTAAAATGGTTAAGCAGTGATTTTCTAACAGGATAAATGGTATAAGTTAATAGATGGTTTGACTTGTAGTGTGAAAGTTTGATTAAACTTAATAATGGGAATTTAAGTAAAAATAGAATTATAAGATGAACTTGGTAATTAATATAATTGATGAATGAATTGGATAAATATAAAGTAAAAGAAAATATGAATTTATTTGTAAAATAAAGTTAAGCAACTTACAGTGTATTTTGAATTTAGGTAATTAGTTTAAAATGTTAAATCAATTGATAGTAAAATGGAAATTTTGGAATTTTGCTTAACTTGGAAATGTGAAATTTGGTTTGAAATTAAAGGTTAAGTTAAGAAATTAAAAATGGAATTTAAGTTATATAAATAAAATGGAATTAAGTTATAATTGGAAAATGGTAATAAAAATTTAAGTGTTAAGAAATTTGTTAAAATGTGAAGAATAGGAAATTGTGCGCTTGAATTTTTTAAGTGAATTATTTTAAGTGAATTATTGAAAATTTGATTTTATTTATAGGAAATTTACTTCATAAAAATCATAAGTTAAAGGTATTTTAATGAACATTTTGAGTATTAAAATATGATTTTTATAATGTTTAAAGTGTTAAAATCAAAGTTTATTTGTGGCTGAAATTTCAATATTTGAAGTGTTTAACTGAATAAATGAACTCATAAAAGGCTAAATTTTTGGGAATTGAATATCTGATTTGAAGGAATAATGACTTCACTTTTTATTGGTTTAAATGAATGATTTTAATTTAGAATTATAAATCATTTTGAAATTTATAACCACGGGTACTCTGCTTTTGTGTGTTATGTGTTTCCTTGTGATTGTTTGATGCACGCCTTTGATTTTAAGAGTGTGGCTAGAGGTGAGCGGTTACTACAGCTCTACGTTACCCTAGTCACAATAACACTGTTATTTTCATTGTTTACCTTAATATGGATATTTCTAGGATAGTGGTTATTACTACTTAATTGATTGTTTGAATGATCCTTAAAGGATGGGCGATCCCAAGCATCCTTTAAGTTATTGTGCGTTGCTATTACAGTTCACTTGAATTGGTTTACATTGTATAAGTATGTATGTCCTGACTCGAGTGTTTGTGTTGAGAATGATAGCTTTGGATTCACTTTCTGGAGCTAGAGTTTAGCTGGAGCTTATCTGGCTATCTATTCGTCTACTTCTTCCAGTTATCTCTTATTTGGTATTGCTTCTATATTAGTGAATCATGTATCCAAACTTCTATTGTATCCATTTTTAAACTATGATATTTTGTATATGATTTGAGAGTATGTATATAGTAGCTTCACGAACTACTATGGTATTTTATTTCTGCTACGAGTTATTCTGATATTTCTGTATTTGTGATTCTATGAAAGATTTTATTTGCTCCAAATTTTATTACAATCTGTTATTTTGAATTATTCAAGTCTGACATGAGTGGATTATTGTCGATTTGAATGGTCCAAAATAGTGGGTCATTACATTGGTATCAGAGCTTTGGTTTTTGGCAAACCTTAGCCTACGGAGCAAAAACTCATTAGAGATAGGGTAAAAATACCCTAGAATGAGTGAATCAATCTTAGAATCATTTCCTTGTGAGAGAACGTATTTTCGAAGTATAAAATGATTTTCAAATGATTTTTAAAGGATTTTCAAAGATTATTTTGGTATAAATTTTCTTATTTTGAAATCAAGATTTTCTAAACTTCATCCCTTCTGTATCCACCTTGTTAGTAATCTCTTTGATTAGGATTCTTATCGATTTGGATTCCTTTGAACTTTGAAACGCACCCACTTATTCTGAAATCCATTCCTATCTCCCCTATTTGTATTCCTTTGATTTTGGAGCATTCCATATCTCCATTTTGAATGACCTCTATAAAGATCGGTGATTCCGCAAATCTTTGAATGATTTGTAAAGGGGTGAAACTCCTTTACAATTAGCATTGATTCACCGAAGATTTCTGTATCCTCGGTTTACGATGCTATATATCTTCCGCTATACCTGGATTCTATCTCTGGCGATCGAATGTCAATTTGCCTTATATTTCCGTAGTGCTTATATTCTTGAAGTCACAGTTGACCGGTTAAGGTCGCCCGCGATTTATATAGGCTTATCCATCTTCTATTTGGTAATTTAATTATCTCATCTTTATTCGAGCTTATCTTTGAATCAGAATTCTATTTGAGTAGGGTTCCTCTAAATTTGAATCTATGTTTGTTTTGAAATCCATTCTTAAATCATCCCTCGGAAAATTTATGATTGATTGTATTATTGTAATTGTGTATACATCAAAGTTATTATTTTGATAAGGATGACTATAAAAGTGAAATGTTTTCGATAAGGAATATATACCATTTAAATTGAGAGTTTGAAGTTTCGAAAGGATTTGAAATTTTGAAATTTTATAAGAAATGGTTTCATATAAAATGATTTATAACTGAAGGTTTTTAATTGAAATTTGAGGAATTGAATTTCGGTGCTTTGGAATTGGTTTTAAGATTTTGTAAATATATAATAATATGGTTTAAAAGTATTTCCCGGATAAGAAATGTTTCAAATGACTTCAAGTAAGTTTCAATGATTTTAAAGAAATTTCAAGGAAGTATTAAGAAAATAGAAGTGCAGAACTCACTTGTGTCGCTAGAAAATAATTTCGGTGATGAGTGCACTCATCATCGACATTGATTTTCGAGTTTCAGAGTGGCAGAGAGGCCACTCTAGTAGCTTTGCTATGTGAGTGATTTTGTGAAACCAATTTTGATTTCAAATTTCGAAGTATGATTTGATTTTCGAAAGATATATGTATATATATTTGAAATGATTTGAAGTGAGCCCGGTGTTCAATCCTCGAATTTCTGATTTGATTTAGTATAACTCTATTTATAAAAATTGATTTACTGATTTGTTGCTGATTTCCAACTCTTGGATTTGATATCTGATTTCACCGACTATTTTGAAGATTCGAACACTTCCAAACCAAGGTTTAATTTTTAAAGCTAAGAAATTTCGAAGAGTATAAAATATTTGATAAAGTATATAAGTTTAGTTTTGTATGTTTAAAGCATGAAGAATATGACTTAAATAAATTTGAAATTTTTGTTAAGTAAATAATGTGCAAAAGGTAAATTGGATCTTTTAAATTGAAATAAATAGTTTAAAGGTTTTAAAGGGATAGTTATAAATTTGGAAACCATTTTTGGGTATAATTGACTTTGAGAAATATTTGGTTTTGAAAATAGATTGGAATGTAAAACCTAGTATTTATATGATGATTTTGGAAATGAATTTGTTTAACTTAAATTATGTTAATTTGGAAACTGGGATTATTTTCTACATCTATTATTTTGGAAACTTTGAAATTGAGATATTTAATTTGGAAGAAAATACGGTGAAATCATATATGATTTTGAAACTGAATCGATATTGAAATGATTTGAAATTGAGAACCTTGTATTATTAAGTACTTGATTTGGGAGTTGTCGAACTTATATAAATTTGATTTGTATAAGTATGAAGTTGATTTGAGAACTATTGATTTGAAAGGTACTCAATTTGTAAAGAGAAATCTTATATAATCGAAGTCTATATAAGTATGATTTGATATACTATTGATTTTGGAAAGATTCGATTTGAAAATGAAATCCTATATAATGGACTTTATAAAAGTATGATATTTGAAAGTGATTTGAAAAGGTACTATATGATACATATTATCGAAGTGAAGATATGGAAAGTGACTTCTGCTTGATATCCACTCTGTGGCCACACTGTGGATTCATTCTATCGATAGTATTCTCTCTGATTTTTGGTTTTCCGGATGTGATACTCGAGTGTCCCACCATGGAGATCTCCATGGATTTTCTTGTAAGCGCGACTGCATAGCGCAATTCACATGGCGGAGCTGGCCTAGGAGTACGGATTGTTTCCTGCGGGGTCTAGGCGTAATCATTGTGTATCCTGTGAACTAGGTAGGTTGCATTAGTAGAAAAATCCGCCTGGCTGAGATGGCCTAAGGGTACGGATTGTTTCCTGGGGGAACCAGGCGTAATCATTGTGTATCCTGCAGTCTACTAGTCATCATGGCGCAACTCGCAGGGTTGAGAAAGCTTACGAATATGGATTGTTTCCTGAGGGATCCAGGCGTAACCATTGTGTATCTACGAACCATGGTTAGACAAAGGTTTTGGTTTGGTTGTTTTGTTTGGATTATACTTTCCATATCTGTTTTTAAAAATTTTTCAAGTATTTTCACTGGGTGTTGAAACAAGTCTACTAAGTACCTGGAGAATTCTAGCTTTGCGCCTGATCAACGCATAGCCAGAGCCTGCAGGAACGAGAATAAACTTGTTAAGACATCGATTTATAATAGTATTTTGATAAAGTATTATATAAAGGATATTTTGATCATTTATTTTACCTTTCTAAATAATTGAAATTTATATAGCTTTAAAATAATGGTTCATTCTTGTCTTTCAACCTATTTTCCTTCCTAGATATTCCTATCCACCTATTTTCCCTTCTAGCTATTCCTATTCTCCACTTTGTTAAACTTACATATAACAACAGTTATCGGGTATAATTATAATCTTCTTGTCATCTTGTCTTACTCCTATTTCATTCTATTGTTTTCTGTGTTTTCCCGCACCTCGTTCCTTTTCGAGGACGAAAAGATTTGAGTAGGGAAGAGTGTAACAACCCTGTTTTTTTGTAATTACTTTAATAGTATATTTTAATTATTTTAATTTCCTGATTTAAAAAATTTATTTTATTTATTTAAAATGAATAAATTTTGTTATTTTAAATAAAAAATTGATTTTTGTGTGAATTATAATTCCAAACCTGAATAAATGGAATATTTCCAAAAAAGTGGATTTCTGGTCAAAATGGTCAAACTTTGACTGCTAAATTTAAAATTTAAATATTTTAATTTTTGAATTTTATCTTTTATTATGAAAATATATTTAATTTCAAGAATACTGCTTTTCATTTAATTGAAATCGGATTAATATTGTGAAAGTTATGTTTTTTACAATATTGTGTGTAAATTGTTTTATTTAACAAATTTGTTTATTTTAATATATATATATATATATATAATATTTTTGTTTGTAAAATCATGTTCTAATTTGTGTAACATGATGTGTTTTTCATATATTTTATTTTTAAAACATTTTTAAAGTATAGTTATAATTTCAAATGTTGATTGTATATTGTTTTCAATCTTTAATTCTAGTTTCCATTAAATAAAGTATTTTCTTTATTTATTTCCTACTTTTCCTAAAACCATTTATTTATTCTTCATAATATCTATCTCTACCTTATTTTTCTTATTTATACATTCATTTAGTAATTAAATGGATAAGCATTTAGATCCCTATTTATTTCTTGGAAAGAAATCTCAAATATATATATACACGTTATTGTTTTAAAAGGCATACCTTTAAATGTTTATTTTAATTAATATAAGTATTATTTTTGGTTGATATATCATGTTATAATTGTATATATATATATATGTGTGTGTGTGTGTGTGTGTGTGTGTGTGTGTGTGTGTGTGTGTGTGTGTGTGTGTGTGTGTAACATTACATGTTATGTATATATTTACAACATTTGTTCGTTTTCGTTTCATTTAATTTGGATATGTACTTTGTAAGTTAAGTAACATACAAAGATGTAAATAGCAATTAATTTATACGTTTCTATAACCGTTTTCTTATTTATTTATTTATATAGTATTTATGTAACAGCCCAAAACTTTTGATAAATATTTTATTCATTTTATTTTAAAACTTTGGCATCTAATTATTTTAAAAAAAATGGTAATTTCCTAAATTGGTTATAAACCATTGCCCAATTTTATTTTATATAAGCAATTTCTGTAATTTTAGATTTTTGGTTAAATTTTGGCCCTAATTGAAACTTTTAAATTTTGAATTCTAACTTCCAATCTTTTCTTATAAACTGTATATATATGTACAACAATTGTTCCGCTTTGTTTCATGTAAATTGGTTATATACTGTTTAAATTAAGTAATAAATAATATGTAAATAGCTATTTAATTATACGTTTTATTTGGTACGTTTTATATTGTATGTATATGTACAACAATCGTTCCATTTTTGTTTCATGTAAATTGGTTATATACTTTTTAAATTAAGTAATAAATAATGTGTAAATAGCTATTTAATTGTACGTTTTGTTTGGTACATTTTATATTGTATATATATATGTGTGTGTGTGTGTGTGTGTGTGTGTATACAACAATTGTTCCGCTTTTGTTTCATGTAAATTGGATATATGCTTTTTAAATTAAGTAATAAATAATGTGTAAATAGCTATTTAATTATACGTTTTATTTGGTACGTTTTATATTGTATATATGTGTACAACAATTTTTCCGCTTTTATTTCATGTAAATTGGTTATATACTTTTTAAATTAAGTAATAAATAATGTGTAAATAGCTATTTAATTATATGTTTTATTTGGTACATTTTATATTGTATATATATGTACAACAATTGTTCCGCTATTGTTTCATGTAAATTGGTTATATACTTTTTAAATTAAGTAATAAATGATGTGTAAATAGCTATTTAATTATACGTTTTATTTGGTACGTTTTATATCCGTTCTTCTTTAATTATTTGGAGTTATATAAATGGTACGTTATTTTCTGAAATATACTTTAGCACATATTTTACTAAATAATTAAGAAACAAATAAATTCAAGATGCGTTACTTTGTTAATTTTTGTGGGCATACGTTTCGATTTATTTATTTCCTCTATAATACGCACTCTTTTTGATTTCTTACCTTAGCTGTTAAAATCAACAGCCATGCATTCTAAAGGAAAGAATTCAAAATCTTGCCTTACACTTCACGTGTAAATTATCTCATCTCTTTTACACTTTCCATTTGCTTCTTGCATTTAACAGGAATGAATTCCTTAATTTTCTCTTGCCATTCACGTGTAAAGTTATCCACTTTCCTTTTGTTCTTTGTATTTAATAGAATGACATCCTATAATTCCTCTACCGTTTCAAATTTTATTTCTTGTGTTTCTTAATCAACGCAAACTTCTCTGATAAATACAACACGTAGACAATAACTTACCTCATCTTGTGGCTTTCATCTTCTCGCGTGAGCTTTCCCATCAGTAAGTAATGGCTACACTTTTTTTGTTTTTTTATTTATTTCTTCTTTCTTGTTTTTCCTCTTGTTTCCAGTTTTTCTTTATTAAAACTTGATATATGCGTATGTGTGTTAGCACACTTAAATTTGCTTTATTTTGATTTCAAGATTTGAATCTGGTTGTCGCATCCTCTAAAATCTGATCGTACTTCCTTTGTGCTTTTCGGTGTGGATATCGTTATTTTTGAATCAAATCTCCAGTGTCGTTGTAACGACCCGGAATTTTGGATCGCTAGATTTGAACATTTAATTTATTTTAAGTGTTGAATATGTATTATAATTTTAATTTTGAAATAAAAGATTTTATTTAAATTAATAAAATTGGTTAAAATCAAATACGGTAATTTAATTGAAATTTGAATAATAATAATTTAATATTGAAATTGGAATAATGGGAGATTCTAAGTGTAAATAGATCTAAAATTAGATTCTAAATTTTATTTTCAGTCTGTTTGGATTTGAATTTTAATATTGGACCATTGGATGGAATTAAAAGTCGATAGATTAAATTTGGAATTTTATATTAATTTAATAATGGAATTTAATAATATAATAATGCAAATATTCAGATTTTGATTTAAAACGAATTAGAATGATTCCTAATGTGAATATAAATTTTATACGAGTTATAATAGAGTTAATAAAATTTTAAAAGTGAAATTTTAAATGATTTCGATGATTTTGAAAATCGCTCAAAATAATCGACGCGTTAAAATAGCCTTCCGGGGCTTAGTCTCGGAATTTGACGAAACTTATTCCATTGGATCCATAATAGTTAGTTATTATCGAATTTCAATTTTCGTAGCAATCGAAGTTGTCGTTTGACCCCGGCAGCTTAAAACGCACAGAAAATACATTAATCGTTTAATTTAAAATTGATCATTTATTTCCGTATCTTGCGCATACGACCAAATTAGCCTTCGGAACACGTTTCACTGTGTTCGAAACATAGGCAAAACCTTGGAAACGCCTGTCGGCACGCGTCTTTTGGAGATCGTGTGAAAAAGTTGCTTTTAAGCGAATTAAATATTAATATAATTAGGTTATACGTATATATATATATATACGCGTTTGAGCCAAAACCCAAGCCTAATTCATGAGCTACTGTGAAAAGCAAATCTATGGCCGAAACCCTTTCATCTTCTCCTTAAATTATCTCTTAATCCATGCCTCTATACAAGAAACCCCCAACATAAAGATTGAAGATCACGACGTTGGCTTCACATCCGTACGGTAGGTTGGCGTGAAGATCGATGAGATGGTCAGAAATCGACCTGGAAGGCCGCCGTTTCACATGCAATTTTCCAAGCAGAGGCATAGCCGAGCTCAACCGGATTTGGGGTGAAGGGGGAGGAGAGTGAGGGCGTTAGAATGGCGGTTGTTGATCGAGTTCGTGTTGACCGTGGTGGTCGCGATTTTAAACCCTAGGGCGTGTGTTTGGGTTCGGTTTTCTTCAGGGTCGCATGCATGAAGTTGATGAGGGGAAGAAGAAGCATGTCGGCCCGTGTTATTTTGGTAAAATAAAAAAAAGAAATTGTTATTAAATTGGTGATTTAACTTTGAAAATTCATATCTAGTACATACATTATCAGATTTCAACGAATTTGGTAGCGCGAAATCGCAGAGACACGTACTACGTAGTAGAGCAGTTCTGGAATCGTTCCGAGCAAGTAAAAATTTAGGTTAAATCGAACGCCGTTCGATTTAATTTAAATTTGAACGCTCGCCGAAAACCCAAGGTCAGTTTAACTCACTCACATCTGGAATACTGGTTAATTTAAATAGTCAATATTTAAATGATTGCTTGATTGGTTGAATATGATATTTTTTGTCAAATTGAATCGATATATTGTTGTGCTAATATCTGTGGATGTAGGGAAAACAGGTTGGAGGGATCCAATTGGATCCCTCACAAATAGAAATTTATTTATATTCTATAATATATCACATTTATATTCTGTGCTAAAAATTGTTTTAGATCCCGTTATGCTATGCTCTGTTTATTTACTGTGGTACATAAATTGGACATTTAATCGTGTTGTGCTCTGATTTGGTGAATACAACTTGGAAATTTAAATATAAATAAATTGGGTTAAAGGAAAATTAAAGAAATTCCTAAATAAAGAATTTAAAAGGAATTAAATTCAAGTGATTGGTTGATAATATGAAGTGTTTGAATTTGTGGTTTAAAAAGGAAACTGAGAATTGTTAAAAATAATCGCGAGATTTATTTTAAAGAATGAGAATTGTGCTTTCTCCTGAAAATTTTATTTTGTTTTTAAGAAATCTTTCAAATTATAAATTTGCAGTTTAAATATGTTTAGAATATTTATAGAAAGAAATATTATTTTAGAATGTTTTTAAGTGGAAGCAAATATTTGATTAAGTAATTATTGTATTTAATTATTTTTAAAAAGGTAAAGTAGTATTAAGTTTTAAAAAGGAAATTTTAATATGAATATTTGATTTAATAATCTTATTTTAAAGGTTAAATTTTATTTAAAATACTTAGGAAACCCCTATATATTTCCTTAAGTATTATTTTAAATTAAATGATTTCTAGAGTATTTTAAATATTTTAAACGTATGTTTGAAAGTGATTTCCAGGAAATAGAAATTGGTTTAAAAATAAAAGGAGCTATTTTAGAATATGGAAAGGATTTTACGGGGTGAACGTAAAATTGAATTGGGATAAAACGTGTTGGATTGATAAAAAGAATTCTTTGGTTATTCTAAGATGGAAGTGTATTCCTAGGAAAGCCAAGTACGTTTTTAAAATAGATTTTTGAAACGTTAGCTTGAAGTTATATTAAAGAATGATTTCAAGCAAATTATTTAAGTTGTATGAATTTTTAAAGGTGAACATGTATTAAAATAGTTATAGAAGTAATTATTTTTAAAGGATAATTATAATTATGTTTTAAAGAATATTATTATTATTTATACTTTATAAAATGGTTCTATTTTAAAAATAATCAATCAAAGTATTATTTAAAAATTGTATAGAGTTTCATAACTTTATTTTAAAAATTAGTATGACTTAGCTTTATTTTAAAGATAATAGTTTATATTTTATTAAGCAGTTTTATCTGAAATATTTTTAAAAGTGTGTATATATATATATTTTAAATCAAGTATGTAAGAAGTTTTAATATAAATGTTTAATTTATTTTCATGAATAAAGAATTTAAATTATTTTAAACCTTAAACATTGGTACTTGGATGTTTTCAAGGGAAGTAACAATTTCGAAAATTTATTCCATGAGAAATTGAGTTTGAAAAGTGTTTTCAACGGGATTTGAAAAGGAAAATTATATCTCGTAAAGATATTTTTGAGGAAATAAATAGAAGGGAAAATTATATCTCGTAAAGATATTTTTGAGGAAATAAATAATTGGAAAAATTATTTATTGTATGGTGGATGTTTGTGAATGTTAATTGATAGTTAAATCACCGACTATCAATATTGGACAAATGCGTTGATCATTTCGAAGAGACCGGGATCGAGATTTATTTCTCGAAAATCACTTCGATCAGTTTGTACGTTTCGTGGAAAAACGTGTTCGGAGTCGAAGATGGAGCAGTGAAGTGCAAGGGGTAGCCGCTACTAATCCTGAGGATATTTCCAAAATGGATGTAGTAGGAGTAGTGCCTTCGGTTCCGTTCGAACCCGGGACGGACTTCTATGGACGAATGCTTTCGGAACATCGTCGGGTGGGCGATGGGCATTCTAAGTGAAACATTCTAAAAGGTAACGCTTAGCCTCAAGCCTCATCAACCGGGAATGACTGAAAATAAGGGGATATGCAGCAAGGCTTGGTGGGTAGCACCTATTTCCGGGTAAGGTCATTCCTGTCTAGATGTCCCTTTTATTTCAGCTTAGTGGTGCGGTTGCTGATCCCAACCGCGGGGTGATCTTACTCGGGACTATCCAATAAGGGGTAGTCCGGGCCTTGTGTTGCAGGGGATCGGGCGTGGTCCTCGATACACTGATCTAGACCAGGTACTGTGACAGGTGGTACCCTAATGCCTAGTCATTAGTTGGAAATCCATTCTCCCTACAAGCCTTTTACGAGTTTTGTTTGTATTACCCACGACTATGGCTAGTAGCTGGAATTTAATGAATGTAACAATTTTGGCTATTTTATAAGTATTTGTATAAAGACCCTATTATAATATCATAGGATTTCTATAAAAAGTGTTTTAGCTATCGTAAGGTAAAACACAACATGTTTATTTGTGGTGTGGTCTTACGAGATGCTTTTGTTTTCAAGAGGATTTTTGAAACTTTAATAATCAATTTGGGTGCATTATTATCAATTGGTATTCCAGACTGACTCGGGTATCATTTCATTATAATGCTCGGGTCATACCGAGTATTATATGTTCAGGACAGGATTCTTTGGAGCTGGAGTCCGAGACGTATTATCCGTACTTATATATATCCACTGCTGTGATTGTATGTAATTATCTGACTGGTAAATTGTTGTTGTTTGTGATACTCTGATGATATGATGTATAAAATAGATATAGTTTCATTTTGTGTAAAGATCTATTATTTACTATTATATTTTATTCCGCTGCGATGGTTAGATTCTGATATTGGTTAGATCCTTCTTTCTTCTTTCTCTTCTTCTTTAACCCAAATGGTTCGTATTTCTGTTCCACTTGAGTAAATTGATGTAGAATAGTGTTGACTCAAAGGGTACAGATTTGCGGGCTGTTACAGTTGTAGAGGTGAGTAATTCACACATGACATCTGTACTTATATAACTAGTAAATTGACATCATGTGAATCTGTAGATTTTATTATCATGTTATACCTACTTGTGTTATAAATTATATAATGTTAATCCTATTTATTCATCTTTCATATCATTTGATACTACTATATGTTGTTACCATTCAGTTTATTTTGATCATACTGCAAGTTCCCTGTTAGTATAGAAATCATTATGGGTTGAAATGATACATACCCGAACGGACTTTAGAATAGGGAAAAAACATTATGAGCTGAAATGATAAGCCTGAATGATTTTTATTTATTTGTGTTTGTCTTGGGATTGCGGGTTTGAAATAATCAAAACCCGAAAATTTTCGGATATAAATGATAATTTCCGTATCACTTGATTTAGGTGTAAAATATTATACGGACTCAGGGTTGATTTCAAAATATGATTTCCTATAAATTTCATGTATTGTAAATGAAAGAGAAAAATATGAAATTTGACTTATATTGGATTTAAAATGGTTAAGCAGTGATTTTCTAACAGGATAAATGGTATAAGTTAATAGATGGTTTGAGTTGTAGTGTGAAAGTTTGATTTAACTTAATAATCAGAATTTAAGTAAAATTGGAATTATAAGATGAACTTGGTAATTAATATAATTGATGTATGAATCGGATAAATATAAAATAAAAGAAAATATCAAGTTATTTGTAAAATAAAGTTAAGCAACTTACAGTGTATTTTGAATTTAGGTAATTAGTTTAAAATGTTAAATCAATGGATAGTTAAATGGAAATTTTGGAATTTAACTTAACTTGAAAATGTGAAATTTGGTTTGTAATTAAAGGTTAAGTTAAGAAATTAAAAATGGAATTTGACTTACATAAATAAAATGGAAATTAAGTTATAATTGAAAAATGGTAATAAAAATTTAAGTGTTAAGAAATTTGTTAAAATGTGAAGAATAGGAAATTGTACACTTGAATTTATTAAGTGAATTATTGAAAAATTTATTTTATGTATAGGAAATTTACTTTATTAAGTTAAAGGTATTTAATGAACATTTTGAGTATTAAATTATGATTTTTATAACATTTAAAGGGTTGAAATCAAAGTTTATTTGTGCTGAAATTTCAATATTTGAAGCGTTTAACTGAATAAATGAACTGAGAAAAGGCTAAATTTTTGGGAATTGAATATTTGATTTGAAGGAATAATGACTTCACTTTTTAATGGTTTAAATGAATGATTTTATTTTTGAGTTATAAATCATTCTGAAATTTGTAACCACGGGTACTCTGCTTTTGTGTGTCATGTGATTTCCTTGTGATTGTTTGATGCACACCTTTGATTTTGAGAGTGTGGCTAGAGGCGAGTGGTTACTACAGCTCTACGTTACCCTAGTCACAATAACATTGTTATTTGCATTGTTTACTTTAATATGGATATTTCTAGGATAGTGGTTATTACTACTTAATTGATTGTTTGACTGTTCCTTAAAGGATGGACGATCCCAAGCATCCTTTAAGTTATTGTGCATTGCTATTACAGTTCACTTGAGTTGGTTTACGTTGTATAAGTATGTATGTCCTGACTCGAGTGTTTGTTTTTTACTTTACGCTTGGGTCAGTTTGAGAATGACAACTTTGGATTCACTTTCTGGAGCTAGAGTTTAGCTGGAGCTTTTCTGACTATTATTCGTCTACTTCTTCCAGTTATCCCCTATTCGGTATTGCTTATGTATTAGTGAGTCATGTATCCAGACTTCTATTGTATCCATTTTTAAACTATGATATTTTGTATATGATTTGAGAGTATGTATATAGTAGCTTCATCAACTACTATGGTATTTTATTTCCGCTGCGAGTTATTCTGATATTTCTATATCTGTGATTCTGTGAAAGATTTTATTTGCTTCAAATTTTATTACAGTCTGTTATTTTGAATTATTTAAGTCTGACATATGTGGATTATTGTCGATTTGAATGGTCCAAAATAGTGGGTCGTTACAACTTTAAACTCCAATTTAAAGTTCTTAACTTAATCTTGACTATGAATTTGGGACTGGCATATTATACTCGATATCATTTACAAAGTTTGAGTCCATGCACACCTCCATAATTAGTTCATTGTTTATAGCATAATTTGGTCAATCAATATTGTTCAGTCACAAATTCATTTGGGGTGGTCTGTAGAAGATCCCTTATAAAAATATTATGTGCAATCTCTCGAGTCACATAACATGCCAAGTCCTTGATGTAGGATGTAAAGGGGTTGTTTCGTCAAATCTTAAATGAATTTATGGGCTTTCTTTTAGATGAAATTGAATTTAACCTTATGTGCTTAATCTTAAGTATATGTCCTTACAAAGAGAAGTTAATTCAACTTCACTCATCATCATTCGTACTTTGTCCAGCAATGTTCAATTACTCCTTATCGATGCATCATTATGTATCATAAAGAGAAGTGATTTTGATAACGAATTTCATTCATTTTTGAGTACATTTTCTCTTTCCCAGTCACTCATTTATTCGATCAAATCGAATATTTATTTTCTTTGCATTTTATGTTTTCTACTTTCATTTTATATTCAATGAACTTGTCATAAATACATTACTTATGTTTTATAAACACATGTTTATTTCTATGATAATTCATCTGTAAATATAATGAAATAAGAGGATACATTTCAACATTATTGAACCTTGGACTGCATATCTTTATGTATAAATTCGAAGAGATCACCAACTCTTTTATCAATACAACTGAATGGGAGCTATGCCCTTAATCTTTTAAGATATAATTCATTAGTATATTAAAATACATAATCATATGATTATTTAATTATTCCTCAGGGATATTTCTTAGTCATAATTTCAAAATAATTGTAAAAATTCAAGAAACTTCTGTATTCTGCTAATGCATCATTTTCATAATGAATACCATCATTATAGACTTATTTTAAAATAAATATTCATAATATTATAAAACTATATCTATTTTCAATACTAAAAATAGTTATTATTTTATAAATAATATTTGTATACTTATGAAAATAATTTTCGTAACTTGATTCAACCGCTAAGAAGAGTTATATAGTATGCTCTCACCATTTCTGCCTTTACTATAATAGCATATGATTATGAAGCTCCATTTAACTACTTGTTTCGTGCTCTACAACTAGTTTACAATCGAATGTTTCAAATCAAATATCTTGAACTTGATGTAACGACTTTCATAGAAAAAATTTTCTACATGAAAATACATTTGGAATAGAAATCACATTTCTTATTCCATATTAAGTATCTTTTGGTATTTTATATAATTCTCATTTCCTATGTCACTTCATGAAGCAGAGGTGCATTCACTCTCTTCATCCCAACTGTGCCTAAGTTATATCCACTCTTGTACATTCGATTTCCTTTAAAATGGTTGAACTATCAAAAAGGAAACCTTTACTACAAGGCCATAAGAACTCTTTACAAAAATGCATTTAATCATCCCTAACATATAAGGATATCGAACAATTTACACATTACATAAACTGATCAAACTGACATTTCAATAAATGAATTTCTAGATTCATCTTGCAGCTCTTGGTCTAGTGCTACATTTAAAATAACCAGATCCTTACTATAATTAATCATATTGAATATACGATCTTGCACCGTGGTTTTTTGCTCACTTTTGAATGAAATAATTTCATCGAGGTCTCACACATTACGAATTTCGACTGTTCGTATGTAACATTTATATGTGATCAAAGATGAACCAAATTCCATATTCTCATATTTCTTTTAGAGTCCAAACTCATAAAAGACTGTAATGACCCAAATTTTTAGTCATTGAATTCAAAATATTTAATTAGTTTTAAATATTCACAAAATAATTTTATAAGTTGAATAACTTATATTTCGAATACAAGAATTTAATTGGATAGTTAAATTGTTTAATATTAGAAACTACAGAAATAATTGAGATTTGAATTTTATGTGAATGAAAATGAATTATAAATTTGATTTAAATTCTATTTGAGTTAGAATAAAGTTAGTAAACTTTTAAAGTTGAATAAAAAGTAAATTATAGAAATTGAAAATTTCATATTTAGTTAACGTGTAAAAATTGTCATTTTTGACACTGTCTCGGATTTCAATGAAAGTAGTTTCATTGGATCTGTAATGTTATATTATAGTAGGTTTCTAAATTTCATGTCAGTCAGATTACGGTTTGCTTGTGCGAAGTTGAAATGCATAGAAATTTGTTTAAATAAATTTTAATTAAAACAATTCGTTTCGAAAACCTATCTTCCAAATACAATAGAATTGGCTCTCAATATACATTCTATTATGTTTTGAATGGGGGTAAAACATTATAAACGTCAGGTGGCATGCATATAAATAGAGGACCTTTATCATTTCAATTCCTAAACCCTAGCCCTAATCTAGTAGCTACCACTATATTCAATTGAATGGCTAGAAAAACTCCATACTTCCTCCTCGTTTATCTCTCCATCCACCCATTATTTCTAAAAACACCAACTAGGAAGTTGAAGAGCTCAGGGTGATCGTCACATCCAAAGGTGATGATCAAATTGTGCGGCCACGTTTGGTAAGAAGGGGCTCGTGAAGTCATGTCAATCATGCACGTAGTTCAAGGAGATGGTGAGGTCGAGTTCATTGTTGTTGAAGGTGGAGGTAAAGCTTGTGAAGGGCTTTCGAATGGCATAGGCCGATCGCTTTCTATTGGATTGACGGAGGAGTATAATTCGAAGAGGAATCAGCGGCTATGGATTTGAACAGCACGAATGAAATGAAAAGAAAAACCCAGATATGAGGTTTTCAAATTAAACAGCCCTGATTTGAATTAAGGTTAAAATAAATAAATAAAAAAATTTAAAATAGTGTAATCTTATAAAATTCATATCTTTGTCATATGAGGTCAATATCGCATGAAACAAGTTGCGTTGGGTTTGTTTTAACGAACACTACCCAATGTAGCTGGTTTGGAGTTGATTGGAGCTAGTGAAAATTATAGGTAAAATTAAAGATTCATTTAATTTTATTCGAAATAGAATGCTGCAACGACCACTGCAATCAAAGTGAGTACAACTCACTCTTTATAACTCGCTTATATTTTTATATAAGTGAGAAATAAATTTATTTTATGATGATCGATGCTTGTTTGGGTGACATATGATATGTTATATATATATATATATATATATATATATATATATATATATATATATCGATTGGTTAGGATATATTCCCGCATATTTTTGCAGATGAGACCCGATACATTCCCGTATATAAGCGGATGACCATTGGTACGCGTGTCTGTCTCGAAGCGAACATTGTACATATTTTCTCATATGTATATTTGTTGCAGGTGATAAATTAGAGGGATCCAACTGGATTCATTACCATTGTTGATTTTTGTTTACAGTTATTATTATATATGCTGTTATCATATGATATATGATGTTTTGGATGTCAGGATTGATGTGAATCACCTTATTTAGCACTTTTGTAGCATTAGGCCATATTTTTGGAATTTAAAAAATATTAAAGTGATGATTTCAAACTGAAAAGAATTTCAAAGTGATTTTGAAAGTATATGTTTTTGAATTTTTAAGGAAATGAATTCATTTTGAATAAATAAATAGTTATAATTTTTATGTTATAAAAATTATTATATTTGTGAAATATACTTAAATATGATTTTTGAAGTTATATAAGTTTTAATAATAATGATATGTAAATTATTAAAAGAAAAAGTTATTTAAATGGAATCAGAATATGATTTTTTTAAAATAAGAAGTTAACTATTTTTAAAATAATTTAAATTGAGATTTTGAATTTATTATAAATGGTTTACATATATGATTTATAAAATTGATATTTTATAAATAAAATAATGGAATTATAAATGAATTTTATAAGTGGTAAACTGAAATTATAAATGAATCTTATAAGTAAATAAGATTTATGAATTGATCAAGTTATAAAAGAAATGAATTTGTAAATAAAGAGATTTATAAGTAAATAAACTTATAATTTGATTTTAGCATATAAATGAGATAAACGGGAAATTGGTTAATAAAGGAATTTTATAAATTGAATTTTTTATAAAATATATATGGAATTTATAAACATTGTTTTATAAGGGTAAAATCAATTCAATTTGATAAGTTAAATAAGAAAGTTTATTAAAGGAATTATATTCACGATTTTGGACAGTGGATAATCCTTCTAATTGAATGTGTAGACGAAATGAATTTGGTTGGAGAATTATATTCACGATATTAAACAGTGAATAATCCTTTAAATTAAATAAATGTTTTGGAAAGTGATATTTCAAAATGAAGTTTGAATGGTTTGAAAATAAGGTAAAATGTGCATTCACTTATTATTAAAATAAATATATGGAAATGTTTTCCAAATAGTGAAATATTGAAATAGTTATGGAATTAAATCTTTTAAAGATAATTTGAAGTGAATACTTGTAAAGTGATTTAATAAATGAATGATTTAAAAAATCAGGCCTAGTGACTGCTTTAGTTCTAAATTTATATTTTTGGCCATTTTAGTTTCTCGACTTGATGTGAAAACTAATTAGTCATACACTTATAACGTGACTGACTATAACGGACTGGATTTTTGACCGTTGAAAATCGACATGAATACATCCACTGTATAAAATGTCGAGCAATCAAGTGCCAAAAATATCAGTTCATTAAGGGTGAAGAAGTAACAGGTAGAAGAAAATAAAGAAACAACAACGCAGAATCTCATAATTGTAGTGGAACAAAGTAAAATATATAATAACAGATTTTATATACAAGAACTGTACTGTTAATATACATACCACTATCAGAGTACAACAATTCAATACATCAAATGAACAATGATAATAACTTGTCTTCACACAATGGAAAAACAAATCAAGTACATGATATACGTCTGAACTCCTCCAGCTCATCTCTTGAGCTCCATAGCATTCTAACCTGAATCTGTAATACTCGGTCCGACTCGAGCATTATAATAAAATAACACCCGTGCCAATCTAGAAAACTAGTGTGAGAAAACACACTAAATTTGAAATATTAAAATTATCAAAATCCTCTGGAAAACAAAGGTATCTTTTAAAATCGCTTCATACATAAACATGATGGGTTTTTCCCTTACGATAACCAAAATACTTTATAGAAAATCCAATGATATTATAATAGTGTCTGAATACAAATACTTATTCAATAGCTAAAATTGTTAAATTAATTAAATTCCAACATACTAGGATCTACAAACAAAATCGCAAGCTCTTATTGGAAAATGAATTCCAACGAACGACTGGGCCATTGGGGTACTGCCCACACAATACATCTCTAGGACAATGTATTGAGGACCACGCCAGGATCCCCTGCTACACAAGAACGCCCTGCCCCTAAACTGGATAGACTGAATATGTTATCACCCCGTGTGTTCTCATCCTTACCATCGAGCGCTCCTTCCATGTACAACCATATCCATAATAATTTGGTTTCTAAGGACATCTAAAAAGGTGATAACATACCCTAATTAGATGCGACACGCCTAGCCTTGCTACATCTCCCCGGTTTTAGTCATTCTCAGGTGATGAGGCTCGAGGCTAAGCATTACCTTTCAAGAAATAATTCTACTTAGAATGGTCATCATCCTCCTATGATGATGTTTTGATATCATTCATCCATACAAGTTGCCCTGGGTCTAGACGAACTAAATCGCTGTCTTCATCAACTTCACGATATTCATTTGTTACGATCAAACTGGATCGAAGTGGTTTTCAGATAATTAAATCTGATCCCGGTTTCATCGGAACGATTAACGAAATTGGCCAATTATCGTTAGTCGGTTATTTAACTGTCAATAAAACATCCATAAGTAGTCACTAGGCTTTACTATAACCTTTTTCCTAAACATTTATTCTAAAATATCTTTACTAAGATATATATTCAAATCCCTTTCCATATTCCAATATTTGAAAACATTTTCAAATACTTAAATCCATAATAGGATATTTTCAAACCATCTCAACATTTAGAAATATTTCCAAATTTCTATTTTTACACTTAGGGAAAATATTATAAGCCTTATTTCCAAATCAATTCAAATATCAACACTTCAGAGAATATTATGTAACTTATTCCCTAAACTCTAGAATCACTAATAATTTTTTTCCAATTTCCAAACATGCATAATTACTTATAACCCCATTTAACAATATATAACATCTTTTTTAAATTCAGATTTCATTTCAATCACTTCCTCTAAATCCTTAATATAATCCCTTCCCTAAAAACATATCCATTTAAAAGCCCATTTATGCATCTAGAGGGAACTTGTAAATAAAAAATTTCAATCACTTCAAAATTCTACAAATATACAAAATAAGTATTTTAAAGGATAATAATTTATTTTTAAAACATGTTTAAATAATTATTTAAAATATCGAAAAACCTTTATAACATCAGTAACTCATTTTTAAATTTTTTTAGTCAGACAAATAAATTTTTAAAGCTGATTTTTAAAAGTTAGAATTTACTAAAATAATTACTTAGTATTTTTAAAAAAAAATCTATTTACCAAAGTATTCCCATCCTAACTAGTTTAAAATCCATTGTTTTAAAATAATTAATTTTTTCTTTTATAAGCAAAATTAACTTCTTAGAATTGAAACTATATTTTTAAAACCTTACTAACCAATTCAATTTATAAATCCCTCTCGAATCGTAATATATCACTTCCATTCAAATCTACTTGACCATCTCCATTTTCAAAATAGTCCCACTATTTTTCTCACTCTATTCCCATATTCTAATATAAATTATCCTACAAATTTATATTTTAAATCTATCATCTAATATCAGATTCCTTTATTTATAAACATCGTTTATAAATTTTATAACCCCGTTAATTTTTCCTTTTAATAAAACGAATCTTATTTATAAAATCCCATTATATAAATTCATTTCTTATCAATTCATTTATACCTCCAATCTATTTTAAATATTGATTTAAACTCCCTTCCATATTTCAGAATACTATTCACAAACTCCTTTATTTAATTAAGTATTAAAGTATCTATTTAAACCAATTCACGAATAGTTATGTACAATCCAAAATTAATATATATTATTCCCAATTCCATTTTCTTAAAAACAATTCAATTTCCAATATAAATATTTTTATATCGAAAATTCTCTTTAATTCCTTAAATTTTAAAAATATATTTATGGTATTTTAAAAAATTAAAATTCAGGCCAATGCTACACTAGCATCCAATAATTTTAATCACTATAATAATCTATACTAGATTATTCTACACAATCCATATATCACTATATATGAAAAATGAACAACATATATGAGGAATCCCGTTGAATCCCTCCAACATGTTTCCCTACATCCATAGATGTTAATAAAACATAAAATAATACCAATCCCACTTCGAGAGGGATATCACGGTATATCGAGTCATCCGCTATTATGCAGGGAGCATAGGGTCTCATCCGCTATAATATGTGGGAATAACACTACAAATACTAATATATACTACGATATATATATATATATATAATATCATCCAACATATAATAATTTATAAAATCAACCATCCAATGATTTCAAATTCAACATTTTAAATTATTCTAGCAATCCAAATGAGTGAGATTTTACTCACCTTGATTTTTCAAAATTGTTAATTGTTCCAATCCAAATTTTTATTCCATTGCGTAGTATTCGCCGTTGCGAATCCAACGTGGTCCGACACGTCATTATTATTTTTCCTCGTATAGTAGTTATACATAAGCATTTGATTTTAATGAATTAATTAAAATCATTAACAACTAATTAACCCTAAATTAATTTAAATTTTAAATTAACTTAACAAAAAATTTAAAATTAACCTCACCTACTCATCTGCTCACATATGCAGCCAGGCTCGAGGCCACCGCCTCGACCATCACATCAGAGCTCTCAAACCTCGAACGGCCACGGGCAGGAAACCCATCGACGTCAGCTTGCTCCACCTCTGCTGACATCGACACATACGCCTTTCAAAAACCAACCTCCACGTCGCGACCACTGCCGCCGCTCGATGCCATTCCCTGTCGTCGCTTGATGCCATTCCCTACCATGACCCCAACCTCTAGTTACCCATGCACACACGATTTAGAGAACCCCCCAAACCCTAGCAACCGCGTTTACCTCCATCCCCGACCACCACACGACACAACCTGCTCGAACGCCTCGCAGCAGCCCTCCACTTTGGCTCACTCCCTGACTCGTGCTCACGTTCCTCTGATCGAATGAGGATTTCGTTCCTCTTTTCTTTCTTAGTCAATTTATCTGAGTTGAATAGTTGCAGGAAGAAGAGGCTCACGATTCTTAAACAAGGAGGCTTCTCTTTTTTTTAACGAACGATTTGATTTCGTTTTAAACAAGTAGAGAGGAAAGAGGGAACAAGATTGAAATGGGAATAGCGTGTTTGAAAAGATAAAGGACGTGTGTACATTTAAACTGATGAGATGACCATGATTTGACTTTTCTGATTTTATATATATATATATATATATATATATGTTATTTTAAATTTCAAACCGTCTTGATTTTTGCAACTTAAAATCTCGAACTCCTATCGAGACGTGTCGTAGATGTTTTTAATGTTATACCCATATTCTGAACACAATGGAAAAGGTTTTGAGTCCTAATTCGATGAAGAAGATAGTTTTTTGGACCCAATTATTGAATTTTCGATATTAATTTCAACGCGTTTGCATTCCGTACGATCAAACGACAATTCCAAAAGCTACGAAATTAAAAATCCGATAATAATACACTATTACGGATCTGATGGAACTAGTTTTGTCGAAATCCGAGACTGTGTCCCGGATGGCCATTTTTAAATGTCAATATGAACAAACTATGTTTAAATTTGAAAAGATCCCTTTTAAATCCAATTTTAAAACTTTTATTATCTTCATTATTATTAATATGAAATTCACAAGCCATTAAATTATTTTTATCTAGCTTAAAAAAAGATACAAAAATTTAACCAATACTTAATTATAAAATTCCATAATTAAATTATCCAATAAATCGCTATATTTAAATTCTGAATTTATTTTAAAATAAAAACCAAATTTCCATATTCAAAATCAATCTTATAATTCAAATTCAATATTTAAAACCATTTAAATATTCTAAATAAAACGTCGAAAAATCCGGATCGTTGCATTCCTCTCCCCATAAAAGAATTTTGTCCTCAAAATTGCTAAGGCAGAAAAAACGGTCCAAACCCTTTAACTTATTAAAACCCACATAGTGAAAACTCGATATTTCATTTTTCTAATCTTTTCCCCTTATTCAAAACAATTAGTTCTCCATCCTAAGCCAAAATCATTTATTTCAATTATAGATTCAAAATCGATTTTCGTTAGTAGAAAATTTTCCAAAAAAATTTCAAAATTTTTCTAACACTCTAAATTTCCGAATTTTTTTGGCCGAGTCTCTGATGTTCGGACGGGCTTTTGCAATATGACAAGAGAGAAAAATCCATATACATCGACCCACACGGTCGAAAAACAAAATATATAACAATATTTTATATTTTTGCGGTATTTAATTTGAAAACGTACCTTATTTTCGCATATTTAAGTAAGCGGCTTATTTATTTTGCAATTCGCGCGATCAAAGTCAAGAAAAACAGCTCTAGGTTCCCGTACTTACTTAATTTAAACACATAAGTACCAAAATATGAATTTAAATAACATTTCACTTATTTAAATTGTTAGAACACATAAGTTTTATAAGCAATGCATGCTAAACAATTGTTTATAAGCAACCATAAGGTTCCAACACCAATTTAATCACTTTTAAACAATCCATATACCTTTTCATTCGATTTAAATAATCTACAACCCACTTTACACACATCTAATTTATTTTTTTATACCAAACAACCCATATCCATTCCAAATTGATTTAAAAATCAATTTTAGTCACTTCTATTAATTCATAGAATTTTAGTTACTTTCGTTTATGTAGAACAACAATTTTTTTATGCAAATTCGACGATATTTATTTAATACGATAACCATTTCAGCTACAAGACATTTTAATTTATTCCAAATTAATTTATAATTAATTCTATTCTATTTCAGAATTGTCCACAATCAATTCTCTTACATTTCTTTCATATTCATTTTATTAATCTTGGAACCATTTCCGCTACTACATTTAATACCATTTCACAAATTTATTTGAGTCAAGCTTCCATTCAAATATTAACTTAAGTTAATTTTTTTAACACCAATTATTTCAACCTTACAACTTAAGTATATTTCGTCTCAACCAGCTTCCATTTCATTACTAATTAATTAATTAATTAGTTCATTCATTTATTCACTTCAATTTTAATTCCATACTCGAATTCAATTATGAATTCATTTAAATGCTATCAAGGCCGTATTCAATTTATTTATACTCAAATGGAATTTATTTATAACTTAAATCTTCTCTATTTCAAACTATTTCCATTTTTATTTGACATGTTTTCGATTTTAATTAATTCGCTTATAATTAAGTCGAATTTTATTTATAACTCAATTTCAAATTCCAATATGCACTTTTTAATCCACAGTCCAATTTATTTATCCATTTTAATATACATTCTATATTCAATTAACTAATTAATTATCTAATTAGTTCACTTCACATTCGTGTTCGATATCTGGTTCTTATTTCAAAAATCACTTCTCAAACTCAAAATAATATAAAAATTCAAGTTTGAATCTTTATTCCTTTACCAGAACATCAAATCATTTTTTTTGGTTTTATTATTTCATTTTTTCATTTTTTTATAAGTTAAACAACTTATTTTTTCACATTTCCATCAATTTTATACTCGAGCAAATTCACATTTTATTTTTAACCCAAAGTTATACATCGCTTAATAGCTTTAATATATACTTTTATTTCATTAATTCCAAATTCTATAACCTTTTGAAATTTGTTTATTCCAATTAAAATTTTATTTAACATAAGTTATGTTAAATTTAAACTTCATACCGTTCCTTTTAATTTAATTAAGTAAGAATTCAGTTCCATTTAATATCATCTATAACTCAATTCAATTTCATTTCCAATCCAATAAAATCGAAATTCAACTCAATTTTATTTAACTTAGCATTGGTTAGATTTCATCCATACCATTTTCTTTTACCTATTAAATTTATTTAACTTACACAAGTTTTAATTTCATCCTGAAACACACATTTTCCTCTTCCTTACTTATATTTGATTAACTTTATTGCATTTTACTCATTTCCTTTTATTATCCCAATCCTCTCATGTATTAATTTCCTTTAACTTTGCTAAGTTAATTTACCATTTCATTAACTTTATTCAAATCATAACCAATTAAATTTTAAAAATTTAATTCCTTTAACTTAATCCAAGTTAAATTCCATTTTAACCTTTTTACTTTATTTTAATTTCAAAATTCAATTTCCATGTTTTTCTTTAAAATCGTTCTCAACTTTATAAGTTCATAACATTTTTCCTGATATTTTCTAAACATTTTAATAAGGATGTAAAAATTCAAATACTTGGTATTTATTTCAAATCATTTGAAATCTTAATATTCCAAACCACACATTTTAAATTTTAAACCGACCCTTGTTTTTATCTAAAATAAATTTCCTTTGGAATTTCCAAAACAAAACTGGTTTGCCCAACCCATCCGAACAATTAATTATAGTAGCAATCCGTTACTTAGAAATTTGAATACTGATGATGCAGCTGTCATCATTCGAGTTATTTTCCAGCGACTATAGTGAGTTCAGTGCTATTATCACTTTCCAAAATCCATTTAAAACCATTTTTCTATTCAAAAATCATATCCAGCTAATAATACTATCATATATTTCAAAATTCTTTGGAAAAAACTTCCAAAAATCTCCAGGATTTAATTTTCAAACTCTGGTTTTAATCAAGTCTTAGTTTTAATTCAGTCGTATAATCCATACTTATACAATTTCCATCTGGTTATATATAACCATTTCAAAATTTATAATCTTATTTAGATTGTAATATTATCAACCAAACACTCCAATATGCTATATAATTTCTAGAAAATTATTCCTTTATATCAAAGTATAATTTGGGTAAAATTATTTCATTTATCTACTTTAAAACCATACTGTGTTCGCTTATCGTATTCGAGTGTTTAGAAACTCCTATCGAATTAGCGACATCTTACTACTCGAACAGAATTTTATACCACTCAACAGATAAATCAACACATATAAAACCATTTTATATTCACTAACATATACGTACTCATATCAATTATTACACTCAACTCATTCTAGAGTACTACTGACTCTATCTCCAATGAGTAATCCCCACCAGAGCGAAGGTTCTCGCTTAACCTTCGGCTCTGATACCAACTGTAATAGACTAGATTTTTGACCCTCTAAAATCCATACTAATACGCATGCTGTATAAAATACCGAGCAATTAAGTGCAAAAAATACCAGTTCATTAGGTGAAGAAGTAACAGGTTGAAGAAAATAAAGAAACAACAACACAAAATCTCACAATCACAGTAGAACAAAGTTTAAAATATAATAACAGATTTTAAATATAAGAACTGTACTGTTAATATACATACCGCTATCAGAGTATAATAATTCAATACTTCAAATGGACAATGATAATAACTTGTCCTCGCACATCGGAAAAACAAATCAAGTACGTGATACACGTCTAAACTCCTCCAGCTCGTCTCCTGAGCTCCATAGCATACTAACCAGAATCTGTATTACTCGGTTTGACCCAAGCATTATGATAAAATAACACTCGAGTCAGTCTGGAAAACCAGTGTGAGAAAACACACTCAATTTGAATTATTGGAGTTGTCAAAATCCTTTGAAAGCAAAGGTATCTCGTAAGACCGCGTACACGCAAACACGACGGATTTTTCCCTTACGATAACCAAAACATTACAGAAAATCGAATGATATTATAATAGTACCAAAATAAAAACACTTTATTCAAATAGATGAAATTGTTACATTAATTAAATTCTAGCATACAAGGCTCTATAAGCAAAACTGTAAGCTCGTATTGGATAATGGATTCCAACGAATGACTGTGCCACTGGGGTACGTCCACCACAGTACACCTCTAGAACAATGTACCGAGGACTACACTGAGATCACCTACTACACAAGACTGACCTACCCCTAACCTGGATAGAACGAATATGTTAATACCCCAGGTGTTCCAATCCTTACCATCGAGTGCTCCTTCCATGCACCACCATATCCATAATAATTTGGTTTCCGAGGACATCTAGAAATGTGATAACATAACCTAATTAGGTGCGACTCACTTAGCCTTGCTGCATCTCCCCTATTTTAGTCATTCCTAGTTGATGAGACTCGAGGCTAATCATTACCTTTCAAGAAACAATTTTACATAGAATGCTCATCGTCCTCCAATGACGATGTTTTGATAGCATTCGTCCATACAAGTTGCCTTAGGTCTAGACAAATAGAATTACCATCTTCATCATCTTCACGGTATTCATTCTCTATATTCAAACTGGATCAGGTGGTTTTCAGATAATTAAAAACGATCCCATGTCTCTTCGAAACGATTAACGAAATTGACCAATTATTGGTAGTCGGTTATTTAACTATCAATAAAACATGCACAAACAGTCACTAGGCCTTACTGTAACCTTTTTCCCAAATATATATTCCAAAATATCTTTACTAAGATATATATACGAATCTGTTTCCATATTCCAATATTTGAAAACAATTTCAAATACTTAAATCCATAACAGGATATTTTCAAACCATCTCAACATTTAGAAATATTTCCAAATTTCCATTTTTATACTTAGGTAAAATATTATAAGCTTTATTGCCAAATCATTTCAAACACCAGAACTTCAGAGAATATTTCGTAACTTATTCCAAAAATCTCCAGAATCGCTAATAAATTCTTTTTCCAATTTCCAAACCAATATACTTATTTATAACCCCATTCAAAAATTTATAACTCCTTTTATAAATTCAGATTTCATTTCAATCACTCCCTCCAAATCCCTTATAAAATTCCTTCCTTCAAAACATATCCATTTAAAAGCCCATTTACGCGTCTCGAGAGAATTTGCAAATAAAAATATCAATCACTTCAACACTCTCTCTATATATAAAAGAAGTATTTTAAAGGATAATAATTTATTTTTAAAACATGTTCAAATAATTATTTAAAATATAGAAAAACCTTTATAACATCAGTAACTCATTTTTAAAATTTTTTTAGTTAAAAAATAAATTTTTAAAGCTGATTAGTAAAAGTTAGAATTTACTAAAATAATTACTTAATAATTTAAAAAAATCTATTTACCAAAGTATTTCCATCCTAACTAGTTTAAAATCCTTTGTTTTAAAATAATTAATTTTTCTTTTTATAAGCAAAATTAACTTCTTAGAATTGAAACTATATTTTTAAAACCTCACTAACCAATTCAATTTATAAATCCCTCTCGAATCGCAATATATCACTTCCATTCAGATCTACTTGACAATCTCCATTTTCAAAAATAGTCCCACTATTTTTCTCACTCTATTCCAATATACTAATATAAATTTTTCCTATAAATTTATATTTTCAATCTATCATCTGATATCAAATTCCTTTATTTATAAAAATCATTTATAAATTTTATAATCCCTTTGGTTTTTACTTTTAATAAAACGAATTTTATTTATAAAATCCCATTATACAAATTCATTTCTTATCAAATCGTTTATACCTTAAATCTATTTTTAATATTGATTTTAACTCCCTTTCATATTTCAGAATACCATTTACAAACTCCTTTATTTAATTAAATTTTAAAGTCTCTATTTAAACCCATTCACAAATAGTTATGTACAATCCAAAATTAATATATATTATTCCCAATTCCATTTTCTTAAAAACAATTCAATTTCCAATATAAATATTTTTATATCAAAAATTCTCTTTAATTCCTTAAATTTTAAAAATATACTTATGGTATTTCAAATATTAAAATTCAGGCCAGTGCTACAATTGCATCCAATAATTTCAATCACTATAATAATCTATACTAGATTATTCTACACAATCCATGTATCACTATATATGAAAAATAAACAACATATTTGAGGAATCTAGTTGGATCCCTTCAACCTATTTACCTGTATCCATAGATGTTAATACAACATACAATAATACCATTCCAACTTAAAGGGTGATATCATGGTATATCGGGTCATCCGCTATTATGCAGAGCACATAGGATCTCATGCGCTATAATATGCGGGAATATCACTCTAAATACTAATATATATACTACGATATATATAGATATATAATATAATATCATCCAACGAATAATAATTTATAAAATCAACCAACCAATAATTTCAAATTCAACATTTAAATTATTCTAGCAATGCAAATGACTGAGATTTTACTCGCCTTGATCTTCCAAAATTGTTAATCGTTCTAATCCTAATTTTTATTCCACTGCGTAGTATTCATCGCTGCGAATCCAACACGGCACCGACACGTCATTATTATTTTTTCCTCGTATAAAAGTTATACAAATCTCATAAGCAATTGATTTTAATGAATCAATTAAAATCATTAATAACTGGTTAATCCTAAATTAATTTTTAAATTAACTTAACCAAAATTTTAAAATTAACCTCACCTCCTCATCTGCTTACGCACGCAGCCAGGCTCGAGGCCATCGCCTCGACCATCACATCATAGCTCATCGAACCTCCATCGACCACCGGTAGGAAACCCATCGACATCTGCTTGCTCCACCTCTACTGACATCGACACATACGCCTTTAAGAAACCAACCTCCATGTCGCGACCACTACCACCGCTCGATGCCATTCCCAGCCACGACCCCAACCTCCAATCGTCCAGGCGTACATGATATAGAGAACCCCCAAACCCTAGCTACTGTGTGCACCTCCATCCTCGACCACCACACGACATAACCTGCTCGAACGCCTCGCAGAAGCCTTCCACTACTGCTCATGCCTTGACTCGTGCTCACGTTCCTCTGACCGAACAAGGATATCGTTCTTTTTTTTTCTTAGTCAATTTATCTAAGTTGAGTAGTTATGGGAAGAAGTGGCTCGCATTTTTTAAACAAGGCGGCTTCTTTTTTTTTAACGAACGATTTGATTTCATTTTAAACAAGCAGAGAGGAAAAAGGGAACACGATTTAAATAGAAATAAGGTGTTTGAAAGGGTAAAGGAAGCATGTACATTTAAACTAAGGAGACGGCCATGATTTGACGTTTATCTAATTTTATAAATACATACATACATATATATATTATTTTAAATTTCAAACCATCTTGATTTTTGCAACTTAGAATCTTGAACTTCTATAGAGACGTGCCGCTAGGCATTATAATGTTATATCCCTATTCTAAATGCAATGGAAAAGGTTTCGAGTCCTAATTTGATCATATGCAGAAGATAGCCTTTTGGACCCAATTATTATGTTGAATTTTCAAAATTAATTTCAACGCTATTGTATTATGTACGATCAAACGATAACTTCAAAAGCTAAGATATTTAAAATCCGATAATAATATACTAATACGGATTCGATGGAACTAGTTTCGTCGAATCCCGAGACTGAGTCCCGGACGGCCATTTTTAAATGTCAATTTGATCAAACTATTTTTAAAATTGAACAGATCACTTTTAAATTCAATTTCAAAACTTTTACTATTTTCATTATTATTAATGTAAATTATACAAGCCTTTAAATTATTTTAGTCGAGCTTAAAACTCAAGAAACAAAAATTTAACCAATACTCAATTATAAAATTCAATAATTAAATCATCCATTAAATTGCTATATTTAAATTCTGAATTTATTTTAAAATAAAAAACCAAATTTCTATATTTAAAATCAATCTTATAATTCAAACTCAATATTTAAAACCATTTAAATATTCCAAATCAAACATCGAAAAATCTAAGTCGTTACACTGACTGTGTAGGCTTGATTATCGTTTTGTTTAGAATGTTGATTAATGTTGTGCAGAATGATTACTCCAATCTATCAAGCTTCCTTCTTAGCCATAGGATAGCAAGTTGAAAGTTGAAGACGTGGTATGTCTATGAGACTTAGTTTCTATGTGAGGTTGAGAAATGCTTTTGTGTTGTTGGTGCGAAGAGACCTGGATCGGTTTATCCGAAACCGCTTTGGACCGATATATATGCGTTCGATTATGCAGGTTGTGATGGTAATGATATTTTGGAATTTCATAGTGGAGGACTGCTTGTTGATCATTTGGGGTTAAAATCCCAATATACATCCAGTAGCAGTGGTCACTTCGTTATGAAATATCCAATGCAAGGATTATTAGCTACTAATCCTAGGGATTTCCCAACAGGATGTGGTAGGAAAGTACCTTCAGTTTATTCTATCCCTGGACAACTTGTATGGACGAGTGTCTGATATTGCATTTCTATGATTACGTACATTGGTTTTTACAAACGTACATCAGTGGTGGCGGAGAAGGCAATTTCTCTTAGCTTAACACCTTCCTTGAGACATACAAGCTCAAGGGTTGTATTTTTGTGGAAGGCAATTAGTAGTCAATGGAAATGGCAATATGGCATTCAAAGTGATGTGATGTGTGATATGTGAAAGGTAATCATTACCTTAGGCCTCGTCAATCGAAAATAACCAAAGCAGGGTTAGATGCGGCAAGGCTAAGTGGGTCATTCCCAAGTAGGATATGGTCATCCTCTTCTAGATATATTTCTTCGCGCTATGACGTTTGGGATGTAAAATAACGTGGTTTGTATGCAACGAGGGCCGCGGAAAGGTCGGTAATGACCAGGGGATGATATTTCGGTACTACCTAGTTATAGAAGTAGGCCAGTCTTGTATTGGTAGAGGATCCTTTGTGATGGTCCTCAGTACATTGCTCAAGAGATATACTGTCGGAAGGTAGTCCCTTTACCTAGTCATTTGTATGGAAATTCAGACTCCACCACATGCCTGCCATTTTGGTTGTATTACCCATTTTGGGCTATATGCTGGAATTTAATCAATGTAACAATTTCGGCTATGATTAATGTTATTTGTACAATAGACACTATTATAATATAGCATGATTTGATGTAAAATGTTTTGGTAATCATAAGGTAAAATGATGTCCAAGTTTATGTGTAGGAATGTATTATGAGATACTTTTGTTTTGAAAAGAAAAGTTTGGAAATTTAATAAATTCAGTTGAGTATGTTTTCTCATGCTGGTTTACCAAACTGATCCAGACATTCTTCCCTTTCAATGCTCAGGCCAGAACGAGTATATTTACAGGTTCAGATTTGGTGCTTTTAGAGCCTCAGCAGGAGAGCTGAAGATCTTCATTTTCGTATACATGTATCTGATTATTATCCACTGCTTTATTATTTACATTCTCAACAATTATAAGGATAGGTTATTAAAACTATCTTAGCTGATGATTAGTGATTGATTGTTGAACTATGATTGATGTGTGTATATACAGTTTCTGTTGGTAAAGATTATTGACATATATTATATGTTTTCCGCTGCAATGTGAGATTTTGTATTGTTTTGTTTGGTTCTCTCTTCCCTCTTTCTTCTCTTCTCTTCTTCTCTTTTCTTTTCTTTCTTATGACTTTTCATCATTCTGTGCTTTTAGGGTCGGACAAGTGTGGTTTATTATCGATTCAAAGGGTACGAATTTGTGGGTCGTCACATGTGGTATCAGAGCTTAGATTTAGTATATTCCTAGGCTTTGATGTGTACTCAGTATAGATAGGGTCAGTAGCAGCTTAGATTGGGTTTGAGTGTATTATATATATGAGCACGTATTTGTTAGTGATACAAAATGTTTTATATTATGTTTACTTATCCGTTGAGTTGTTTATGAATTCTAGTCGGGTATGTGGAAAACGCCAAGTTATCGATAGGTATTTCTAAACACTTAAACGAGGCAAGTCGACATAGTATTATTTTAAATTGAGTAAATGAAATAATTTTACCTAGATTATATTTTATATATAAAGGAAACCATTTTTCAAAAATTATTATAGTGTATATAAATTGGTTGTTTGGTTGTTTAGAAATGTGTGTGTATATATATATATAAGTTAATAAAAGCAGTTTGAATAATCAAATTAAAAACAATAATTGTAAAAGAATAAATTATATAAACAAATAAATTGTAATGTATGGAATTATAATTAATATGATTTACAATGGTGAAATAATCTTATGTATAAGAAATGAAACAACATGAGTATATTTATAAATGTGAGTTATAAATAAAAATGGATTTAAACTAAGAATTTGATCATTTAAATCCCATTTATTTTGTAAGTTATTTTTCAAAGTTAAAGAGGTTATATTATTATAAATCTAGATAAGATGTATAAATTTGGAACGAATCTTATATAAATAAAGTGAATAAGTGAAATTATATAAATATGAATTTATAAACGAGATTTATAAAAATAAAAAGGGATTTTAAAATAATATAAAGTATTGAATTCCCTATCGTTGTTGGAAAATAATAAGGGTGATGACTGCAGCATCATCAGTATCATTTTCGAGTTTCTATGTGATGGATTTGCTATCATAGTAAATTGAAAAATTAAGTTTTGTTGTGATAAACAAATTTGAATTTAAAATCCAATTTTGAAATTGATAGATATAAGTAAAATGAGTTTTGGAGTTATAATATAAAATAATAAATTTGAGTTAGCATAAAAAAATATGATTTAAAGGTTAACTAAAGGACAGTTAAATAAAGTGAATCAGATTTGAACTAGATTACATAAGTTATTGAAATGAAAGTTAAACTTAGGAGGTAAGTGATTATATGATATGAATTTGGAAGTTTAAATAAATAAGTTGTATAAGTTATAAAGTGGGAACATATAAGAAAAAACAAATGTTAAAATGGTTAAACAATTTTGTTAAGCAAAACAAAATCTGAATTTGAATAGTGATATGAAATTTGACTTAAGTATAAGTTAAGAAAAACGACTTTAGAAATGAAATCTAAGTTAAGTTAAAAGGAAATGATCTTTGGAAATGAAATTTAACTCAAGAAAAAGAAATGAGCTAATGAAATGAGTTAAATAGAATAGAATTAAATTAGAAGTGAATTTAAGTTGTATAGGAAAGTAAATGCAAGTAAAAATGAAATGAAACATAACTTAAGTGAGGAGGAATGAAGTTGAATTTGATATAAAAAATGAATTAATGTGAAATTAATGGATGTAAGTGTTAATTCATTAAAAGCTAATGAAATTGGGAATTGAATAATTGAATGAAAGTCAATTAGATATTAAACCAATTGAAATTAAAAGTGTTAAACCAAATTGAATGTAAATGAAGTAAATATGAATGTTGAGTGTAAATTAAATAAATTTGGCTATGTTGAATATGCATTGGTTGTTAGATGGATGTTATTGGATTGTATAGAAATTCATATGAAATTGAATTGATAAAATGAAAGCTAAATAATTGAATTCAAATTAGAATTAAGTGAATCAAAATAGAATTGAATTTGAAAGTGAACCAACTTGAATGTAAATTAGTGAATGTTAATTAATTGAATATAATCAATTGTGATTAATGAATGTGATTAAATTGGAAACCTATTCAATGAATATTAATGAGAAATGAATGAATATTGATTTGGTTATGGATTGACTGGACAGACATTGGTTTGTTGGATGTTCTTTGGATGATAGTTGTATGATGGTTGGATTTGTTGTTTTTGATTGCATTTTCTATATTGGTATAATAGTTGTTGTACTGATATATGTTAATATTGATATTACTTTCTATATACATGTTTCTCATTTGTTTGTTGAGTGTTTAGTAGGTGCGGATGGCATATGCTTCGCATTTAGAGCTCGCTTTCACACTATATTAGTCGTATATGCTCGCTAACAATATTAAGGCATATATCTCGGATTATATATCGCACTTCTATATTTTTCCCTAAGGGATGCCTCATCCTCGAAGATGAGATGTACATTTTTGATATTACATATTGTTATTTTTTTTGGATCGACCCGCGCATAGGAGGCTATGGCGAAATTTTTTGAAAATTTAAGGCTTTAGAAAATTTTTTGGAAAAATTGGAAGAATTTTTTATAACTAAAATTTTGATTTTGAGTTATAAGTTGAAATGATATTAGTGAGTTTTGAAAAGATAACTATGAACGGATTTGAAAACTTAGAAAAGTTTTTATAAGAAGTTTAACTAATGAATTTTGAAAAATGCTAAAAGGTTTAAATAGATTTGGTAAATCTAATTTGAACGATCTGTTTTGAAAAGTTAATGGATTTTGTGGCTTTTTCTTACTTAGTAATGTCGAGGACGAAATTCTTTTAATTGTGGGAAAATGTAACAACCCAGATTTTTAGTCGTTCGAATTCAGAATATTTAATTGGTTGAATATTCACAAGTTAATTCTATAAGTTAAATAACTTATATTTCGAATATAAGAATTTAGTTGGATAATTAAATTGTTAATGTAATATTTGAAATTGCAAAAATAATTGAGATTTGAATTTTATGTGAATGAAAATGAATTATTAAATTGATTTAAATTCTATTTGAGTTAGAATAAATTTAGTAAACTTTTAAAATTGAATTAAAATTTAAATTACAGATATTGGAAAATATTTAATTAACATGTAAAAATAGTCATTTTGGCACTGTCTCGAATTTTGATGAAACCAGTTACATTGCATCCATAATGCTATATTATTATAGGATTTCAAATTTCGTATCAATCAAATTTATGGTTTTCTCGTGCGAAGCTGAAACACATAGAAATTTGTTTAAGTAAATTTTAATTAAAATAAGTCGATTCGAAAACTCATCTTCCCAATATGATAGAATTGGCTCTCAATATATATTCCATTGTGTTTGGAATAGGGGTAAAACATTATAAACATCAAGCGATACGTTTCGTTTGGAGTTTGAAATTATTTCGCATGAATACTAATATATATTGCTTATAAATAGAGGACCTTTATCATTTCAATTCCCAAACCCTAGCCCTAATCTAAAGCCATGGCCATATACAATTTGAATGGCCGAAAAAACTCCACACTTCTTCCTCGTTTATCTCTCCATCCCCCCACTATTTCGAGAAACTTCCAACTAGGAAGTTGATGAGCTCGAGGAGATCATCACATCCAATGGTGGTAATCGAATATGTGGCCGATTTGGTCAGAAGGGGCTCGTGAAGTCGCGTCGTTCACGCGCGTAGTTTAAAGAGATGGTGGGCTAAGTTCATCGTTGTCGAAGGTGTAAGTGTAGATTGTGAAGGGCTTTCGAATGGCATATGCTGATCGCTTTCTAGTGGATCGATGGAGGATAATAATTCGAAGAGGAATAGGCGGCTATAAGTTCAAATAGTACGAATGAAACAAAGAAGAAAGAAAAAAAGCCGGTTTAGATGTGATGTTTTCAAATTGAATGGCCTTGATTTGAATTAAGGTTAAAATTAAAAAAAATTAATTTGTTTTAAATAATTTTGTAATCTCATAAATTCATATCTTTGTCATACAAGGTTGAAATTGCATGAAACAGGTTGTGTTGGGTTCGTTTTGATGAACATTACGTGATGGAGCTGGTTTGGAGTTGATTGGAGCTAGTGAAAATGTTGGATCAAATTAAACATTCGTTTAATTTTATTCGAAATAAAACGCTGCAACAACCACTATAATCAAAGCGAGTACAACTCACTCTTTCTGACTCGCTTATATTTTTATATAAGTGAGAAATAAATTTATTTTATGATGATTGATGCATGTTTGGGTGATATATGATATGTTATATATATATATATATATATATATTGATTGGTTTGGATATATTCCTACATATTTTAGCAGATGAGACCCTATACGTTCCCACGTATGAGCGTATGACCTTTGGTACACGTGTCTGCCTCGAAGCGGCCATTGTACATATTTTCTCATATGTATTTTTGTTGCAGGTGACAGTTGCAGGGATCCAATTACATTCCTCACTAATGTTATTTTTGTTTACATATATTATTATATATGTTATTATCATGCCAGGATTGATGTGAGCGATGTGAACCACCTTATTTAGCGCTTTTATAGCATTGAGCCATATTTTTGGAATTTAAAAAATATTAAAGTGATGATTTAAAATTGAAAAGAATTTCGAAGTGATTTTGAAAATATATTTTTTGAAATTGTTAAGGAAATGAATTTATTTTAAATAAATAAAAAGTTATAATTTTTACCTTATAAAAATTATGATTTTTGTGAAATATACTTAAATATGATTGTTAAAGCTATATAAGTTTTAATAATAATGATTTGTAAATTATTAAAAGAAAAGGTTATTTAAATGGAATCAGAATATAATTTTCTTTAAATAAGAAGTTAACTATTTTGTAAAATAATTTAAATTGAGTTTTTGAATTTATTATAAATGATTTATATATAAGATTTATAAAATTGATATGTTATAAATAAAAGTAATGGAATTATAAATGAATTTTGTAAGTGTTAAAATGAAGTTATAAATGAATCTTACAAGCAAATAAGATTTATGAATTAATGAAGTTGTAAAAGAAATGAATTTGTAAATAAAGAGGTTTATAAGTAAATAAACTTATAATTGGATTTTAGCATATAAATGAGATAAACGGGAAATTGGTTAATAAAGGAATTTTATAAATTGAAGATTTTATAAAATATGTATGGAATTTATAAACATTATTTTGTAAAGGTGAAATCAATTCAATTTGATAAGTTAAATAAGAAAGTTTATTAAAGGAATTATATTCACGATTTTGGACAGTGGATAATCCTTTTCATTATATGTGTAGAAGCAATGAATTTGGTTAGAGAATTATGTTCATGATTTGGGGCAATGGATAATCTTTTAAATTAAATAAATGTTTTGGGAAGTGATACTTCAAAATAAATTTTGAATGGTTTGAAAATAAGGTAAAATGTGAATTCACTTAATATTAAAATAAGTATATGAAAATGTTTTCCAAATAGTGAAACATCGAAATAGTTGTGGAATTATATCTTTTTAAAGATAATTTGAAGTGAATATTTGGAAAGTGATTTAATTAATGAATGATTTAATAAATCAGGCCTAGTGACTGCTTTAGTTCTAAGTTTATATTTTTGGCCATTTTAGTTTCTCGACTTAATGTGAAAACTAATTAGTCATAAATTAGTACGTGACTGACTATGTAGGCTTGATTATCATTTGGGTTGAGAATGTTGATTCGTATAGTGTGGAGTGATTACTCCAATCTATCGAGCCTTCTTCTTGGCCGAAGGATAGAAAGTTAAAACTTGAAGACGTGAAAAGTCTACGAGACTTAGTTTCTATATGAGGTTGAGAAATGCTTTTGCGTTGTTAGTGCGAAGAGACCGGGACCGGTTTATTCGAAAACCACTTTGGACCAACGTATATGCGTTCGATTGTGTAGGTTGTGATGATATTGATATTTAGGATTTTCATAGTGGAGGACTGTTTATTGATCATGTGGGGTTAAAATCTCAATATACATCCTGTAGCAGTGGTCTCTTCGTTATGAAATATCCAATGCAAGGACTATTCGCTACTTATCCTAAAGATTTCCCGATAGGATGTGGTAGGAAAGTTCCTTCGTTTTGTCCTTCTCCTGGACAACTTGTGTGGACGATTGTCTGGCATTGCATTTCTATGATCACGTACATTGGTTTTTACAAATGTACATCAGTGGTGGTGTGGAAGGAAGATTTTCTTAGTTTAACACCCTCCTTGAGGCATACGAGCTCAAGGGCTGTATTTTTATGGAAGGCAAATAGTAGTCAATGAAAATGGCAATGTGGCATTTAAAGTGATGTGATATGTGATATGTGATATGTAAAAGGTAATCATTATCTCAGGCCTCATCAACCGAAAATGACCAAAATATGGTTAGATGCGGCAAGGCTAAGTGGGTCATTCCCAAATAGGATATGATCATCCTCTTCTAGATATAATTCTTCCCGCTATGATGTTCGTGATGTAAATAAATGTGGTTTGTATGCTATGAGCGCCCTCGAAAAGGTCGATAACGACCGGAGGATAATATATTTGATACTACCTAGTTATAGAGGTAGGTCGATTTTATGTTGGTAGAGGATCCTTTATAATGGTCCTCGGTACATTCCTCTAGAGATGTGCTGCTGGAAGGTGGTCCCTTCAACTGGTCATTTGTTGGAAATCCAAACTCCGCTACGTGTCTGCCATTTTGATTGTATTACCCATTTTGGGCTATATGCTGGAATTTAATCAATGTAACAATTTCGGCTATGATTAGTATTATTTGTACAATAGACACTATTATAATATAACATGATTTGGTATAATTTTTTCTGGTTATCAAAAGGTAAAAACATGTCCGTGTTTATGTGTGGACGTGTCTTACGAGATACATTTGTTTTGAAAAGAAAAATTTGGAAAATTAATGAATTCAGTTTAGTGTGTTTTCTCACGTTGGTTTACCAGACTGATCTAGACCTTCTTCCCTTTCAATGCTCGGGTCAGATCGAGTATATTTACAGGTTCAGATTTGGTGCTTTTGGAGCTTCAGCAGGCGAGCTGGAGATCTTCATTTTCGTACACACGTATCTGATTATTATTCGCTGCTTTGTTATTTATATTCTCAGCAATTGTAAGGATAGGTTATTATAATTGTTTAGGCTGATAATTAGTGATTGATTGTTGAACTTTGATTGATGTATGTATATACAGTTTCTGTTTGGTAAAAATTATTGATATGATATTATATGTTTTCCGCTGCGACGTGAGATTCTATATTATTCTGTTTGGTTCTCTTTTTTTTTCTCTTCTCTTTTTTTATCTTCTCTTCTTCTCTCTTATTTTCTTTCTCATGACTTTCCGTCGGTCTGTGAATTTAGGGTCGGACATGTGTGGTTTATTATCGATTTAAAGGGTATGAATTTGCAGGTCGTCATAAAGACAATACACAATCACCTAAGTGACTAAGTACGAATGTATTTAACCTTTGTATAATTTTTCTCTTGCATAGGTCTTGAATTAAAAACATGTCAAAACATTTATTTGTAATTAAATTGTATATTTCTATATTAATTTTTATTCAGTTCATTTATATATTTTAACTGATAAATATTTTATCTATTATAGTAGTTGCACAAATTTATTTAAGTGGATTATTTAACTAGTATATCATGTATTCTTGCAATATTAGAAAGGTTAAATGTATACATTTAAATTTTCTAATAAGGCTCCTCTAGATTTATTATATTTCTCAAAAACCGATGAAAAAATATAGAAATCTTTTGATTTCTCTAGTGAGTGTAAGGACTCACTTTCTTTAGGATTCCAATCTTAAGGAAACTCAACAAACCATAGGCTGCATGCAATGGATAACATCTTATTAGTTGTATCGTATACAACTCCTAACCCGTGGTCTTTATCCTAATCTAATATCAACCTTGAGAAAACTGAACAATTCAAAAGAGATTATTCACTCGTACCCCTCATTTCATGATGGCCAAAGTATAGTGCATGTACCTTGAGGAAACTCAATAAATATATGCACTATTATTAGTATTATTTGGACATCTGAGAAAATAACTTAGGAATCTAACTCTTGAAAATTTCTAAAGGTAATTATGAGTTTGAAAAGTTTATTTTGATCATTTGTAAAAGATTTCATAAGTGTGTGTAAATCATCAAAGAATATTTTATAATATTTTCCAAACTCAATACAGCGATGATAATTGATAGTTGATCTTCAGTACCTTGATCATGGCAGCTAGTCATCATTTCCTTTCAAATATAGTGTAAAGAATGTAAATGTACAATATCCACAAAATACGTAGTTATGTCATTAAAACTCGAAAAGGCAGGGTTCAACATTCTCTCCATTTTTTATAATGACAACTATATATATCTATAATATAAAGTACTCTCCCTATCATTGTGCCGCATATTTTTCTCGCCTTTTTTCATTATCAAAAATCTCGAAAAGGCACAAAGCATATGATGCTAAGAAATAATATTTAGACATGTGATAAGAATTTCAGAATAAACTAATGATTGACACAACAAACAAGATAATGTTTAATATAAGCAACGCAAATTGTTCCACAACATACTACTTAAGGAAAAATACCACAAATGTTTTAGTTCATTACAAATAAATAAAAGAGCTAAAACAAATAACATTCTAAACCATTGAAACACTATGATGCAATCACTACCATACAATGCTCCAAGCAAACAGAAACAAGAACCATGCAAACTTCAAGCAAACCTAATACACATATAAATATAAAAAAGTAAACAATGAAGTTTATAATTTTTTAAGATATTTTTTATTACCTTTACCCAATTACCATTCACCATTGCCTAGATTCCTTTTCCTTACCATTACCACTTTCAATTTCATATTCAATCTCATCATCTCCTCCTTTCGAATGTTGCATCGGTTGAAAAGATTGTCCAGCATCATGAGGTTGAGGTGGAGGAGGTAAGGGGATTGTAAGTGATGGATAACGAGATTTCCTTAAAAGCTTTTTCCATATTTTGACTACAAAGTTCTTTATTCCCAAGAGTTTTTTTCAATAGTTTTCATTCTAGAATTACTTCTAGAAAGACACTTCTCCTAAAAAATTTAGTATTTGGATAAAAGAACTTGGGTTTTGTGGAGTTGTGGCATCTCAAAAGTGGCGATATTTGGGGAAAGAACCTTGATCGACTTAATACTATCGTCGCTTTCTTCTTCTGCAATTTTTTCCTTTTCGCTTTCTTCCTTATGAATTTCTAATTCTTTCATACTCATTGTAGCAGCTATTGATGAGGTTTGTTATTGTAGACTTTGTATTTATTCTTAATAAGAAATATATGAAGGAACCATTACGGGGAGATGCATAAGCGGAAAAAAAAACCTGTTTATGTAACACATTCCGCATTATCACTAAAGAATGGTACATTTATACCATATAGGAAATACATTATCTTATCTTGTCAGAATTTTGCTTAATTCACCTTAATATCTCCAATAATTACATACAACAATTTATAATTTTTATCATGTATTTATTCATGGCTACCGCTTAATGGAATAAAGGTGTTAATTATCATTCTTTCAATAAAATATGGCCTAGGTCATAAATCCTTTGAATTAGCTTTAGTTACTTGATTTTCACAAAGATGGTGTCCGATTTGGTTTCGTCTATGATGTTCGATATCCACATCTTTCAATTCTATTACCCTATAACCAATTTCCAAAGAGAATTATAATTTTCCCACAAACAGTTATCCATAAGTAACGCTCATCATTATGAAGTTTAAAAAACTTTCCTCCCAACTTAGCATAAAATTTTACAGCAAGAGTAACAATTTTCACATTATTGGAGCCAAATTATGTCAAAGAAGTGATATTTCCTCTATTTCTAAGAGCTCTTATTTCACAAGCGGGAAAGTCATCAAAATATATAGGAAAAACCATGGAAAAACTTCATATTATTTAAAATTTTATACCTTTACATGCTCTCTGGATCATGGTAGAGCCATTCTTTTAATTGCTTTTGAATGACAACAGCCGGTTAAGCAAAGGGGGGTCATCGGTTTTTCTTTTCTTTGAGGTCTTTGATTTGGGAGGATCTTTGAGTGCATTAGTAGTTTAAAGTCCCGTTTGAGTGTTTAGATAGATGTAAATCTATTTCTCCAGCTGAAGTGAGGATTGTTGCTAGTAAATTTTCTAAGAGGAGCCTACGGACTAGATGTAGCAAGGTAGGTCCGAACTAGTTATTTTACTTTACATATATGCATATTCATCTACAGTTAAATTTAATCCATATTATACTAGATCCTATAGACTTTCAATTTTGGATATGATAATTATCGAGATGTCAGATATAATTTCGATCTTAATGGTTGCTCTTTTATGTGAAAAAACTAGGCTGTTTGGATGCCTAAGATGTAGGATGTTTTTACCTCAACGATCTTCATGAGCCGATTGAAGGTGATGGTAAGAAACCATCAAATATAGAGGAAGGAAAATGAAAGAAGATGGATAAGAAGATGATTGTGTTGATTCGTCGGTACCTTGATGATTCAATTTTCCAACACATGGCTAGTTGTAAATCCAAGAAGGTTTTGTGGGACAAGCTGATATCTTTATATGAGTCAAAAAGTGTTACAAGTGAAGCTTTTTTGTTCGAAAATTGATTTGGTTGACGCTAGATAGAGAGAAATCTATAACAGAGCATTTGGACGAATATTAAGATGTAATAAATCAGTTTGACAAGTAGGGATGTCACATTTGATGATACATGAACTTTTGTTGATTAGTTTACTTTCAAAGAATTGGGAAACATTAGTTACATCATTGAGTAACTCCAATGCTAATAGAACTGTAACACCCCACAATTTTAGTGACATTACTTTGGATATTTGATTAGATAAGTTAAATAAACTAATGTGTTGATTATTGATTGAGATTGGTGATTTAAGATTAAGGGGTAGTCGTGCCTATATGTAAATGAACTAATATGGAGTTGAGTATTAGGAAATAAGGAAGGGCAAAATAGAAAAATGATTAAATTTATACCCCAAACCCTTAGGGAAATCAGACACACATTCATTTCATTTTCCTTAAATAAAAATCATTCTAAGGCCAGCCACCATTTCCAATCTCAAGAGAAGATAAAGTTAAGATTTTCAAGAGGAAGATATAAACCAATTAATCGAGATCGAATCTCATATCCTAATCCTAAGGTGAATAATGGCTACATCTCACTTTTCTATATGTTTTTAGTTTTTAGTTTAAATTGAATTCATCTTGCATGGTTTAGCCATGATTTTGAAGAGCAAAATGTTTAGATATACATGTTGACGATTTACGCTTGTTCGTATAGATTTTACGACATGTTTTAATATGAAAACCATATTTAACGACATCTAAATACCTTGTGATTTTAGATATAGTACAGATATGTAATTATAGAGACTGGTTTCAATTTTCATAATTTTCTAAATTAATATGGATTTTATATTAATTTTCCAATGAAGAAAATGATTTATTAGGTTATAAATTATTTACGGCAAAATAAATAATTATTTGGGTTTGAAACTTATATATGTTAGAAAAAATATTGAAAAAGAATTTTTGGAATTTATGTAGAATTTTCCGAAGAGTTGACGAATATAACTTTTTTTTAAATTATGAGACTTAAATGTTTTATATATTTAATTAAGGAGAAGGGGTATTTTGCAAATGATTGAAATAAATAAATTCTGGAATTATGGCAGTACTTTTAGAAAAGATAAATTAGCAACCAAAAAGAGTTTGAAAAACAAGGTAGGTTAGTTAAAAAGTTTACTTAAAAAGGTTTAAAATCAGAAATTCATGTTAAAAGCATGTTTCGCCTGTTTCGGTTCCACCTCGGTAGCTTTCGACTGAGACCCTCCGCCTACTTCCTCAAACCAATGCATGTAGTATCAACCTATTGATACACAGTGAATTGGACAAAGGCGAATGGTAAGAGTTGAAACCAAGGATTCCGAAGGGGTTGAAGTGCCTTTATGTTTTAAAAGAGAAAAGCGCCTGCTTTGCTTTCGATTAAGATGTTTTCGACTTAGTTGGCTTCTGACTAGGTCAATTAATTTAAAGAAAAGGTTTTAAGGTTGCATCTTTGTTCTAAGTAATAGCTTTCGACTTATTGTGCTTTCAACTAAGTCAATGGGTTTAATGGGTTGGTTTCAAAGTAGTTATATCTTTTTTTTTAATGATAGCTTCCAACTATGTCGAAGCCCTTACTCTCGCTTTCTACCTTTCGAAACAGAGCTTTTGAAGGGGACCGTTTTGATTTATAAAAACCATGTCGCTTCTCCAATGCTTTTGGAAGGGGTGGTGTCGACACCATCACTTTCTTACTTAAATTATAGCTTTCGAAAGAGTAGGTTTTCGACACTATTGCTTGTGATCCTTAGTGATTTTTAAAGAATAACCCAAAGGTTTCGACAAGATAGTGTTGAATGCTTTCGAAAGATGTTTTTCTACATGTTTTTAATTGAACCCAAGTTCTTTCGAAAGGTTTTTGAAACTGGTTTAGAAGGGGTGGTTCCCCAGAAGGTTTCGAAGGAGTCGAAAGGTACTCTTTTCTAATGTTTTCGAAAGGTCTAAAGGGAAGGTTTTTCCAATGGTTTTGAATAAGTTTAAAAGAAAGATTTTTCCTATGGTTTTAGAAGGCAATGTTTAATGTTTTTAAAGAAAGATGTCTAAGGTTTTTATCTTTCGAAGGAAAAGGGATTTCAATGGTTTCGAAAGGAATATTTGGCCTTTCGACGCAGATAAAAGAAAGGGTTTTAAATGGTTTCGAAAGGGGTACTTTCAATAGGTTCGAAGGGGTACTTTTATATGTTTAAGGTTTTCATTAACAAAGATTTGAGTAAAATATATATAACGTAGCAAGGTGATTTTGAGTAAAGCATAGATTATGATGTTTTCTATGTTTAAGTTTGGTTTAAAAGGTTTTTAATCAATTTCAAATGAAAAGATTTTCAAAGAAAATTATGGGAAGGTATGCCTAGGTGAAATGACTCAGATATTAGAATACCAGATAGGACCGATACAGGGTCACGCCCTATACATAGTTATTGGCCCCGGCTAATTTTAGTCCAAAATTCCATTATGTAGGGTTTTGTCACAAGTAAGACTAAAATTATGGTTACACATAGAAATAAATATATTTGTATACAGATAGGTTATTTGTGAGCCCACAAAACCATTAGGATCAGGTAACACTAGGAGATGTTAAGGACAGACCATCCAAAAGAGAAGTATTTAACAGATAGTTAATGGCGGACCGTCCAGAAGTGGTATCTAAAAGAGATTAGATTATTTTGTTATATTGGTTGGTAGGCTTGAGTCAGCCAAAGGTTAATAGCCAAATAAAACTATAGTGTGCAGATAGATAGTCCGTTTGTTACCTGATATATATATATGTGTGTGTGTGTGTGTGTTTACATAATGATGCTTTATAGTTTTAACCAGTTTTGGTTACAGGATAAAGATTTGCAAAAGATATGTTTCAAAAGGATGTTAGTGAGGGGACACTCATTATTCCAAGTGGCGTTGACTCACTTAATATTAATGATCGAGATGTATAGTGTTATTCACACCAGGCTTTCTATCCGACTCGAAGTTTATGTTTTTCCCTTAAACTCTCGGGTGCTCAAAATTGATTTGAGTAGGCTGATGGTTGAGGTACTTACAGGTTTTAGTACGATGACGAATAAAGCTACCGAAGGCAAGCAGGAGTCTACAAATAGCTATTAGGAGTTGTAGTCTTTATTTTGTTGTTTATATTTGTTGTGTATGTACTAAGCCAGTTATGACTATACGACTCTGATCATTCAAGAGGCCATCTCTATATGTCGCTCTTGGCGTATTTTGTAGCAAGTATATTTTATCGTTTCCTGGGAAACGTTGGGGATTCTGTAAATCTGAATATGGAATATCTGTTTTGAAACGTAATGGAAAAATGTTGTTTTGAAATCCGTTTTTTGTTCCATGTTCAAGTGCTTCTTATATTATGGATAACATAGCCGCATTTAGTCGCCAGAAGCAAATACAATAGATGACTACAACATCTATAGCACTTAGGTTTGGGCCTCTAGATATGTGATGTTACAACTTGGTATCTGAGCGTAGATTTATGAAATACTTTACTAAAAATGATTTTGAAATCATAATCCATAGAAGTAAGAGTTAAGATTGGGGTATGGGATAATGCTATAGTAACATTATTGTATTTGCTATATATAAGTATACGCTTTATCTCTAGTCTCATATCTTTATTAGGATAATCTTCTATATCTCATGAGGTATGAATACAGATATGGACGGAAGAAGAGGCAGAATTAACTTTGGAGGAGAAAGCACTACCACAAATGGAAATGCCCGACCAAATGCTAGAAGAAGTCAAGGTCAGGCTCAGGCTAAGAATGTTGGTGCTGGGGTCCCATAAGTGGATATGGGGGCCATGTATTAGTTTTTCGTAAACATGATGCAAGCTAGGATTGCAGTTGAAGTTGTTGGAGGAAATGTCGCGGGAGGAATTCAAGAAGCTCTAGTGGCCAATCGATATGCTAACTTGAGCAGAGATTATGCAAGGCTTGGGGGAAAGCCGTTTATTGGGATCGAAGATGCTTGGAGAACCGGTTATTACACTGTGAAAGGATAATTGCTGATTTAGGGCTCAATGATGAACATAGGAGAAGGCTTGCTTCAAGACAGCTTCAAGGAGATGCTTTGCTTTGGTGGAATAGTGTGACAGCGGGGGTAAACGAAGGGGAGATCACATGGGCTGAGCTTAGGAGAAGATTCCAGGAAAGGTTCACGTCAGTAATGGCATAGTTTGTTCTGATTAGGAAGTTCGTTGAGCAGGAACAAGGAGAAATGACAGTTCTGGAGTATGCTAGCGGATTTGAAGAATTAGCTAGGTATGGGTATGCCACTGTTGGCACGGTGATGAAAAGGAATCAAAAGTTTATAAGAGGTTTGAAGCCAGAATTGGCGAGGGCTACTTTGCCGCACATTAGAGATCCATGTAATGCGGTAGTGGAGATAACATTGAGACAAGAAAAGATGTTAGCTTGTTTGGAGAAGAAGAAGGAAAAGGAGGTCCAGGTTGGGCAGGGCCAAAAGAAAAGGTTTTTCCACAAGAATAATGCTCAGAAAGGAGGAGCAACAAAGAAAGGAAAGTTTGAGGTGGTCTGTTAAAAGTGCGATAAGAAAGGCCATTATGCTCATGAGTGTTGGACAGTCAAAGGAAAGAAGGCTGTTGAGAAGAAAGGAGTTAGATGATTTAATTGTGATCAGATCTGGCATTACAAGAACCATTGCAAGGAGCCTGCGAAGGAAGGAAAGGGCCAAGTGTTTGCAATGGAGCATGCTACTTCAAGGCCGATAGTGCAGGAGAAATCAAAAGCAGTATTGGGAGGTATGCTTTAGATCCATGATATGTCTGTTAGCATTTTGTTTGATACTAGTGCATCACACTCTTTTATATCTCGATGTTTGGTAGATAAGATTAACCTTGAACCCACATATTTAGTTACTTCCTTAAGAGTTGCAAATTTGATAGTAGGGTATGCGACACTTGGGATGAAGTGTGACCATTTAGAGTTTGATTTGCTAGGTTACACCTTTGTTTGCAGTTTGCATGTATTTGACATTGTAGGGTTTGGTATTATATTGGGTATGGATTGGTTAAGTGAGTATGATGCTAAGATATTTTGCCATGATAGGAAAATATCACTTAGACACCCTGATTGTAGTGATCGGATAGTTTATACCATACTGGTGGTGAGGTGAATGCTTTGTTGGGTGTTATGGAGTTAGAAGATGAGTTGAATCACGTTTTTGTGCTTAGAGAATTCGCAGATGTCTTCGAGCCCGTAGTTGGATTGCCGCCGAAATGATCCATCGAGTTTCGGATTGATTTGATGCCTGTAGCAGAACTGGTAGTTAAGCCGCCAAGCAGGATGGCCCCTACAAAAATGAGGGAGTTGAAGGTGCAGTTGGCGGATTTGGAAGGAAAGAATTTTATTAGACCTAGTAGCTCATCATGGAGACCAGCCACAGTGTTTTCTAAGAAGGGGGACGGGTCATTAAGGTTATGTATCAATTAGCGTAAGTTGAATGAGAAGGCGATAAAGAACCGATACCCATTGGTTAGAATTGATGATTTGTTCGATCAATTAAGTGGAGCCAAGGTATTTTCTCAGTTGGATTTGGCTACATGTTTCCATTAGCTTAGGGTGGCAAAAGATAGTATTCCTTTGATGGTGTTTAGGACCAGATATGGATCGTACGAACGGTTAGTTATGTCATTCGGACTAATTAATGCACCGGCATTCTTTATAGACTTGATGAATCGAATTTTCAGAGAATGCTTGGATAGATTTGTATTGGTGTTCATAGATTATATTTTTGTATATTGTAAGGATGAGAAAGAGCATAAAGTTCATCTTAGAGTGGTTCTTGAGACCTTGAGAAAACATCGGCTGAAGGAGAAGTTTTCGAAGTGTCATTTCTGGAAAAAGTAAGTGAAGTTTCTTGGTCTTGTAGTTTTAGAAAGAGGATTGGCAGTAGATCCAACTAAGTTTAAGGCAGCGAATAGTTGGATGAGGCCAAAAACATTGACTAAGATAAGAAGTTTCCTTGGATTGGCTGGATATTATAGGAGGTTCATAAAGGATTTTTCGTGGATAGTAGCACCGATGACTAGGCTAACGCGAAAGGATATAAAGTTTTTGTGGACCGATAAGTGTGAGGAAGCATTATGAAGCTTGAAACACTTATTGAACGATGTACCGGTGGTGGAGGTTTCAGAGAGGAATCAGGATTTAATTGTTTATACTGATCTGTGTGGAACAGAATTGGGAGTTGTGCTAATGTAGAGAGGTAAAGTGATTGCCTACGATTCTAGATAGCTTAGACCGCATGAGGTTAGGTATCCATCACATGACTTGGAGTTAGCTGCAGTTATTTTTGCTTTAAAAGTGCAGAGGCATTATCTTTTGGGAGAAAGGTTTGAGCGTTATATGGATCATAAGTCATTGAAGCACTTGTTCTCTCAAAAGAAGCTGAATATGAGATGGCAGAGGTGGTAAGAATTTTTAGCTGCTTATGATTTTGGAATAGAGTAAACGCTAGGCAAAGGCAACAAAGTCGCAGATGCACTTAGTAGGAAACATCAGAATGCAGTGTTAGCGATGATTGCTGATTGGATAGACTTGGAAGCATTAGCAGATTGCAAAATGTAATGGAGATCCAAGGCTGGGTCTAGCGGAGAATCTACTATGTTATTTTGTTTAGAAGTCCAACCAGTACTGATTGAGAAGATTGCTTATAATAAGAAGAGGATCCAGTATCAGCTGAAAGGGTCAAGAAGTTAAGGGATGGAATGGAGATCGATGACTTGAAGAACTTTAGTCTTGACCAGAATGGGTGGTTGAGAAAGAATGGTAGATTATGTGTTCCAAATGTAAGAGACACAAGGAAAGAAGTTTTGGAGGAATGCCATCGTTCGAAGTTCACTATTCATCCAGGAGGAAGATGTATCAAGATATGAAGAGAAGTTTCTCCTGGAAAGGCATGAAGAGGGATGTTGGCTTATAGGTGAATAATGTTTGAACTATCAGCAGGTAAAAGCTGAACATCAAAATCCAAGTGGATTGTTTTCATTGGATATTCCAATATGCCAGTGGAATTCTATTTCTATGGATTTCATAAACGGGTTGTTGAGATCTGATAGAGGGAATGAAAGTGTATAGGTCATAATGGACAGATTGACCAAGAATGCCATTTCATCCCAGTTAAGTCAACTAGGACGACACCTATTTTGGCAAAGTTATTTATGAAGAATGTAGTTAGACTGCATGGAATTCCTAGTAGTATAATAAGCGATAGAGAATCTTTTTCACTAGTGAGTTCTAGAAGAGTCTACAGGAAAGTTTAGGAACTAAGATCGAGATGAGTACCGCTTACCATCCATAGACTGATGGGCAAACGAAAAGAGTTAACAAGATCTTGGAGGACTTATTACAAGCTTGCGTATTGGATTTCAGAGGATCGTGGGAAGACAATCTTCATCTAGTCGAGTTTTCACATAACAACAATTATCAGACTAGCATTGGGATGCATCGTTTGAGGATTTATATGAAATACCATGTAAATCTCCAGTTGTTGATTAGAGATCAAAGACAGACTAGTGTTTGGTCCACACTTATTAGAGACGCCACCAAGAAGATTGAGTTGATAAGAGAGAGAATGAAGGAAGCTCAATCTAGGCAGAAGAGCGATGCGGATAGAAGACGGAAAGATATAGAGTTCTCTGTTAGAGACCATGTTTTCATCAAAGTATCACCGATGAAAGGTGTTATCAGGTTCGAAAAGATAGGAAAATTAGCGCCGAGGTTTATACGACCATTTCCTATTTTAGAAAGTATCGGGAAACTCACTATAGAGTTGAATTATCGAGCATTTTGGCAATGGTCCACGATGATTTCCTCATATCTCATCAGAGGAAGCGTGTTAGGGATCCAGACACTACTATAGCACCGACCGTGTCACATGATTTAGTAGTGGAGCCAGACATGACTATAGTTAGGAAGCTAATTTTATAGTTGTGAGAGATGAGAAGAAGTTGAGGAATAAGACAGCCAGATCAGTGAAAGTCCAGTGGAGCGACGACGCTAGAGACTAGGGGGACTAAGAGCAGGATTAGAGATGCTTATCTTGATTTGTTTGACGGTATGTTTTATCTTTGATTGTTTGTGTTGTGTTCATTATCGTAATTTCGAGGATACAATTCTTTAAGGAAGGGAGATTATAACACCCCATATTTTTAGTGACATTATTTAGGATATTTAACTAGATAAATTAAATAAAATAATGTGTTGATTATGGATTGAGATTTGTGATTTAAGATTAAGGGGTAGCCGTGCCTATATGAAAATAAACTAATATGGAGTTAAGTGTCAGGAAATAAGGAAGGGCAAAATAGGAAAATGATTAAACTTACCCTAAACCCTTAGGAAATCAAACACACGTTCATTTCATTTTTTTCAAGTAAAAATTATTCTAAGGCCGGCAACCATTTCCAGTCTCAAGAGAAGATAAAGTTGAGATTTTCAAGAGAAAGAAGTAAACCACTTAATCAAGATCAAATCTCATATTCTAATCACAAAGCTAAGGTGAATAATGACTATATCCCACTTTTCTATATATTTTTGGTTTTAAGATGAAATTCGAATTTATCTTGCATGATTTAGCCACGACTTTGAAGAACAAAAGGTTTATATATACATGTTTTTGGTTTATGCTTGTTAACATAGATTTAATGACATATTTTGATGTGAAAACCCTATTTAATGACATCAAAATGCCTTGCAATTTAAGATATAGAACAGAAAGGTTATTTTAGAGATGGGTACCAATTTTCATAATTTTCTGAATTAATGTTGATTTTATATTAATTTTCTAGTGAAGAAAATGATTTATTAGGTTATAAATTATTTATGGCAAAATAAATAATTATTTGGGTTTGAAATTTATATATGTTAGAAAACATATTAAAAAGGATTTTCTGGAATTTTTTGTAGCATTTTCCAAAGAGTTTTGATGGATATATAAAATTATTTAAGGTATGAGACTTAAATGACATTTAATTAAAGGGAAGAGGTATTTTGCAAATGATTTAAATAAATAAATTCTGGAATTATGGCAGTACTTTTAGAAAATAAAAATTAGCAACCAATATGAGTTTGACAAATAAGGTAGGTTAGTTAAAAAGTTTACGTAAAAAGGTTTGAAATCAGAAATTTATGTTAAAAACATGTTTCGCCTGTTTTGGTTCCTCTCATGTAGCTTTCGACTAAGACCCTCCACCTACTTCCTCAAACGAATGCACATAGTATCAAGCTATTGGTACACAGTGAATTGGATAAAGGAGGAAGGTAAGGGTCGAAACCAAGGGGTTCCGAAAGGGTTGAAGCCCCTTTATGTTCTAAAAGAGAAAAGCACCTGCTGTGCTTTCGACTAAGATGCTTTCAACTTAGTTGGCTTCCGACTAGATCAATTGATTTAAAAAAAAGGTTTTAAGGTTGCACTTTTGTTCTGATTAATAGCTTTCAATTAAGTCTGCTTTCGACTAAGTCAATGCTTTTAAAGGATTGGTTTCGAAATACTTATACCTTTATTTTTAAATAATAGCTTCCGACTATGTCGAAGCCCTTACTGCCGCTTTCTACCTATCGAAACAAAGCTTTCAAAGGGGACTGTTTAGTATTATAAAAACCTTGCCACTTCTCCAATGCTTTCGGAAGGGGTGGTTTCAACACCATCACTTTCTTACTTTAATTATAGCTTTCGAAAGAGTGGGCTTTCGACCCAGTTGCTTGTGACCCTTGGTGATTTTTAAAGAATAACCCAAAGGTTTCAACAAGATAATGTTGAATGTTTTCAAAAGGTGTTTTTTCACATGCTTTAAATTAAACCCAAGTTCTTTCAAAAGATTTTATTTTTTAAAGGTTTAATGCTTTCGAAAATTTTTGAAAATGGTTTCGAAGGGGTGGTACCCAGAAGGTTTTGAAGGAGTCGAAAGTACTATTTTCTAATGGTTTCAAAAGGTCTAAAAAGAAGGTTTTTCCAATGGTTTTGAATAAGTTTGAAGGAAAGGTTTTTTTTATGGTTTCGAAAGGCAATGTTTAATGGTTTTAAAGAGAGGTGTCTAAGTTTTTTTCTTTCGAAGAAAAAAGGATTTCAATGGTTTTGAAAGGTTATATGAATGATTTCGAAAGGAAGATTTGACCTTTCGGCCCAGATAAAATAAAGGGTTTTACATAGTTTCGAAAGTGGTACTTTCAATTGGTTCGAAAGGGATACTTTCAAATGTTTAAAGGTTTTCATCAACAAAGATTTGAGTAAAGTATATGTAGCATGGTAAGGTGATTTTGAGTAAAGCATAGAATATAATATTTTCCTTTTTAAGTTTGGTTTAAAAAGTTTTAAATCAATTTCAGATGAAAAGATTTTCAAGGAAAATTATAGGAAGGTATTCCTAAGTGAAATGACTCAAATATTAGAATACCAAATGAGACTGGTGTATGGTCACACCATATACATTAGCTATTAGCCCTAGCTAATTTTAGTCCAAAATTACAGTGCGTAGGGCTTTGTCACAAGTAAGACTAAAATTATGATTACGCAAATAAAAGAATATATGTTTTTATACATATAGGTATTTTGTGAGCCCGCAAAACCATTAGGATCTGGTGACCCTGGAAGATGTTAACTTAAGGGCAGACCGTCCAGAAGAGAAGTACTTAACAGACACTTAAGAGCAGACCGCCCAGAAGTGGTGTCTAACAGATGTTAGATTATTTTGTTATATTTTCTGGTAGGCCCGAGTCAGCCAAAGGTTAACAGTAAGCCAAACAAAACTATAGTGTCCGGAAAGATAGCCCATTTGTTACCTGATATATATATATGTGTGTGTGTGTGTGTGTGTGTGTGTGTGCGCGCGTGTGTGTATGTATGTTTACATAATGATGCTTTACAGTTTTAACAAGTTATAGTTGCAGGATAAAGATTTGCAAAAGATATCTTTTAAAAGGATGTTACTGAGGGGAAACCCGTTCTGCGAAGTGGCGTGGTCTTACTTAACATTGATAAAAGATATGTATAGTATTATTCACACCAGGCTCTATGTCTGACTCGAAGTTTATGTTTTCTCCTTAAACTCTCGGGTGCTCAAAATTGATTTGAGTAGACTATGGCTTGAGGTGCTTATAGGTTTTAGTAGGATGATGAATAAAGCTACCGGATGCGAGCAAGGGATAACAGATAACTATTAGGAATTTCAGTTCTTTTTTTTGTTTATTTCCATTGTGTATGTATTAAGTCAGTTATTACTATATGACTCTGATCATCCAAGGGGGCATCTTCATATGTCGCTCTTGGCGTATTTTGTAATCAGTTTATTTTATCATTACCTGGGAAATGTTTGAGGTTATGTAAATCTGAATATGGAACATTTGTTTTGAAATGTAATGGAAAAATATTGTTTTGAAATCTGTGATTTATTTCATATTCAAGTATTTATGATATTATGGATACCATTAACATAACCGTATTTAGTCGTCGAAAGTTAATACTATAGATGGCTGCAACATTTGTAGCGCTTAGATTTGGACCTCTAGATAGGGGATGCTACAACTTGGTATCAAAGCATAGGTCTATGAAATACTTTAACCAAAAATGATTTTTGAAAACATAATCCTTAGAAATTAGAGTTAAGATCAGGGTATGGGATAACGCTATAGTAACATACTTGTATTTGCTATATATAATAATATGCTTTATCTCTAGTCTCCTATCTTTATTAGGATATTCTTCTGCATCTCAAGAGGTTTGAATACAGATATGGACGAAAGAAAAGGCAGGTTAACCTAAGAGGAGAAAACACCACCACAAATGGAAATGCCCGACCAAATGCTAGAAGAAGTCAAGGTCTGGCTTAGGCTGAGAATTTTGGTGCTTGGGTCCTGCAAGTGGATATGCGAGCCATGTATCAATATTTAGCAAACATGATGCAAGCTGGGATTGTAGTTGGAGTTGTTGGACGAAATGCCATGGGAGGAGTTAAAAAAGCTTTAGCAGTCAATCAGTATGCTAACTTGAGCAGAGATTATACTAGGCTCGGAGGGAAGCTGTTTATTTGGACCGAAGATGCTATAGAAGTGGAGAATTGGTTGTATGTGAGCAAGGGTGGAGATTTGGTTAGGTGTCTCGCATTGTTTGTGGATAATGCACCCCGATTGAAAAGAGAATAATTCCACCTCATGAAAAATAGTAGAGTTAGAGTATTATATGTGTAAGTTTGATCATATGTAACAACAGTAGATTTGTTTTGTTAAAAGATGTTAATCAAAGTCAATGTCATTCCTTATGGGGATGTGCGAAGGAATCCAAAATTTCAGCATTCTTTAACCTAAATTGTTGGATGTTTTTCATAAATTTTTTTAAACTGATTGCCAGTACGAAAGGGGGGTTTAGGGGGTAGCAACCCCCTTAGGTGGGAGTGCGGGGGCAACGCCCTCGCTAACGGCATTGAATCGGTAGCACTGCATATAGATTCTTAAGATTAGATGCAAATTAAATCATTGAATCGATAGATGCTGAATTTTTTGAACATATATATAAATCTTCCTTAGACGATAATACAAAAATTCATGACGCTTCAAAAAGAGTTCATGAAGAATCAAAAGAGCCAACTTTGATCATAGGATCTCGAAAAAGTAAATGACAAAGAATCGAGAAAAACTTTGGTCCTGATTTTCTAACATACTTGATAGAAGGTGATGTAAATGCAATAATACACTAGATTAAGTTAATTCTTAGTGATGAGGGTGATCCATTAATGTATAAAGAAGTAGTAACTTGTCGTAATGCAATCTTTTGGAAAGATGCAATTAATGATGATATGAACTCTATCATGTCAAATCAGACTTGGACGTTAGTAGAATTACCCCCAAGATCAAAAGCAATAGGTAGTAAATGGATCTTTAAAAGGAAATTAAATGATGATGGCTCTGTTAATAAATACAAAGCAAGATTGGTTACTAAAGGTTATAAGCAACATCATGGCATCGATTATTTTGATAAATATGCTCCAGTTTCTAGAATATTGTTTGCACCAAAATTGGTCACAAACCCCAAATATCGTGAAAGCACCAATGTATGGATATGAATCAACAAAATTCGAACACGAGGCATAGATATAAGCAAGCAACAAACAACAACCCAGAAATAACGAACAGAAACACGAGATTCGTAGTGGTTTGGCTATCTTCTTCCTATGTCCACTTCAAGTAATTATCTTTTATTGATGTTCTTCGCTGGTTACAGTCGATTACAGCGGATTACAATGAAGAATGTTGAATACAACAATGATGGTAAGGAGTAGAATTGAATCCGGTAGAGTCTGGACGTCGAATAGCCAAAAGATCCTTTTTCTGTTGGTTCCACGGGGTTATTTATAGGTGTAGGAGGCAGATATCACGCTCAAACTTCGGAAGACTCTTTCTGACACGTGAGTGGACCCACGCGATCGATCCCGGAAAGTTTCGGCTCGATTCGCGATCGATACGAATCAATTTCGTATCGATCAAAAAATGATGGAATCGAGCTGAAACTTGGCAAGAATGTTCTTTAGCTTGTATGTAAGCTCCTGTGAAAATTTCGTACCATTTGGACTTGTGGTTTAGGAGATATGATCGATGCAATTTTGTATTCTTCGAAGGCTATCGACTTCGAATTCATGGTTCGTATTCATCCCCTTCGTATCGATCAGAAGCACGTGCGCATGGGATGACATGGTGCGAGCTTCCTGGATCGATCCAATTTTTGCGGCGAGTTGATCGAGTTATTTCGAGGCTTTCGCCTTGTTTGTATCGACACGTTCGCGTCAATAACTGGGGGTATCAATGACCCTGTTCACATCGATGACTAGAGCGTGCCGCTTCGTATCGATCACCGAAGGAGTGCACTATTCGTATCAATCGATCTTTGGGCATCGATACGAATAGCGAGCGTTGGATCGATGCGAACCAGATCGACACGAACAGTGCAAGTGGAGTGCGAACAGTATCGATGCGAACAGAACCAATGATGACTCCGGATCGATTCGAACATATGGATACGAATAATTGAGCATGTGCGAATCTGATCGATACGGACCTGATGGATTCGAATAGATTGAGGCGATGTCACTCTGGTGGATACGAACAACATATTTCTTTTACCTTGTATCGATCATATCTCCTTCATACGGGCTCCGATTGACCTGAAATTTGAAACGTAATCTCTCTTAGCCCTTATCATCATTCCCAATCGATTCTGTCTTGATCGGAACTCGGCCAAATTTTAATGACATCGATTGCAGCCTTGCTTCCAATCGATCTCCAATCCTGATATTAATTCTTCTTTGCCAATTTGTTCATATTTCAGCTTTGACCAAAAGGTGAGATAACGTTTGCCTCCCAAAACATGCCTTGTGATAAGAAGGTGTGTTTTGAATATCTCCGAATCCGATATCCAAAATCCATAGCCAATTCCATGTCCATCCAAACTCGATAACCGAGTTGTAATCCATCCTTATCTAATAACCAATAACCGATTCCAGAACCTCTCCGGGTCGATATCCAAATCCATAACCTCTCCGAGTTCTTGCCAAGCGCAATCCATACCTACCGATCGTGGTCCAGTGTCCCTGGGCGTTGAATAATGCTGTGGCTTAAGTCCTAAGCCGAATCTCGGTCACTCCAGACCCTTGTCGAGCATAGTCCATACTCGACGACCTGAAACAATAGCCAATAACGTAGGGCCTAAGTCCTAGGACGAATCATGGTCTCTCCGGACCCTTGTTGAGCATAGTCCATGCTCAAGGACCTGAAATAATAACCGATAATATAGGACCTAAGTCCTAGGCCGAATCTTGGTCGCTCCGGACCCTTGTCGAGTGTAGCCCATACTCAACGACGTGAACAAGCCGACTTACCACGTTCGGGTATAGCGACTCACCCCTTGCCAGGTATAATACATACCCAATGACCGTTTACCAAAAACCAGACAAAAATCCAATCAAAAATCCAAATCAAATTGGAAAATCAAAAATCCGAACCAATTTCCAAAACGGAAAACAATCATCCAAACGAGAATCTAAGCCAGAAAGAAAACAAAACCAGCAGTTCAAACCAAACTCCAAAACCAAACCAGAAAAAACGAGTGTACAACCCACAGATGGAAAACAGATTTCACAAACCATAGCATCGCGGTCCACCACCATTCATAGCATGCCTAGGGGTTGTCTCCGTTCCCGTACATGTGTAAATGATTTTGCCATTTGCCAGTGGTTTTCTACTTATTTTATAACATCCCAGTCAATTGATAATCAATCGACCATCATCCCTGGGACTCACGCCATCATGGTTTGTGATAGACGGGGGTTGCTCCTGCTCCACCGCTGCATTCCGAGCCCCAATATACTGCCTCAATTGTCCATTCCTCACATGCTCCTCAATTATGTCCTTTAAGTGCCTGCAGCTGTTGGTATCGTGTCCATCCGAATCATGGAAGAGACAGTGCCTTCCTGATGCTCTTTCGCATTCGGATGGTTCGCTCCTAGTCGGCCTTCGATAGGGAAGGCAATTCCGGGTCTCCATAAATATACGCTCCAGCGTCTCGTTTACTCCTATGTATGTGGAAAACTTTGGATCCTTCCATCGCTTCCTACCTTTTCCTGAATCGTCATCCAGCTTCCTTTTTCCTTTTCCTTTATCTATGTCTAAGCCTCCATTGGATGGTCCTCCACCCTCAGTCGCATTCACCTCCTTTAACTTTAAGTCCATACATGCGTCTTCTTGCCGAAGGAATCTTTCAGCTTCATGAAAGAATTCTTCGAGATCCATTGGTGGGTCTCGTATTAAAGGTACCTTGAAATCTGAATCCTCTCTGACTCCCGAAACTGCTGCCATTAGAACCATTGATGGATTCGGCCGATCCACCGAAGCAACTACCGCATTAAACCAAGTCAGGAAGGCTCTGAGTGACTCATCCGTCCTCTGCTTGATTGACGTTAGTGTCAGCACGTTCTTTGGCCGCTTGATATGAACCCGAAATTGCCCTAAAAACCTGTCCACCAACTCCATCCATGTTCTGATGGATCCTTCTTCAAGCTGCCTGAACCACATCGCAGCTATATCCGTCAAGTACAGAGGGAAACATTGGGCCATAACTTCCTCCGATGCCCCCAGCACTTCCATATGTCTGGTGTATCTCATCAGATGATCTGTAGGGTCAGCCTTGCCATTGCAAACTTCCATGCTAGGTAGCTAGAACTCGGGTGGATTTCGAGCTATCCTGATTTTCCGAGTAAACGGACTCTTGTTCACTCCTTCCAAATCTCTATTGGTTAAACCTCCACCCATAGTTCTCCTAATAATCTCAGCTAATCCAGCATTGTCTGTCAAAGGTTGCCCCCCATGCCCTCGAGGGAATTCTGGTACATATTCCTCATATGGTTCATTAATGTTAGAGCTCGTTCTAGCCTGTTGAGCTCCATCCAAAGGTCGTCCAGTGTCAGATCCTGCGGGCCTGCCCCCAAGCCCTCGTTGATTGCCTTCTGGCTCTGTATTCCGTCCTTCATTGGATTCCGCAACCCTAGCTCCTTATTCCATATTCGCAGTAGTTGTCGTCGGTTCTAAGTTCTGTGTTCCTACAGCTCTTATCTGTTCGAAGAAAGTCTGCATCATATCATGCTGACTCTTCAACAATCTCTCATGTAACGAATTCGTCATAGCTTGCATCTCATCCTTGGTAATGTAGATAGAAGCTTGTCCTTCTCCAGCTCCGGAGGATGCCTCTTGACTTCCTCCTTGCTGGCTTCTCTAAGCTCTTTGTCTTCTACCTGTTTGTGAAGTCATTGCCTTTAAATCCGAATTCTTCAAACTTTTAAATATGAACTTCAAATCCGGTGTAGCGGGTGTTGATTCTTCTCAGTGAAAGCACCAAAGTGTTTGCACCAAAATTGATCACAAACCCTAGGTATCGTGAAAGCACCAATGTATGAATATGAATCAACAAAATTCGAACACGAATCATAGATCTAAGTAAGCAACAAACAACAACCCAGAAATAACGAATAGAAACACGAGATTTATAGTGGTTCGGCTATCTTTGGCCTACGTCCACTTCAAGTAATTATCTTTCATTGATGTTCTTCGCTGGTTACAGTCGATTACAGCGGATTACAATGAAGAATTCCGAATACAACGGTGATGGTAAAGAGTATAATTGAATCCGGCAGAGTCTGGACGTCGAATAGCCAAAAGATCCTTTTCTATTGGTTCCAAGGGGCTATTTATAGGTATAGGAGGCTGATATCGCACTCAAACTTCGGGAGACTCTTTCTGGCACGTGAGTGGGCCCATGCGATCGATCCCGGAAAGTTTCGACTCGATTCGCAATCGATACGAATCAATTTCGTATCGATCAAAAAATGATTCAATCGAGCTGAAACTTGGCAGGAATGTTCTTTAGGTTGTACGTAAGCTCCTGTGAAAATTTTGTAGCATTTGGACCTATGGTTTAAGAGATATGATCGATGCAATTTGGTATTTTTCGAAGGCTGTCGACTTCGAATCCATGGTTCCTATCCATCCCCTTCGTATCGATCAGAATCACGTGCGCATGGGATGATGTGGCACGAGCTTCGTGGACTGATCCAATTTTTGCGGTGTGTTGATCGAGTCGTTATAAGGCTTTCGTCTTGTTTGTGTCAACATGTTCGCATCAATAACTGGGGGTATCGATGACCCTGTTCGCATCGATGATTAGAGCATGCCGCTTCGTATCGATCACCGAAGGAGTGCACTATTCGTATCGACCGATCTTTGGGATTGATACGTACAACGAGCGTTGGATCGATGCGAACCAGGTCGACACGAACAGTGCAAGTGAAGCGCAAACAGTATCGATGCGAACAGAACCAATGATGACTCCGGATCGATTCGAACATATGGATACGAATAATCGAGCATGTGTGAATCTGATCGATATGGACCTGATGGATTCGAATAGATTGAGGCGATGTCACTCTGGTAGATACGAACATCATATTTCTTTTACCTTGTATCGATCATATCTCCTTCATAAGGGCTTCGATTAACCTGAAATTTGAAACGTAGCCTCTCCTAGCCCTTATCATCATTCCCAATCGATTCCGTCTTGATCGGAGCTCAGCCAAGTTTTTAACGACATCGATTGCAGCCTTGTTTCCAATCGATCTCCAATCCTGATATCCATTCTTCCTTGCCAGTTTGTTGATATTCCAGCTTTGATCAAAAGGTGGGATAACAAATATCTTCTATACGTTTACCGACATCACTTGCTTCTATTCAAAATTTAGTTATCCATCAAATGGACGTAAAAACTGCATTTCTAAATGGTGATTTAGAAGAGAAAGTGTATATGGAACAACCTGAAGGATTTTTTTTGCCTAGACAAGAGAAGAAAGTTTGTAAACTTATCAAATCACTTTATGGGTTAAAACAAGCTCCAGTACAATGACATGAGAAATTTAACAAAGTCATGTTATCAAATGGGTACAAGGTAAATGCAACAGATAAATGTATATACTCTACATACAATAATGAAAAGCGTGTTCTTATCCATTTGTATATTGATGATATGCTAATATTTGGTTCAGACATTGAATAAGCGGAAGAAACTAAGAAATTTCATGAATCCAATTTTGATATGAAGGATTTAGGAGAAGCAAATGTAATTCTAAGGATCAAAATTGTGAGGAAAGAGAGAGCGATCTTATTAACACAATCTCATTATATCGAAAACATCCTCAAAAGATATGACCACTTAGATCGTTCAATTGCAAGAACTCTTGTGGACCCTAGTGTCAAACAAATAAAAAATACCGGTAAATGTTGTGACTAGTTAAAATATGTCGGTGTGATTGGTAGTCTTATGCAAAACCGAACATAACATATGCCATAGGAATGCTACGCCGATTTACAAGTAATTCAGGAAGGGAGCATTGGAATGCAATTTCAAAGGTTCTTAGATACTTGAAATGGACCATGCATTATGGTTTACATTTCCAAGGAGATCCAACGGCACTTGAAGGATATAGTGATGCAAGTTAGAATAACATAGAATCCAACTCTAAATCCACATCTGGATAGATTTTCACAATGGGCGGTGCTGCCATATTATGAAGTTCAAAGAAACAAACATGCATATCTGATTCAACTATGTTGGTAGAATTCATAGCACTTGCAGATGCATGTAAAGAGGCTGAATGGTTAAGAGATATGTTAATAGATATACCAATTTGGGTGAAACCTGCTCCCGCAATAATGGTTCATTATGATAGCCAAGCCACCTTATATAAAGTAGCACAAAAGACTTACAATGGTAAGCAAAGAAATCTCTTAGACATTAATTCCTTATAGGATTACTAAAAATAGGAGTAATTACAGATGACTTTGTAGATCAAAGAACAACTTAGCAGATCTTTTGACAAAAGGATTGACTAGAGTGATGATTGTGAAAATGTCTGTAGGAATGGGATTAAGGTCTATGTGAGATTATTTTTCAATAGGAACCCTACTCCGGTTTTGAAAATAAAAACAAAGTTCAAAGGGTATAAATAAGTTGAAAAAATAATCAAGTAGGTATACTAGAGTATAATATAAAATCCCATTTTAAATAAATCTTTAGTATACATTTCTGTAAGGTATAGGATGAAGTAAACTTTTAATTAGTTTCAACGGATAGAGTTACTCGCAGAATCGCTAGAAAAGGTATGACTCACTTATATGAGTGAGAAAATGAGGCCGTTATTTATGAGATAAGACCGTCTCTAGAGCACTCATGAAATCAGGATATTACGCAAGGCCATTAATGTGTAAGAACAAAGAATAACTCTCTTTTAATGAAATTCAGTATGTGTGGTAACTCCGGTTAGTGACTTAAAAGGTCCTAGGTTCAAGACATGTTCACCATAGCACCTAGAAAAAACTTTGAGTCATTTACACTAAGTGAAAGTTCAAAGCCGCAAGCTACTTTCATCTAAAATTTCAACGATAATGCGTAAACAATATTCAAATTATATTTACTTTAACTACGATGGCTTAATCCTGAAAAGGTGCGTATGCAATCATTTCGGTGATGCGACCATTTACTCAAAATAAATATTTTGAAATTCAAATTTTTTTGAAAAATGATGAGGAACGTTGGAAGTTTTTCATAAAATTGTTTAAGTTGATTGTCACTACGAAGGAGGGTTCAGGGGGTTGGCAACCCCTCTAGGTGGGCTGCGGAGGCAATGCCCTGCAGACGGCCGTCGACCTGTGCGGGGCAACGTCCCGTCTAAGAACGGTGCATTTCGTTTACTGTTTGAATTTGATCAAACAACAAACGAGTATGATTGTTGGGAAGGTGTTTATTCATTTCGAACAGTCACCACCAACGGGTGCCTTCCTTTATATATACTTGGCCGCCTACGTTTTCAAAAGATACTTTTCTGTTTTTTCTGAATCAATATCTCTATTGCATAATTTGATCAAATACGAGTGTCCTTCTGATTTGTGCGAGTAATCATGCACAAAACATACTCCAGTTTATCATGAAAGAAGATTTTCCAAAAGCCTCCGTGATTTGAGAAAGGCGTAAATATTCTTGAAATAAAGTGATTCAGTCGTGCCTTAAAGTGATATATATGTATAATACTACAACATAAATGAGACTAATATTCGCGGAAAATGTGATTTCATTCCGCAAATTAAATCTGACTTATGGAGTTCAATGCCCAACTTCCCTTTGGAATCATTTTTGCAATTTAATGAATAGTTAGTGCAACATATGATCAGAAAACATTTGTATATAAACCATGCGTGCTATTATATTATGAGTTTTCAAGTCATTTTCGTCCACCCACCAAGTACATGTATATCGATCTTTGACTACAATTAGTTGATTCTCTCTATTTGTACGTGTCTTGAATGTGGCATGAACTTTCCAAGAAAGTCAAAGATATAATTAAGAGTAGACATGCTTGCTATACTTTTTTATCACAAGTTTTGGCCATTTGACCCACCTAACTATGAAATTTGGAATGTATGTCATATTTGTCAATTACACATAAGTTTCTACCTGTTATTTTAACTCTCAAATGCAAGCATTACAAAGTTAGTATTTGAGTTCAGTTTGTTAATCATACCTTATATGGTCGTGCCCACTAGAGATTAAACGAATGTAAGATTCAAAATGCTATTATATTTGCATAATAATGTAAATTTAATTGTTAGGTTATGTTATTCTAATTATTTGATATGTCCAAGAGATGGAAACAAATCAATGGTAACTATTAGTTAATCCAAAACGTAATTATTTATCAAACTGGATTCAGATATGTGCCCATATCGAGCATATATTTACATGGATATGACACAACTTATCAGGCATCAACTGATTGGCGCTACATTAATATTGTGAAAATGTTTGCTATTTGTCTTTTGTAGTCCACACGTTTAACAACTACATTTTATTTAATTAATACTAACACAACCTTAAAATGGCAAAGAACCAACAGTTTTGATATCATTTAACTTTTTTTTTCAAAAAAAAAAAAAAAAAAAAAAAAAATCATTGTACTTTTACTTTGACTTAAAATTAAACGTATGATAAAGTTACTTCCATTGCTATATAATAATAATAAATAATCCTAATGATATTGTTTATTTTTTATTTTTTTGCCAAATAAATACACACAAATATTTCTGTTATTTCTTCAGTTGTTATTGTTTCTTGCTTGCTTCTTGATGTAATAAATTCTTCTATTGTTTTATTTGTTTCTTCTATTTTACGACTCTTTGACAACGATACATTTTGGCCTCATATTCGTACCCGTCAATAGCCAGGCCTGGTAATTGGAAATGATCTGTTGCAATTCATAACTAAAACAATATATGGTTTTTTTCTTCGTTGAATATTAAAAAATGCACAATAATAAGTAAATTTTCGGAAATTCAGATCTATTTCATGCGGAAATGATGAGAACCATCAGACAAAGCATTATGTATTAAGAGGCTGCTTGTTTTTTTAATCCCCATAGTTATAAACTGAGTAATTCGACTAGCAAAAATTCAAGTACCAGAGCTCAAACCTTTGATATTAGTTCGTTGAACTTGCATAAATAAAACTTACAACTTAAAACTTAGTACTTACTGATTCTGTGTATAGAAGTCGTTTTTTTTTCCACCATTCACATATGTACGTACACACATTTACATCGTAGTAATTACGCAACTATAATGGATAAAGAAACAATGTGCACCAATAGAAATATCAACCAAATACTGACAACGCTCTCATGAATTGCAGCTTGGTCTGAACCAAAAGCACAATTAACAAGCTTCCAAGTTAATATAATTATATTGGTTTAAATACCTGTTTCAAGGAAGAAAAATGGACCCTTGAAACGTTCAAATGTTTTCTTTTGAATTGAAGAAAGTGATCATATAAACACAAATCCCCACACACCGTCATAGTTTGACTGATCGACTCGGGTTTGAACCCATTTATATTTTTGGACAAAAATTTGTATTTATGCAGTCTAATTTTAAACTCATTACAAATCCATGGTATATTCAAATTAACACAAATGGGCACATGTATTCACATCTATATAAATGCAATCTCTATTCAATTTAGGAAAAAAAGATTCCACTTTCTCGTTCTCTTCCACTCTACTCTATGTAACGACCCAGAATTTATGTCCATTGAAATTCGTATATTTAATTGATTTTAAATATTAACAAGTAAAATTTGTAAGTCGAATAAATTTTATTTTGAATATATGGATTTAATTGGATAATTAAATCGATAAATTAATATATGAAATTACAGAAATAATTGAAAATTTGGTTTAATGTGATTAAAAATGATTTGTAAAGTTGTATTTAATCATGTTGGAGTTAGAATGATGTTATCAAACTTTTAAAATTGAATTAAAAGTTAATTTGTGAAAATTGAATATTTTAATATTTAATTGACGAGTAAAAATAGCCCTTTTTCAAACAGTCTTGGATTCGACGAAACCAGTTTCATCGGATCCGTAATATTATATTACTGTATGGTTTCAAATTTTGTGTCAATCGGATTTACGGTTTGTCCGGGGCAAGCTAAAACGCGTAGAAATCGATTCGAGTGAATTTTAAATTTTAAATAGTCGATTCAAAAACATATCTTTCAAATTTGATCGAATTGGCTCCCGATATATATTCCATTGTGTTCGGGATGGGGGTAAAACATTATAAACGTCAGGCGGCACGCTTCGTTTGCAGTTCGGAAAAATTTCGGGTGAATAGTGCATGGAAATTTTCTATATAAGGACCTCATATTTTCACAATTGCAACAAACCCTAAATTGAAACCCTAGCCGCCACCTTCAGAAATCAATGGCCAAAACATTCATCTCGTTTTCCCTTCAATTTCTTCAAATCCAACAACATTTATGAGAAACCTTCAACATGAAAGTCGTAGAGCACGTCAAGATCTTCAATCTCAACGGTGGTGATCGTAAATGGAGCTTTGGATCGTCGGTAAATTGAGCTTGAAGGCCGCACGTCTCGGCATGAATTTCGAGGCCAATAGAGGACCGAGCTCTGTCGTGTTCATGGTGGTGGTAGGCGTGGTGATGGGCTTCGTGATGGAGGTTGTTGATCGATGTATAGGGGATCGTGGAGGTCGCGATATTCAACCCTAAACGAAGGTGATGGGTTTCTTCGGCCTGTAGATTCACGCATGGGAGAAGAAGAAGCTAGCGGCTCTGATTTGATGAAGGCAAACGATCGGTAGAGATGGATTGAGGTTTAAAAATTAAAAGTAAATTGTAAATTATTTATACATAAATTCGTTCAAACTTTAAAACTGCATATCTTTTTCATACGAGATCGAAAACGAATGAAACGATTTGCGTTGGGTTCGTATGGACGAACACTACGCGATGGAGCTGGATTGGAATTGATTAGAGCTAGTGAAAATTTTGGGTAAAATAAAATTAAACGCGCGTTTAATTTTATTCGAAATAAAACACAGAAACTGTTATTGAAAACACGGTGGGAACTTCTCACTCAATCGAAATTGTTTCGATTTAAATTTTAAATAGTTAGATTTAAAATTGTTTGATTGTGTGATTGAATGATAAATTATTATCTATTGTTTTGAAATAGACCCTATGCGCTGTATATTAAGCGGATGTTATTTATTAAAAACATATACCGCGATATTCCATCTTGATTGGAATTGTATTATATATGTACTTGGAGTTGATTTTCCCGCATTATATAGCGGATGAGACCCTATTGCGCCGCATAATAGCGGATAATAATTTTATAAATCCCATATACCGCGATATTCCGTATTGGAACGGAATTAGTATTGTGCTAACATCTGTGGATGCAGGAAAACAGGTTGGAGGGATCCAACTGGATTCCTCACCCGTATTGATTTATTTACAGATATTGTGATATATTCTGTTATCATATGATATATGATGTTTGGATGCCGTGATTGCTATATTCAGTGCTGTTGCAGCATTGGGCCTATTTTTGGAGTTTAAAAATGTTAAAGTAACGATTTCGAGTTTAAAAGGATTTTTAAAGTGATTTTTGATAGTATACTTTTTATTAAAATTTTGGAATTAATTCATTTTAAATAAATAAACGTTATAATTGTAATGTTATAAAATTTATGGTTTTTTTTGAGAAATATAGTTAAAATATGATTTTTGAAATTATTATAAACGGTTTATATAAAAGATTTATAAAATTGATATTTATAAATTAAAAATATTGGAATTATAAAACGAGTTTTTTTGTGTTAAAATGAAATATAAATGGACTTCGTAAGTAAATGAAATTTATAGATTTATAAATTGTGAAGTTATAAAATGAATAGATTTTGTAAAATAAATGATTTTTTAGTTAAATTTACTTATAATTTGGATTTAGCAACTAAATAAGATATAATAGAATTCGTAAATAAAGTGATTTTATAACTTTAAGTTTTTATAATATATAAATGTGAATTTATAAACATTGATTTATAAATTCAAGATTGATTGGATTTGATAGGTTAATTTTTATAGCTTATTAAAGGAGTATATTCACGATGTTGGGACAGTGGATAATCCTTTAAATTGAATGTGTAAAAGTATTGAATTTGGTTAATGATTTATTTTCACGATTTTGAACAGTGAATAATATATTTAAGAAATGTTTTAGGTTTTGGTCTTTAAATAGAATTAAAATGATTTGAAGTTGTTTTAAAATGTGTTAAGGATCGAAACCATAGATTTCAACATTCATTGTTGAAATAGACATTTTCGAGAAATAAGGAAATAGTGGACTATAACACTGTTGTTATAGTAAATGATTTTCGAAAGGAAATGTTATATAGTATTGGGATTTATATATCTATCTTAATTTCGAATCCTTATACTAGTGGTTTTGGGTTGTCGCAACGATGTTTTACGCAACATTCCTTTGGACCCAAATAAATGTGTTTAAGAGAATGTATTCCTTTAATATATACTTAATCGTGTTTTAAGTATATTGGATATTTTCTAAGTATTGAAAATAAATAGATTTGTGAATTACGTATTGTTAAATAAGTATGGAAATGTTTTCCAATATGAAGTGAAATGTTTTGGGTTTTTATCTTTTAAAGATAAATTGAAAATGAATAAGTATTTGGAAATGTTTTCCAATGAAGAAATTGAAATGGTTTAGAGAATATATCTTTTTAAAGATAAATTGAAGTGAATATCTGGCAAGTTATTTAATTTACGGAAGATTAATGAAAAAGGCCTAGTGATTGTTATGGTGCTGGATATTTGGTTGTTGGTCTTGATAGTTAAATAACCGACTATCAATATTTACTTTTAAATGAGTATTTTTGTGATTTGCTTGAATTTGGATGCTACACTTATTTTTAAAATAAGCGCTCATTATTCGATTTAGCCGGGAGAGGACCTTTGTGTCATAAATCCCATTCCATATAGTGATATGTCGAAATGGATAGCATTTGAAGACCGGTGTTGAAGACCGGATATTTTCGAAAATGGAAGGATTACCGTCGAATGACTCTGCATCGGCTGATCTCCGATATAGAGATTTTATCACCCTTTGTGATGGGAAGTCCGGTCGTGATTTGTGAATATCCGGATTTGCAAGGGCTTCTTTGGAAGTGCCTTCGGTTCCGTTCGATCCCGGAAGGGACTTGTATGGTTGTGTGTCTGACATTACAATTTGAAATGTAAAGCTGATTTCTATCAAATATATTTTTGTTGGTGGCGGAGAATTTATTCTCTTAGCTTAACACCCTTCTCTGAGACGTACGAGCTTAGAGGTTATGTAGTTGATGGTTACTATTATATATTCCCAAATTGGTAATGTGGCATACGAAGTGCTGTTGAGCATTTGTTGATCAAAGCGTGGCTTTTATGAAAAGCGTAGCTTTGTGGACGAGACTTCGTCAGACCTCACACCCCGATAATGGTCAAAACAGGAAAGATGCGACAAGGTTATTAGGGGATCGCGCCCCCTTAGTGTACGTCATTTCCTTCTGGATAGAGGTGGTATTATGGTATGAAGCCCTGATACTTAACCTATTTTGTTGCTGCAAACTTATTATTTTGTGGTTGTTGGTGAATCTCAGGATTTAGGTCGGTTGCGACCGGGGGATGGCATATACGTGTCAGTGTTACCCTGCTAGGGGTAACCCGGCCTTGTGTTGGCAGAGATCCGGTTAGGTTCTTGGGGCGTCTTTCCAGAGGCGTTTCCATGTGGCAATGGGAAGTTCCTTGGCCTGACCATTTGTTGGAAATCCAAAGAAACAATACGAGCCTTGTACGGTTTTAGTTGTATAACCTGCCATGGAATGTGGCGGTAACTTGCTATTGAACATGGTAGCTATAGTAGGCATAAGTGCGAAACGCCTATGTTGGCTAAGATTTATATCTTTAGTTTCGAAATGTTTTCCTACACTTTGCACTTATAGTAATAATATCAAAGAAAATTTGCGTATCAAGCATGTTTGACGACCATAAGGAGAAATCTCCTCCGATTCTGCGTTTGCATTGTGTGTGTGTGTGCGGGAGGCCTTATGGTAGTCTCATTTTCTAAAAAGCATTGCAAATCTATTTTAAAATATTCCTTTGCTTATTTTTAAAGATAAACTGTTTTAAGTTCTCACACCAGTCCCATGACTTACCTGGAGTTTATTGTTCTCTTCCTAAACTCTGGGTGCCCGCCAATTTTAACACGGGCAGTTTAGAGTCAGGTTATCAGGTCATTCTGGAATTCAGGAGTTGCTGTGAAGATCAGGGGCAGGCTGGATAGTATGGCGTATCAATTAGTATACAGTATTCTTTTCCGCTGTTTGTTGTTGTAAACTCTGATAGTGTAATGTGATGTGATGTAATGTAATAACTGATATGATTCTTTGTTTTAAAGAATATTCATTTATCTATTATATGTTGTTCCGCTGCGATTGTGAGATTCTGACATTGTTTTTGTTGCTTTTTCTTTCTTTCTTTTTCTATCTTCTACCTCTTCTTTAACACTAACGGTACGGTTTTTCGGCCTTTGATTGCTCGGCAGTTGATACAGTGGACGTATTAATGTCGACCCTCGTGAGTCAAAAATCCCTACCTTTACACTCTATTTTTCATTTCGTAAAAGAAACATATCAGGTTTGTGATACTGCTGATCACAAACTCGATATTTTCGCAACTACGGTTATCCATACGATAGTTTGAATCGATTTTGCTAATGCAGCCGCAATCGATTATAGAAAATCAATTATCGACTGCATTGTATCGTGGAAGACGATTTGTTATAACTTTGAGCACTTATTCGTTTACTTAAAAGAGTGGATAGGGCGATATCATCATCGATGTGTTTTGAAGCGATCTCTACAGATTTAATTACTACTATTATTGTGTCATTTCATCATAATACGAATATCCACCAATAATGTTAAGATGTTATTTTTCGTAATGGCACCACATTATTTAAATGAGTTTGCTTTCGATTTTACTAAATTAGAACAATTTGGCTTTAATATCATTCATTAGCTGCAAAAACTATATTCTTTTACCAACTGATCAAAAGTAGTATACGTGTAAATCAACCCAAAACCAGAAGAGGTGGAGAACAAAATAATTGCGGATGCAAGAGCACGACTAAAATGGAAAAATGATGATTAAATTTACAAGGGGCACATATGTAATGCAATGACGGGTACATTGTTTGATTTGTACTACAACAAATCGAGTACAAAGAATGCTTGGATTGCACCAGTGATCAAATATCTAATGGGCGACGCAAGTAATAAGAAATTTTTGGATGATTTTTTTAATTATAAATTAACAATGCTAGGCCAACAGTAGAGCAATTCAATGATATTATGCACATCCTGAACAAATTCAACCGACATAATATAAATATGGATGAAGAGATTAAATTCACATCTATAATATACAAACTTCCTACCACCTGGAAGCAAATTATTAAAATACAAGAAGATGCAGATGATTCTGGACAACCTAACACAATACTTGCAGGCCGAAGAACAATTGAAATAGAAGGAAAGTCATAATCCAACAGTGTATTCATCAAAGGTCCACATGGTTGAGGAAAAGGAGGCAAATAATGCATCTGAGCGCTCGTTTAAGTGAAAGAGAAAGTTTCAGAATAGTAACAGCTTAAAAAACAAGAAGGTAATAAATTAAATGGCAATTAAAATTGTGCAAACTAGGCCACTTTAAAAGAGATGGTCGTCCTAAAAAACAATCGCCAAAATAAATTTTGTGACGATAATCACTGAAATTAATATGGTTGAAAGAGACGATTCTTTGTAGATCGACTCTGGTGCAACTAAGTATATTTGTAATGGCAAGAGTCAATCCAAGAAACTTGAGCCGTCTAAGAATGAAAGCTATTTTTATATGGGAAACTCAGCCAAAGTAGAGGTCAAGGGAAATGAGAACGTAGAAATTGGAGTTCACATCCGGAATGATTCTAACACTGAATAATGTTTATTATGTACCCGAAGTAGGAAAGATCTCTGTTTCTATTAGTCATTTAATTAAGTTTGGTTTCAAACAAGTCTTTGAATCAAATAAATATGTATTGACCAAAGATGGTGTGTTTGTGGGATACGGGATCATGTATGAGTGAATGTTCAAAGTGAATATTAATAAAATGTTGCTTCTATTTATATTTTCGTCTCTTTATCTTTATTGTATAGAAGATTAGGACTTGTTAATATTAGATGTTTAAATGATATGATTGCATTAAACATTATCCCTTAGTATGATGAAAAATTTAATGATCAGGGTATGCTCTTTTACAAAGATAATAAGAAAACCATTTCCGCTAAAATCTATTAGACTACTAATCTGTTACGACTAATTCATAATGATGTTTGTGATTAGAAAAGTACTCCAACTAGAGGAGGAAAGTATTTTGATTAGTCAAAGTATTATTATGTTTATCTAATGCATCTTAAAGATTAAGTATTGCAATCATTTTGACCTATAAAGTAGAAGTGGAAGGCCAATCTGATTTTGAAATTAAGACCCTTCCATATGATGGGGGTGAATATAATTTTCCCAAATATTGTGAATTTGTTGAAGTATTACATGAAACATCTATAACATATAAAAAATGGAGTATTTGTTATCTGGCTCGTAACCAAGCCTTATTGGACGAATTGGATAGATTAAACCGGAAGATAACCGAGCATAAATCTAGAACTATAATTCTAAACTCAAATACCAAGCGAGATCAATGGATCAAGCCATCACTTACCAAATACATTCTCAATTGCATGCATACTTAGTCAACTCAAAAGAGCCAAGACCAAAAGTCCAAGATTCAAGGGAAGTCTTTGATCGGTACTGATCCCTAGCACTTGACCAAATTCACCACATGGTTCATGCTCCACAAAGTTGGAATGGTTATTAGCTAATACATGCCATATAGGATGGTTTGCTAGCATCCCATGATTCAAGCGACGGATAGCTAAATCCAAGTTTCCAAACAACTAAACCACATGCTTTTGTCCAAACCTCCTAACTAAAGAATGTACCCAAGCTCAAGCTTATATCGATGCATTCACGTTTTGTAGGTGAAGATACAAGTCGGCTAAGCAAACCTCGAGGGATCATGGAAGGGTAAACAATTAATCCTAGGATCGGTACTGATCCAAAGGGCATCAGTCGGTACCGATCCATGAGATTTGCTAAGTTGGCCACAATTTTTCAAGGCAACTCTCTCTAGACGTGAAAAATATGGGGAAGAATGTGGTAGAGGCAAATCCAGTGATCTTCATTTAAAAATAAAGGGTTATGGGTGTTATTTTGAGATCCTTTTTTCTGCATTCTAAATTTATATACTATTATTATAATCTCACAGGTCATTACCAATCCATAGACTACCAATCCATAAGATTACATTGTAAAAGCTTTGCAGAATCATGGACAAAGTTCAAGTGGACGTAGACCAGTGTTTAACCGAACCACTATGATTGTTATGTGTCCTTTCTTCTTATTTTTCATTTAATTTCTTCATTTTATTCTCTTCTTTTTTTGGGTGTTTATGTCATTTTTTATGTAGACATTTCAGTGCTTTTACTAAGTAGAACTCGGATTTAACAACTTGAAACTTGAATTTGGAGAAGACGAAGATACCTAATACTAGATCTATAATTGGATGAAGTCAATAAGAACACGAAGGCAACCCGAAGGGTCCTCGAAATCGAACCCCCATCCATCTATGCGACTAGGGATGAGATGAGAGAATAATAAAGGATTGTAGGATAGAATGGTGACTCAACAGGAAGAAATATTCGATAGATTATTTAGAAGAATGGAGCAACGAACGATGGTTGAAATAAATGGTAACTAGAACCAAAAGCTAGAAGGCAGAGCAAACACCCCTGGAATCAGAGCGGAGCAAGTTGGAGGGAAATTTGCAAGGATTCCATAGATCGATAATGACCCAAAGAATCAGATCGTTACCTATAACAACCCGCATTCCAATGGACCCGAATTTTCGCAAACTCGAAACGCAAATCCACCAGAACATAGATCGTAGAAATGGTATCCTATCAATAAACAAGTGGAAGTGAATATCAGAGCTCTATCAATAATGACTCACAACGGGACGATTAAATACAATATAAAAATAGATACCGACCATAGTTAACACTTTGAGAAGAGTGTCCATAACTATACTGAAATTGTCCAAACACCATAGGCATCCTTTTAATTTATACCCGTGGGTTGTAATAAGGAGGAGGGTCAGAACAATAGTTATGGTTAATGGAAAAGTCGTACTCTTTTTACATAACATCATCATATGCCAATTATTTAATTTTACTATTATGTCTCACATTATGTTTTAAGTCCCTTAGATTTATCACTCCGTATCGTCCATACTCATCTACACCCTATGTAGAATGAACTATGAACTCACCAAATATAATATATGTATGTATGTATATTCCCAATACTGTCCTCTAGTATCATATTCGCCTTGCTGAAACCGCCAAATGCCGAAATACATCGAGACTTGATCTGGACTGCTAAAATGCCTATAGGCCGGATACGTTAAGTGGACCGCCCAATTTCCTACAGGTATGATTGAAATCGTCATCATATATGTGACGAGGAAGTCTCTCACCGTCCCATGAGAGAAGGCTATAAGTGCAAGCTTGTGGAAGTGACTAATCACCTGCACTACACCTTTCTCCAGTACTGCAGATAGTGAATTACCTCGTCCTACCATGAAATTGTCAACGTATTTATTACGATCCCAACTTGGGTCGTACGCTCGTGGGGATTTCTAACTATCTTAGACCGCCAATAATTCCTATAGAAATAAACTGTCTGCTTCCTAATAACACGGGTTCGGCCCCGTTGCCACCCCACGAATATTTTAAAGGCGCATTTTATGGGTTAACAAGCCCCGTCCTGATCAAACAAACTAACAAACGACTGTGGCGTCGCATTACCCTGTTGAGTACCCCGGTAGAAAGGCTCACTCAGTCAAGGTGTAACCCTACCCTTCACGTAACCGCTGAGACCGATGTTGGTTGAAGAAATGTGCAACCATCTACCTTTTGATCTGTGACCGCGTGCCACGTTGCTCCACTTTCTTTTCCGCGCAACGTCTATTTAGATTGCCCACTTGCAATCAAGGCAATACCCCACTTATACTATGGAAGCAAACCTATTGTTAATTTTTGGGGTATCTCTCACGCTCAATACCTGGACTACCCCCCTATAGATATATACGATAAACTGGACCGTCATTGCCTATAGGTTATAAACGATACTTGCACTGCCGTTGCTTATAGGTATAAATGTGAGCCAAACCTTTGTTGCTGCCAATGGACCGCCTAATGCCTACATTGAAGTAAATCAAGCCTACTTTCCTGTTGGTAACGGGCCGCCTAAACCGCTTACGTCACGGACCATACAAAATAAAACCATCAATGCATACACGAGGCAATTAATTTTCTTTCACTTATGCACATTTTCTATTGTTCTTATCCGTCTCTAACATCACATATTTATTCGTTAATTTATTTTAAACAATTTTCTGTTTACATTCTATTTTCATTGGTTAACAACTTTGTTATCTTTTCTCCTTATTCTTGAAATTCCATACTTGCTTATAATTTAGTTTCCCATTTTTTTACGCTCATTTCTCTCTTGTTAACACCTCTTATTTAATTATTATAAAGATATGGCTTTTGGCGTTTATTGTAAGTTTGGTAAAGTTTGAATTACTGCTTCGTCCATTTTCATATTTCTCCTTAGAGGTTAACTTTCACAACGCTTTTATTTCAAGGAATTTATTTTTATTCATTTGCTTAATAAGTTGTACAAAATACGGAGTCGTGCCTCATTTTGTACACCTTAGTCATACGTAGGAAATATGTCTCCATTCCTTGAAGTTCTATCTGTCGCTAATTTAGGGGAATTATTTAGTAAAACATGAAAATTAATTATTTCAGTACTTATTCCAACTTTTAAAACTAACAACAACTCTCCCAAAAGTGCAACCAAGATATTTGTTTATTTATATATTTACTATCACTTTTATTCCATGACAGACAATTTTAATTTGGCGTAAAAAAACAAATGTTACGTATTTTTTACATTTTCATTTCAATATGGTAAATTTAATGCGATTCTGCATTTTTCCATAAGCAATATTCCATCTTAATTCTAGTGTCTTTTCTTTTTGTTTTGCACATACTGAATATTTTCTTCTTTCAATGAAAATCTTACAGTTTTGTAACTATATTATACAACCAATTCTTCATTTCATTCCTACTGTACAAATTACAGTATAACAAAATGACTATACATAACAGTTTTATTTTTTCTTTACCTATTTTTCACTTTCATTTTCCATGTCAGTGAATCACAGTGTTTTAATCACATTTTTAAGGCATTGTTGCGAACAACTTATTTTCAGATTATTAAGTTTTATTCAGCAATTTTAACATGTAATTAACGATACTATTAATTTGCAATGTTTGGAATCACATAATAACAGTACGAAAAATCATATGAAAATCCCGCTTACCTGAAGTCCTAAGATTCAATCTCTATCCCTTTTAATGTACTACGCTTTTCTCCATTTTTCCTCTTTTTTGATTCGCTGTAAATTCCCTGATTTGTTTGCGCAACAATCTGATTTGATTGTATAGATTCCTCTAGTTTATTCGTGCAAATTTGTTTTGTTTGTTTGCATGAATTTTTTTGTTAAATTTTGATTTTTGTTTGGAGGGATTTGGATTTATAGAGAAGGAGAAGTAGAAGAAGAAAGACGCTCTCTGTAAACGCCATTGTTTACAGAGCCACAGAGAAAATTCGACTAAGAAAAATAATCGGCTAGTCTCTTTTATAGGAGTAAATAACCCTAGTTTAAATCAGCGCTATCAAAAATCCAATCGGACGATCCAAAAACAACCGAATAGAGCAAACGATGCACAGAAGCATGCGATTTTTAAAACGCGCGGGTCGACCTCTACCCTTGGGCGGTCGACCACTACGGTCGACCTTACCCCAAGAGTGGTCAACCTTACCCCAAGGGTGGTCAACCTTACCCCAAAGGCGGTCGACCTGTATACGCGCTATTATTGTTATTATTATTATTATTTAAAGCAGTAATATATATTCTTTTATTATACACACACACACTCTTCTGAATATTCTTCTGCTTAACTTCTTCATACTAACTCGGATCGAGACGAGTTATGTATGAAAATTGTCCAGAAAATTGCCATGTTTGGCATGGTGAAGTCCCTGTGGTCAAATTCTAACAATTGTAAAAAAAAATCATTTTAGTCCTTATCTTATTAGTAATTAAATATTGTAATTATTTTAATTGCAATTTACGCGGGGTGTTACATTCTCCACCTAGGGAATATCGTCCCTGAAATTCGGTAAGGGTTTGATCCTGTAGACCTTCATACATCTATTCTATACCAACAACCATTTAGTGTACAACCAATTTTGCAACAATCCGTGCGCAGTGCCTCGCGCAATACGATACATGTGATATGCATGAACATGAAATTTCTTGCTGGCTCCTCCTATATGTATAATTTGCCTTTAAAAACTTTTCAAAAACATGATGCAAGAATTCTAAATATACCGGCAGTTCTTATAAATCTAACTTTTGGAAACTCAAAACGGTGTTTCACACTATTTTTCCCACACTTCTATAAGATTGAAGTGTAGTTCAACCAATTTTACATCCAAATTTTTATCCAAATACCTAACACACTATTGCTAACATTCAAATTTTTTGAAAATTAGATTTTCTAAATTATTTTTCTTGTATTGGAAAAAGGACTTAAATGCAAAATTCCACTTTTCCTTTTCTCACTTACGCTTCTTTTTCCCTGTACTTTGAAACCTTCACTTTTGCTCCCATTTGATTTTCAAATTTTCCTACGTGCCGTTGCATATAAATTTCAAATACAAAAACTCTTTCATCTTGAAAATTTCCTTTTAATATTTTCACTCATCGACAAATTATTCATAGGAATCTTCCCTTCCACATATTTATTATTTTACCGACCTCGCCATAACTTTTCCATCGCCGCTGCGATCATGTAGAAAAATTTGTATTAACACATTAATCGGCTTTTTTCCAATGTTAAGTTGCAACACTGTTAGAAATGCTTTTATAAAATTAAATTTTTTTTTCTTTAAAAATGTGTGCAAAAATGCATGTACATGTTAACACGCTTTTTTCCAAAAGTTTTGTTACTTTTTAAAACTTGCAAAAATAATTTTACCTTTAAAATTGGATATATATTTTCCAAAATATGTGCACTTCCATTTACATATTAATAGCATATGCTAACAAAATAAACATTGCGTTTCAATCATTATCCGTCTTTGAAAATTTTCATCACTTTTACATACAACAACCAACAAACATGTTGCACTATTTATTCAGTCCTAAAGATAGAAATCAAAGATCGTGTCTCGTGCATGTTCCCTTCTGTCCTTCGCTAAATTTTTGGCTCCGAAAACTTTAACCTTTTCGAAAATTACAATTTCAAGTTTTCTTTCACTTTAGCAGTTAGTTTAATAAATTATCTTAATTTATTAATTATCTTCCAGTTTTTAAATTTTTATTTTCTGTATTGCTTAAATGAGCCCTTCTTGAAATTTCGTACTTTATTGCTTCCTTTTAATAATAGCGGCACCAAAGGAAAATACATAAAAAGGAACAATCCTAATCATATACGCAGATTTTAAGTTACAACCAATACAAATATATACAACCCCCACATGCAATCTAAAACTCACAATGCTACTACTAGAAGAATAGATAACTGCTACTAACTACTATCTTGACCTCTCCAACCGCTCATCCTTAAGCAAACTTTATACCTTATCATTTGCTGCATTACTCACGACGAATAAGATCTATTCATCTCTTCCATTCCATACTCAATCATGGAATAACCAAACCTCATATACTGCAATGAATAAGAGCTTCAATCCATGGAATCTTCTATCTCAGATAGCAACTAAGCTTGGAGAGATTTTCTGTTTCTTTTACCTTTCATTTTCCTCCAACTAAAGTCTACCTATCACAACCATGTGTGTCTTACCATCTCACTAATATCACTTTACTATTTTGCTTCTAATCTACACAATGAAGCAATATCCATAGGCTCTCACTTGTATCCTATACACTCTACAGGAGTTTCTATATTACTATTCCAAAAGTAGTCACTGCTATCTCCTAAATGCTAAACATCTTTCCCGTCACATCTAGGAAATAATTCATATCTACTCCGCATTTAAAAGGTTGGTTTGGTTTTTATCATTTCGTTTCAAAAAACTAAATCTTCTAAATTTTTGAAATATCAAATCTCAAAATTGTTGCATTTAAAAGTGTCACTTTAATGTTCCTATTAAATTCAGAGGCGCTTGGTTACTTACCATTTTAGCTTTCAAAACTTACACTTTTACAGTCCTTTAAGTTTAAACTATCTCCTAAAACTAGAGGGGAAAACTTTACAAATTCTAACTTCAAAATTAAATCCTCTTTTCCTTTTAAAGACCTTTACAGCTTGCAACAAAAATTTAGAATTTTTAATTTAACTGTTTAATAAAAAAATTCCCTTCCAAAAATATATTTACTTTTTTCCGAACCCCTTTTTCTTTAAAACATGCGTTACTTGTTTCCAAAACATTTTTCATAACTTCCAAAAAATGTGCTCACACTTTTCAAAACATTTTCTTTTCATACTTTTCAAATTACAAAATTTTTAGTAAATAATAGTATTGTTCTCTCAAGAATTCCTTAACCTTCCTACTCTTCCACTATCTAAGCTTGGCAGAGTCTAAAGTTGTCACAAAATTGAGGATTACTAAAGCACGCAACCAAGTGAGCATAGCAACGGAAAACCTGCATCTCCATTCCTTAGCCTTTCTAATTAGGTTTTTCAAAGCATCCCTATCATATCAAACCAACATTGTTTCCAACTACTGCACTTTAAATTACACTAAAGAATTTTATACTTTAATGCATTTGAATTTCTTTCCCTTATGAGATACTGTTAATGCCAAAAATTCCTATGAATCTTCTAATGGAGGATTTTTATTTTATGTGAAATTCAAAGAAGTTTTTATTTTATTTTATTGTTGAAATAGAATGTACAAAATATGGAGTTTTCTATATCTTGTGCCTCTCTTTCACTGTTTAGTTTCCTTATAATTTCAACAAAACACCTGTATTTGTAGCTTGGTTGATTCATAGAAAGTTGCATAATTTTTTTTCATTCCAATGAATTAAAGTACGTTAACTTCCTACTAACTTATTGTAAACATTTTTCCTATTTAACTTACTTGCATTTTTCTACATACTGCAATCATTTACGTTTTTAAATTCCTAAGCTGCAAACCACTACCATCTAAAACATTTACTCTATTCCAAATTCTTACAACTTATTTTTTCCACCCAACAAAATATAAATATATGTTCACCTTAAAGTATTTCTGAGTTACATTGCTTCTTTACTTTTTTTCTCCCTTTCAAAAGAATAAAGTTTTTCTCTTACAAAGTTTCCTTTACGGAAAATTCTAGTCTTTAGAATCCCTAAGCTATATATGTGCTCTATAGGACTTTTAGAACACCTTATTTTTCCTTACAAACGAAAATGTTTTTATTTTTCACATTCTTTCATTTTCCTTCTCAAACAAACTGTTTTAATTCTTGTCATCTATGACAATTTAATGAAACTTCTTTGTTTTAAAATATACTATTTTATATTTTTAAATCCTCCATCATTTATAAAGAAGTTAGCGAGCTACACGTGCTTTATAATTTTTCAAAAGAATTTTATTTCAAACATTTACCACCTAAAAATCATTTTAAATTTCAATTCCACTTTTTCTTTCAAAAACCAAATACACAAATTACATTTTTAATTTCCATCTATTTAAACCAAAAAATATTCTTTCATTGGGTTGGGCTTAAAGTGGACTTATAATTACCACTTAGGACATTCTCTTTCCTACAACCTTTGCAATTATTTTTCCTTTACTAGAATCCATCACTTACAACTTTAAGGCATTGTTTCTAACATTCCAATAGAATTTTTAACATTCCATAACATATGTATATTCCAATTATAAAACTTATTTATGCATTTTAAATTGGGAAAAATATGGGAACCTATATCCTTGGGTTTTCCAAACCTAATTTACTAGACCTGCACAAATTCACTTCCAAAAATGTTCCACATGTTGATCTTCGAAAATCGGAATTTCTCGAATCTTAGCATACACTATAATTATTTTTATCGTAAAAATACAAATATGTTCACTCATACATCCTAAATACAAGGTATCGTTAACTTCACTCTGATACCAACTGTAACTACCCGCATTCTGGTGGGCTCGAATTTCGCAAAACCCGAAAATCTAAGTCCAACAGAACACGGATCATAGAAACGGTATCATGTAAATAGACAAATGGAAGTGGATATAAGAGCTCTATCAATATAGCTCATAGCGAAACGATTAAATACCATATAAAAATATATACTGGCCATATACAACACTCTAAGACGAGTGTCCATAACTATACTGAAACTGTTCAAACATCAGAGACATCCTTTTAATCTATACCCGTGGGTTGTAATGAGGAGGGGGATTAGAACAATAGTTCTGGTGAATGGAAAGGTCATACTCTTTTTACATAATATCAACATATGCCAATTATTTAATTTTACTGTTATGTCTCAAATTATGTTTTGAGTCTCTTAGACTTATCACTGGTATTGTCCGTACCCATCTACACCCCTTGTAGAATGAACTCACCAAATATAATATATATGTGTATGTGTCTATATATATATGATGATACTGTCACCTAGTATCATATTCGCCTCGCTGAAACCGCTGAATGCCGAAATATAACGAGACGTGACCTAGACAGCCAAAATGCCTACAGACTGGATACATTACCTGGATCGCCCAATTGCCTATAGGTATACCAAAATCATCATCATGTATACGGCAAGGAAGTCTCTCACCGCCCCATAAGAGAAAACTATAAGTGCAAGCTCGCAGAAGCGACTTATCACCTGCACTACACACTTTTCCAGTACAACATATGGTGAACTAACTCGTCCTACCATGAAATCTTCAATGTATTTATTACAACCCCAACTTGGCTCGTACACTAGCGGCGATTTCTAATATCCTAGGTTGCCAATAATGCCCGTAGGAATAAACTGTCTGCTTGCTAATACACGGGTTCGGCTCCACTGCCACCCCATCAATGTTTTGAAGGCGCATTTTATGGGTTAACTAGCCCTGCCCTAATCAAACAAATTAGCAAACAAATACGGCTTTGCATTACCCCACTGATTTACCTTGTAGAAAGGCTCACTCATCCAAGGTGTAACCCTGTCCTTCATGTAACCGCTGAGACCAATGTTGGCCAATGAAACGTGCAACCATTTACCCTTTTGGTTTGTGACCGCGCGCTAGGTTGCCCCTCTTTCTTTGACCACACAACGTCTATTTAGATTGCCTACTTGCAATCAAGGCAATATCCCACCTATACTGTAGAAGCGAACTATTATTAATTTCTGGGGTATCCCTTACGCTTATTATCTGGACCAACGTTGCCTACAGTTATATACAATAACCTGGATCGTCGTTGCCTACACATTATAAAGGATACCTGGACCACCGTTTCCTACAGATATAAATGAGAGCTAAACCTCTGTTATGGCCAATGGACCGTCTAACGCCTACATTGCAGTAAATCGAGCCTATTTTCCTGCCCGTGATGGACCGCCTAAATCGCCTACGTCACGGACCACATAAAATAATACCATCAACACATACACAAGGAAATTTATTTATTTTCTTTCACTTATTCATTTTTTCTAATGTTCATACTTTCCGCCTCTAACATCTCATATTTATGCGTCAATTTATTTTAACCAATTTTCTATTTACATTTCATTTTCATTGGTTGACAACTTTGTTATTTTTTCTCCTTATTCTTTAAATTTCATACTTGCTTATAATTTACATTCCCATTTATTTTACTCCGATTTCTCTCTTATTAACACCTCTTATTTAATTATTATAAAGGTATGACTTTTGGTGTTTATTGTAAGTTTAGTTAAGTTGGAATTACTGCTTGGTCCATTTCCATATTTCTCCGTAAGAGGTTAATTTTCATGATGCTATTATTTCAAGGAATTATTTTTTATTTATTTGCTTAATAAGTTGTACAAAATACGGCGTCGTGCCTCATTTTGTACACCTTAGTCATATGGAAGAAATATATCTTCGTTCCTCGAAATTATATCCGTCACTAGTTTAGAGGAATTGTTTAGTAAAACATGGAAATTAAATATTTCAGTATTTATTTCAACTTCTAAAACTAACAACAACTCTCCCAAAAGTGCAACCAAGTTATTTATTTATTTAGTGTATATTTACTATCATTTTTATTTCATGACTGACAATTTTAATATGGCGTAAAATAACAATTATAACGTATTTTTACATTTTCATTTCAATACAGTAAATTTAATGCAATTCTGCATTTTGCTCCATAAAAATATTCCATATTAATTCCAACATCTTTTCGTTTTGTTTTGTACATATTAAATATTTTCTTCTCTCACTGTAAATCTTGCATGTTTTGTAACTTTTTTATACCACCAGTTCTTCATTTCATTCCTATAGTATTTTCAATTTCCAATAATTCAGATTACTGACATTTTTAATCACAAAATGACCACACATAATATTTTTATTTGTCTTTACCTACTTTCCCTTACATTTTCCATGTTAGCGAGTCATAATATTTTTATCACCTTTTTAAGGAACTGTTGCAAACAACTTATTTTCAGATTATTAAGTTTTATATAGCAATTTTAACATGTAATTAACGATTAACTATTAATTTGTAGTGCTTGGGATCACATAATAACAGTACGAAAAATCATGTGAAAATCCCACTCACCTGAAGCCCTAACCTTCAATCTCTATCCCTTTTAATTTGCTACGTTTTTTCCGCTTTTTCCCCTTTTTGATTCGCTGTTAATTCCCTGATTTATTTGCGCAACTCTCTGATTTGATTGTATAAATTCCTCTGATTTATTCGTCCAAATTTGTTTAGGTTGCTTGCACGATTTCATTTTTAAAATTTTTAGTTTTGTTTGAAGGGATTGGATTTACAAAGAAGGCGAAGGAGGAAGACGCTCTCTGTAAACGTCATTATTTACGCAGCTACAGAGAAAATTCGGCTAAGGAAAATAGTTGGCTAGATTTAGGTTACATTTCTTTTATAGGAGCAAATAGCCCTAGTTTAAATCAGTGCCATCAAAAACCAGCGATCCAAAAAAGCCGAACAGTGCAAATGACACACGAAAGCATGCGATTTTCAAAAAATCACGAGTCGACCGCTACCTTTGGGTGATCGATCGCTACAGTCGACCTTACCCCAAGGGTGGTTGACCTATGTATGTGCTATCATTTTTTTAAAAGTAATAATATATATGTGTGTGTGTGTGTTTATTATATATATATACACACTTCTGAATGTTATATTGCTTATAACTTCTTCATACCAACTCGGATCGAGACAAGTTATATATGAAAATTGTTCAGAAAATTGACATGGTCGCAGTAGTAGAGTCCTCATAGTTAAATTTTAAAAATGGTGAAAATTTTCATATTGGTCCTTATCTTATTAATAATCAAATATTTTAATTATTTTAATTGCAATCTACGCAGGGTGTTACAATACCGATCCAACAACCCTTGAAGGCACGGCTGACTTGAGTTTGGAATTGAATGATGAACGACAGAAGGACCTAGAGAGGGAGCTAGAATGTGAATGTGCAACCAAAAGAGTATATGCTAGAATTTTCCCTAGGGAATGGGGGATATAATGAAAACATGGGACATAAACATGATAGTGGCAGAATTATTGAAATAATTAAATAAGCATTGAGAGGTGGACCATTGGACCAAAGTATGGAGGACGTGAACAGAAACCCGTTGGTAAGCAAGGAATGCACCCGGATTCAAACTGTCGACGCTGGAAATGTACGATGGAAAAACAGATCTAACAGTTCATTTGATGTGGTACATCTTACATAGAGAGTTGTTGGGTGATTATAAGGAGGTTATAGGAAAGCGTTTTCCTTTATATTTAACAAATTTAGCAGCAATGTGGTTTGGACAGCTGAAGAATGGGTCCATAAGCATGTGGATCGAGTTGGTAAATAAGTACATGAGACAGTTTAGTGTTCACATTTCGCAGCCAAAGAATATAATGACACTATCAAGCATGAAGTAAAGGGCCGGAGAGACCCTAAGGAATTTATTTGACTAGGTTTAATGTAGAAGTACCTGCAGTTCATAAACTGGATCTTTTGGTGGTTCTGATGGCGGCTATTTCAGGAGTTGCTAGTAAAACAGATTTTAAAATTACTATAGATAGAGATCCACCGACGGATCTCATGGAGTTTCATCATGAGGTAGAGAGATAGTTGCATCAGGAGGATGTTGAAGATGAAAAGGTAGAGGTTAATACTGTGATTGGTAGAGGACCGCCTAAAGCAGGATTTGGAAAAGACAAAGGAAAGCGAAACGTGGATGATGGCTTTGGAGGACCAAAGGTTGATGACTTCAAAGGACCGAAGGGGCAAAGAAGGGAACTGAAATTCTCTTCTTACATAGAGTTGACTGAAACTCCAAAGATGATTTACTTGGAAAACAGGTGGTGGATTTCTTACCGAAAACCGATAAAGAGAGAAACACAGATTAGGAAAAAAGATCTGAAAAGTATTACCTATTAGATGAACTGAATGGGAATTAAACAAATGATTGTAGGCACCTTCGTGATTTGATTGAGGAATAGGATAGGAACAACCGGCTACAGTAGTACATGAGAAACTAAGCTACAGTAATGTAGATGGAGTAGCCACCATCTACAGTAAATGGAAGTGGCCTTGGATCTAGGTCATGGATATTTATCTCATACTAGGGACAACAGGGAGTTAGGTTTGATTCCCGCACTTTGCCTCTGTTTCAATAGATGATGCAGTATTAATGTCAAACCACTTACTCATGTATGGGACATCGATCGATCTATAGACACGCTCTAAGTTGGATGTTGGGCTTTAATGCTTGGTAAGATGGATGATGTTTGTTGATTTTTTGAATTTGAGTTATGTAAATGGATGCTTGTTTTTAAAAATCACTCGAACATGATGACTTATTTTGATCTTGAAATACCAACGAAGATTGGTCACCACCTAATTTTAATTTATGAATCGATTGAACGTGATTCTCCCGACTAGGGAGATGGGATGAAGAATCATAAGTTTCCAGTCCAGTTATCATGAAGCGAGTGGATTGAACTTGTACGGGATAGCGAGTCCTCTCATGGATAATTAGCGGCTGGACTCACTCGCTAATTGGGCCCCCTCATTGAAGACCTGGCGGATTGAACTCATTATGAATTGACGATTTGGAGAGACAAAGATTGATCTAACGATCGAAAGTGATCAAAGATTGAACTAATGATCCGAAGAGAGATCAATGGTTAAACTAACGATCTGTAATGATTGAAAGCTAATCGGGATATTGATAATGCGATCCGAAGAAATTGAAGACTAGACTTTGGAATTGAACATCACTTGACTTTGAAATGATTTGATAATAAGTATTAGATTACATCATTGCCTTGATTAAGTTGAACTCATTTATGATGGGATGATGAGCAATTTCGGACGATTTATAGACGATGCACTGTTTGGAGGTGATACATTACCCTAATACATAATTTATGATAACCGAATGATTGATGAAAGTCATTGCTTTGATTCGATTGAGCATTCTTATAATAGGATGTTAGGTGACACTAGACGATTTATAAATAACGTTCCAACCAGTGTGTTAACGGTAAAAATAGCTTTAACGCTAACACCCGGTGTATATCGTGATGAAGTGAAAGCACCACCCGCTTGCATGGGAACCAAAGTAAATAAAAAATAGTAGAAAAGTAAAAGAGACAGAGATTTTTATAGTGGTTCGGCTTCTAGCAAGCCTACATCCACTTTACATCCTTCATTACCTTTTTCGAGCACACTTTTACAAGATTACAACACCCTTACAACATGATTGATTGATTACAACACTTTTACAATTCACTTTCGAGTTTACAACACAATTGAAGAAGGAGATTAGAACTTTGATCATAGATTGTTCCTCGGATCCATGCTGGATGGAGTAGATGCATTGATGAAGAATCTTCAATGGTTGAGGTGCTCGGAGAGTCGAGAAATCAGCAGAGTGTAGGCGCCTTGATATTCAGAAAAAGTCCCCACCGAATGTGGAGTTGGTGGAGTATTTATAGGTGAAAATCAGGTCTAGGACGGTTGGAGCGACCTATGGTGGGTCTTAGGTCGTTGGCGAACTAGTGGAGCAGCAGAAGAAGGAAGGCGACCTAAGGGATAACGGCATTAGAATGTATGGCCTGGAGCGACCTAAAAAGGCGGGGTATGCTTTAGGTCGCGAGCTACGGGTTAAGGTTAGGTCGCGAGCTACGGGTTAAGGTTAGGTTGCGAGCTACGGGTTAGTGTTAGGTCGCGAGCGACGGGTTAAGGTTAGGTCGCGAGCTACGGGTTAAGGTTAGGTTGCGAGCTACGGGTTAGAGTTAGGTCGCGAGCGACCTAACTTGGAGGGATAGATTGCTAACTCGTGAAGTCTTAGGTCGCTACGTTTTTAGGTCGCGAACTCTTTAGGTCGTCCCACCTTTAGGTCGTGATATCTCCTTGGTCGCTACATCCTTAGGTCGTGACTTCCTGTGAGTTGTTAACTCGTTTAGTTTTAGGTCGTTGGACCACTGGGTTACTTTACGCCTTAAGTCGCTGAGCCGCTTAGGTCGGCAGGAAGTAGGTCGCTGAGACCTGGAGAATGTTAGGTCGCTGGAAACCTTAACTCGTTAAGTCGGATACATGGCTAAGTCGCTAGGTCGTGGACTTTTTAGGTCGCTAACTCGCTGCATTCTCTAGGTTGTTGGATACTCCATGCTCTAAGTTGCATACCGTTTTGGACGGGGCGCTGCCCCCTGGACCCCTGCGACCTGACCGGTCAGGTCGAACACCATAGCGGTGGCGTTGCCCCCGCACCCCCACCTTGGGGGGTTGGCACCCCCCTGGACCCCCCCTCCGTAGGGGATCTTAGATGAGAAATCATTCAACGGAACTTTCTTTGTTGGGATGCTGAGTTGACCAATCTTTGAGACGAGCTATCTTACTTTTCTCGGTCGATCTTTTGATATCACGGCCTTGCTAAAAAGGTGGGATAACACTTGCCCCCCAAAACATGCCTCGCGTTAGGAAGGTGTGTTTTGTAATGCCATAATCCGTACGTTCATATCCTGTTGACAACCTGTAAAAGAATTGATAGTTTTATATGGCCCCAAAATGACGACCGTTCGAGATCGAGCTATTTGGGATGAAGCGCGGCCGTTCATGGTCAAGCGCTTAACTTCAAGTGACGATCATTTGTGGTCAAGTCATTTGAGGTGAAGTGCGGCCCTGCGCGGTCAAGCGTCTAGATCCATGCGACGATCGCTCGGAATCGGGTCATTTGTAGTGAAATGTGATCATTCATGGTCAAGCGCTTTACTTCGAATGACGACCATTCGGGGGTCGAGCTACTCGTGGTAAAGTGCAGCCCTATGCAATCAAAATGACAACCGTTCATGGTCAAGTGCTTTACTTCAAATGACGACCATTCGGGATCGAGCCATTTGTGGTAAAGTGCGGCCCTGCGCGATCTAGTGGTAGAGCTCAACCGCTCATGGTCAAGCGCCTTACTTCAAATGACGACCATTCGGGGTCGAGTCATTTATAGTAAATTGCGACCCTGAGCGATCAAGTGGTAAAGCGCGGCCGCTCGCGGTCAAGCGCTTAACTTCAAATGACGATCGTATGGGATCGAGCCATTCGAGGTGAAGCACGGCCGTCCGTGGTCAAGCACTCAACTTTGTATGATGATCAGGATCAGGTCAAGTGAGCTGAACTGCAACCGTCCACAGTCAAGCGCTTTACTTCAAACGACGACCATTCGGAGTCGGGTGATTTGAGGTGAAAGTGCGAATGTTGGCGGTGTGAAGCACGGCCGTTCATGGTCAAGCACTTAACTTCAAACGACGACCACTCGTGATCGAGTCATTTGAGGTCAAGTGCGGCCCTGGGCGGTCAAGCACTTAAATCTATGTGACGATTGCTTAGGATCGAGTTATGAATTGAAGTGCGGCCGACCATAGTCAAGCGACTGTTGGCGGTCAAGCACTTAAATTCATGAGTTTTTGACTGTTCAAAGTCGAGTGCCTGTTCATAGGACTTAATCATTGAGACTGTTCGAAGTCGGGTGCCTGTTCGTAGGGCTTGATGATGCCTGTTCGTATGGCTTACACATTTCAAAATCATGAAAAATCAAATATTCAACTAAAAAGTTGTCAAGTAGAAATGTCTGAAAAAGTCAAATCCAAACATACGAAGCAAATCGTGAAAGCAATGTGGAATCAAATCCAAACATCGGAAGCAAATCATGAAAGTACAGTGGAATTAAATCCAAACATCATAGGCAAAACATGAAAGAAAAGTAGAGTCAAACTCAAACATCAGAAGCAAAACATGAAAGCCATGTAGAGTCAAACTCAATCGTCGGAAACAAATCATGAAAGCAATGTCAAGCCTAGTCCAAACACAGAAGGCAAAGTAATCAGTCATCAGAAGTAAAATACAAAAGTAAAGTAGTCAACCATCAGAAGTAAAATTCAAAAGTAAAGAATTGACGTCTGAGTGCAAACATCTACATCAGTATGATTTATAGTTGTATCAGAGCATGCCTGGGGATCGATCGTGGTCCCATACATGTGTGAACAACTTAATTGTGTTGATGTAGATTTTCCACTCATTTGTCATAACCTCAATTATTCGATGATAGGTCGACGCTTTGATCCTGATGCGTCTCCAGTTGGTGCAAGTGGTCGTTCTTGTTCCACCGTTGCAGCCTTCTTTTTCACATATTGAGATAGCAAACCATCTCGGATATGCCCCTCAATTTCATCTTTCAAGTGTCTGCAGTCATTCGTGTTATGGCCATTTAGCTCATGGAACAAGCAATACTTGTCCGACTTTTTCTCGTTGTTAGTTGGATCTCTCTTAATTGGCTTTCGATAAGGAACATGTCCCTTGGTGTCTTGATAGATTCGCTCCAAGGTCTCATTCAACTCTGCGTACGAGGTGAATCTCAACCTCCGCTGTTGGCGTGCTGATTTATCATTGTTATCCTCAGCCTTTCGTTTGCTTTTGCTGGTTTCTGCATATTTCCCAGAAGGATTCCCGCTTTTAATCACAAAAACATCGGTTCCTTCTCCTTCTTCTATATCAGCATTTGCGTCCTCTAATCGTAAGAACCCTTCGGCCTCATGGAAAAATTCTCCCAAATCCATAGGAGGATCTTTGATCAATGATTTCTTGAACTCTGTGCCATCAGCTATGCCCGACACAGCTGCCATTAGAACCATGGATGGATCTGGTCGATCCACCAATGCCACGGCTGCGTTGAATCGCGTCAGAAAGCTCCTCAAAGATTCTTCGGTTCTTTGCTTTAGTACTGTCAAACTCATAACATTCTTGGGCCTCGAGATGTGGACCCTGAATTGTCTCATAAACCTTTCAATCAAATCATTCCACGTTTCAATCGATCCATTCTCCAACTGTCTGAACCATAGTGCCGCAATATCTGTCAAGTACAATGGAAAGCACCAGGCCATAACTTCCTTTGATGCCCCCAGCACTTCCATATGCCTCATATATTTTGTTAGATGAACTGTAGGGTCTGTCCTTCCATTATACATGTCCAGCGATGGTAGCTTAAAGTCTGGTGGGTTCTTAGCTCGCCTGATTGCTATGGTAAAAGGACTCCTATTCACATCCTCCAAGTCCTTGTTTACCAAACCACCTCTCATAGCCTTTTTGACGATTTCCACTAATCTGTCGTTGTCACTGAGCGATAGTCCTCGCCCATTTCCTTCGTCTTGTACCCCGAGTTCACGAGGAGATGGTGGAATTTGTTCTTCTGGTTGGGCTTCTGTTCCTCTTTGATTCTGCGCTCCAAATTGTTCAATCTGATGAAACAAATTCTGGATCAAATCCTCTTGCCTTTTCATCATTGCCTCCATCTCCTCTCTTGTAACGAAGGCTGAAGTGTGGCTTGCTTTCGAAGAAGCCTCTTGACTTCCTCCGTGCTCACTATTCTCCGGTCTTTGTAGTCTACTTGATCGCCTTACCATGATTCTTTGGATTTCAGTCTCAATCTCTCAGATCCAACTCTTGATTAACAGGATTCCTGAGTTCGGTTCTGAGTGAAAGCACCAAAATGTTAACGGTAAAAATAGCTTTAACGCTAACACCCGGTGTATATCGTGATGAAGTGAAAGCACCACCCGCTTGCACGGGAACCAAAGTAAATAAAAAATAGCAGAAAAGTAAAAGAGGCAGAGATTTTTATAGTGGTTCGGCTTCTAGCAAGCCTACATCCACTTTACATCCTCCATTACCTTTTTCGAGCACACTTTTACAAGATTACAACACCCTTACAACACGATTGATTGATTACAACACTTTTACAATTCACTTTCGAATTTACAATACAATTGAAGAAGGAGATTAGAACTTTGATCATAGATTGTTCCTTGGATCCATGCTGGATGGAGTAGATGCATTGATGAAGAATCTTCAATGGTTGAGGTGCTCGGAGAGTCGAGAAATCAGCAGAGTGTAGGCGCCTTGAAATCCAGAAAAAGTCCCCCCCGAATGTGGAGTTGGTGGAGTATTTATAGGTGAAAATCAGGTCTAGGTCGATTGGAGCGACCTATGGTGGGTCGTAGGTCGTTGGCGACCTAGTGGAGCGGCAGAAGAAGGAAGGCGACCTAAGGGATAACGGCATTAGAATGTATGGCCTGGAGCGACCTAAAAAGGCGGGGTATGCTTTAGGTCGCGAGCTACGGGTTAAGGTTAGGTCGCGAGCTACGGGTTAAGGTTAGGTTGCGAGCTACGGGTTAGTGTTAGGTCGCGAGCGACGGGTTAAGGTTAGGTCGCGAGCTACGGGTTAAGGTTAGGTTGCGAGCTACGGGTTAGAGTTAGGTCGCGAGCGACCTAACTTGGAGGGATAGATTGCTAACTCGTGAAGTCTTAGGTCGCTACGTTTTTAGGTCGCGAACTCTTTAGGTCGTCCCACCTTTAGGTCGTGATATCTCCTTGGTCGCTACATCCTTAGGTCGTGACTTCCTGTGAGTTGTTAACTCGTTTAGTTTTAGGTCGTTGGACCACTGGGTTACTTTACGCCTTAAGTCGCTGAGCCGCTTAGGTCGGCAGGAAGTAGGTCGCTGAGACCTAGAGAATGTTAGGTCGCTGGAAACCTTAACTCGTTAAGTCGGATACATGGCTAAGTCGCTAGGTCGTGGACTTTTTAGGTCGCTAACTCGCTGCATTCTCTAGGTTGTTGGATACTCCATGCTCTAAGTTGCATACCGTTTTGGACGGGGCGCTGCCCCCTGGACCCCTGCGACCTGACCGGTCAGGTCGAACACCATAGCGGTGGCGTTGCCCCCGCACCCCCACCTTGGGGGGTTGGCACCCCCCTGGACCCCCCCTCCGTAGGGGATCTTAGATGAGAAATCATTCAACGGAACTTGCTTTGTTGAGATGCTGAGTTGACCAATCTTTGAGACGAGCTATCTTGCTTTTCTCGGTCGATCTTTTGATATCACGACCTTGCTAAAAAGGCGGGATAACACAGTGGTAATGAACTTACACGGTTATTGGCTTTGATTGTTTGAATACATGCTAAACTCAAGGTAATAAATCCTAGACAAATATGTGATAACATTGATTTCAATATATGATTACTAACTTCCGAAATAACACAAAATGATTTTTGTGACCATCTGCACCTTAATGGGCCTGAATTTTCGCTAAATCGAAATCCCAAGTCAAACAAAGTACAGATCGGTGGTTTTGGTATCTTGCAAATAATAAATGTATATGAAAGCACTATAGATATAAATTCATAGTAGAAAAATTAAGTATAAAAAACATATAGTTACTGCCTAAGGCTGACATCTTTGAACTCCAGTGTCAGTGTCGAGCATGCATAAGGAAATCCGTCCTTCCACTATTTCCACCTTGTACTAGTATCGGTCCCTCTAAAGTTATCGTGTGAGTTGTAATGAAGAGGAAGTCAGAATAATGTTTTGGTGACTGGTAAATTACATATTTTATACTTTACACTAGTTTATGTTGATTGCCTTCCATTACATGCTATGTCTTTTGTTTTGCTCAGTCATCTCGACTCCACGTACACATATGATTCACCTTATCTCTATTCGATGTAGACAACAATTACATACACATGTGTGTATAAATATCACATTCCCCCTTTCGGACCTAGACATTATCCTTGCTGGTATCCATAACCCATGATGTTCTTAACCTATGAATCAGCTCATACTCTTTATTTGGTATCAATCATGCTGTTATAGTGCCAAGCCTTGCTCACCGTCCCATTTAGATTGCCTAATTCAATCCAGGAAATACCCTTGTTACATAATACCTTCAAAATGGTTAAATTAGACTCTACTAGTCCTTTGACAAATCAAACCAAGGCGAACATCCTACTTGCTATTCCCTTTACCTATACGCAAACGTATAATCCCATAGGTCCTATAGTTGGATATGTCCAACATCGGTATAATTTATACATAATTGTTCGTAGCCTCTTGCGGTGGGCAGACTTCTATTGTGTAACACTGCTGACCTTGCATTCCAACTCATTTTAATGACTAAGTCATTCCTAATTGATCTAGATTATTGCATATCTTCAACAATTCACACTTATCATAAACGCATACTTGAAGCTATGATATATATTCGTACTTATTTATTTATTATGCCTCCAACATTTAATTGTTTATATTTAGTTATTCTTGCATAATTTACTCATTATTTCTTTAGTGTCAGTTTAATGTTATTTACTATTTACTTTTAACTTAAAAGATTTAGTTATCTTCTGTTGTTTACTTCCTCTTTATTTTATTTTATAGTCCCTTTACAATTCTTACTATCTTCCTTTGACTGCTACTTTCTTACCTACTTATTTCGTTACTTTACCTCCATTCTCACTTATTATTTAAATTTCTAACTTACATTTTATTACATATATAAGTTTTATATTTAGACTGACATTATTGTTCACGCTTACAATTCTTTAGTTTATACTAAGGAATTTCAGCATTTTAATGTGTTGGAATTAAATATTTCCTAAAATGGATTGTTAACACTGTAAACTTCTATAATGTTTGTGCCAAAATTGTTCATAAACATCCAATTGTGAATGAAAGCACCAATATCCAATCACATATCACAGATAGAGTATATGTAGTGGAAATAATATAAAGAATAACAAAAATTAAAATTAAAGCAATTAAAAAGACGAGATTTATAGTGGTTTGGCTAACCCCAACCTGCGTCCACTCTAGAAATTTCCTTTTTGTTATATTGAAATCCGATTATATTTACAAATCGAAATTTCTAAAACAAAAATGGTAGAGTAGTTTTTTGTAGCAGAAGATGAAGAGAAGCAGAGTGAGAATCCCTTTTCTAAAGCCATGCCTGTTGTATTTTTGGGCAAAACCCTGGCTAGGGGGCCTCTTCCCTTTATGGGCCCACCAAGACTAAAGTCGAGCCCATATCCTTTAACATTGTCGACCCCAAGTTGATAACATGCTGACCCGAAGTTGCCTTGAAGATGACCCTAAGCAAACTCACGGATGACCTAAAGTAAACTTGTGGCTCACCCGAAGTAGCCGATTCTTCTCAATGTCGACCCCTTGTATACATGCCGGCCCGAAGCTCCATCAACACCGAACCGAAGAAAACTCTGATGCCGACCGAGGTTAAATGTCGGCCCCTCTCAACTCCAGATGCTGATCCCTCCAAATTGTACGACAACCTCATAATCCCATGCCGACCTGGAGAAAGTGCCGACCTAACCTAAAGCACCTTCATATGCTGACCCGATGCTATGTTAACCCCAAAGCTTTGCCGACTCAAAGATGAATCCATGCCGACCTGAAGCCAAATTGACGCCAACCCGAAGCCAGTGCATCACCGACCCGAAGTCTTTGTTGATCTCAGTTAAATATGTCGATCCCAAGTGAACCATCCCCCATCCCTAAGTAAATGCCTTCTTGACCTGAAGTAATCCCTCTAGTAACTCGAAGTAGATTCGGAGATGACCAAAAGTAAAACAATGCCGATCCAAGAAGGCCCATGTCGACCCCTTCGAAGAACACCTTATCGTGACTCGAAGCAAACACTTCCCTGACTCGAAAAAAATCTCTGGAATATGACTCAAAGTAACCCTTGGATATCTCGAAGCAACTCGACCTTTGTCAAAAATCCATACTCCAAGTACCCCGCGTCGTTTATCCATCGATGATGCAGATTTCTAGCATCATATTTATATCTACTATCCATATCTAATTTTTTATTCATTCGTCCAAATCAAATCCATAATATCCCAGCCTCGATAACTGTGCAGTGATTGGGTTAAATCTGCCTATATATTGCCTTGCCAAATAGCAGTTAACCCTTTGCCCTCCAAAACATGCCTTGCAATTGGAAGGCGTGTTTTGAAGAGCTTTAAAACCGATATCCAAAGTCCATATTCAATCCATAGCCATATCATCTAATCCATAATTCAATCCATTAACAAGCAATTCCATCCAAGTCCGATAGCCAAATCCACAACTGTTCCGAGTCGATATCCAAATCTGAGACCACTCTGGGTCCTTAATGTAAGATCGATTTCACCCTAGAGGGGGGTGAATAGGGTGATACTAATAATTATAAAAATAATGCGAATATATATATAAAATAATTGCAGCACAGATAACAGTAGAATAATAAAAGCAGAAATGGAACAACACAGATTTATCCAGCTTCGGCAAAACCCCGCCTACGTGCTGCCCCCAAGGTTTCTACTAGAAATTAAGTAGTCAGACGCTTACACATATAAACTTGCGACACCCGCTATCGACTAACCTAACTCTATGCTCAAAACACTGCCACAATTCAGCCACAGAGTTGCGAATTCTTGAACTACACCACTGTAGTTCGTCCCCTAGTCACACGACTAGAATTTACAAAAGTTTTAAAAAAGAAATACAGAATAAAAAATAACTAAAACAAAATTAGAAACCCTAGTTTAAAATAAAATCCCAAAGTACTAATTATTTGCCGGCCAAAAAATAAAAAACTCAGTGATTAAAAATATGCCCTTTTTCTTTTATATTATTGGCCGTATTCTCCTTTGTGAAAAATGGCTGCCTCCTTCCTCTTTCAACAATTATGGATTCTATAAAATCGAAAACGCCGCTTGTATCTAATCAACTGCAGTGATTACTTGCTCTGTTTGGCTTGGACAATTGATCCTCTAGCTGTGATATGATTTCGGTCATTCCAATTTGATCGATTTTGAACTAAATTGGTATGTGATTTATGCTTCTTACTTTAATGGTTAATTTTCTTGAACTCGATGATGGTATGTTGATGATGTCAATGGTTTAAATAGGGACCGATTACTTTTGTTTTCGTTCGTATTTTTCATTTGAATTCATCAGTTAATTTTGCTCTGTCGTTTGATTTTTGATCGACCAATGGTGATGATATTGACTTGTTCAATCGTATATTTTCCCGATATCCTTGGTTGATTACCACGGCTTGTTTGATTTTCTAATTTTTCATTCATACATGTTATCATCTGGCTTTGAATTTGGTTTCGTTTTTATGTTGTTGATTTTGGCTACTTGAAATAATTTTTAGATAATATATTGTTGAGCCTCTGACTTGTTATCGTGTTATCACCTATGAGTTCCACTCTTCATTGGCAGCATTGGAATTTGAGATAATATTTTGACTTGTCGAAAAACACTTTGACTTGTTCAATCCTGTGTACATTGTTTTGTGATGATGTGAATTTGTATTTGAAGTCATAGCCTTGCTTGTATATTGAAGTGCTTCCATTGTATGCATGCTCATATATATGTGTGTGTGCGTGTGTGTGTGTATGTATGTATACATGTGTGTATGCGTGTGTGTGTGTGTGTATGTATGCATGTATGTATGTATGTATGTTGCACCATGTAATTTGAAGTTACCACTATTGACTTATTTGGTTGTGTGGTCTCTCTCGACTACTCATTACTGTAGCATATATATATATATATATATATATATATATATATCTGTGTGTGTGTGTCTGTGTGTGTGTGTTGCTCCTCACTTTTTCATTGCAGTCTGAGTTGCATATGAGGTGGTCTGTTTTGCTCTTGTACTTCATGGTTGATTTGGGTTTTGAAATTGAAACATGGCTCTGTGATTTTTCTTTAACTTGAATGCCTTGAATATTGTAATCTTGTTCATGTATGTTTATGCTCCATTGGGTTCACCGTTGTAATTGTTATGTGTAATATTTTTTTCGAGGCAGTTCATCTTGTTCATGTTACTAAGTCTGAATTTGTAATATTGTGTGATGTAAACCATATATGTGTACATGTGTTACTTTGTGACTGCACCTGAAGTATTGATAGTTGTTTATGCTGTAGCTGGACTTGTTCCACTTGTTGCCAAGTCAGGTTCCATATGTATACAGTGTTGCTCCTAAATGCATACAGTTGTACATTTGATGATATTCAGGTGGGTCTTCACTGGTTCTGGATTTTCTTTGGGATAAACTTGCCATTTTTGCATTTGAAGTCTATTACTCATATTGCTTTGAGTCCGGATGTCGCGCCATCATGTTGCATATTTGTGTGATCTCTGATCTGGATTTTCTTTGAGTTTGGTTTTGGCTTCTTGTTGCATGAGAACTTACACTCGACAATTTTTTGATGTTTTTGTATTGCACCTGAGTTGAATCCAGCCTCGGCTCGGGTTTGACCTTGTGCTCACCTGTCCCTGTATTTTTATCAAGTGTATACCAGTATGCACGGCCTTGTGGCATGTACAGTGATACGCTATGCATGTCATAGGTTGTTCGTGTACGATGGATTAAAATGAAAATGAGGAGAACAATCCAAATAACTAAGGCAAATAACATTTTCAAAATACACATTTTATTTACACTGCACAAATATTTCTCTTTCAATTTTACTGCATTAGTGTTTATTTTGCGGATAACTCAGATGCAGGATACAAATGGGAATACAGTTGAACAAATATGAGTAAACGAGTGATATGTAGTGAGGACAGTCATGTAAATCGAAATGTATTGTAATTGAAATTTTATACGTATGGTGAGAGCACAAATTTGTACTATTCAAAATTGTAATAAAATATTTGTTTGAATAAAATATATGTTTGAATTTAAATTCTATGTTATTTATTTTATTTATCAAATATTAATTATGCGAAAAGTAAAATAGTGCAAAAAAATATATTTAAATGAATATATATATATATGTGTGTGTGTGTGTTTATTATCATCAAACAAAAATCATATACTAGCATATTCAATAATCCCCCTTTTTGATGATAACAAACATATATTTAAGATTTTTAATTTGTTAAATGTATTTGGTTATTGATGAACTCTATTTGCTCCCCCTATTTGAATGCTCCCTCTCTACAACAAAGCTCTCCCTTCATATATGCATTAAAATAAATAAAAATATGAAAATAAACCTAGATGCAAATAGAAAATACAAAATAAAATATTTGACCTTTATTCGCCAAAATCTTAACTTTTCTCTCCCCCTTTTGTTACCAGCAAAAAAGTAATACTGCTAGAAAAATAAAGATAAAGTGATAAACATTAATACAACATTAATACCCAATCGAGTATGAATGTTAAATTTCAATAAAAATAAAAAAAATCATAAATATTCTGTTAGGTGCATGTTCCACTTTAGAGTGATAGAGGTGATGTCAACATATAAAACCATATAGTTGTGTCTATTTGTGGTATATTTATATCAATAATTTGAATATCTACTAACCATGCATAGCTGTTAGGACTTTTAAATGAGATTAGTAGTATTACCCAAAAATATTTAAAAAAATGAATTCCAAGCATCTTCTAACCACGCATAACTGTGAGGACTTTTAAATAAGATTAGAGTCAACTTGTTTATTAAATAATCAATTTTGCTATGTGTTCCATGCATGCATAACCGTGAGGACTTTTTAATGAGCATGAAAGCAAATATATAAATATTCTAAGTAAGTCACCCTTGCATAACCGTAAGGACTTTTAAATGAGAGTGAATACTTTGGATGTTTTTATTAAAAAATAAAATAAAATGAAAATGAATAATTCCCGTTTAAAATACCACATATTGACATACTATATTGGATTTTGATTAGTGATGGTCATTAGAAATATGATAGAAATAGAGATGGTCATGAAATATTTACCATCAAAAGTCATTATAAATCTTGTTTAAATTTTTAGGGAAATTTACTAAATACACTGTCTCAAGTTATAATATATGATTAATATCAACACTCATCACTTTTTCTATCACTATTCATCTTTTCAATAATCATTAGGAAGTCAGATTAGTTAATATAGGCATTTAAGGTCATAATCAAAAATATAGAATCAAATTCCTAAAATTCCTAAACTGAGACGAAGTCGACAAAAACTATTTTCTGGAAGGGGTTTGTAAAATTGTCTGCCAATTGAGAATCGGTTGAAATGAAATTTATGCATATATTTTCTTTGGAAATATGATCTCTAATAAAATGATGTCTAACATATATATATTGTCTGTAAGCGATGTACAGGATTATTTGTGAGATCAATTGCACTTTTGCTATCACACATTAGTGGTACACGTTTAAAATTTAGACCATAGTGTTGCAAAGTTTGTATCATCCATAAAATTTGAGCAGAGCAACCACTCAGAGCAATATACTCTGCCTCAGTGGTGGATAATGCAATACAATTTTTTTTTCTATTTGACCATGCAACTAACGAACGTCCTAACCTAAAACACGTTCCACTAGTACTTTTTCTATCAATTAGACTTTTCAGCATAATATGCGTCTGAATATCCTTTTAATTCAAAGTTATCATTAGTTGGATACGAAAGACCAAAACATAGGGTGTGCAACAGATATCTTATAATCCTTTTAACAGCTTTTAAATGAGATTCTTTGGATTTGATTGAAATCGTGCACATAAGTAGACAGAAAACATGATGTCAGATCTAGAAGCAGTAAGATAAAGAAGCGATCCAATCATACCTTGATATTGGTTTTGATCAAACGCCTTACCTTTTTCATCCTTGTCAAGTTTAATTGTTGTGCTCATGGTGTTTTTCCATAGGTTTAGCATCTTTCAATCCAAATTTATTGACAAGTTCCCTAATATATTTCGTTGGTGAGATGAATGTACCTTTATTACTTTGCTTACTTTGAAATCCTAAAAAGAATTTTAACTCTCCGACTAAGCTCATTTCAAACTTCTCCTGCATGACTTTTTCAAATTCTCATACAATAAGTTATTAGTGGCACCATAAATAATGTCATCAACATATACTTGAACAATCAAAAGATCATCGTTTTCGTGCAATAGAAATAATGTGGTGTTTACACAGCCCTTTTTGAACCCATTTTCAAGGAGGTAAGTGATAAGACATTCATACCAAGCTCTAGGGGCATGTTTTAATCCATATAGTGCTTTCTGAAGTTTATATACATGGTTAGGGTATTCATGACTTTCAAAGCCTTTTGGTTGTTTAACAAAAACATCTTCTTTCAAAATTCCGTTAAGAAAAGCACTTTTAATATCCATTTGTCTTAGTTTAAATCCTTTATAGCAAGAAAAAGCTAACAGTATCCTAATGGATTCTACTTTTACTACAGGTGCAAAAGTTTCATCAAAATCAATTTCTTCAATTTGATTATAACTTTTAGCAACTAACCTAGCTTTATTCCTAATCACATTTCTAGATTCAACAAATTTATTTTTAAAAATCCATTTTGTTCCTACGACTGGATAATCATTAGGTCTAGATGCTAGAGTCCAAACAACATTTCGCTCATAGCCATAAACCAATTTTCATCATTAAGAGCTGTATCGCTGTCTTTGGGTTCAATTTCTGAAATAAATCCACTGTATAGACACAAATCACACAAATTCTAAAGGAGGAACAAGTTTGAATACCTGCGGTAGGATTTCCTACTACCAGCGGATGATCTACTTTGAATTTCAATCTCTCCAGATCCAGATTTCTTTGGACTTCTTTTATGGTAGTGGTTTCTTTTGGTTTTTCATTTTCATCTTTTTGGTTCTCCTCTTCAACATTGCTTTTGATTGTTTCCTTGTTTTGATTATCAATACCTTCATTAAATTTCACATTGATTGACTCCGTGATTGTTCTCATACTTCTGTTGAATACTCTATAGGCTTTGCTTCTGGATGAGTATCCCATGAACATGCCTTCGTTAGCTTTTGCCTCAAATTTTCCCAGTTGATCACCTGTATTAAGAATAAAACACGGACAGCCAAAAACCTTGAAATATGCAATGTTTGGCTTTTTGCCGAACCATAGTTGATATGGTGTTCTCTTAAGAATTGGTCTAATCATGACTCTATTCATTATGTAATATGCTGTATTTACTGCCTCTGCCCAAAAAGCCAAGTGTTGTTCACACTCATTTATCATAGATCTAGCCAACTCTTGCAAGGTTCGATTCTTTCTCTCTACTACTCCATTTTATTGTGGAGTACGTGGGGCAGAGAATTCATGTCTAATCCATTTTCATCGCAATAATTTCAAATTTTCAAATTCTCCACCTTGATCACATCTTAGTGAAATAATAGAAACTTCTTTTTCATTTTGAACTAATTTGGTGAATTTGGTGAAGTAAGAAAAAGTTTTTGATTTTTTTGCTAAGAAGTATACCCACATGTATCTAGAGTAATCATCAACCAATATGAAACAATATTTCTTACCACCTAGACTTGTAATATCGTTAGGTCCAAACAAATCCATATGAACTAGTTCAAGGACTCTAGAAGTGCTTACATTGTTCTTGGCATGGAACGAAGGTTTTTTTAAGTTTTCTCATAGTACATGCTTTACATAAAATTTCTGTTTTGAAATCATGTGATGGCAACCTCTTATCAAATCTTTTCTATTTAATTTATTTAACAAATTCATGCTAGCATGTCCTAATCGTCTATCCCATAAATTTACTTCTACATCCTTAGCTACTAAACACTTTGAAAGTGTGAGATCATTAAAAGATAGAGAATATATATTACCTTTCCTCTTACCATAAAATAAGGTTTCTTTTGATGATTGGTCAACAATTTTGCACAAGTCACAATCAAAAACAACATTCATTTCTTTATCAAATAACTGGCTAATTGAGATTAGATTATGGTGTAGATTTTCAACATATAATATGTCATTTAAGGTAAACGTACCGTTAACTACTTTATCTTTACTAATAATTGTACATCTCTCATTATTTCCCATTGTGATTCTCCTACCTTTGTGTCTTTCTCGGCTAAGAAACTTTGATTTTTCGCCTATCCTGTGCCTAGAGCAACCAGAATCTGGATATCATTCTTGTTGTTCCTTAGCCTGCTAACACATCATGTTTGGTTCATCACTTTCACTGTCATTTGTTTCTCCTAAGAAACACTAATTTACTTTTTCATTATATTCATTACTAAATGTGTCAAGATGAGATTGGTAGGTTCCTTCATGAACTACTTCAAGTGTGTGCCGGATTTTCTGCACAGTTAAACAATGTAAGACACAATTAAATTCAATTTGGTCTAATGAACAAATAACAGAATTCATAGCCTTGATACTAGCAGTCAGTAGCTTAATTTCAAAATTTCACCTTCGATCCTGTAGGTTATTCTATTTCTTGATTATCTATCAAAATTATTGGTGTCCTACAACCCGTTTTAACAATATTCCAAGCATCAAATGATTTCAGAAAAATTTCCATTATATTTTTCCAATATGCGTATTCACCATTGATCATTGATGGCCTAAATATGGACTGACCCTCAGCAAAAACATTATTAAAAGAAGCCATCAAAAATTCAAAACAAAATTCAGTTTTTGAAAAATCAAATTTTTAAACAAAAATTAGCTTTTATTCCTTACTCTAATACCACTTCTAGGATCGATTTCACCCTGGAGGGGGGTGAATAGGGTGATTACAAATAATTGTAAAAATAACGTGGAAATATATATAAAATAATTGCAGCACAGATAACAGCGGAACAATAAAAGCGGAAATAGAACACAGATTTACCTAGCTTAGGCAAAACCCTGTCTACATGTTTCCCTCAAGGTTTCTACTAAAAATTAAGTAGTTAGACGCTTACACGCGTAAACTTGCGACACCCTCTATCGACTAACCGAACTCTACGCTCAGAACTCTGCCACAACTCAGCCATTGAGTTGCGAATTCTCAAACTATACCACCGTAGTTCGTCCCCTAGTTACACGACTAGAATTTACAGGAGTTTAAAAAAAAGAAATACAAAATATAAATAACTAAAACACAATTAGAAGCCTTAATATAAAATAAAGTCCCAAAGTATTAATTATTTACCTTCCCAAAAACAAAAGACTCGGTGAAAAAAATATCCTCCTTTTCTTTTATATTATCGGCTGTATTCTCCTCTGTGAAAAATGGTTGCCCCGTTCCTCTTTCAACAATTAGGGCTTCTGTAAAATTGGAAACGCCACATGTATCTAATCAATTGCGGTGTTTATTTGCTCTATTTGGCTTGGATAATCGATCCTCTAGCTGTGATGTGATTTCGGTCGTTCCAATTTGATCGAGTTCAAACTAAATTGGTATATGATTTATGCTTTTTGCTTTACTGGTTAATTTGCTTGAACTTGATGATGGTATGCCGATGATGTTAATGGTTTAAATAGGGATCGATTCCCTTTATTTTCGTTCGTACACTACGCCATAAATGGCCTTCTGCAACACAAAAAAAATGTTGGCTCAGGCCCGAAAAATGTTGCCATAGGTCTATGGCAACACTTTTAGGGTGATGCAATTTTTGCCGTTGCCTTAGGCCTCAAAGGCAACATTTTGACTATCTAAGGCAACATAAGTAATATTGTTGCAATAGAACCCTACTTGGGTCTGTGGCAACACCCATAGGTATCTGTAGCAACATTCCAAAATTGTTACTATAGATATTAACTTTCTGAAGTTGTGGAGCCCACAATGTAGAGCATATTTGATTTTTTAATAGAAATAAATATTTATTTAATAAAATGCTATTGCACAGAATTTGATATTTAAACAGTAATTTATTTTAATAAATATTTTATTTCAACATTTGAAATAGTACAAATTCCTGACTCCACTATTTTACAATTCAATGATATATAACACTGATATTCACATATACAGATATTCCACACTACATCACTCAGTTCACTCACTACATATGCAGTTTCAATTTATACGTACACCGACGCTGACAAATACAGACACCAACAGCTGCAACATCACATTTTCCATCATGATACGTATCTTTTATGTATTGCACGACTTCGAGAGCTTTTGCTCTTTCTTGTATAGAAGATTTCGAACCATTGAACTGAAATATCTTAGTCTTTGTATCCAAAATATATATGTCGTCATGTCCCAGAGAAGTTCTAGCAAAAGGAACCTAAAAACAACGGCTCTAATGCAATAAGTTTTTGCAATAAAAATAACACAAAGTCTACCAGGGCAACATGATAAAAGTTACCTCCTCGACATGGACCATGAGCTTTCCCCTACAAACAAATAGCCATGTTTCATGCTCATCCTCATTAACTTCAGCATGTTTGAATCCAGAAGTAACACCGCCTGGTTGTGGAATAATGCATGGTTTAAAATACGATAGACAAGAGAAGCTGAGGAAAAAAAAGAATCTGGTGCATACCTGAAAGTAACATGCGGAGGAAGTGATTTCAGTTAGTTCGCTGTAGAATCCTGCTATAGAAAAGTCTGCCTACATTTTCTTTTCTTTATAGCACATGGGCGAGTGGGTCAATATCTAAATACCAGAGGCTGACTACCATTCACTTGTACACTGATGTATGGAACACAATCAAAATATGGTTTGTATTCTTAAGAAACCAAACCTGTTAATCAACATCAAATATTTCAAACGACAAATGCCACAACCTGTTAATCAACATTATGGTCATTTCTAATCATTGGTTTCCAGTCAAGAAAGATTCACCACATTTGCCTCATGAATACATTCTATGAAATGCAAACTGCTAGGCTACCAGGTATTTAGAAATTACAATCATCAGTACATCCTATGAAATTCTAAAAATTCTAAAAATTCTAAAAATGCAAACTGCTAAGCTACCAGTCGAGAATGGAGTAGCAGTTTACACTTCATAATCACACTCAAAAGCTAACCTTAAGATGCTCAGGTACAACATATAATTCATCCACCGGATTATTGTCCTCTTTATTTCCTGACTCAACATTCTTACCTCTCTTTTTTGCCAATTCTTGTTCCACATACTTCAACCTTGTAGATATACAATAGTAGAGGTAAGTAGACGCTGTTTAGGGAAAAAGAATTTTCATTTTCATTCAAATTTGACTGCTTGGCTACATCTGTTGATAAAATAGAGTTCCATCAAAGTACATACAAAATCACCCCAGCTTTTGAAGTTCGACATGTATCTTACATTTCAGTTAAAATTTACTAAATATATCTAACAAACTTAAGGTTAGATATATATCTAACAAACTAAATATATAAGTTGAGCCTGAATACCAAATTTGACTGTACAACAAAACTAGTATCCATCAAGAATCTGAACTCATTTGGATACATATTTTATAAAATGAATTTTTCTCTTAGGAGCTGCAAAACATCCAAATTTAATAAGCTAACATATTCCCAAGCTTCAAAAACTGAAGAAGAAATCATCAAAAAGCACAAATAATATTGAAAAACAAACCAGAAGCCTTCATATGCAAAACAGATTGCTGCTGAGAAGATGCTTGAGTCTGAGATACTGAATTTGAAGATGACGCCCTTAATTTTGCTTCTAGATCTGAAACACAACATTCATTGTCTGTTGTTAATTTCGCTTCTAGACCGAACGATGGCACTGCGAGCCACTATGGATCTGAAACATAGCATCACCGGCCAGTGGCATCGTAATCTCAGTAGTATCCAAGCCTCTATCTCGGCAATCTTCAGCAAACTTTCCAAGCACTGAACGCAACATGAAGCAGCAGGCGACTTCATCAGTCAGACTTGCGGATCCCCAAAGAAGATGAATCGCGAATTGGAACTTGATACTTGATTTATTCTAATCGCCTGAAATCATCTTCCATCTCCACGCGAATTGATTTGAGAATTATGAATTGATTCTAATCGCGAATTGGAAGTATGAATTTGCTGGATTTCGTGAATTTGCTTTTTGATTTGAGAATTATGAATTGAAAACTGAAAGGGGATCTACAACAACATACGCGAGAAAACGAAAATTTGGTAAAAAGTGCAGTGGTGATCCATTTTAACAGTCGGATTAAATATAGATCGTTGGATCGTATTCACGCGGATTGCTAATTTTATTAATTTTTTAATTTGAATACAGCTATAGCTACTGCAACATTTTGCTGATATCTATGCTAACACCTTAAAGCGTGTGTTGCAATAGACAAAAATCAGCATACCTATCGCAACATTTTAGCTGGCAACACCTTGCAAATCTGTTGCAGAAGGCCATCTATGGCGTAGTGGTAATTTTTATTTTTAGTCGTCAGTTAATTTTTCTCTGTAGTTTGATTTTTGATCAACCGATGGTGATGATATTGATTAGTTCAATTAGTATGTTTTCCTGATGTCCTTGCTTGATTACCACGACTTGTTTGATTTTCGGATTTTTCATTCATATGTGTTGTCATCTGGCTTTGGATTTGGTTCCGTTCTTTATGCTGTAGACTTCGGCCATTTGAAATGATTTGAGATAATATATTGTTGACCCTTTGACTTGTTAGCATGTTATCACCTGTGAGTTCCATTCTTTGCTGACAGCAATCGAATTTGAGATAATATTTTGACTTGTTGAAAAACACTACTTGTTCAATCCTGTGTACAATGTTTTGTGATGATGTGCATTTGTATTTGAAGTCGTAGCCTTGCTTGTATATTGGACCGCTTCCATTGTATTCATGTTCATATGTGTGTGTATATGTATACATGTATATATATATATATATATCTATGTATGTATGTATACATGTGTGTATGCATATGTGTGTGTGTGTGTATGTATGTTGCACCATGTAGTTTGAAATTACCATTGTTGACTTATTTTATTGTGTGGTCTGTCTCGACTCCTCATTGTTGTAGCATATATATATATATATATGTATGTATGTATGTATGTATGTATGTATGTATGTTTCTCCTTACTTTGTCATTACATTCTGAGTTGCATATGAGCTAGTCTGTGTTGCTCTTGTACTTCATGGTTGATTTGGGTTTTTAAATTGAAACTTGGATTTGTGATTTTTCTTCAACTTGAATGCCTTAAATGCTATAGTCTAGTTCAAGTGTGTTTATGCTCCATTGGGTTCACCATTGTAACTGTTATGTGTCATATTGCTTCGAGGCAGATCATCTTGTTCATGTTACTAGGTCTGTATTTGTTATTTTGTGTGTTTTCCACCATATATGTGTACATGTTACTTTGTGATTGCACCTGAAGTACTGATAGGTGTTCATGTTGTAGCTGGACTTGTTCCACTTGTTGCCAGGTCTGGTTCCATATGTATACAGTGTTGCTCCTAACTGCGTACAGTTGTACATTTGATGTTATTCAAATGGGTCTTCACTGGTTCTTGATTTTCTTCAGGATAAACTTGCCAGTTGTTTGTTTGAAGTCTAGTACACATATTGCTTTGAGTCTGGATGTTGTGTCATCATGTTGCATTGCATTCATATTTATGTGATCTCTAATATAGATTTTCTACGAGTTTGGTTTTGGCTTCTTATTGCATAAGAACTTGTGCTCGACAATTTTTTGATGTTTTTGTATTGCACCTGAGTTAAATCCAGCCTCGGCTCGGGTTTGACCTTGTGCTCACCTGTCCCTGCAGTTTTATCAAGTGTATATCGATATACACGGCCTTGTGGTATGTACAGTGATACGTTTTGCATGTCACAGGTTATTCGTGTACGATGGATTCAAACGAAAATGATGACGAATAACCCAAATAACTGAGGCGAATAACATTTTCATAATACATATTTTATTTTACACTGCACAAATATTTCTCTTTCAATTTTACTATGTCAGTGTTAATTTTACAGATAACTCAGATGTAGGATACAAATGGGAATACAGCTGAAGAACAAATATTAGTGAACGAGTGACATGTACTGAGGACTGTTATGTAAATTGAAATTTATTGTAATTGAAATTTTGTATTTATAGTGAGAGCATAATTTGTACTATTCAAAATTGTAATAAAATATTTATTTGAATAAAATATCTGTTTGAATTTAAATTCTATGTTATTTATTTTATTCAGCAAATATTAATTATGTGAAAAATAAAATAGTACTACAAATACATTTAAATGAATATATATGTGTGTGTGTGTGTGTGTGTGTTTATTATCATCAAACAAAAATCATATACTAGCATATTCAACACTTAACCAAATCCTTAGCTATGCAAAACCGAATCAATATCCATTTCACATCTTGATAGCTAATAATCGAATCCTATGATCTCTTTGGATCATTGACGGCCTCTATGGACCATTGCTAAGCTCGATCCAAACTTAACGATTGAATAGGTAGATCCTGTCATGCTCCGTCGAAGCAACCTATCCCTTGCACTCTGACCCCGTTGAAGGCATATAGCGATGTCTTAGTCCTCATAGACCGATTATAGCCTCTCTGAGCTCTTTCTAGATCCCATTCTATTGCTCTCTGGTGAAGGGGAAACAATGTTGAGTGAGTCGATCCTGTCACTCTCCAACGAAGTGGCGTCACTCCTTGCAATCTGGTTCAGTATCCCTAAACATTAAGCGATGCCATGGCTTAAGTCCTATACTCATTGTAGCCACTCTGGGCTCTTGCCGAACCCCGATCCAATCACTCTCTGGTGAATGGGGAACAACGTCAAGTGAGCCGATCGTTTCGCACGCCAGTGAGGCCACTCAGTTCCTACACTCCGATCCTTGTCTCTCCGAACATGGACATAAAGCGATCAATTCCCAACTGACTTCCAGTATCCATCCCTTACCTCTCCTGTCAGGGATTAGTTTCAAACACGCAAGTCCCAAAACATGAAATTTAATAACATTTCGTTTAAATAGTTAAACACATACTTTGCACCACTAAACATGTTAAATATGTATTTAAAAGTAATTACAAGATTCCAATACTAATTTAATTACTTTCAATCGATCCATATACCATTTCATTAGATTTAAATGATCTACAACCAAATTAACTTGCATTCACTTTATAATTACACACATTATATTTATATCCATTCCAAATTGGTTCTATCCAGCTTTATTCACTTTCCATTGATCCATAGAATTTTATTTACTCTCGTTTGCGTTAGTGACAAATTTTTCCATGCAAATTCGGTGATATTTGTTTAAACTAATAATCACTCAAGCTTATGAACCATTTAAATTGATTTCCAATAAAGCAGTCAATTTCTATTGATTCACCTTCAATTTGTTCCCAAAAATCTTGTTCGCCCAATTTTTATATTCAACACGAACCAATCTATGCCCATTTTGTTTATGAACCACTTCAAAAATTAATGTTAAGTTGCAATACAACACTTATATTCATTTTCCACTTCAAAACTTAATTTCATATTCGAATTTATTTAAGTAGTATCGAAAAACATATTCAATATATTTCCATTGAATTTATTTATAACTTAAATCATCATCATTTCAATCCATTACTATTTTATTCGACCACATTTCCAAATATGTTTAATTTGCTTACAATTAAGTCGAATTTCATTTATAACTCAAGTTCCACAATTAATTTATTCAATTTCATAATCCATTTTACTTAACCAAGTTAAATTCCAATTCCATATTCAATTAATCAATTTATTTATCTAATTAGTTCACTTCCGATGTATAATTCAATATTTGATTTTTATTTCAAAAATCGCTTCAATTGATTTGACTTGAGTTCAAATTCAATTTATAATTCAAGATCGAAATTTATTCCAAATATTTAACCCTTCATTTTGGTTTTACTTTTTTATTTCTCTTCCTCAAAATATCAAACCATATTTATTTTAGGTTTTCTATTTCAATTTTCAATTTTATAAGCTACCTAACTTATTTTTCACATTTCCATCAATTTCTATACTCGAGTATATTCACATTTAATTTTTAACTCAAGATTATACACCACTTTATGGCTTAAATATATATATTTATTCCATTAATTCCAATTTTGTAAGCTATTAGAACTTGTTTATTCACAATTCCAAAAATCTTTACTTGAATTTTTATTCCATTCAAAATTATAACTTATAGTTATATAGTCACTTTACAATTCACACTTTATACGTTTAATTCAATTCAATATGGTTTCAAATCCAATCCAATTTTTTTATTTAACTTAGCTTAAGTTAATTTTCAATTCATTATATACATTTAAACTTACTCAAGCTAAATTTTAATTCCAAAATTAAAATCCACACTTCTTTCCTTATTAATATCCTTATCAACTTATAAGTTCAAAACTTAGTTTTTGATATTTTCCTAAAACATTTAAATAAGGATTTCTAGAATTCAAACACCCGTATTTATTTTAAATCATTATGAAATCATATGTATATATAGCTCCTTTCGTTTAACAAACCATTTCATTGGAACTTTCAAAATTCACTTGGTTCCATTCCAAGACAATTTTCCTTCGAATTCAAAACAACACTTGTTTCCAAACAAAAATATCCATATCAAATTGTTTTGGTAGCAATGCGTCACTTAGAAACTCGAAAATGAATAACGATACGACCGTCATTACCAGAATTATTTTCTAGTGACTGAAGTGAGTTCAGTACTTTATCACTTCTAAAACCCATTTTGAACCATTTTTTTCAAAAATATCTCCAAAATAATATTCCGTTATTCTTTTCAACCACTTGAAAAACATTTTCAAAAATCTTCGATATTTAATTTTCCAAATTTCTGGTTTGAATAGATTTTTAGTTTGTAATTCATTTGTATTATTCATACTTATACAACTCTATTTAGTTCTGTATAACCATTTAAATTTATAATTTTTTCTTGATTATAATAATATCATCAAAACGCTTCGAATATATTATAATAATTTTAGAAAATTAGTTCTTTGATATCAAAATATAGTTTGGTAAAATTATTTCATTTACCTGCTTCAAAATAGTATCACGTCCGTCTACCTTGTTCAAGTGTTTAGAAACTCCTATCGATTTAGTGGCGTCCCACTAATCGACCAGAATTTATATGTCACTCAACAAATAAATCCACACAATACAAAACATTTTATATTCACTAACAAATACGCGCTCACATCTATATACTCAGACTCATTCTAGGGTACTACTGACCCTATCTCTAATAAGTAATCCCCACCAAAGCCAAGGATCTCGCTTAACCATCAGCTCTGATACCAAATGTAAAATCCCGTAAATCCATACTCTTTGAGCAACACTAAATCACACATGTACAACTCAAAATGAATAGATATACGAATCTTTAGGTGTGAAGAAGAAAGGATAGAAGAACAGATATAACAATATAGAATCTTACGGTGGCAACGAAACAATATATAATGTATAATAACAGATTTTTATACAAAAGAATCTGTTGCTGCTAATATACACACACATAATCATCAGAGTACAACAATCAACGATCAATTCAAACAGTTATTATAACTTTTCCTCACTAGTGCTGACTATTCTATCTAAATACACAGTAGAATATAATCAAATAAGTGGAATACGCCTGAGTCTTCTCCAGCTCGTCTATTGAGCTCTATAGATTTTAACCTGAATCTGTAATACTTGGTCTGACCCGAGCATTATATTAAAATAACACCTGAGTTAGTATGGAAAACCAGCATGAGAAAACACACTCAATTTGAATTATTATTATCAAAATCCTTTTGAAAACAAAGGTATCTCGTAAGACCATTCACACATAAACACGATGGGTTTTATCTTAGATAACCAGAAACATTTTTATATCAAAATCATTTGATATTATAATAATGTCTACAGAAAGTAAATTAGAAAATAGATGAAATCATTGCATCTCACATTTCAACATAGCTGGGCATAATCAAAACTGTATGACACTTATTAGAGAATCGATTCCATACTATGACCAGGTAAGGAACTACCTTCCGATAAGTGCATCTCTAAACCAATGCTCTCGGGTCTAACAAGAACATCTTATACGCCGCCACATAGGATCGGCCTAATACTTGACTACCAGTACCGAATATGTTATCACCCCGGGTGTTCCCACCCTAATTGAGCGCTCTCCTTCCATGCATAATCATATCCATAATTATAATATACCTAAGGGTATCTAGAAAAGTGATAACATACTTTAATGGGAGCAACCCACTCAGCCCTGCTGCATGCCCTATTTCATTCATTTTCCCAGTTGATGAGACATGAGGCTACGTTTACCTTTACAATAGCATACATTGTTAGAATGCTGGCACTGCCTTCCAAGCAAGCAATGCAATGACATCATTTATCCAAACTAGTTGTTATGGGTCTGAACAAACCGAATCTCCAAATCACTGTCTCCTTTAACTTCTTGATTTCACAATTCGTAACGCATAAGTCGGATCAAAGTGATTTTCAAATAATTAAATCCGATCTCGGTCTCTACGAAACAATCAACGAATTTGGCCACATTTGATAGTCGGTTATTTAACTATCAAATAACATTCATAAGCAGTCACTAGGCCTTATTTAAATCTTTAAAATATTCACTTCAAAATATCCTCACAAAGATATCTATTTCAAAACATTTCTAGTAATTCAATACTTGAAAATAATTCCAAACTTATATTCACAACGTGATACTTTTAAATCATATTTTACGTCAGCACGTAGTAAAGTATTTCCAAATTCGATTTATATTCCATTACTTAGGAAAATTATCCCTATATAATTCTTTCATCACTGTACTATTACCAAAACTCTTCAATTCAACACTTAAAAAAGTTCTATAAAACTATTTTCCAAAATCAGTTTTAATATCCATACTTAGAAAATATTCCATAACTTATCTCATAAATCTCCGAGATTTATATTAATTTCTTTACACTTTTCAAAATGGATTTATTCACTTATAATCTCTTTTATCTATTTGTGACTTCTTTATGACTTCAAATTCAACCTTGAAGTTCTTGTTTCTAACATTTTGAAACTTTCCTTAAGTTCCCAGAATTTCATTATTAGATTTTCTTTTATAAAAGCATATCTATTAAATAAACTCTGTTCACAAATCTCGAGAGAATTTATAAAGAAATTCCAATCATTCCAAATATATATAATAAGTATTTTTAAAGAATAATAATTTATTTTAAAACATGTTCAAGTAATTATTTAAACACTTTTTACAAACATCAATAACTCATTTTTACAAAACCGATTATTAGAATTAAATTTTAATTAACATTTGATATTTGAAAAATTCACTTTCAAATTATTTCAATACTAACTAGTTTTAAATGACATATTTAAATAAATAAAAATTTCCCTTTTTAAATCAAAACTTAACTTCTTAATTAAATATATTTTTAAAATCCCAACAACCAATTCAAATTTATAAATTCCTCTCGATTTACAACACGTCGACCCCATTCCAATTCCCTGGCCATTTCACTTTCCAAAAACAGACTCCGCTATTTTCCCCAAAATCTATTTTCACATCTTGATAAAAATTCACCTTGTGAATCCAATATTCCCAATTTATCAATTGATATCACATCCCTTATTTAGAAACAATGTTTATAAATTTACCTTGGTTTTACTTATTTATAAAAATTAATCTTTTTTATAAAATTCTATTTTATAAATCCATTTTCTTATAAATTGCATTTATTTTGCAGATCTATTTAAAAAATATCGATTCCAACTCCTTTCCATATTTTTCAGGATATCATTTAAAAATTCCCTATATAAAATATTTTAAAAATCTCCATTTAAATAGTTTATGAATTTGTTAAGCACAATCAAAATCAAATTACAGTTTAATCCACTAAATTTCCGTTTTAAATAATCCAAATTTCAATATAATTATTCTTATATTCAAATCTTCTTTTAGTTCCTTAAAAATCCAAAAATAATATTTATGTTATCTAAAATACCAAATTTAAGGCTTGTGCTACTATAGTATCCCAAAATTTAAATCACATTATAATATATATTAGATTATTCACACAAATCCTATATCACTATATATGAAATTGAAATCAATATTTTTAAGAAATCTAGTTGGATCACTCCAACCTGTTTTCCTGCATCCACAGATGCTAGATTACATAAAAAATTACTAATCTCGCTTCAAGGCAGGATATAGCGGTAATATAGGATCATCCGCATTACATGGGGCGCGTAGGGTCCCATCTGCTCCAATCGGCGAGAAAAATATCCAATTACTAATATATACTACTATATATATATTACATCCAAACTGAGAATAATTATTATCAACGCATCCAATCAATAAATAATTAATTTTCGACAACTTAAATTAAACCAGTAGTCCAAGATGAGTGAGATTTACTCATCTTTATTTTTATTTTTCGAACATCCAGATTATAAATTATCTAAGTACCAGTTGACTCCAAAAAATTCCAAACCAATTTCTATGCGTAGTATCCCATGTCACGAGCGCAACGCAACTTGTTTCGTTCATTTTCGACCTCGTATGAATGAGTTATAGATTTGTTAATTTTGGAAACAATTAAACGATAATTAACTTTATGATTAGTAAAGTATTAACCTAATAAATTACCCATATTCTTCTTAATTCAAATCCAGGTTGTGCCTTCATCCTAAATCCAAAAACGTTATCGAGAATTATGCCGTCACTGCCCCTACGCGCCACCATCCACCAACGCTCTTCCACTTGACATCACCCCGAATTTCTCCTCTCCCACGTACTCCACCACGCCACCCATGACATCGAGCTCGCACTCATTTCCAAGGCGCGACAGCACACCTATTGCCAATGCACATGTGTCACGCCCACGTTAAAGCATGTCGCACCTCCATCCCCTCATTGCCATTGCCGCAGCAGCCTCATGCCTCAACCTCGTGATCACCATCTCCAGGTCGCCTCGCGACCTAGTTCCATACATTTTTTTAGCTTGCTGAGATTCGAACTAAAGGAAGAGAGATAGGGAGGCTCACAATTTTAATTTTAATTGATTTCGTTAGGGTTTTTTTCGTTTATAAGAAGTCGAACTGATGGAAAGTAAAGGTAAAGCAATTTGAAAAAAATAAAAGAAGAGGCTACTTTTTGTTAGGCATAGGGTGGCTTGGTTTAAGGGGTAGGATGGCTAATGGAAATGTTTTTAAATAGCCGAGTGTAAGTTTTTTGTGGCTGATGTGAATATATATATTTAAAATTTTAAAATATCTAAATATTTTGTTCGAACTTTTATCGAGGCGTGCTACCTGGCGTACCTAATGTTATACCCCTATTCCGAACGCAATGGAACAATTTTTTTAACCTAATTCGATCGTATATAGAAGATAGCTTTTGAAATCAAATATTAATTAAATTAAATTAAATTATTTATAGGAGTTTTCAGATCGTATGACCAAATGATAAATCCAAACGCTATGAAATTTGAAATTCGATAACAATATACTATTACGACACCAATGGAACTAGTTTCATCAAATTCTGAGACTATGCCTCAGATCTCTATTTTAACGCGTCGATTAAATCGACGTTTTCAAAAATTTGTAAAATCATTTAAAATTCCAGTCTTAAAATTTTACTTAATTCTAACTCAAATAGCATTTATATCCACTAGAAATGGTTTCAATTTATGTTCAACTCTAATTTCAATTATTCGTTATTTCTGTGTTACGATAAATCATTATATTTGGAATTTAAATTCGTTCTATAATTTCAACCAAACCTTTATATTCAAATCCCAAATTTATATTCCGAATCCAATATTCAAAACCATTTAAGTATTCAAAATTAAAAGACAAAAAATCTGGGTCGTTAAAATGGCTTTTACATTTGGACATGTCAACATCAGTATATTGTATACACAACTTCTGTTAGCCTTACGAGGGGGCAGAATTCGGTTGTGTAACACTACTGACCTTACATTCCAACTTATTTTAATGACTAAATCATTTCCAATTAATTTAAGTTATTGCTAAGATTCAATGATTCACACTTGTCATAAATACATACTTGAGGCTATGATATATATTCATACTCATTTACTACACCTTCAACGTTCCGCTATTAATTTTTCGTTATTTTTACATAATTGACTCCTCATTTCATCATTGTCAATTTAATGTCATTTATTGTTTAATTTTATCATAAAAGATTTAGTTATCTTTTGCTTCTTACTTCCTCTTTATTTTGTCATTTACCGTTTAATTTTATACATCTCTTTCTTTTGGTCATATTTCTTGTTATTCCAAATGATATACTTTTATTCTTAACTATAAAACTAGATGATTTATAGAAATTTACATTGCAACACACTTCGTTCTAATGAATTAAAATATTACTTAAATCCTAATTCAATTTATAATAACTTCTATTTGATATCAACTAACATATTCCATTTAAATCCACAAATTGGGAATATTTATAAGATCTTGTTAATTTAGGTATTACAACTTACACTCTTACTTTCCAAATTTAAGTTCAGTTCACAGAATATGTTGGCATAGGTTTAAATTTCATTACACACATTTAATTAAGCCTACAACTCCGAAATAATTATATTCTGTCATATATGGAATAGATTTACAACGAAATAAATCCAATATTATATAAAAATATATAATTTTCTATTCACCTTTAAGCTTTTCGAATCTCCATATCTGAATTCTATTATTTCTATTTGATTCCTTTTTTCTCCCTATCAGAATATTTTCCGTAAGAATATGCATATTCATTAGAATTTTAGATCTGAGAAGTGATTTGAATATAATTTAGATTTACCTTTTCTTTGCAGAATTGAGTCGCCCTTATTCTTCTTCACTTTTATTTTCCACTCTTCTTCACTCATGCGTGTGTGTACAATACTCTATTTTGTAATTTCTAGATTTCCTCGAACTTGTGGCAAAAAGAATATGGCAGAGATTCGCTCTTTCTTTTTGAAAATATTAGCAAAAAAGTGAGGGGTTAGGCCTGTATTTATAGACGCACGAATCAGTTCCATATGTTGGATTTTAATTTATTAAATCCGAACCGTTGGGCCTAGGTTCAACCTACAGCCACCAATACACAATCGGTCGACAACTACCCCTCTACGGCCGACCGTTAGAGATCAACCATTCGTGGTAAGGGGTTAACAGGTTGTGCAATTTTGTTATGCATTCCTTTGATTATTTTATATGTAATTTAATGACATTTTCGTCTGATTGGTTAACATTAATATATTTTCCAAATTAAGTAAATGTTAGCTATAATTAACGTCAATCAATCACATTTATTTCATACCATTTTGCTCTAATATGATTAACGTAATCTTGCTTACAAATTAAGTATCCACTAGCATTAATTAAAGTTAATTTATTACCACTTATTCCTTATTTTCTTTCATTTAGTGTTAACGTTTTTATTTATTAACATTTATTTCGATGTTAATTAATTCTCCTTTTTTGTTTCCATCTAATCTCTGATTAGATTAGATTTAACATAGTCAATTACTTTAATGACAAGATATACACCTAATGTTTACATTAACATAAGTTATTGATACTTATTTACTTATGTGTCCAAATTATTTACTTACACACTTTCTTGATTGGATTAGACTGATTGAACACTATTTATATTTATCGTTAACATTTATACTTAATGCCCATTTTAAGGCTAAGTGGGTAATATTCACTTCCTTAATCGGTTCTAAATTGTTTTCGATCCAAAATATTCAAACATTAATAATTTTTTCATTTGTACTCCGATCGGAAAACTTTATATATGAAAATTGATCAAAAATCGCCACGAACCCAACGGTGTAAGTTTTATAACCAAATTATGACCACGTTACTAATTATTAATTAGTTTCTTTTTAATTAATTATTTATGAGGTGTTAGATTTTTGGTTCACCGTATGCAATATAATTATTCTAGAAAAACACTGAATAATTATGATTTGTGACAAAAACACAAGGAAGGACTCGAGTCCTTTGCTATAGCAATTTGGAATGACCTTTGATTTACAGGTGAATCTGAAGGAACTTGATAATTCATCGTGGTTTGATTAGTTAATAGCCATAAAGTTCAACCACTAATGATTCATCGACGTCTTTCTTTGTCCTTAGGCAAAAACACCTTTCATTTGCATGGGGTACTTTGGAGGGAAAAAGTTATCCGACTCCATAACCATGCTACATTACATGAATTAAATAGATCAAAACTAGAGGATAACTGAGTAGATATCCAGAACTATAACTTTTAAATTCAGACACTAAGCAAGATCAATGGATCAAGTCATTAGCATATCAAAAACACTCAATTGAATACATACTAAGTTAACTCAAAAGATCTAAGACCAAAAGTCCAAGATCCAAGGCAAGTCGGTTATGGATCAATATCGATCCATAGCCATGGATCAGTATCGATCCCTAACAGTTGATTAAATTCACCACATGTTTCGTGCCACATAAATTTGGAATGGTTATTAGCCAACACATGCAATAAAGGATGGTTTGATAGTGTCCCATGATTCAAGCGATCGATCGACAAATTCAAGTTTCCAAGCAACTTAAACAAGTGCTTTTGTCCAACCTCTGAACTAAAGAATTCACCCAAGCTTAAGCTTATATTGATGCATTTAGGTTTGTAAATGAAGAGACAAGTCAACTAAGAAACCTTGAGGGATCATGGAAGGTTAAAGAATCAATCCTATGGATCGGATCCATAAGGCATTGTTCAATAAAGATCCATGAGATTTGCTGAGTTGGCCATGATCTTTTACAAGCAACTCCCTTTGGACATGAGAAGTGTGTGAAAGAATGTGGTAGAGGCAAATCCAGCTATCTTTATATATAAATAGAGGGTTATGGACACTACTTCAAAATCTTTTTTCTAAACTCTAAATTTCTGTACTTGTATTGTAATCTTATGGGTCACAACCGATCCATAAGATCACATTGCAAAAGCTTTGTAGAATCATACACAAATTTCAAGTGAAAGTAGGAAAATATTCAACCGAACCACTATAATTATTGTGCATCATTTTTTGCTTTTTTTTCTTTTTTTTCTTCACTTTATTCTCTTTTATAAATCTCTTGGGTGTCTGTGCCATTTTGATGCAAACAGTAGCAGAAGGGAAAAGTAAGACCCTCGCTAAAATGGTTAATGTTATATTGTGTAACTCTGTCCTTAATAGTTTCTAGAGTGAAGCATTATTGACTTAATGTTAAAATGGAATACGTCATAATAAAATCATTCCATATGGATTTGGAAGAAATGAAAGCCTAATCTAGATTATCTTAAAGTCTGGGGTTCTATGAAAATTGTTTGATTACATGGACCAAAAATCAAGAAATTAAGACAAAAGGGTATTAATTATATTTTTTAGGATACCCTCAACAAAGTGGTAGCTATAAGTTTCTAATAACAAAACCTAATAATTTGGTTGAGTAAAACACAATAATAAAATCAAGAGATGCCATGTTATACGAAAAAATATTCACGACTATTCCATCTAATCCATTTACTAATAAAACAGTGGATGTTAATAACCTATCCATGAAATGGTGGAGGTCAATGAATCTATTTGTGAAATTAAGAACACTCGAATTAATAAATATGAGATTCGTTAACCTCTTCGAAGAAATAAAAGAATGAGGAATGACGGATTTTTTTATTTATTTAGTAGAAGGATCAAGAAATATTATTGAGCATCAAGTCATGCCTTCTAAAAGCACGGAGTTTGATCCTTTAAGATACATTGAGACAACAAAGTCTCAGGATTCATCCTTTTGGCAAGAAGACATAAACGATGAAATGGATTCTATTATGAGAAATCAAAGTTGGAAACTACTATACCTATTTCATGCTTCTAAATCTATAGGATGCAAGTTGAATTTAAGAAAAAAGTTAAAAGTAGATGACACAATAGAAAATTTTAAGGCCAGATTAATTGCTAATTGGTTTACTTAAAAAGAAGGAATGTAATATTTTAATACTTATGCACCTATGATGAGAAGCTCAACAATTCGACATTGATTGCATCAACATCTACTTATAAACTTAAAATTCATTATACGGATGTCAAGATTGCATTCTTAAATAGAGAACTTGATGAAGAAATATATATGAAACAATAAGAAGTTTTTGTGATGCATGGACAAGAACGTAAAGTATGCAAGCTTAAGAAGTGAATTTGTGGTCTTAAATAAGCATCGAAATAATTTCATGAGAAACTTGACAAAGCAACAGCATCAAACGGTTTTAAGATATGTGAATTAGATAAATTTGTCTATAGCAAATTCAATATTGGTAAATGAATAATGATATGCCCTTATCTTGACTGTATGTTGACATTTAGGACTAATACCTTGAATATTAAAGAAATGAAAAGATTTATGTCATTATGTTTTGATTTAAAGGATATATGGAAGCTGAAGTGATTTTAGAAATAAGAATCGTAAAAACAATAGAAGGATTGGTCATTACCCAGTATCATTACGTTGAAAAATCCTAAAAATGTACAATCAATTTGTCATTAAACATCTAACCACCTCGTTTGATTCAAATATGCAACTGTATTATAATACTAGTAGATCATGGATCAACTAGAATATGCTAAAGTTATTGGAAGTCTAACGTATGCCATGATATGCATTAGACTTGATATTGCCTATGTTGTAGGTAAAATGAGTAGATGCACCAATAGCTCTAGTCATATTCACTGAATAGTTGTATAAAGGATATGAAAATAGTTAAAGGAACCATAAACTATTGTATTTTATTGTAACGACCCAGAATTTTTGATAACTTGAATTTGAATATTTAATTTATTTTTAATATTAATAAGTGGAATTTTTAAGTCGAATAATTTATTTTTCGAATATTGGATTTAATGGGACAATTAAATCGATTTATTTAATAGTGAAATTCCACAAATAATTAGATATTGGGTTAAATATGATTGAAAATGGTTTGGAAAATTTTGTTATATCATATTAAAGTTATAGAAATATTTTAGAACTTGTAAAACTGAATTTGGAATTTATTTGTAAAAATCGAATATTTTAATATTTAATTATCGACTGAAAAATAGCCAATTTTTGAACAGACTCGGAATTGAACGAAACGAGTTCCATTGGATCCGTAATAGTTAGTTATTATCGGATTTCAATTTTCGTAGCAAACGGAGTTGTCGTTTGACCGTGGCAGCTCGAAACGCATCAATATCGTTTTAATATAAATTCGGCGAGTTAAAATAGCCATTTTTCAAACGGTCTCGGATTTCGACGAAACCAGTTTCATCGGATCCGTAATGTGATATTATTGTAAGATTTCAAATTTCAAGTCGATTGGATTTATCGTTTGTCCGGTGCAAGCCAAAACGCCTAGAAATCGTTTAAATCGGTTTTAATTTAAATTGATCGTTCAATTCCATATATCACACATACGATCGAATTAGCTTACGAAACCTGTTCCATTGTGTCCGGAACGCGGAAAAACCTTAGGATCGCCTGTCGGAACGCGTAGATTGGAGGTCGTTTGCATAATCAGTTAAATCGAGAATTTTATTAATTTAATACAAAAATAAAACATTATATATATTCAATTTTTTTTTTGCCAAAACCCTAATTTGCATGGGCCGGCCGCCACTTCAACATTAATGGCCAGAAAATGTCGTTCCTTCCTCCTTCGATTCCACCAAATCCATCAGCTATTAGCTTAAACTTTCAACTGGAAAATCGTAGATCTCATCGAACACATCGAATCCAACGGTCGAGATGGAGAACGGAGCTGCGGATTGATGGGAATTCGTGCTTAAAGCTACTCGGTTGCGCACATTTTTCAGGGTGCCTAAGGGGGCCGAGTTCGACCGCATCCCTGGTGGTGGTGGAGTTTGTGACGAGCAAGAGTATGGTAGTCTCCGATCGAGTTATCGGTGTTCGTGGTGGTGGCGTTTCTAAACCCTAGAAACGGCCTTGATGGGTTCAAGTCACGTATTTTGGCCTGGGAAGAGAATGCGAACGGGAGAGATAGAGTGTGGGCCCCGCGTGCGTTTGGGTTGGAGGTGAGATGTTTTTTTTTTGTTTAAATTCGAAATTCAAAATCATGAAACGTTTAAACTGCGATAACTTTTGCATGCGAGGTCGGATTCGGACGAGATTTTTTGCATTGGAATCGTATCGTCGTGCTCTTCGCAATGCAACTGGTTTGGAGTCGATTGGAGCTCGTTTGAATTTCGGGTAAAATTAAACGTTCGTTTAATTTTATTCGAAACGAACGCCGAAAACGAAAAATAAAATCAAGGTGAGAACTCCTCACTCAATCGAAAGGTTTTGTTTAAAATTTTAAATAGTTAATATTGATTGATAATTGTTGATTGATTGTGCTAGTAGATATAGTAGGATATATACTATATATAGCGATATATATATATTGGCATATGTATATATCGGATTTGATTTCCCGCCTCGTATAGCGGATGAGACCCTATTGCGCCGCCTATTAAGCGGATATTTTATAAAATCCCATATACCGCGATATTCCACCTTGAAGTGGAATTGGTATTGTGCTAACGTCTGTGGATGCAGGGTAACAGGTTGGAGGGATCCAACTGGATTCCTCACATATTTATTTGTTTATGAATATTATGTTGATTGTTGATAATCACATTGATATATGATGTTATTCCCGTGATTGACCATCTAATGCTGTTGCATCATCGGATTCAAATTTTTAAAAATTAAAATAACGGTTTTGAATTTAAAAGGGGTTTAAAAGTGATTTCTCAAAGAATATGGTTTATTAAAAATTTTGAATTGATTAAATTTTAAAATAAATAGATGGATAAAATTTTATGTTTTAAAAATTTATATTTTTATAAAATATAACTTAAAAGAAATTTTTAACAATAATAGGTTTTTATAAAATAGTTAAATTTGGTTTTTGGGAAGTTATTATTATTAATGGTTTATATAAAGGATTTTATAAATGGATGTTTTTAAATTAAATTTATTGAAGTTATAGAATAAATTTATAAAGTGTTAAGTTGATGTATAACATGAATTCCACTAGGATTTATAGATTAATAAATGTGAAATTTATAAAACGAATGGTTATTGGAAAATTTTAAGTTTATAAGTTATTAACTTATAGAAATGAATTTGGGGCATAAAAAGGGGGTTTGTTGAAATTGTTAATAAATGAAGATTTCATTAGTTGAAATTATTATAAACCATAAAGAAATCTTGTAAGTGATAAGATTTTAAATTGGTGAAGTTCAAAGGAACGATTTGGTAAATAAATAATATTATAAGTATTTAACTTACAATATGGCTTTTGGGTATGAAATTGGGTTATGTAAATTGCATCGGATTAATAAAGGAATTTATAAAATTGGGGTTTATAATAGAAATGGAATTTATAAACTATGTTTATAAATTTGAAATTCATCGAATTTGATAAATTGAAATATGGGAATTTGTTAAGTGGGCTATATTCACTATTTTGAATATTGAATAGATTATTAAATAAAATGGGTTTGTTTTTGGGAAAGGAATGTTTTAAATGGAATTTAAAACGAATTAAAGGTGTTTTAAAATGTATTGAGTATTGAAAACATAGATTTCAACATTGATTGTTGAAATAGAAGTTTTCGAGAAACAGAAGGGGATAATTTGTATAGTATTGGATTTATATATCTATTTTTAATTTCAAATCCATATACTAGTGTTCTTGGGTTGTCGTAACGATGTTTTACGCAACATTCGTTTTTAATCCAAATAAATGTGAATAAAGGAATGTTTTCTTAAAGAGAATGGAATAAAATACTTAACGGTAACTTAAGTATGTGGAATATTTTCAAATCGTTGAAAATAAATAAATTTGTGAACTACTTATTTTTAAAATAAGCATGGGAATGGTTTTCTAATATGAAATGGAACGGTTTTTGTGAATTCACCTTTAAGGTAATTGAAAGCAAATAACTTGAAATCGATTTGGGAATCGTATGCTAGTAGATGCTTGGAATTTAAATTCACTTTGGAATTTATAAATATGAAGGGAAATTTGTTTAAAAATAAATGTTGATTTATTTTTTTAATATGAAAATATAATTTACGAATTTGGAACGTAAGTTAAAATAAATCGGTAAAGATTTATTTGGTGGTTTGAAATTTGTTTAAAAAGGTATATATGGTTAAGGTGATTTGAAATTAGTTTTCAAATGGTTAAGGTGATTTGAAATTGGTTTGCAAATGGTTAATGTAATTTGAAAATTGGTTTTCAAATGGTGAAGGTAAATTGAAAATTGATTTTTCAATTGGTTGAGTGTGGAAAATTTTATCGTGAAGTGGTTTTGGTAAAGCAAATAAATTGGGCAATTATTTGGAAATTGTGTATATATATCTTGTAAAAATATTTTGGGATTTAATAATTTTGGAAAAATTATTTGGAATCTGATGATGTGGCGCATCTTTATTGATAGTTAAATAACCGACTATCAATATTTACCCTTGGATGGTATTGATTGTGTTTGTTTGGAATTGATTGCCACACTTATTTTTAAAATAAGCGCTCGCTATTCGGATTAGCCGGGGGAGGACCTTTGTGTCATATATCCCATTCCGAATATGCGATACGTCGTTTGGATCGCATTTGAAGACCGGTGTTGAAGACCGGGTATTTGTGAAAACGATAGGATGACCTATCGATTGTCTCCGCATCGTTAGCTACGATATGGAGATTTCCTTTGTGATGGGAAATTTTATCGGGATTGTGAATACCCGGATTGCAAGGGCTTCTTTGGAAGTGCCTTCGGTTCTGTTCGAACCCGGAACAGACTTGTATGGTTACGTGTCTGACATTACATTTTGAGAGATAGAGCAGATTTCTTTCAAATACATTTCTGTTGGTGGCGGAGAATTTATTCTCTTAGCTTAACACCCTTCTCTGAGACGTACGAGCTCAGAGGTTATGTAGTTGAAGGTTATCAGCGATATTTCCCAATCTGGTAATGTGGCATGCTGAGTGCTGCTGTGTGATGATCATTGGTTGATCGTTTGGATTGGATCATTCGTTTGATCATTTATCTTTGTGATTATTGCTTTGGTCATCTGTGGACCCGAAGCATGGCTTTGTTACACAAAGCGTAGCTTTGTGGACGAGACTTCGTCAGGACCTCACTCCCCGGAAATGGTCGAAACAGGAATATGCGGCAAGGTTATGAGGGTCGCGCCCTTTAGGGTATGTCATTTCCTTCTGGAAAAGGGTGGTATCATGGTATGGAGCCCAGATGCTTACTCATGTTGATACACTATATATATTTCTGTGTGTGGTGTTGTTGCGAGCGCTCGGATAAAGGTCCCAAAGGACCGGGGGATGACATATTCGTGTAGTAGTTACCTAGTTACAGAGGTAACCCGGCCTTGTGTTGGCAGAGATCTAACCGTAACGTTAGTTTCTCGGGACGTCCCGCCAGAGGCGATCCCATGTGGCAGTAGGAAGTTCCTTAGCCTGACCATTTGTTGGAAATCCAATCAAACAATACGCGCCTTGTACGGTTTTAGTTGTATTACCTGCCATTCACTTATGGTGGTCACCACTGTTTGGATGGTAGCTATAGTAGGCATAGTTCGGAATGTCTATGCTGGCTAGGATTTATATTCTACTTTCGAAATCGTTTTCTACACTATGCACTAGTAATAATATCAAAAATGATTTGATTTTCGCGTAGTAAGCATCTTTGACTATCATAAGGAGAAATCTCCTCCAATTCTGCGTTTGCATTGTGTGTGTGGCGGGAGGCCTTATGGTAGTTTCATTTTCCAAAAAGCATTGCGGATTTAAAAATTTAAATTTTCTTGTTGCTTGTTTAAAGATAAACTGTTTTTGAGTTCTCACACCAGTCCCATGACTGACCTGGAGTTTATTGTTCCTTTCCTAAACTCTGGGTGCCCACTATTTTCCACACGGGCAGTCTAGAGTTAGGTTATCAGGTTATTCTGGATTCGGGAGTTGCTGTGCAGATCTGGAGGCGAGCCAGATAGCGTAGTCTATTATTTATTGTATATAGTATTTCTTTTCCGCTGTTGTTGTCGTACACTCTGATTGATGTAATGTAATGTGATGTAATGTATAAAATGTATAGTTCTTTGTTTTAATGAATATTCATTTATCTATTATATGTTGTTCCGCTGCGACTGTGAGATTCTGTTATTGTTTCTCGTTCTGTTACTTGTATTCTGTTTTCTCCTCTCTTTCTTTTCTTTCTTCTTCTACCTCTTTCTTCTTCTAAAACCCTAACGGTTCGGTTTTTCGGCAACGAAAAATCGCGATCGTTACATTTGGTATCAGAGCATATGGTTAAGCGACAACCTGCTCTGTTGGGTATTACTCATTAGAGATAGAGTCAGCAGTACTCTAGAATGAGTATGAGTGTAATAATAGATATGAGTGCGTATTTGTTAGTGAGTATAAAATTGTTTTATATTGTGATGATTGGTTTGTTGAGTGGTATATGAACCTTCGTCGGCGCAGCCTCGAAAACTGAATCGAAGGGGTTCCTAAACACTTGAATAGAACAATTCGACACAATATTGTTTTAAATTGGGTAAATGAAATAATTTTGCCTCGATTATATTTTATATATAAAGAGAAAATAATTTTTCAGGAATTATTGAAGTGTGTATATAATTGATTGCTTGGTTGTTGTAAATGATATATATATATATAAAATAATTAAAAGTTGTTTGAATAAGCTAATAAAAGCAACTATTGTAAAAAGAATAATGGTATAAACCAATGAATCATAAGATGAAATTATAATTAATAATGATTTACAATTGTAAGATAATCATGTATGTATATAAGAAGAAAAAATTATATAAGTAAAAGGGTTATAAAAGTGATTTATGAATAGAAAGAAAACTTTTTGAAAGAATAATTAGCATTGATTTCACTATTGTCACTGGGAAATAATAAGGGTGATGACTGCAGCATCATCAGTATCATTTTCGAGTTTCTATGTGATGGATTTGCTACAATAATGAATTTAAAATTGAAGTTTTGTTGTAATAAATCAATTTGAAATTAAAATTCAACTTGAAGTTGATAAGTATAAGCGAAATAAGTTTTGAACTTATAATATAAGTTAGAAGTTGAATAATAAGTTGCATGACTTATAGAATGGGAAAATGTAAGTGAAACCAGTTGTTGAAGTGGTTAAACAATTAAGTTAAGTAAAATGGAATATGAATTTGAATATTGATATGAATTTGACTTAAGTAAAAGTTAAATAGGATTTACTTTGGAATTTAAAATCCGAATTGAATTGATAAGTAAAACTTAAGTTTAATTAACAAATGATGTTTAAATGGAATAACTTAAGTGAAGTTGAATAAAAAATTGATCTTTGTATCAAAGTTAAATAATCAAGTGAATTAAATGAGGTAAATAAAGTTGAAATGGAATATAACTTAAGTAATATTGAAAGAATTGATGTTAATATCAAAGTAAGTGAATAAAGTGAGTAAATGAAATTGTTAAAGATATGAACTTAAGTTATATAAATGAAATTCAATTTTATTTGTAAAAAGAACTAGCAATTGAATTAAAGCATGGATTGAATGTTAATCAATAGAATATGAATAAGTTGATATGAAATGATGCATGCAAGTGTAAATTCATTTGAAAATAGTTTAATAATAGAATGAAAATCAATTGAATGTTAAACCAATTGGAATTAAAACAGTTGAACCAAATTGAATTTAAGTAAAACGAATAAAATTTGGTTGTATTGGATGTACATTGGTCGTTATTGCTTGTTGGTTGATTGTATGTAAATTCATTTAGTGTTAATGAAATTGAATTAGCGCATTTGAAAACTATGTAATTGAATTCAAATTGAATGTAAAGTAAATGAATTTGAATAGAATTGAATTTGATTTGGGCTGAATATGAACCAATGTGAATTTAATTAGTGAATGTAACTAATTGAAACGAATGAATTGAATATGCAACTTCAATAATAAACCAAAAATGTATAAGAAGCATGTATTGGAAATTTTGTAATTGAATTGGCAAAATGATTTGAATGTTGATGTTGGAATTGGATACTATTACTAGTATGATATACAGGTATATAATGGAATTGGGATTTTGGTTATGAAGTTAAATTGAATTGCTCAACAAAAAGGTACGTATTTCAGTTTTTATATGAGATTTGGTGATTTCCTTCTCCAGCCACTTGGCTTTCTTTTTTTCTTTTGATTCTGAGGGGCCGTGATGCCATTTTGTAGTCGTACCGATCTAGCCGCGCAAAGGAGACTCTGGCGAAATTTTTTGAAAATTTAGGGAGTTAGTAAAATTTTGAGAAATTTTGAAAGTTTGAAATTTGAATTTAAATTTAAATTTGAATTGTTGAGTAAACAATGTTGTTTGAAACTTATAATTGGAGTTGGAAAGCTAATTGAAATAATAGTGAATCTTTAATAAAAAGATTTAGGTTAGAAAGTTAATAAACTAATTAGTTTTGAAAAAATAATAAACGGGTTAGGATCGTTCTCCTTAACTTGCAATTTCGAGGACGAAATTCTTTTAAGGGGGGAAGATTGTAACGACCCAGAATTTTTGATAACTTGAATTTGAATATTTAATTTATTTTTAATATTAATAAGTGGAATTTTTAAGTCGAATAATTTATTTTTCGAATATTGGATTTAATGGGACAATTAAATCGATTTATTTAATAGTGAAATTCCACAAATAATTAGATATTGGGTTAAATATGATTGAAAATGGTTTGGAAAATTTTGTTATATCATATTAAAGTTATAGAAATATTTTAGAACTTGTAAAACTGAATTTGGAATTTATTTGTAAAAATCGAATATTTTAATATTTAATTATCGACTGAAAAATAGCCAATTTTTGAACAGACTCGGAATTGAACGAAACGAGTTCCATTGGATCCGTAATAGTTAGTTATTATCGGATTTCAATTTTCGTAGCAAACGGAGTTGTCGTTTGACCGTGGCAGCTCGAAACGCATCAATATCGTTTTAATATAAATTCGGCGAGTTAAAATAGCCATTTTTCAAACGGTCTCGGATTTCGACGAAACCAGTTTCATCGGATCCGTAATGTGATATTATTGTAAGATTTCAAATTTCAAGTCGATTGGATTTATCGTTTGTCCGGTGCAAGCCAAAACGCCTAGAAATCGTTTAAATCGGTTTTAATTTAAATTGATCGTTCAATTCCATATATCACACATACGATCGAATTAGCTTACGAAACCTGTTCCATTGTGTCCGGAACGCGGAAAAACCTTAGGATCGCCTGTCGGAACGCGTAGATTGGAGGTCGTTTGCATAATCAGTTAAATCGAGAATTTTATTAATTTAATACAAAAATAAAACATTATATATATTCAATTTTTTTTTTGCCAAAACCCTAATTTGCATGGGCCGGCCGCCACTTCAACATTAATGGCCAGAAAATGTCGTTCCTTCCTCCTTCGATTCCACCAAATCCATCAGCTATTAGCTTAAACTTTCAACTGGAAAATCGTAGATCTCATCGAACACATCGAATCCAACGGTCGAGATGGAGAACGGAGCTGCGGATTGATGGGAATTCGTGCTTAAAGCTACTCGGTTGCGCACATTTTTCAGGGTGCCTAAGGGGGCCGAGTTCGACCGCATCCCTGGTGGTGGTGGAGTTTGTGACGAGCAAGAGTATGGTAGTCTCCGATCGAGTTATCGGTGTTCGTGGTGGTGGCGTTTCTAAACCCTAGAAACGGCCTTGATGGGTTCAAGTCACGTATTTTGGCCTGGGAAGAGAATGCGAACGGGAGAGATAGAGTGTGGGCCCCGCGTGCGTTTGGGTTGGAGGTGAGATGTTTTTTTTTTGTTTAAATTCGAAATTCAAAATCATGAAACGTTTAAACTGCGATAACTTTTGCATGCGAGGTCGGATTCGGACGAGATTTTTTGCATTGGAATCGTATCGTCGTGCTCTTCGCAATGCAACTGGTTTGGAGTCGATTGGAGCTCGTTTGAATTTCGGGTAAAATTAAACGTTCGTTTAATTTTATTCGAAACGAACGCCGAAAACGAAAAATAAAATCAAGGTGAGAACTCCTCACTCAATCGAAAGGTTTTGTTTAAAATTTTAAATAGTTAATATTGATTGATAATTGTTGATTGATTGTGCTAGTAGATATAGTAGGATATATACTATATATAGCGATATATATATATTGGCATATGTATATATCGGATTTGATTTCCCGCCTCGTATAGCGGATGAGACCCTATTGCGCCGCCTATTAAGCGGATATTTTATAAAATCCCATATACCGCGATATTCCACCTTGAAGTGGAATTGGTATTGTGCTAACGTCTGTGGATGCAGGGTAACAGGTTGGAGGGATCCAACTGGATTCCTCACATATTTATTTGTTTATGAATATTATGTTGATTGTTGATAATCACATTGATATATGATGTTATTCCCGTGATTGACCATCTAATGCTGTTGCATCATCGGATTCAAATTTTTAAAAATTAAAATAACGGTTTTGAATTTAAAAGGGGTTTAAAAGTGATTTCTCAAAGAATATGGTTTATTAAAAATTTTGAATTGATTAAATTTTAAAATAAATAGATGGATAAAATTTTATGTTTTAAAAATTTATATTTTTATAAAATATAACTTAAAAGAAATTTTTAACAATAATAGGTTTTTATAAAATAGTTAAATTTGGTTTTTGGGAAGTTATTATTATTAATGGTTTATATAAAGGATTTTATAAATGGATGTTTTTAAATTAAATTTATTGAAGTTATAGAATAAATTTATAAAGTGTTAAGTTGATGTATAACATGAATTCCACTAGGATTTATAGATTAATAAATGTGAAATTTATAAAACGAATGGTTATTGGAAAATTTTAAGTTTATAAGTTATTAACTTATAGAAATGAATTTGGGGCATAAAAAGGGGGTTTGTTGAAATTGTTAATAAATGAAGATTTCATTAGTTGAAATTATTATAAACCATAAAGAAATCTTGTAAGTGATAAGATTTTAAATTGGTGAAGTTCAAAGGAACGATTTGGTAAATAAATAATATTATAAGTATTTAACTTACAATATGGCTTTTGGGTATGAAATTGGGTTATGTAAATTGCATCGGATTAATAAAGGAATTTATAAAATTGGGGTTTATAATAGAAATGGAATTTATAAACTATGTTTATAAATTTGAAATTCATCGAATTTGATAAATTGAAATATGGGAATTTGTTAAGTGGGCTATATTCACTATTTTGAATATTGAATAGATTATTAAATAAAATGGGTTTGTTTTTGGGAAAGGAATGTTTTAAATGGAATTTAAAACGAATTAAAGGTGTTTTAAAATGTATTGAGTATTGAAAACATAGATTTCAACATTGATTGTTGAAATAGAAGTTTTCGAGAAACAGAAGGGGATAATTTGTATAGTATTGGATTTATATATCTATTTTTAATTTCAAATCCATATACTAGTGTTCTTGGGTTGTCGTAACGATGTTTTACGCAACATTCGTTTTTAATCCAAATAAATGTGAATAAAGGAATGTTTTCTTAAAGAGAATGGAATAAAATACTTAACGGTAACTTAAGTATGTGGAATATTTTCAAATCGTTGAAAATAAATAAATTTGTGAACTACTTATTTTTAAAATAAGCATGGGAATGGTTTTCTAATATGAAATGGAACGGTTTTTGTGAATTCACCTTTAAGGTAATTGAAAGCAAATAACTTGAAATCGATTTGGGAATCGTATGCTAGTAGATGCTTGGAATTTAAATTCACTTTGGAATTTATAAATATGAAGGGAAATTTGTTTAAAAATAAATGTTGATTTATTTTTTTAATATGAAAATATAATTTACGAATTTGGAACGTAAGTTAAAATAAATCGGTAAAGATTTATTTGGTGGTTTGAAATTTGTTTAAAAAGGTATATATGGTTAAGGTGATTTGAAATTAGTTTTCAAATGGTTAAGGTGATTTGAAATTGGTTTGCAAATGGTTAATGTAATTTGAAAATTGGTTTTCAAATGGTGAAGGTAAATTGAAAATTGATTTTTCAATTGGTTGAGTGTGGAAAATTTTATCGTGAAGTGGTTTTGGTAAAGCAAATAAATTGGGCAATTATTTGGAAATTGTGTATATATATCTTGTAAAAATATTTTGGGATTTAATAATTTTGGAAAAATTATTTGGAATCTGATGATGTGGCGCATCTTTATTGATAGTTAAATAACCGACTATCAATATTTACCCTTGGATGGTATTGATTGTGTTTGTTTGGAATTGATTGCCACACTTATTTTTAAAATAAGCGCTCGCTATTCGGATTAGCCGGGGGAGGACCTTTGTGTCATATATCCCATTCCGAATATGCGATACGTCGTTTGGATCGCATTTGAAGACCGGTGTTGAAGACCGGGTATTTGTGAAAACGATAGGATGACCTATCGATTGTCTCCGCATCGTTAGCTACGATATGGAGATTTCCTTTGTGATGGGAAATTTTATCGGGATTGTGAATACCCGGATTGCAAGGGCTTCTTTGGAAGTGCCTTCGGTTCTGTTCGAACCCGGAACAGACTTGTATGGTTACGTGTCTGACATTACATTTTGAGAGATAGAGCAGATTTCTTTCAAATACATTTCTGTTGGTGGCGGAGAATTTATTCTCTTAGCTTAACACCCTTCTCTGAGACGTACGAGCTCAGAGGTTATGTAGTTGAAGGTTATCAGCGATATTTCCCAATCTGGTAATGTGGCATGCTGAGTGCTGCTGTGTGATGATCATTGGTTGATCGTTTGGATTGGATCATTCGTTTGATCATTTATCTTTGTGATTATTGCTTTGGTCATCTGTGGACCCGAAGCATGGCTTTGTTACACAAAGCGTAGCTTTGTGGACGAGACTTCGTCAGGACCTCACTCCCCGGAAATGGTCGAAACAGGAATATGCGGCAAGGTTATGAGGGTCGCGCCCTTTAGGGTATGTCATTTCCTTCTGGAAAAGGGTGGTATCATGGTATGGAGCCCAGATGCTTACTCATGTTGATACACTATATATATTTCTGTGTGTGGTGTTGTTGCGAGCGCTCGGATAAAGGTCCCAAAGGACCGGGGGATGACATATTCGTGTAGTAGTTACCTAGTTACAGAGGTAACCCGGCCTTGTGTTGGCAGAGATCTAACCGTAACGTTAGTTTCTCGGGACGTCCCGCCAGAGGCGATCCCATGTGGCAGTAGGAAGTTCCTTAGCCTGACCATTTGTTGGAAATCCAATCAAACAATACGCGCCTTGTACGGTTTTAGTTGTATTACCTGCCATTCACTTATGGTGGTCACCACTGTTTGGATGGTAGCTATAGTAGGCATAGTTCGGAATGTCTATGCTGGCTAGGATTTATATTCTACTTTCGAAATCGTTTTCTACACTATGCACTAGTAATAATATCAAAAATGATTTGATTTTCGCGTAGTAAGCATCTTTGACTATCATAAGGAGAAATCTCCTCCAATTCTGCGTTTGCATTGTGTGTGTGGCGGGAGGCCTTATGGTAGTTTCATTTTCCAAAAAGCATTGCGGATTTAAAAATTTAAATTTTCTTGTTGCTTGTTTAAAGATAAACTGTTTTTGAGTTCTCACACCAGTCCCATGACTGACCTGGAGTTTATTGTTCCTTTCCTAAACTCTGGGTGCCCACTATTTTCCACACGGGCAGTCTAGAGTTAGGTTATCAGGTTATTCTGGATTCGGGAGTTGCTGTGCAGATCTGGAGGCGAGCCAGATAGCGTAGTCTATTATTTATTGTATATAGTATTTCTTTTCCGCTGTTGTTGTCGTACACTCTGATTGATGTAATGTAATGTGATGTAATGTATAAAATGTATAGTTCTTTGTTTTAATGAATATTCATTTATCTATTATATGTTGTTCCGCTGCGACTGTGAGATTCTGTTATTGTTTCTCGTTCTGTTACTTGTTTTCTGTTTTCTCCTCTCTTTCTTTTCTTTCTTCTTCTACCTCTTTCTTCTTCTAAAACCCTAACGGTTCGGTTTTTCGGCAACGAAAAATCGCGATCGTTACATTTATACCATGGGTATCCAAATATAATAGAAGGAAACAAGAACTCTAGATGAAACATTGGAAGAGAGGATAATAAAATATCAACTAGTGGATAGAATTCACTTTATGTAGGGAAGCAATAACTTGGGCCCCAAAAGAACAAATTTATGTTGTTGATTCTATCATGACTACTGAATTTGTAACAATGACTTCTTGTAACAAATAAGCGAAGTGGATAAAAAATCTACTATCACAAATTTCCTTATGGTAAAACCAATGCCTGTAATAACGATAAATTATGATATTCAAGCAACACTATCATAAGCATATAGCAATATACATAATGGAAAATATAGGTATTTTGGCCGTATTCACGGTATGGTAAGGCAAATGGTCACTAATGGAGGTAATTACCATAGATTTTGTGAGATCTAGCCAAAAATCGGCATATCCATTTACAAAGGACTTAGAAGAGAACTGGTATTGAAAACATTATGAGGAATGAGTTTAATGCCAATATAAAACAGTCTTCCACGTGGAAACTTGAATCAACATAATGAAATTCATTATCGTGAGTTCAATGAGAAAAACTACATCATATGATGTGGTTGGAAGCACTATAATATTAGACTTAACAACTAATATTAAGTTCCATTCCAAGAAAAGTGCTTAGTGCCTATAAATCTATGGTGGGGGTTGTACTACTTTGAACTTAATAGGTTTACAATAGAAATTTTGTTGAAGTGTATAATTATAGGGAACTACTGAAAACCTACCTATATGAATGCATGAAGGTGGTGCCGCCTCTACGAGAACATGGCTTAGTCTCAAAGGTAATTTCATGAAACCAAGATACAAACATAAGTCAATCCATGTGACAACTTCCCTGCACCACCGGCATCCAATATACATGTATAATGCGCTGCAAAAGTGCTCAGCTGATGTAGGAAGATAGTCAAGGTTGTAGTAAAGTAAATCAATCATCATTGAACCTGTCATATATCTCGTATCGCATGAAATAAATATAATAATAGACATCTTAGGCATAAAACATGCGAGATGGTACTAATTGGATGAGCCACATAAATCAGAGTGCTCAGATTCTTATAGTATACAATATAAGTGAGAGTTATACATAAAGTAATAATTCGTACATAAACCATCTCTAAATAATAAAGGAACTAGCAAGCTCCATAGTGCTATGCAGCGGAATAGCAAATCATAAAAGTAAACATAGTAAATCGAGAGTGTGACCTCATGCCCGTCCTCAGTCTATTTTCATGTGCTCACCAGATCTGATATCCTCAATCAACTCATTAAGAGTATCAAGAATAATAGGAAGCAAAGCATAAAATCCCAAATCATACAACAGTCTGGTGTGAGGGGTAGAAAATCTCAAATACTATAAAGTCAATATACTAGGACAAATAATAAGGAAAATCAAACCTGACATGTCCCTATCTCCATAGAGTTAGCGTAGAATATGGAATATATGCTACTCTACATCATAATCATCATGGTATACTGTACATCGATGACATCTACATCGTGTGACATTCGTAGAAAGATAGGCAACCAAAGCAAACATAGCATCCATCATTCGTCCTTATATTCACTTACTCTGCATCAAATATGTTATAACTCGGTCGACCATTATGTCGAGGACAACTCAATGTCCTGGTTCCTCAGTACTTGAATCCATGACACTCAATAGACTAGGAAATAGACTACCTGTATGATAGTATAACGTAAGGCAGGTTCTAATGTCAACGAACTCTACCCCTTCATCACTAGGTCCTAGCATCAACAGAATCTAGTAGCATACGTGATCTAGATTCTAATGTCAATGGGCTCTAGTAGAAAATGTGATCCGGATCCTAATGCCAATGGAATTTGATCTCACCATTATATACCCTTGCTCAACAGCACTCATCATTAGTTACAGAACTCATCCTAGAACTGTCATTACAACTCCTATCTGAAGTTTTCGTTCTTAGGAACTATTCTAGACAACCATCATTAGTCGTAAAATATTATCATTTGTTCCATAACCTTCTTCCAACAGTTTCTTCAGTCTGACTCATAGTCACTACGCATCTTGAATTATAGCCATTCATCATTAAAGTCATCACTTCCTATCATGGAATCATCATCGTTAAATCACGTGTTTTCATCGTCAAAAATCATAACCGAACACCATAGTTTGATACCGACCGAAGCCTAAGCTCGAAAAAGTGGGAGTACGACACGAAGGGCACTCCACTTCCCGAGTCGCCTGCCTAGCTTGAAGTACGTCCTAGGCATCCTGCTCCCCTAGCCAAAAGCAAGTACTAAAGTGACTTCATGAATACTTAAGGCAACTTTAATTCCTCATCACCGAGCCATGTGTAACGACCCATGTTTTACGTATCCAAAGATCGTAAAATATTTTATTTTATTCATATATGGTCGTGAAATGGTTCTCAGGGTTATTTTCCACATCTTTGATTTTTTTGATTTTCTATATGACGTTTTGACATTAAAAACCTTTTTTGGACTATAATTTTTGAATGGAGTCAAATTAGGGTCTCAAGCCACATCCATGGCTTCAGGGTGATGATTTCCCATTTCTTAAAGTGGTCATAATAAAAAAATAGACTTATCGTTGAAAGTTATATCTGTTTTAACTTTTGGCTGCTGCTGGCCAATTTTAGTGAGTGATTAACTAAGCATGTGCTTAGGTCAATTAATTCATCTCTAAAATTGTGCTAAAGGGAGGCTGTAGGAACTAGTCATTTTCATCTTCTCCAAAATAGCTCTAAATGTGACGATCCACCTTTTTGACGGTTTAAATCAACAATAAACCACACATGTCTAACTTAAACCATTCAAAAAGGTAGATTATCAATGGGGAAAATAAGAAAATAAGAGAAAAGAAGGAATAACAAAACACAGAATCTCACAGCGGAACGATAAAATATAATAATCAAATAAATATTTCATGAAGCTATTTTACCATACACATTTGATTACACAGTTTTTACAACAAAAGCAGAGTACAATCAACAAACATACTAAAATAATGCAGTGGAATAATAATAGTAAATACGATCTAGCAAAGTCCATGCTCATCTTCAAGGAATAATGTCGTCAAATACTGAAATACTCAGGTTGACCCGACCATAATGAAAAGAAAACACTCGAGTCAGAAGTAAAAGTTCTTATGTAAGTTAAATCAATAAGTAAATATAAGTGTAATGGCTTCAGAGATGTTTACAGGATTTTCCATCTCTTATCCAGTGTACATTGTGAGTCCAATAACTTAAGATATGTTATGGGATTTTCATGTCCTAAGGATCCTTTAAACTATCTATATGTAATAAAATACATTATATATGTAGTGTCTACCAGTAATGTAAAGTATTAAAACAGTGTTAAGGCTTTACATTGATCCCTCTTAACACGTTTTTAAGCAGGTAGTCTATGCAGGTCCTATAACACAACCAGTAACTTCGGTAGCCAGTGAGTCCCCTATAGGCGCGTATAAGGATAAAAGTATGACAATGCATGTGAGACAATGCCTAAGGTAGGATTCTAATAATTTACCCATTCTGGCTAATCGTAACACATTGCCATAGCAACTACTGACCGATTCCACCACCTTAAAATCAAATCAAGGCGCACCGATCAAATCAAAATCAATATAATAATACGAGTGGTGGGGATTCTAAAGTTAGCTAACCCCTTGGCCAGACATAGGCTCCTGTTTTAGTCATTACAAATTGACACAAGTGTCAGGGTCATCCATCATCGTTCTCTTTCTTCATTCTAGTAAACATCACCAATTCAACCTCTACATTCCAGATAACATTCACCATGTACACGGTTGTTAAAGTGGTTCCAATATTGATAGAGAGTATGCCAATATTCGACCCTAGTATTTTTAACAACCAATCGCCCATTTTACATGCCAGTTGGTTCTTTTACATTTCAAGAACAAATCATATTTCATATCAAAATATCAGATTCGCTTCAAAATCATTTTGAATTCAAACCAGGTTATACCTTCATATCAAAACATTCGTATTTAAATCAACGATTTAAATCTAAATAGTTCCCCTTCAAAACAGATTGAATATTAAAATGTTTTGAATAATGAAAATAGTTTGATTTTTAAAATACTTTGGATACTAGTTTTAATATTAGAAAATAATATAGAATATGAAATAGTTTAGCATTGAAAATGGTTCTGAATATAAATAGGTTTTAATATTGAAAATAGTTTGGATATAAATAGTTTATATCCTAAAATAATTTGATCATTAAAATAATTTATATATTAAAAGAGTTTATATTAAAACTGTTTCTTTCTTTCACAACAAATTGAACTCATGTTCGAAATCACGATGAAATCGGTTCTTTGACTTCCAAATCAAGTCACTTCATCTTCAAATTTCAATATAAATAAGCCCCAATTCGAAACGATTTCAACTTTACTTAAAATTCAATTTAAACGGTGTTATTCAAATGGCTGAAAGTTTCAATTCAAATTCTCATATTTAACAATAAAGTCTAAATCCATTTCACAATCAAAACATTAAAATATCACTTTAATTAAAGTAAATTCAACATTTAAATTTAAATTTAAACCTTTAAAATAATTCACTTTCAATAAATTCAAATTATATCTCAATTCAGCGTTAAGATTTCGAATTAAATCTTTAAACAATATCAATCAAGCAGTTCAATTTCAACATTTCAAATCTCGAATTAGAAAATAATTAAATTCATATATATGCAAAATTCAAGATTTTAAAACCACTTAATTTAACCAAATTAAGTGTCCATTTATAATTTTCTATCCTATGGCCGAATGATCGTTTATTTCAATTTTAATCACATTGATGAATATATATCATTTCAACCCATAATTAAATGTCATAGGTATGTATCATTTCAACCTATTTTTTAGTTCATTTCCAATGGTCCAATTGATAATACAAATGGCATAAATAAATAAATAGGTAATAACAAAAATAAGTCAAATAAATGAACAATCATGCATCCATCATCTATCAAAAGGCATACAATAATAATCAACATCCAAATAAGAAAATATATCACAATAATTACTGATTATCAATTGTTGGTGTTTAACAAGTAATTAAATTCAATATTAACTTAAATGTTAATTTAATTCAATATAAAATTCAATTCCAATTAAAATGTCAATTTAAACTACCAAACAGCAATCAGTAAAATTCTTATCACTTTATTAATTTAATTCAACTAGCATAAGAAGATTTAGTATTGCGTGAGTGGGTTAAATCACTCACCTTTTATTTACAGTCAATTAAAAATCCAATAGGAGCCCGACATCTCAACAGTCTTCAAATTCAACCAAACCAGTTCCATATCATCTGGAATTTCAATATGAGTCCAACGGTAGAGACCACACTTCAATCGAAGTTCGTATGAAAAGTTATTGATGTTAGAAGGTTGAAATTTAAAATTTAAATAATATAGGGGCAAATATGTAAATTTGCCAATCATCTCAATCCTAAGCTATCGAACAGGATCAAAAATCAAACCCATGGCCGCTAACTTCTCATCGCTACTACACCTAACTCTGACCACCATCCATCGACCCGTGTCCACCATTGAAACCCTCTCCGTCGGCCGCACCTACACCCTACACGCCGCCCCCTTCGATCGGACCAAGAGGCTCCGCCGCTACCGTTAGATCCAAGATCTGGTGAACTTGAGGCGCAAGTGACAAGATCGGCTCCTGTAGGTGAAGTCTGCTCATCCCCTTCTACATGTCTGTGCTTCCCAATTTTTGGACAAACGTTGCCTCCAATCGAAAATGAATTGTAGGTCCAAATTCCATTCGTCGAGAGCTTCGCGATAATATATTATATGATAGGATTGGAGCAGTTTGAATTTTTAGAGTTTGATTTGAAATCAGTAATTAGGTTTTTGGCTAATCTCCGTTGAGCAAGAACAGATAAGAACTAAATTGTGCGTACATAAAATATAATAGAAAGCTGCTAGGGTTAATAACAGGATATATATAGACAAAGATGGATAGGAATGGATAGAACAGATTGATTGGGCCCACGCGATAATAAAGCTTATTCCGTTCGCGAAACGAAAGTAGGTCATCCTATGTATCAAAATATAGATTTTCAATATTTTTAAACTCAATGAAACTAATTTCAAACTTTAACTCTATTTTTTTAGCAAGGCTGGCCAGCTTTACAGTGGGTCGTGCCACTGTTTATAAAATGGACAAACAGGTGCTCTGTACATGCACAGAACAACTAAACAGGCTAGAAGCCCAAAAAAGGAAAAAATGAAAGCAGGAGCTAGACAAAGGAGCCTAAACTACTAACACAGCATGACTAAGGTTCCTCGAAAGAAGGAGAACAATCACGACCATCATCCGAAGAAGTACCAATAACATGAGAAAATCCCCAAAAAAGAGCATCTAGATGAGGATCAAAACCGACTGAGACCAGAGAGTAAATAAATTAATTATATCTAGTGACATCATAAAACTTACTTTTGTTTTCCTCACCAATCACACCATCCCTAGTGAGGCACAAACCATCTCCCTCAATATGGTAGATAAGAAATAGACTCTCACCCCCAATATCACTAATAAAAGCATAAAAGGTGTCTCTCTTAGGAGAATATCTCATATCAGAAGGAGCATGAATCCAAGCACGTTCATCAGAATTCCAAGAAATGATATCAGACGAGGTATCAAAAGGGACCACCTCCAAGGCCGAAGGAGGAGAAATAAAAGATGGAGGAATAGCTGGCAAAGAAATAGATGGAGCAACACAAACCAGAGCAATAACAGAAGGATCCACAGAGGGAGCAATAGCAAAGGGAGCTACCGGTTCTTCGACTACTGGGACAATAGGAGCGACCTTCGGAACCCACATACAGAGAGGCGGACAAGGAAGAGGAATCCGTTCAACTAGAAGAACAACCGAAGAAGAACAAGAATCTGCAAGATGGCCAATGGACTGACAAGACGAGCAAATCTTAGGTTTCCAACTATAGCAAACTCTGACCTCAGCAACGTGGCTCTCATCTTATCTGGCCTTCAGAACGGAAGGTAGAGGTTTGTCAGGAGTAATCTCAATAAGAGCTTTTGCACAGACTAATTTCTTTCTGGCCACAGTATTTGCATCATAACATATCACCATACTGACTAGACCAGGTAGCCAGTCGATTTCGATAAGAAGCTGGATAACAGATGGAATATGCGAAAAGTGGGCCCAGACAGGAATAGATAGAACCTGCTCCTTCGTGCGATCCACAGAAGGACTCCAAGTGGTAATAATGAATGGTTTTCCATCAATAAAAATGGGGTTGGCCTCTAGAATACATTGCCTTTCATCACTACGCGTAAACTTAAAATAGAACATTTCATTATCAAAGTGAACACTCAGACCACCGCTAGGCTTCCATGCGGAGTTGCACCTCGCCTTAACAAGATGATAGGGAGGATGGAGTCAAGAAAGAAACCAACCAAGTGGTCTTTCCAAAAATCCACATCAGCCGTAATTACTTCCATGGACGGAATCATCACAACCTCATGCTCAACTATATCAAAGAGACGAGGAGTATGAAAACCGGCAGTATTAGGCAGCTTGGAAAAAAAAAGATGACCACTTTGGGATAGGCCGAGGCGGAGGAGGAACCAACGAATTTACAAGAGAATTAGTAGACAGTGGAATTTTGTCTAAGGCATTACGACAAACACCAGATGTGCAACCCATAGAAACACCAATAGTAGCTTTGTTGAAGATACTAGCATCATGCAAACAATCACAGACAACAAATTCCACCTCACTACTAGGCGCAAGAGCAAGACCAGACAGCCCAGAACTAATATTCGTCCCAACCTCAGAAAGAGTCCAAGATGAATTACCTCAGTTCAATAGCATTGGTAAAATCGGGGACGAACCAAGAGAGCCGACAGGAACAACGAGACCAGCAGAAGGAGAGGATACTGCATCCAAAAGGTCAGCCATTGGGGCACCACTGGCAGCAAACGCGACTGGGATGGAAACAAGATCTAAGGCAGTGTCGCACGAAACAGCTGAAAATTGGACAACATCTCCAGCACCACTCGAGAAAGCGATAGGCGGAGCAAGCTTCTGCTTCGACATAGATCTGGAAGGACGCGAGAACAGAAGACGAAGAGAGGCAGAAGCCAAGGAACGAGAGAAAAAGTTAGTTGCTAAGAATCAGAATATCGCAAGTTTCCATGAAAATAAAATGAAAATTACTGAGTACGGCTCTAATTCTATTTTATATAAAAGTTAGCTTTTAAAACCAAATTATTTTAATTAAATTCCTTTAATCGATATCTACGCGTATTGAGCTCGCATGATCAAACGATAAGTCCGATCGCTGTGAAACTTGAAATCCTATAATAATTCACTATTATAGACCCGATGAAACTGGTTTTCTCGAAATCCGAGACAGTGCCCAAAAAGACTAATTTTACATGTTAATTAAAATAATCTATTTTAAAAATCGATTTAATCACTTTTAAATTCTAAATTAAACATTTTCTATCATCATTCTTGATTAAACAAGAATCAGTAATCTTTTAAAATACAATTTTCCATGTTAAATACAAGATTTAAATATTAAATTAACTTCAACATTCAATTACAACTGTAATAAAACCCTATTTCATAATATATTTAAATTTCAAACAAATTCTTTTATTTTGATTCAAATTCTTATTATTAAATCAACAAATACCTTATGTATTTATCAGTCATGAATTTCCATTTATTACACTCATTATTCTAGAATTACCGTCTTTCTCAAATGAATTGAAATATTTTATTACATTCAATTTCATTGATTTTCAAATAAATTTCAAATGGATTACATAATAAGATGAGAAAAGAACATTAATTACATTTAAGTAACTTAAACGCATTTATAAATTTGTTGTTTAGAAGCAAAAACTAATAAATTTACGTACAAAATAATTGATTTCATATTCTACATTAAAACCGATTTCAATTAAGTGACATATATTCTCACCATTTAATACATCATTTATTTTAATCCTTATTAATCTTTATAATTATAATTTATTGAAATTACATTAAAAAAAAATTCAATTACCTTCAATCAATATTATTAAATCTTATTCTAATAAATCTTTTATTAATAAATCAAAAATTTTAATTTCTAACAATATTAAATTGCAAAGTCTTATTTAATTAAATATTTTTAGTTGTCGAAAATACGGGTCATTACGTTAATTCTCCATTAACTCTAATTTCATCAAAAATCGTATCTTTTCCTTACAAATCTTAGCCAAAACATTGATTAGAGGAGTGATTAGCATAGGAAAATTTTAGATTATCATTTTGCTGAATTGGGTTCATCTCTTTTCTATCTAATTCAGGTCAAAGGAGAAATTGTTATTTTTGGTATTTGGTGAGTGGTTTTTGACCTCTTACTCCACTATGCATGTTTATATAGTTAAAAATGATGTTTTTGACATGATTTTGACCTTAAAACATTTGCTAACCTTAACTACATTGTTATACATATTTATGGGAAAATTATAAAGGCTTAAAATTAGTTTCTAAAATGGTTTTGCAATCCCTTGTATTTATATGCATATGCTAGTGTAAAGATAAATCAAGATTAAGATTTGCTTGATTGTCACATTCTTATGTGTTGCTTGTATGAGTGGATATATATGCGTGGTTTTGTCTAATTGTATGTTGTGCTTTGATGTTGTTAGCTAATGTTTTAGATAGTTAGAGAATATGTTGGCGAATTTGATGTATTGATGGAAAAGATGGTCAAAATTGGATGAAACTTGGAGGAGGGGTTCTCGAATATAGGAGGAACCCAAGCTAAAAATCACAGCAGAACTAAGGCTAAGGAAATAAGTTAGCATTAAGTTATATAAGTTGGTACCAAGTTATTTTTAGGGGCCAAAATGGGTTAGCGACTTGATGACTCGGTAGACAATGGCTAGAGGATATCGATAAATGCTAGATTTGGCAATTGGCTAAGTATGATTCACTACACTGAGGTTTTCTAGACTTGGAGATGAGAGCTTTAGAGTGATGTCTAGTTATTTTGAAGGATGGGTCGGGTCCAAAGTACTTGGGGAATGGAGTACTAGAAGCAAGAGACTGAGGGAAAGTGGAGGCTCTATAGGTCTTGCCGAGCTATTATAGGTCGAAACTGAGTTATTTATGTTAATAGGATTAGAGTGAAACTTCTAGGAGGGGAAGTGAAGGCTTTACAGGTTGTATTGAAGGTGTTTGTTTACTTGCTTGGTTTTTGATGGCCGCATAGTAGCATGATTATAGTTGCAGGACTTTGGTGATAGTTCGATGAAGAAAGGAGTTAGGTCCTGATGATGGTGGCTCAATGTTAAACGGAATCGTGAGAATGGTTATCCAAAAAGGGTGAGTTTTAAAAAAGGTGACCCATGGATAGAATCGCTGAATGATTCTATTGTGGAATAGAGAATGTAGAATGATTCATTGATGATAACGGAAATTGGATGGAACTAGGAAAGGGCTCGGACACACATACTAAGGGATTGTTGATACTTGTCTAATATACTCGAAGCAAGGGTGTTGTAAGGACACTCATAGGTACACTGAAAAGCTGCCCTGGATCGATTGAATGGATATGTGTAGCATGGAATGTTTGAATGGGTTTAGTATCAGCTTCGGCCTAAAGTGAGCACAATGAAAACCGAGATTTCCATTAGTCCTTGGCAATTGAAAGGTCATACGAGTTATCATATATCCAGAGCAAAGTGAGTGATGGTAAGGATTGTTTGATGGATATTATGGTTGTCTTAATTGTTCTTCCATAGTCTATCACCCTAGGGATGTCATTGTAGATAGGTACTAGAGGTAAGGATACCTACACACTTGGTTTGCAGCATACCTTTACTATATTTGTAGAGTAGCATATTATGTTCGTTATGTGCTAACTCTTTGGTTGTAAGGACATGTATGGCATGGTTTTTATACCCTTGTTCCTTACTATATCAGCTTGTAAAGTATTTTGAAATTCATTTACCGCTCACACCAGATTGTTGTATGGATCGAGGTTTTATGTTTTGCTTCTTATTATCTTGGATGCTCTTAAATGAGTAGACTAGATAGTAAGTCTAGGAGCGATGAAGTAGTTGTGCAGAGGACTAGATGGATAGTGCTATCTTATATTATATAAGGATTTATATGCTTATTCTATTATGCAACACTATGGAGCCTTGACAGTGCTTGGTTATTATTATGAGCTAGTTATTTAAGTTTATTTTCGTTGTACAAACTCTATAAATCGTTTTATAACTTTGTGAGTATGTACTCTGATATTTAGATCACCTAGTTATTAATATCTCTCCTTTTTTATATTTGTATGGTATATTATATTTTATTCCATGCGCTGTGAGATATACGACGAATTTTGTGATGTTTGTTTTATTTTTAAAACCTTGATAATCGTTTTACATGGGCCAGGCATGTCAACTACACACTATCTTATGTATATCTGGTGCCTATGGTGTAGAGTGGTCATCATACTTGGAACCAGAGGTTAGGTTACATGATTAACCTGACTTGATATCGTGGTTCAATAGAGATAGGGGAGAACTTATCACCCAGGACTGGACCGAGAGTGCATGTGTACACATACACATGAGAGAGTGTGTACTTGTTATATATTTTGATTTTCAAAACTATGCAGTAGTATATATAGTATATAAGTCGCATGCACACATGAGTACCATTTACACTATTTTCTTTCTGAGAGACTAATCATTCTTGTTATGGATCAAGAATGAGTCGACAAACAAAAAAAATGTGAGGTACTCGATCTTCGAAGTTGAGGAAGGAGCAAGCATAGGGCTGCTAACCCAGATTTTCAAGCTATGTTTAATGCGATGATGGAAAACATGCTTCAAAATGCCCAAGTTGTCGCTCCAAATGTTGTTGTTGGTGGTGCTCAAGTGCAGGAACCGAAAGCCGACTTTTCCAATTGTGCGAGGATTACTCTACCTTAGAAGGCAAACCATTCTTTGGAACAAAGTCAGTTGTCGAAGTGCAGGACTGATTGGACACTTGCGAGCGTATCTTTGGTGATATGGAAATAGATGGTGCCTAGAAAAGGAAGCTAGCTTCTAGACAGCTTGAAGGCAGGCATGAACTGGTAGAATGCCATTACCATTGCTACACTAGAGGATGAGTTTACTTAGGACTAGTTCAAGGTCGGGTTTGAAGAGAAGTTTGTTTCGGTTGCTTAAAAGTTGGCGCTATTCAAGAAATTTGCTGATTTAAAGTAGGAAGATATGTCTGTCTTTAAATATATTGCTAAGTTTGATGTTTTGTCAAAGTAGGAGATATCTTTCATCGACACTATGTTAAGAAAGAACGACAAATTTATTATGGGTTTGGAAGAATACTTAGGGGAGAAGTTGATTATTCAAATTGATGAGCCATTCGAAAGACTAGTCGAGAAAGTTCTTCATTATGAGAGTTTATACCCCAAGTCCAAATCAGTAGTTGCTGTTAATGAGGAGCTAAAACTGAAACAAAGTGGTGGACATGAGAAGAAATGGAATGGAAAATGGAAGCAGTCTCAGGGAAAGAACGCTTAGAAGAAGACTAAATGGGATCCTATTTGTTATGACTATAGAGACAAGGGTCGCCTAATCGGAGCTGCAAATATGATGGGAAGAAGAAGTGTTATAACTAGGTAAACCCAGATAGACACTAAAGAATTATCCAAAACCACCATAGCTGAAACAAGTTGTGAAGGCATATGTTTTTGTACGTTGTTCTGACTTCGTAGAGTGCTCCCTCGGTGAAAGAGAACGGGAAGAGCATCATTATTCAATGTATGCTTTCCATCTACGATGTTCTATATGTGTTTTGTTCGATACCAGGACTTCACATTCCTTCATATCTAATGATTTGGAAGATAGGATGGGATTGAAACCTGACATAGTTGATCGACCTATGATCATGACGAACCCCGTTGGAGGCTCCACTAGCATATGTATGGTTTGTCGTGGATTGACCTTATTGAGTCCTAAATTCTCTTTTGTTTGTGACTGCTTTGTTTTGAATTTCTTTGGATTTGGGATTATCTTGGGAATTGACTGGCTAAAGAAGTATGTAGTAGTGGATTATGAGAAGCTACTAGTGATAATTAGGGCCGTGGAGGTGCGGATGATAGTTGTTAGATGTCTACTAACGGATAGGGTTACAGTTAGCTTTCAATATTTGCTTGAGACTCCAGTATGGATTGTCATCTATGTTTATCATTAGAGAGTATTCAGATGTGTTTGAGGAAGTGATCGGATTATCATCACATAGAGAGATTGAGTTTTTGATAGACATAATGAAGGATGATAGTCTGATAGTGTATGCCTTTGAGGCGTATGGCACCCAAAGAGAAAAAAAGATTTGGAGGTGCAAGTAAATGACTTATTGAAGGTGAGGTTTATTCATAGGAGTATATATGAGTGGAGTGTACCCATAATATACGCCACTAAGGCGGATGACTCTCTGAGGTTGTCTATAGATTAGTATGAGCTGAATAAAGCCAAGAAGAAAAACAAGTATCCACTCTCATATATTAATGACTTGTTCGAACAGCTCCACGGTGCGAAGGTGTTTTCTCAATTGGATCTCGCGATAGGATTTCACTAGTTGAAAGTAGCGAAAGAGAGTGTGTCGATCACCACATTTTGTATGCCGTTTGGTTTTTATGAGTAGTTGATGTTGGAAACAGGGGTGGCTACAACACAATGTTGGATCTTAAGGCTATTCAGAAACTAGAAGTGGTGAAATGTGTATTAACTACTTACTTATGAATATAAAACTGTATTTACTCAAATTGCAAACAGAAAGAAGTAATCAGAGAACAAGTAAGTAATAAAGTAAAATGCAATAATGTAAATAACACCCGGATTATTATACTGGTTCGGATTAACCAATCCCACATCCAGTCCTGCACTATATCGTGCAGAATTCCACTATAATCGCTTGCTTTCCATGGGTGACAAGAACAGCTTTACAATCTTGGTTTCACGGTCTACAAGACACACCCTATTGATTTTACAGGCTGTAACAACACCTTATCCTTATCACCAACAACAAACTATGGCAAGTAGTCATATTTTCAATATAGATTCTTGCAGATTTGGTACAATGATTCTATAGACCTCCAATAGCAATATATCTTTGAATTCTTTGAGGAGTGGGATGAAATCAGAGAGAGAATTGTGTGAATTAAAGTACAACTCTCTGATATTGTGTGGTTTGCAGATCAGTGAAGAATTGGAGTGAAACAGTATCGATTTGCAAGGAGATTGAAAGAGTATGCAATGGATTTCTTTTGCAAATATTTGGAGAAGGAGTAAGAGAAAATGAGAATTCTTGATGATAAAATTCGTTTTCAGATGCCTTTGTATAGTGGTTGAAGAGACGTGTCTTTTGGTGAAGAGGTGGAGGGAAATATCTCTTCATTTAAAATTTGAAATTCGGAAAAATGGGTACCTTGTCGACAACTCCCATCCCCCGTGTCGACAAGGGTGTGTTGCAAAATGAACAGCAATACTAATAAGTGTTGCAAATTTTCAACATTTCAAATTACCTTATATTTATGGATTTTTGTGATTCGGTTGAGGTCAATGATTGATGATCTTCAAGTATAATTGCCATGAGATCTTTAACAAGATATTCTAAGATTCAGCCAACTCCTCATCACTTCAAACACCTTTATCCTTCAACATTCTTCTCCAATTGGGTTATTTTCTTCAATTTCTCTGATTAACCTTCTTCTATAATTTATCTGCTTCCGCTGTATTCTTGTTAATCTCTGTAAATGTCTCCATAATATATCTGATATGACTGCATAACCGATTGTCATCAAAATCAATACCTAGTGTATTAACAATCTCCCCCTTTTGATGATGACAACCATATAAATATTTGAGAGATAAAATATAATACTTTTATATTTGACTCCCCCTAACTTTGTGCACTCCCCCTATCACTTTTCCTAGTATATTTATACCTTTTCTCCCCCTTTGTCATCAATAAAAAGGGCGAAAAAGAGTCGCTTAAATCACTGCTAGACAATATGTAGAGTTTGTATATAGAGATAAATGTTTATAAACAAAACACTTGAGGGGAAACCAAATAAATTCAAAACATGAAATAAACTTATCAAATAATAAGATGAGTTTTAGAGTTACCGACTTTGATGATGCCAAAAATAAATCATTTTCGTATTTACCCAATATACAATAGATTCTTGTCATGTGCTTTGAGCATCTTCTATCCGATATACATTGTTTGGTACCTGAAAAATTATAAAATATGCACATTGGTACCCTTTTTATTCTGGGGTCTTAAGTTTTGGGATGCTAAACCCAAAAAGAGTTTGAATATCCTTCAAAATATAATCATTAGATGAATGAACCTTATTAATAAAATTATCAATATTTTTTTTTCAATATCATCCAACCTTTTTGGAACCCATAAATGAATGAATCTATTTAGAGTTTTTTACTTTAATTTCCTACGTTTTGGTTTGAACTTGGTAGTCTTAACAAACTTAGTATTTTGAATACTATTTTTCTTTGATTTAGCCTTAGGGGTATATTCAAGTCCATGTTTATTCCTAGTATGATTAGATCCAGATAATAATTTTTCTAGATTATCCTTCCCTTTGTTCAATTTATCGATATCAGTTTTCATTTTGTCAAAATCCTTATTATGGTTAAGAATAACATTGTCCAGAGATGTTATTTTGTCATTCAGATCAGTGATATGTGACTTCATTGAAATATTTTCTGATTTTAAGGATTCATTTTCATTTTTTAGTTTTTCAAAACTTCCACGTGTCAAATCCATTTCATCATTATACCCATTAAGTCTTTCAATTTCATCTTTTAGACATTGTTTTTTTAGTTAATCTTTCAATAAATATTTTTAATCTATCTATCTTTGCCAAACTATTGTTGTACTCTTTCCTTAGTATTTTATATCCCTGATTCATATCATTCAAAACATTAGTAATTTCTTTTGTTAAAATTCCATACCTGGTCATCCTATGCCATGAAGCGTATGTTGGCATTTTCTGTTTCAAAATCACTATCACTTGATGATGTATCTGAATCATCCCATTTTGCATTGAATGCCTATTTCCACTCCTTATTGAAAGTGTTTGACTTTGATCTCATCAGTTTGGGACAGTCTCTTTTCAAATAACCGGGTTTATCACATTCGAAACACTTAACAACTTTTCCATTTCTGGAATTATTGTTGTTAGTTTTTTCGAAGTTTGTTTGTTATCCAATACTTCAAGAATTTCTTGAACTTCTTGGTCATAAACTCGATATCATCATCAATAGCATTATCATCTAGTTCATCTTTGTTGATCATAGCATTGAGTGCTAGTGATTTCTTCTCATTTGCCCGATTCTCTTTTCTAATCTGCAACTTTACTTCATAAGACATTAGGTTACCAATTAAATCTTCTATTTTCATAGTACTAATATCATTGGCTTCTTCAATTGCCAGAGTCTTCTGATCCCATTCACTAGGAAGTGAATTCAAGATCTTTCTGACTTGGTCTTCTTTAGTAATTTTCTTTCCTAATGATATTAAGGCATGTACTATATCTTGAAATCTAAAATACATATCAGAAATAAACTCATTTGGTTTCATTTGAAAGAGTTGAAACTGGTTGGTTAGCATAGATATTTTGTTTATTTTACTTTATTGGTGCCTTCATTTGTGACTTGCATAGTTCTCTAAATTTCATAAGCAGAATTACAAATAGACACTTGATTAAATTCATTTTTATCTAAGGAGAAAAATAAAATGTTCATGGCCTTAGAGTTATTAAGTGCTTGTGTCTTTTGATCTAGTGTCCATTTTGAATATTCAATTTGAGGCTCTATGTACTCTATTTGGGTAATGTTCCAAATATCCAAACCATTAGACTGCAAATAACATTTCACCCTACAAGTCCAATATGCATAACTACTGCCATCAAATAGAGGGGGCCTAGTGGTAGATTTTCCTTCTACAAAAGTGTTAAAAAATGTGTTACTAGTGTCATTAGCCATTTATACTTTTCAAAAACCAAGTTACGAATATTTGAAAAACAATGATCCGATACCAAATGTTGGAAACAGGGGTGGCTACAACACAATGTTGGATCTTAAGGCTATTCAGACACTAGAAGTGGCTACAACACAATGTTGGCAAGAAAACCTTTACAATCTTTGTGTCACGGGCTAGAAGACACCCTCTTGATTTTACAGGCTACAAGAACACCTTCTCCTTATCACCAACAACAAACTATGGAAAGTAGTTGTATCTTCAATACAGATTCTTGCAGATTCGGTACAATGATCCTATAGACCTCCAATGGCAATATATCTTTGAATTCTTTGAGGAATAGGATGAAATCAGAGAGAGAACAGTGTGAATTAAAGTACAACTCTATGATATTGTGTGGTTTGCAAATCAGTGAAGAATTGGAGTGAAACAGTATCGATTTGCAAGGAGATTGAAACAGTATGCAATGGATTTCTTTTGCAAATGTTTGGAGAAGAAGGAGTAAGAGAAAATGAGAATTCTTGATGATAAAATTCGTTTTCAGATGCCTTTATATAGTGGTTGAAGAGACGTGTCTTTTGGTGAAGAGGTGGAGGGAAATGTCTCTTCATTTAAAATTTGAAATTCTGAAAAATGGGTAGCTTGTCGACAACCCCCTATCCCCCTTGTCGACAAGGGTGTGTTGCAAAATGAACAGCAACACTAATAAGTATTGCAAATTTTCAGCATTACAAATTACCTTATATTTATGGATTTAGGTGATTCGGTTGAGGTCAATGGTTGATAATCTTCAAGTATAATTGCCATGAGATCTTTAACAAGATATTTTAAGGTTCAACCAACTCCTCTTCACTTCAAACACCTTTATCCTTCAGCATTCTTCTCTAATTGGGTTTTGTTCTTCAATTGCTCTGATTAATCTTCTTTTATAATTCATCTGCTTCCACTTTATTCTTGTTAATCTCTGTAAATGTCCATAATATATCTGATATGACTGCATAACTCGAAGATACGTTAGTAGTAATATTTATATCGTTGTTGTCATCAAAATCAATACCTTGGGTATTAACAGTTGATTATGCCATCCGAGCAAACCAATGCTCTAACATACTTTTTTGATCTCATTAACCGTGTCTTTAGAGATTACCTAAACAAGTTCACGCTTGTGTTCGTAGATGATATTTTGATCTATTCTAGGATAGAGGATGAACACAAGAACATTTGAGTATTGGGCTTAAAGTGTTGAGGAAGCACAAGTTAAATGCAAAATTTTAAATTTATCACTTCTTGAGGAGGAAAGTGAGATTCTTGTGTCCTGTCATCTAGAAGCAGAGCATCTAGTAGATCCTGCCAACATGGCAGCGGTTCAGGATTGGAATCAACCCAAGAATGCTATACGTGCGAGGATTTTCCTAGGATTGAAGGGATATTATATATGTTTTATCGAGGCTTCTAGAAGATAGCAGCACCGTTGACCGATTTAACGAAGAAGAATCAGACTTTTGTTTGGAATGTGAGGTGAAAAAATGCATTTGTGAGTCTGAAGGAGAGGTTGATGAGTGCAACGGCGTTAGTCATTTCAAGCGGAAATGAGGAGTTGATAGTATACACAGACGTTTGTGGTACTGGACTTAATGTAGTATTTACACAGAGGGAAAAGGTTGTCGTCTACGCTAGTTGACAACTAAAACCGCACGAGTGGAAGTATCCGACTCATGATTTGGAGTTCACAGTGATAGTATTTTCTTTGAATATTTAGAGGCACTACCTATTAGAAGAAAGGTTCAAGCTATTCATGGATCATAAGTCCTTAAACTACCTTTTGTCCCAAAAGGATCTCAACCTTTACCAACAACGATGGTTGGAATTCTTTGCCTCCTATGACTTTAGCATATTTTATGCACCTAGTAAAGGAAATGCGGTCACCGATGCATTTAGAAGACTTGTCAGTTTAGGAACGATATTTATGATGTGGAAACGGTTAGAGTATATTGCTGGCTATGACTTCAAACCTCATTGCGAGTTATAACCAGAGTGTTGGCGGGTTTGACTATCAAGCCTAATATGATTAAGCAGATCGGAGCTAGTCAAAGGCGAGATGTTAGATTAGCAGAGATCATAGCGAAAATTGTGAGGAGTAGAGTATGAAGATATGAAGCAATGCATGATCGACCATGAAGGTTGGATACATAAGGATGGGATACTGCTTGTTCCCAATGTTGATGGATTATGAGATGAGATGATATAAGAGTGCCACCATTCTAGGTTGACCATACATCCAAACAGTAATAGGGTGTACTATGATATGAAGCAGTCCTATTATCAAGAGGGGATGAAAAAGGATGTCGGGGCATTCACTTCAAAATGCATGAACTGCCAGTTGGTGAATGCGAAGCAGTAGAAGCCAAGTGAGTTATTGCAACCGCTTGAAATTCCCAAATGGAAGTGGGAGCAAGCATTGATGGACCACCACGGACTTAAGTAGGGTACAACAACATTTGGGTTATAGTTAGTCGATTGACCAAGAGTTCTCGATATGTTCATATCAAGTCAAGTAGGACGATAGCCAAATTGGCCGAGTTGTTTGTGAAATGGGTCGTATGATTTCATGGCGCGCCGAGGAGCATTGTGAGCGACCAAGGCCCATTGTTCACTAGTGGATTCTGAAAAAGCTCACAAGAGGTATTGGGTATGGAGCTGCATCTCAGTACAGTTTATCAAAAGTAAACGGATAGGTAGACAAAAGAGTGAATCATATATTGGAGGATCTTTTGTGGGCTTGCATACATGATTTCAGAGGCTCGTGAGATGATAATCTGCATTTGGTAGAGTTCAGATATTGCAAAGGCTATCAGTATGGTATCCGTATGACACTGTATGAAGCATTATATAGCCGGTCATGTAACGCCTCTTTGTGTTGGTGGGAAAAGGGTGAGAGACTGATACTTGGGCCAGAGATGATCAGAGAAACCTCGGAGACGATAGGGATCATTTGACAACGAATGAAAGCTGCTCAGAATAGGCGGAAGATCTACGTCGATGGGAGACGTAGAGACTTGGAATTCTCTGTCAATAATATGGTATCCGTGAGGTTTTCTACTTTCAGAAATGTTATTCAATTTGGTAGCAAGGAAACGTTTGCACCGAGATTGGTTGGTACTTTTCTGGTGTCAACCCAAAAAAGGGATCGGCACCCTGGTTTGAGTGTGAAAGAACCAACCATGTTTATCAAGGCAAATAAAATAGAAAAAGCAATAGTAAATAGCAGAAAAGGTAAAGAGACAAGAGATTTTTATAGCGGTTCAACTGTTAAGGAAGCCAACATATACTATATAGATTCTTTTATTGATCAATTGTTATTACAAAGGAGTTTAGAATTCTTCTTTCCTAGATTAAATCAGGCCAACATTACTAGAGACAAAGGAGGATCATAATTGTCCCTCAAATGTTGTTTTGTGGGAGAAGAAGTGTAAAGAAATAATGGCAGAGCTTCAACAAAGATCAAAACCCCTTTACTGTTGCAGATAGTATGGTATTTATAGTGGTTCGAGAGCATTTGGGCTAGAGACTCTTTATCAAAAGCTTGTAGTCATCATAAAGAGATCACTCAAGAAGTTTAGGGGCGTTTGGAGCTAAATTTTTTTATCAGTACCTATCGGATCAATATCGATTCGAAAATTTGTGCAATTTTTAAGTCTTCTCAATTTGATTGTCTTCATATCTCATAATTGAGTGTCTTATCTGAATATCTAGTCATTTGGAGTTAGTTTGATCATTCACCTTCATGGATCATCCAATCCATCCCTTCATAGAAGATCCATCCGTAACTCACTCAATAGTTCACCAAATGTTATGAAACTTCATATATGCAATGTAGATGAGAAGGAGAGCTTCCAGATCAAATCTCATGGGTCATGGCCTATCCTAGGTTCGTCGGACCTGATTTGTCAAACTAGCTCAATTTGGAGGAGATCCATCCATAACTCGCTCAATACTTATCATAATCAGACGAAACTTTGTAGGTAGCTTCTAGAGGGTGTGTGAGCCTACACACCGGATCTCAGGTGGTGGGGCCCACGTTAGTTGGGTCCGATTCGATCCATACTTTGGATCGGTACTGATCCAAACTATCTTGGCCAAATGACTTCACTTTTGGCGTGAGCCTTTCGTTATGTCTTCTAAGTGTCCCCTCCACATTTCAAGTCAATCCGAGTTGGTATGAGTTCTGTAAATCCATTTTAATTGGCTCCAATCCAAAATCGGGTAGATATTTGAATGACAAATGATTGTTCACTTATTGAACTAGGTTGTTCATAATGTTACCAAACTTGATAGGTGAGCTTAGTAGAGGCATAGGAGTGCAATGCAAGTGGTTAGAAGGAACCACGAGTCAACATTTTGGATCGGTACCGATCCAATTTGATCGGAGCGATATCATTAGGAATAGTAAATGTAATTCTGAGCCAAACTTCTTATGTTTCTTTGTCTTATACTTTTAGGCCTTTGGGTCAAGTTTCAAGTCATTCTGACTTAATCTGAATGTGTTAACTCATTGTGAACTCTATTGGGTTAACAGTCAAAACTTACCCCCCCCCCTTCCCCCAAAGTATGCTTTCTGAATGAAAGGTACGCTATGCTCCATAACAAGTTTCAGTAATGATTCTTTGATTATTGAGCTTTCCAACTGCTTTAGCCTTTATGAACCATCCAGTTCCTTCGGATTCTTTGATCAATCACAAGTCTTTCCATAATGTTATAGACTAAGACTTTAGACTCTACCTGACTGTAATCTATACATCACAACCATTCCAGTTTCATTCAAAGTATTACATCACACGTCTCTATTTACATTACACGCATCTCTGATTGTCCCGTGTTCATCTGAGATTCACATCATTACCACTTGGATTTAATTCAAAGTTATAATATCGTATATCAAAATCACATCATACATCGAAATCACATCATATCACATCATATATCAAAATCATCTTGTGTTCATATAGGATTTATCTGTTTTATTCTATTTATAAGGTATTAAAATCCTTTTCACAAAATCAAACCTGTTTTAAAGTTCGATCGCTTGGGCAGTTTAAGTTCAATGTACGATCTCTTCGGATCATTTAATGTTTAGTTTAGGGGACGATCTCTCTAGATCGTTTTTTGTTTTAGTTGAGGGGGATGATCTCTCCAGATCATTTGCTTAATACGTTAAGGAGGATTATTAAGCTCATCTGCTCACTCTTAGATGAGGTGACTTACTTCTTACACTCTATTCATGTCTGTTCGGTCGGGACTCTATGGCATTCTATATCATACAAGTCCATCAACTTGCTCTCCAGCAAGGGGACTTGCACCTTACACTCCGATCTCGTCTCTTCGGTCGAGACTCTATAGCAATCAAAACTAATCATCGCATTAAATATGGATTTTACAAAATTCAATTTTCAAATCGAAGCAAACTAGTAGAAATAAAATAAGCCAAAATCCCGAATGTTTATCGCAGACATCCGATTAGTGCGTGGCAACGGACAAATTTAGGTTTTGTGCACGTCTAAGCGGTTGGAGATTATCATCCTAAGCGATTATCCCATATATCTGACTCAGAGCGCAACTAGGAACAAATCTAGGTTTGGCGCACGTCTAAGCTGTTTGGAATCATTATTATTTTTACCGCTAATATATGAAAAGAAAAGTGTAAAAAGAAACCAAAGCAAAGAGTAGCGGCCGGATATGACTTCCCATCCATTCTAGTTATGGAATTATCTATCTTGGGGCAAATTCCTAGGTGTTCCTTGAAGCATCTACTATAGGTGGTGGCTGCTCCGGCTATGCTATCGCAGCTTTGTTCCTCACATACTACGGCAGCTGGCGTGTCTGAACTAGTTCTTCTATCAGATCATGAAGGTGTCGGCACTCATTCATTCCATGTCCGCCCAGCTCATAGAAGATGTAAAACTTTCTAAATCCTTTCTCTCAATTGGTGGGCTCTCTTCTTAGAGGCTTCCGACGGGGAATTTTTCCCCTATTGTCTAGGTATATTCCAGAGTTTCAGTCAGCTCAGAGTACAAAGAGAATTTGGGCTCTCTCCTTTGTTGTTTCAGTTCTCTAGAATCATCATCAGCTGCTCTTTTCCCTTTGTCTTTTCCAAATCCCGCTCTAAGGATCTCTTGCCATTTACAACATAAATTTTGATGTCTTCAGCTTCATCTTCAGTGTCGTAATACTCCTGACATAAAAATCTCTCGGTTTTATCGTAAAATTCAGCAAGATCTATTGGTGGATCCCTTTTAAGTGCAACCCTGAAGTCAATCTTGCTTGCAACTCCAGACATTGTCATCATCAAAATCATTGATGGGTCCGGCCTATCGACCGCAGTCACTGATGCATTGAATATTTTAAATAACTTCTTAGGGTCTCCAAAGGCTTATGTTTCACATTTGCCAACGTCATCACATTCTTCAATTGTGAGACATGAACTCGGAATTGTCTTAAAAATCTACCCACCAACTCGGCCCACGTGCTAATGGACCCATTCTCCAGCTGTCTAAACCATATCGCCGCCAAACCCTTCAAGTTTAATGGGAAGTACTACCCCATTACTTCTTTAGAAGCACCCAACACCTCCATATGCTGGATATATCTCATTAGATGTATCATTGGATCGATCTTTCCGTCATACATTTCTAGCGCTGGAAGCTTGAAATCGAGGGGATTTCTCGTGTTTCGGATATTAGTAGTAAACGAGTTTTTATTCACATCTTCCAAATCCTGATCTGTGGGTCCTCCTCTAACCAACTTTCTTACCAATTCAACAATACGATTTTCACCATCCAATGAAGGTGTTCGTTCGAAAGTGATGTTTGCCCCCGCCTTGGCAATGGAAATCTAGCACTTACTCCGCCGGTTGCATGCCAGTGTTCTACCCTACTTTCCTAGTCTCGTACTATCCTTCACTCCTCTGGGGTAGCCCTGGCACATATTCCTCTGCCAGTTGCACTTTAGTACTAGGATTAGCTCCCGTACCACTAGTTCCTAGAGTTTCAGTAATCACTCCATCGTTAGCCCTTCCAGTGCCAGCTCCAATATCGATACCATCTTCGGCGTTGTTTCCAAGGTTGACTCCAGTGTTGACCCCAACATCGGTTGCTCTGGGCATGGAGGCAACATTCCATCTCGTTCTAATCTAACTCTAGAAGTTCCTATATTGTTTCCTAGGGTCTAAACTCCTGTAATTCCTTGTCATCCCATCCTTTGGATGAATTCTCCATCACCTCTTGTTGCCTAGCCAAGATTCCATTCTGCGTCTCCTTCATCATCCTTTCCATTTCTTCTCTAGCTGCAAAGCTGGATCGGTGAGAATTTAAGGATACTTCCCGACATCCCTCGAGCTCTAGTAGACTTGCTCCAGTTTTAGATCTAGTTTCAGGCCTATTCATTTTTCCCAAATCTCATATTCAAGCTTCAAGTTTCTGGATCTACCTTTTTTCTCGGTGAAAGCACCAAAATGTTAACCCAAAAGATGGATCAACACCCTGCTTTGAGTGTAAAAGCATCAATCTTGTTTATCAAGGCAAATAAAATGGAAAAAGTAATAGTAAATAATAGAAAAGGTAAAGAGACAAAAGATTTTTATAGTGGTACGGCTGTTAATGAAGCCTACGTGCTCTTTATGGATTCTTTTGTTCATTAACTTCTATTACAAAGGAGTTTAGATTACAATATAATTCTCGTTTCCTAGATTAGATCAGGACACCATTGTTATAGACAAAAGGAGGATCTTAATTGTCCACTAGTAGCAGTTGTGTGGGAGAAGAAGAGTGAAGAAATAATGGCAGCGCTCCTACAGAGATCATATCCCCTTTACTATTGCAGATGTGATGATATTTATAGGCGTTAGAAAGCATTTGGGCCAGAGCCTCTTTATTAAAAAACCATAGTCATCGTGTCGAGGTCGCTCAAGAAGTTTAAGGGTGTTTGGAGCTAACTTTTTGGATCAGTACTGATCCAATTGGTTGTATTGATACCGATCCCAAAAGTTATGCGATTTTTGAGTCTTCTCAATTTGGGTATCTTCCTATCCCATAATTGAGTGCTTTATCCAAATATCAAGTTGTTTGTAGTTAGTTCGATCATCCATCTTCATACATCATCCAATCCATCACTTCGTAGATGATCCATCCATAACTCACTTAATACTTCACCAAATGACACAAAACTTCATACATGTAATATAGGTTAGTGGGAGAGCCTCCAAATAAGATCTCATGGGCGAAGCCAATCCTAGATGGGTCAGACACGATTTGTCATACTATCTCAATTTAAAGGAGATCCATCCATAACTCGCTCATACTTATCGGAACCAGACAAAACTTTGCAGGTAGCTTATAGAGGGTGTATGAGACCTTCACACCAGATTTCAGGTGATAGGGCCCACTTTAGTTGGGTTCGATCCGATCCAAACTAGCTTGTCCAAATAAGTTCATTTTTGGTATGAGCCTTCCTTTATGTCTTTTAAGTGCCCTCTATAAAATTTCAAGTCAACCCAAGTCGGTATGAACTCTGTAGGTCCATTCTAAGTTGCTCTGATCCAAAAGCGGGTAGATATTTGAATGAATCAAATAAGTCTTCACTTCTTGAACTAGGTTTCTTGGAATGTTACCAAACTTGATAGGTGAGCTTAGCAGAGGTATAAGAGTGCAATGCAAGTGGTTAGAAGGAACCACAAGCCAACATTTTGGATCGAATAAGTATCGATCCGAATAGCTAGCGTAATTCTGGGCCAAACTTCTTAAGTTTCTTTGTCTTGTGCTTTTAGGCCTTCAGGTCAAGTTTCAAGTCATTCTCACTTTATCTGAACGTGCTAACTCCTTTAGAATTCTGATCGGTTAAAAACCCAGTTAACATTTGGTAACAAAGAGGAATGGAAACCTAGTGTGTAAAGTTGATTTACCTAATAAGATGGTATATGTGCATAATGCCTTTCATGTTTCTAATTTCCAAAAATTTATGTACGACTCGGCCATGACGATTACACCGAATCACCGAATCAATAATGAGATTGAATCAAAAGTTTCAAGACATTGTAGGACTATTTGTATTGTTAGATGCAATAGGAAACAGCTTAGGAGGAAGACAATGGAGTTAGTGAAGATTCAATGGGACGACAGTAGAGACGATTGCATGTGCGAAACCGAGGAAAGCATAAGGTCCATACATCCGGAGCTCTTTGTATAGTATGATCAAATGTTTATCGCATTTTCTTTTCCTTTTGATATCACAGAGGGTGGTTTAGTATCTTGAATGCTAGGTTAGGTTTACTTATATTATTGATTGCACGACTGCTTGTTTGATGTGTTTGATGGTTGTAGGTGATTGATAGGCATGTGGGGCAACTATGGTTGACTATTTCTTGATTTATTTAGGAATTTCAGAGGCAAAAATTCTAAAGGAGAGAGAGTGTAACAACTCGTGTTTTACATATTAAAGGATCGTAAAATATTTTTACTTTTTTCATATGGGGTCACATGACTCTAAAATTTTAGGAAATGACTCTTAAGGACATTTTCCACATCAATGATTTTTGTCGATTTCCTATGCGACCGTTTTGACCGTTAAAACCTTGTTTGGGCTATGAATTTTGATAGAAGCTGAATCAGGGTCTCAAACCACTTCCATCTCCTCAGGGTGATAGTTTCATGTTCCATAGAGTGGTCATAATAGAAAAACGGACTTATCATTTGAAAGTTATAGCTGTTTTAAGTTTTGGTTGCTGGTGGCAAGTTTTAATAGGTAATTAACTAAGCCCATGCTTATGTCTATTAATCCATCTCGAAAATTGTGCTCCAAGTAGGCTGTAGGATATGATCTAAATTATTTTCATCATCCCCAAACTAGCTCTAAACCTCCATTCACCTTAATTTCACCAAAAATCACACATTTTCCTTACTGATCTTAGCCGAATCATTGATTAGAGTGGTGATTAGCATAGGAAAGCTTTGGGTTATCATTTTGCTGATTTGGGTTCATCTCCTTTGTTGTCTACTTCATACCTAAGGAAAAAATTAGTATTTTGAGTATCTGTTGAGTGGTTCTTGACTTCTCACTCTACTATACATGTTTATATAGTTAAAAACGATGTTTTTGACATGATTTTGACCTAAAAACGTTTTCTAACCTAACCTACATTGTTATACATGTTTTGAGATAAATTATAAAGGTTTAAAAATAGTTTTTAAAATGGTTTTTGCAATCCCTTGTATTCATATGCATATGTTAGTGTAAAAGTTAGATCTAGACTAAGATTTGCTTGATTATCACATTGTTATGTATTGCTTGTATGAATAGACATATATGCATGGTTTCAATGATTGTATATTGTGCTTTAATGTTGTTTGCTAGTGTTTTAGGCAGCTGGTGAATAAGTTGGCGAATTTGACGAAATGAAGGCAAAGATGGTTAGCATTGGACGAAACTTGGAGGAGGGGTTTTGGAATATGGGAGGAACCCAAGATAGAAATCGCAGCAGAAATGGGGCTAAGGAAATAAGTCGGAATCAAGTTATTTAAGTCGATGTCGAGTTATTTTTAGTGGCCGAAATTCGTTGGCGACTTGAAGACTCGATGGACAATGGCTAGAGGATATGGATAAAGGCTGTATTCTAGAAATTGGCTAAGTATTGGCCACCATACCGAGTTGTTTCTAGAACTTAGAGATGAGAGCTTTAGAGTAATGTTGAGTTATTTTGAAAGATGGGTCAAGTTCCAAAGTGTGAATTACGAAATTATGGATCTTAAGCCTAATTAAACACTAAAGGGGAGTGAATAGTGTTTTATAATTTTTATGAATCTTTTGAAAATTCTTTCAAGATTATTATTAACGAATGCAGAATCAACAATTACATATATAAATATAGATAAGTATAAAATAAAGTAAAAAGTAAAGAATTAAAGATATCACACCTGGATTTTCATACTGGTTTACAGTTACCCTACACCGAGTCCCATACAATTACTTGTACATAATTTTTTTTTCAAATGCTAATCTTTTAACAGGTATAAGGCAAACCCAATTACAATCTCGATTTTTAGGCTACGAGACACACCCTTTCGATTTTCCAGGCTTAGGATACATCCATTTGATTTGGATGGGCTATAAGCACACCTAGTTGGATTTTTGGACTACCAAGCACACCAGTTGACTTGAATAGGCTACTATCACTCCCAAGCAAATACGACTACAGTTTGATGGTTTTTCCAAAGATAATTTATTGATCATTAATTACGATGGATTCTATAGCCACTTGGGCATCACTTTGATCTTTGATTGAGAGAGAGAGATGATTAAAATCAGAGAGTAAATAGTAGAGAATCCATACAATGTAGATTGAATTGGTTCTAGTTGAATTTGAGAAGATTTGAATATATTTTTCACTAGAAATTATGGCAGACTAAGAGGAGAGAAGATAATAAGAAAGTAGTTGTTAAATATTCATTGAAAACCCTATATATATAAAATAAACAGACATGTCCATTTACAAAGAGTTACGATAAATAGATACTACATTTAAAATTACGGCATGTATATCGATATGTCATCTTCCTATCTGTCGACATACGCTAGTGTAATTTGAAAACTTGTTTATTTTAAAATGTTTTGAGAATCCTATACTATGTAAAATAATTTGATACTTTGTAAAATAGTTTAAACATAGTTTATAAACATTTTAACACTTGAAAAACTTTTATAAATTTTTATAAAATATATTTTAAAAACATATTTTGTTTTATAAAGGATTATAAAATGACAAATAGAGATCAAAGATTGCAATCGGGGACTTTAACGATAATCTATGACTATAAACTTTGCTGTATTCTTGAGATCTTCATATCTTGATCTTTATACTCATGAGTCTTCATGTCTATTCTTTGAGTATTTATACTGTACAGTCTTCGATTCAACACTGTATATTATCCTGGACTGTATACTATATAACTTGACAAAATATTAGTACCCATATTTTATATTATCAAGATTCTTATCATAAAATCAAAAACTGAGGTATTAACACAAAACATTTGGGGAATGAGGTACTGAAAGCAAGATATTGAACCTAGCTAAGATTGGCTAAGTAAATAAGTTGATGTTGAGCTACTATAGGTCGGTACTGAATTATTTATGTTGATATAATTGGAGTTAAACTTCCAGGAGGGGAAGTAGAGGCTCTACAGGTCATGCTGAAGAGGTTTGTTTGTTCGCTTGGGTTTTGATGGTTGCATAGTAGCACGATGATGATTTCAAGACTTTGGTAAGGAGTTAGGTTCCGATAGTGGCAGCTTGATGTTGAATGGAACCATGAAAATGGCTATCCAAAAAAATCGAGTTCTATGAAAGGTGAACTATAGATAGATTGGTTGAATGGTTCTATCAAAGAATGGAGGATTGTAGAATAGTTCCTCGAGGATAATGAAAATTGGATGGAGCAAGGAATGGGCTCAAACATGCATGCTAAGAGATCGATGATACTCGTAGTGTTTTTTCATGTACTCAAACTAGGGGTATTGTGAGGATGCTCATGGGTACATTAAAAGGCTAACCCTGATAGGTTAAATGGACCTGTGTACCGTTTGACCGGTTGAATGGGTCTAGTATCAGCTTTGGGCTAAAGAAAGTACATTGAAAACCAGTATTTCCACTAGTCCCTGGCAGTTGAAAGGTCATAGGACTTATCATATATCCAGAGCACAGTGAGTGGTAGTGAGGATTGTTTGATGGATGCTACGGTTGTCTTGATTATTCTTCCATAGTCCATCATTCTAGGGATGTCCTTGTAGATAGGTACTGAAGATAGGGATGCCTGGACACCCGTCATCACACTTGGTTTGCAGTGTACCTTTACCATATTTATAGAGTAGCATATTATTTTTGTTATGTGCTAACTCTTTGATTGTAGGGACAGATCAAGTATGGTTCATATACCCTTGTTCCTTGTTATATCGACTTGTATAATATTTTGAGCTTCATTTACCGCTCACATCAGATTGTGTTTTGACTAAAAGTTTTATGCTTTCCTTCTTATTATCTAGGGTACTCTTAAATGAGTAGATTAGATAGCAGGTCTAGGTGCGATGCAATAGTTATGCAGCGGACAAGTTGGATGGAGCTATCTCGTATTATATATAGATTTCTACGCTTATTCCATAGTGCAACACTATGAAGCCTTGACAGTGCTTTCTTATCATTATGAGTGAGTTATTTGAGTTTAGTACTGTTGCATAAACTCTATTACTCGTTGCATAACTTTGTGAATATGTACTTTGATATTTGGATCACTTAGTTACTATTGTCTTTCCTATTTTATATCAGTGATGTATATTACATTTTATTCCATGCATTTTCATATAATGATAGTTTCCGTGAAGTTTATTTCATTTTAAAAACCTTGATGATCGTTCTACATCGGCCGAGCATGTCAGCCACACTATCTTATATATATTGGATGCCGGTGGAGTAGGGCAGTCATTACGCTATTCCTATCACTGGACCATAGCCCATCGTCGAACCATGCATATTACTGAATCGTAGCCATTGTCGATTCATAGCCAATCACTAAACCATGCACACCACCAGTCCATAGCCCATAACCAAACCATGCCTATCACCAACCCATAGTCCATCATCGAACCATAGCCATCATCGATCCATGCCTATTATCGATCCATAGCCCATCACCAACCCATATCCATCATTAATCTATGCATATAATTGATACATACCATAAGTGAACTGACCCTTGAACCTTTTTTGCTTCCCGAAGTGTAGCTCTAAGTGAAAGTGCGATAACCCAAAGCCATTCCCCAAGTGAAATGAAGCAACTCCTGTGGATCCCATACTTGAAACTCCCTCCAACCGCCTCTCGCAATCCATACATTTAGATAAGCGCCCAAAGCAAACCTTTCCAAGACTCGAACCAAGCACGTCAAAGGCTTGGAGCGTTCCTCTATTGATTCATCAACACTGAATCATCATCTTTTGCCCATAACTCGAGCAGACGAACTCTAAACAAACTGAAACACAAAACAAAGCTTTAGGTTGTCCTTCTTGTCCTACCCCATGGATCACAAGTCATTCAAATGATTTGATCTTCATGGGTCATCACTGATTCATGACTTGTTCCTAGAACTAAATCGACATTCGTTTAGCTTTTTCAGCCACTCAAACATCATACATACCAGCATACATTACATACAATATATCCCTACATGATGCATTAACATACATCTATTTTATAGAAATACTAACAGGCATACTAATATTGCAGTACTATACATCATAGTACTAACGAGTGTCTAGATATCTACGTAGATGACATCTAAATCATGTGACATCCCTAGGAAGATAAACAACCAAAGAAACATCATCCATCGTCCATCCACTCATTCACGCAATCAGTATGTCGAATACATGATAACTCGATTGACCATCCTGTCAAGGACTACTCCACATTCTGGTTCCCTATTACTAGAATCCATGCAACTTAATAGGCTAGGAACTAGACCACCCGTCTGATAGTCCAAGTTAAGGCAGGTTCTAACGTCAATGAGTTCTACATCCTCTTCTCTAGGTCCTAATATCAACAGACTCTAGTAGTATATGTGATCCAGGCCCAAATGTCAATGGACTCTAATCGCACCATCATATACCCTTCCTTTATGAGTACCCATCGAAACCTCGAGTATCACAATCCATTTACATGCACCATTCGTTACAGAGCTATTCTGGAAATGTCCATACGACACCAGTATAAATTTACTGCAGTTAGGAATTTTTGTTGATAACCATCATTAGTCATAGAATATCATCTTTCATTCTCTAACCTTCCTCCAATAGTTCTTTCAATCTAACTCCTAGTCACCTACTCTGCATCTCGAAGTACAGCTATTCACCGTTGAAGCCATCACTTCCCAACATGGAATCATCATCGTCGAATCATGTGTCATCATTGTCGGAAATCATCACTGAACACCATTGTTCGATATCGACCCGAGCCTTAGCTCAGAAAAGTGGGAGTATGACTCAAAGCACACTCCATGTCCCAAGTCGCCTACCTATAGCTCGAAGTAGGTCCCAAAGTTCCTACCTTTAGCCTGGAGCAAGTCCAAAAGTGACTTTATAAATACATGAGGCAACTTCACCTCCTCATCATTGTACCCATGCCTATCACTGAACCATATCCCATCATCGAAACATGCCTATCACTGAACCATAGCCGCCACCAATCCATTATCCATCATTGAACCATGCCTATCAACGATCCATAGCCCATCATCGGAACCGTACTTATCACCAATCTATAGCGTATCATCAGACCATAGCCATCAATGAACCATGCCTATCATTGGTTCATATCTCATCAGCGAACCATATTCATCAATGATCTATTCCTATCACCAATCTATAGCCACCATCGAACTGACCCTTGAATGTTTTTTACTTCTTGAAGTGTAGCTCCAAGTGATCGTGCAAGTGACTCGAAGTGAGACACAAAGCCCTGCTCCATGTGACTCGAAGCAACTCCTACCGATCCCACACTTCAAACTTTCTCCAACTACCTCTTGTGATTCATACACTTACAGAAGCAACCTGAAGTAAACCCCTCCAAGGCTCGAAGCAAACATGGCTAAGACTCGGAGCGTTCCTCTACCGATCCATCAACATTAAACCAGCTCCTTTTGGCCATATCTCGAGAAAACGAATTCCAAATGACTTGGAACTTGAAATCTAGCTTTAGGATTTCCTCCTTGACCTACCCCCCATATTGCAAGTTATTAGGATGATTTGACCTTCATGAGTCATCACCAATCCAAGATTTTTCCTAGAACGGAATCGCCATTTGATCGGCATTTTCAGCCATTCAATCGGCAAACATATATCATATATTACATGCGATATATCTCTACAAGGGTACATTAACAAACATTCATTTTATAACCTAAATCTAAAAAAGAAAATCCATAAGAACATGAATTTCACAAATCTTTTTCAAATCGTTTGAAATTTACATATGCAGGTAAAGACTGTTTAAAACATATTTTAGAGTTTAAAATCATTTTATGGTGTATAATGACTAACTATAAGCGAGAGGTCCTAACAGCTCACCTAAACCCAAAGCAAATCCTAAGATGCACAAAATTCGAGGTGAACAACAACTCCAAGTGATCTCTAACACCATGTCTCCAAATTTAGGTGCCAATTACGCTAATCACTCCTTAATAACTAAATGTGGCTAATAAAGAAGGTTTTATGGAATATTTTTGGAATAGAAGTGATTAATGATGGGTTTATCTCTATTTTTGGGATATGTAATGATGGACAAAAGTCCCATCAGCCCCACCATGATGTTAATCCCAAAATAGGCTTTAGGCTTAGCCACTAAATCACTAATTACCCATTAAGCTATTAAAAATCAAGTGAAACTTCAAACTGCCATATCTTCCAAACACTAAGTCCGTTTTCCAATTACAACCACTCTAGGGAAATAGAAACCGTCATCTCAATTTAACGAAAGTTGTTTCAGGCCTTAACTTGGCTTCAATCAAAATTTATAGGTCATACAAGATTTTTAGGGTCAAAATTATCCGATAAAATTTCTATGGATGGAAAATTTCTCTAGTAGTCATTTCCAAAGATGTAGAATTATATGTCCCTATATAAATATAATACATATATTTTATGATCTCCGATAGATAAAATATGGGTCATTGCATTCTCCCCCCACTCTTTAGGAATTTTTCTCTCGAAATTCCAAACTAAATCAATAAGGTTATCTTGCATGGCTAACAACCGTATACAAGCATAGGAAACCACACATACTAAACATGCATGCATAGTAGCAAGGAACGTAAAAGGTAATATCTAAGCCTATCCTAGCATGCATGATACTATACCAAGTTATATTTCATGATATCATAAGTGAAAGTAAAAGCGATAAAAAGAAAGAATCACCACGTAGAGAGCTCTAGATAAACTATCATAATGCTCTCCTTAGTCTCCCAACTGCAATCACCTTCGTCTTCACTCCATTAAACCTTCATCAACTTCATCATCTTCCTCCTGAGCTACTTCATATCACATCTAATGATACGAATAGACCTACGAAGTCTCAAAACCTCTAGTTCAATCTCGATGTCATCTAGTTGATCGGCTGTGATAGTTACGCCTGAGTCGTGCCCAAATTTCCACAACTGAGAAACATGAAAACATTGTGCACTCCCAACATTCTTTGAGGTAATTCGAAACCATATAAACAAGGTTCCTAATGCTTTCTAGTACCGAAAAAGGACATAAGAATCTCAGTAAAAACTTCCCTTTATTACTACACCGAATTACATTCTTCGATGGAGAGATTTTGACAAATACCATATCGTGTACAGAGACTTTCAAATCTCTACGCCTCTTATCCGCAAAGTTCTTTTATCAGTCTTGAGCATCTCTCATCCTTTGCTGAATGGTCTTGATCTTCTCTAAAGTTTCTCTAATCATATATGGCTCAAATATCATCTTTTCGCTCGCTTCCCACCAACATGAAGGAGTATTACATCGTTGACCATATAATGCCTCAAATGATGCTATGCATATACGAGACTGGTAACTATTGCTCTATGCAAATTCAACGAGATGTAAGTGATTATCCCACGTGCCCCCAAAATCTAGTATACAAGCCTACAAGAGATTCTCTAAGACAGGACTCACTCTCTTAATTTAGCCATCGGTTTGAGGGTGATAAGCCATACTAAAATGCAGCTTTGTTCGCAATGCCTCTTGTAAGCTCTTTAAAAATCCACTAGTGAACAATGGGTCTCGGTCACTCACAATTCTCTTTGGCACACCATGATATCATACTATCAACTTCACAAACAATTCATTCAATTTGGTTGCCGTTCTATTTGACTTGACGGGTATAAATCTAGCACTCTCGTTCAACCGATCGACTTTGGATAAAATGTTGCCATACCCTACTTGAGTCCTTGGCAATCAATTGATGAAATCCATCAATGCTTATTCCCATTTCCACTAGTGAACTTCGAGCAGTTGCATCAATCCACTAGGCATCTTCTACTCTTTCTTAACCAACTGGCAGTTCATGCATTTTGAGATGAATGTCCTAACATCTTTCTTTGTCCCTTCTCAATGATAGGTCTGCTTCATATCATGGTACATTTTATAACTGCCGGGATGGATAGTCAATCACAAATGATAGCACTCGCATAGCTCCTCATCCCTTAACCCAACGACATCAAGATCAAACAATCTTCTATCTTTACGGAGCCAATCATCTTGGTCGAGTCTGTACTATCTCATATCTTCGAACTCTATACCATCTTTAATCTTAACAATGATCTCAGCTAATCTGATATCTTGTATCTGACTAGTCCCAATCTGTTAATTAGAGTAGGCCTAATAGTCAAGTTTTCCAATATCTCTGGCTCTAGCTCGCATCTTGGTCAAAAATCATAACAAGAAGTATACTCTAACCGTGTCTACTCTAGGAACATAGCTTTCCAAAATTTCATGTCTCCCACTCAATGATCAGCAACTGCATACCCTTTCCTTCGTGTATGTGCAATATCAAAGTAATAGGAGGTAGGAATTCTAACCATCGTTTTCGACAATGGTTAAGATCCATTTGCAAATGGAGGTACTTCAATGATTTATGGTCAGCGAATAGCTCGAACCTCTCTCCTAAAAGATAGTGCCTCCAAATCTTCAACATAAATACGATCACTACTAACTCCAAATCATAGGTGGGTATTTCCACTCATATGGCTTTAGTTGTTGACTAGCATATACAACAACTTTGCCTCTCTGCATCAATACCACGTCCAGTCTGGTACTAAAGGCATCAGTGTATACCATCATCTCTTTATTCCTGCTCGGAATGGTCAATGCTGGTGCACTCGTCAACATTTCTTTTAGAATCACGAATGCATGTTCACTCTCGCGTCCCAATTAAAAGTCTAATTCGTTTTTCGTCAACTAAGTCAATGGTCGGCTACTTTGTAGAAGTCCTAGATGAATCGTCTATAATATCCAACAAATCTCAGGAAACTTCTTATATCCGTAGCATTTTTGAATTTAGTCTAATCTTGAACTGCTATAATTTTTGCAGGATCCATAGCAATGCCCTGCTCAGAAACAACATAACCGAAGAATCTCACTTCCCACCTCCAGAAGTGACACTTAGAAAACTTCGCTTTTAGTCAGTCCTCTTTCAGCACCTTAAGCATGATCCTAAAATGTGTCTTGTGTCCTCCTTTGTGCATGAGTGAATGAGAATATCATCAATGAACATAAGAATTTTTTTGTTTAGTTGACCACTGAAGACACTGTTCATGAGATCAACAAAGTATGCCAGTGTATTAGTTAGTTTAGACGGCATAATCAACCACTCGTAGAAACCTGACGGTGTATGAAACATTGTAATCGACACACTCTTCTTCGCTACTCTTAGTTAGTGAAATCCCATTGCAGGATCCAACTGAGAGAATATTCTACCACCATGAAGCTAATCGCAAAAGTCACCAATATATAAAAGTGGATACTTCTTCTTACTCGTCATTTTATTCAGCTCATGGTAGTCAATACATGGTCTAAGGGAACCCTCTGCCATCATGGTGAATACTATGAGTGCTTCCTACTCAAAAATACTTCTGCGAATCAACCCTTGTCGTAATACATCATTCACCTGCACCTCGAGATCATGTTGCTCTCTAGGTTTCATCCTCCTCAAAGGCATCACCATCGGCCTGATAGCTTTACCCAATTCAATTCAGAATTCAAACTGTGTGTAGTGGAAGTTCGGGCATCTCCACGAATATGTCTGGATACTTCCTAGCAATAAGTGTTGAATATGCTAGTATATGATTTTTGTTTGATGATAATAAACATAATATATATTCATTTAAATGTATTTGTTATGTATTGTTTTATTTTTCACATAATTAAATAAATATTTATTGAATAAAATAAATAACATAGAATTTAAATTCAAACAAATATTTTAAAATTTTGAATAGTACAAATTTGAGCTCTCACCACATATATACATTTTCAATTATAATATAATTTTAATTAGAACACATCTTTCAATCTACAACTTTCACCTCACTACATATTCACTCACACTCGTATTTTTATCTTCAACTCTATTCCAGTTTGTATTCAGCATCTGAATTATCTACAAAATAAACACTAACGTAGTAAAATTGAAAAATAAATATTTTGTAGTGTACAATAAAAGCGTGTGTTTGAAAATTTTATTTGCCTTAGTTATTTGGGTTGTTCATCATCGTTTATTTTGAATTCATCTTACACAGAAAGCTTGTAACATGCATAGTGTATCACTGTACATGTCACAAGGTCATGCACATTGATATACACTTGATAATACTATAGGGACAGGTGAGCACAAGGTCAAACCCCAACCGAGGTTGGATTCAATTTAGGTGCAATATGACAACAGGTCATTAAGTTTCTAATACATTAGAGCCTGCATATGCACATGTGTACACGCACACATGTGCACTGCATCAGCATCTCGAATTTCAGCCAAGAGACATCAGTACACATGAATATGACCAGGTCAATGAGCAAGACCAACATGAAGTCTCTAAATCAACAGAGTAAAATGTTTAGGCATGAACATGATTGCCATAAAAAACTCAAATGTACACAATCAGACAGTAAGTTATATCACAATGAATAAGTCAATGGAGCCAAGGCATTATAACTCATAGCAATGATCGTAGTGATGACAACAAGACTTCAAGTATATATGGTGGTCAAGGAAAGCAAAGAATAGACCCAAAAAACCATCACATGTTCAGACCAAAATACAAGGAAATCTTGACTTATACAGACCTCGTATGGCAAAGCAACATGACTCAAAGTACATTAGGCACAACCAAATTCAAAGTCAATGCAGACCAGATCAGAATAAAGCAATAAATATGCTCAGTTTAACATACTCACATGAAAAGGTAGTGAACTAGTTGAAACATGTACAAAGGGCAATACACATGAAGCATTAGCCAAAATCAAACTGCAAACATGTATACATATCAGGAGCAACAAAGTTTCATGTTGAAAATAATGCACATCATAAGTCCAAACTACAAAAATGTTCAAGTGCAAAATGTAACCATGACAGCAAATCATAAACCAAATCAGAAAATATGCTCATATATACATGTATATACATATGCAGTCTCATATCAAAACATGTACATGAGTGCAAAACACGATGCACCAGTTCAATGAAACAACAAATAGACCAGTAAAACATGCATACTCGAACCAAACAGATTCAAGTGGAACTCAAAACAAATCGTGGACCAAAATATGAATGAAACCAGACCACTACCAAAATGTAAACAAGCTATAGACATGCTCAAGACAATATAATGCAACATGAAGTCCCAAATCAATACAAGTACAAGTGAACATAAACGGAAACTAATATCAGTTCTATAAATATAAAACAGAGGCATGAACAAATTCAAATGCGGACACAAACACAACAAGAAATGCAATTCAACTTAAATCAAAACAAAATATCATTGAAGAGTTTAAAAATTCGAATACCGTCGGCACTCAAAAATACAACAAAGGACAGAGGTAACATATAAATTCTAGACTCAAGAGGAACAACACAACAATAATACATAACATACATATGTATTATACACATGATGACACATTTCAAGTGGAAGAAGTATATACATATGCAACATGAAGACATTCAAAATAAAGCACTAGTTGAAACAAGTCTAAAGCTAGCAGTCTGTATGACACAGAGTTTATAGAAAATCAAAACAGTAGCAGGTTGAACCAGTACAAGTAGTAAAGTCAATTAGGGTAATAATAATTGAACAATTCGAAGTCAGGTTTATCTCAAAAATTCACGATGCCAAAGTCATAGCAGGAAACTATGGTCACAATATTCAAATGCGAAGTTATAGGAACCGGCCCAAAGCAAGTCAAGCTAAAATTCAAAGATGAACAAGTAAAAGAATTATCACAAGCATTTAAGCAAAAACGTATGGGCAAGCAAGAATTAAAAAGAATTCAAAAGTATTTATACGGACGAAAATATAGGGTGTTTAATCCCTATAAAATCCCAATAATCATCATCAGCAAAAAGGGGGATTCGAGTTCAAGACAAAAATCCAGAGTACACTCTTAAATCGAAAACAATTTTATAACTCGAATCGAAGTCGAGCAAATTCAAAATTGAACAACAAAATCACGTACTAAATCATAGCACTTGAGCTCGACACAAATTGAAGCCGCCGTGAATTATCAAGGCCAGTGAAAAAAAGCCAAATCAAGTGAAAGCGATTTCGATCAACCAATTTTCCGTTCGGCGCTTCAAATTTCACAAAGCCCTAATTACTAGAAAGAGGAACAAAGAAAGAAAGGATCGACCGAAGTTTTGCACAGAGAAAAGAAATAAAGGGGAAAGTTCTTTTATGTTGGGCCGGCCTTTATTATTTTGTATTTAGGCTTAAATATATAAATAGGGTTTTGTTTAATTTTTATTTTGAGTTGTAAATTTCTTTTTTAAACTGCGTAACTTTCTAGTCATGTGACTATGTTACGAACAACAGTGGTGCAGTTCTAGAATTCGCAACTTAATGGCTGAGTTGTGGTAGGGTTTTGAGCGTAGAGTTAGGTTATTTGTTAGCAGGTATGGCAAGTTTACATGTGTAAGCGTCTGACTACTTAATTTCTAGTAGAATCCTTGGGCGTAGCATGTAGACAGGGTTTTTTCGAAGCTGGGTAAATCTTGTTGTTCTATTTCTACTTTTATTATTCTGCTATTATCTGTGCTTCAATTATTATATATATTTTTTCGCATTAATTTCTATTATATTTAGTATCACCCTATTCAACCCCCTCCCTTCTAGGGTGAAATCGATCCTATAATAAGCACCGATGACAACACAGCATAGAATATCGAGTGAATATAGAAAGCTAACCATCACCTAATCATTTGGTAGGCAACCTACCACTACCATCTACCCATCATCTACCGCTACTGTCACTAATGGCTTCCCACAATTCACCATCACTCCATATCTATGGAGCCATTCCATATGCAGAATAATACTAAACCCAATAAAACCTAAAACAAAGCAATCATAATTAAAGGAACATTAATGACTCGATAAGACCAAGCCATGATAAGTTGGTCCACCATTAAGCGTTTTATTCTATCTACCCTTATTTTGGAACTTCTTTCTCTTGTCGTTCTATTTTTTCTTGCCTTCCCCATATGATTGTGGCACTGGCTCTTCTTTAGGAACAATAGACTTCGGATATAGACTATTATGCCTTAAGGCCTTTTCGACTATTATCTCAAAAGTATAGTCAATAAGCCTACAAGCTTCTCTCCCAAGTGATCATCCAAGCCACTTCTCGTTCTTCTTTGATGAAGTGTCTATAAAGGGCATCCTATAATTCGATAGGGCATCGAACTTAGCAATGTACGTAGAAATAGTCATAACTCCTTGGTTCAGATCCATAAACTTGAGGAACAAGACCGACTTCTGAGCTATAGGAATAAACTTTTCTTCAAATTAGGCTTTGAACTGGTCCCATGCGAATAGAACTTCGGGAGTGGCGACCTTCATAGCATTTCACTAGTTAATGGCTTTCCTTTGAAGCTGCTGGAACTAATCGCCTATTCATAGCATCATTCGGCTCTAAGTCATTGAAAATCCTTTCGCCAATGTCAAGCCAACCCTGGACTTCCATCATCGACTCCGTTCCTTGGAATTATTTTCCACCATGACTAGCAAAGTCTTTGTTCAGCTTAACGAAATCAGCAATAGGGCCTGCTCTAGAGCACGGCCATCAACAGCAAGATTTAGAGCAGCTACTTGATCATTCTACAACATGTTCCGCATCATGGTATTGAACATGGTATATAAGTTAGGATTAGCTGCTCTTGAGCCAGTTCCTTCTTTTACTCAAGAGATGGAGTTTCTATTAGCATTCCTTTTTTGACGACTGATCCTTTGAATTTGTAGTGAGGACAATCATCCCTTTGCAGAGAATTCTTCTCAAATAGTACTCATGTGTGTAGTGCAAATTCATACTACACACACACACACATTGCAATATAGTTTTGAAAACCAAAGTATATAACAAGTACGCGCTCTTGGGTGTGTATGTGTGTGTATGCAGATCCAGTATAAGACGATAACTCATACCCCATCTCTATTGGACCATGGTATCCCTTAGGTTAAACTATGAAACCTAAGCTCGGATACTAAATGATATGACCGCTTTATACCACTGGCACCCAATATACTTGTATAGTGTGCTGCCGTGCCCGGTTGATACAGGATAATAGTCAAGGTTGTAGTAAAAAAATTCATCATCACAAAACCTATTGTATATCTCGTAATGCATTAAATAAAATACTATAATAAACATCTTATATATAAAATAGGTAAGACAGTAATAACTGGATGAATCGCAAAAATTAGAGTACTCAAATCCATACGGTACACATCTTAAGTGATAGAATTATACATAAAATAATAACTCATAAATAAATTGTCTCTGTATAATAAAGGCACTAGCAACCTCCATAGTGTTTTATAGCGAACTAGCAAATCATAATAAGTAAGCATAGTAATACGAGAGCATGACCTCATGTCCATTCTCTGTCCAACTCCACATGCTCATCAGACTTGATATTCTTAATCTACTCATTTAAAAGTACCCGAAATAGTAGGAAGCAAAGCATAAAATCCCGAGTCAGACAACGGTCTGTTATGAGTGCTAGAAAATCTCAAATACTATAAAATCAATTTGCTAGGACATATACTATGGAAAATTATACATGATCTCTCCTTGCATCTGCAGAGTTAGCACATAACATAGAATATATGCTATTCTATAGTGTAATAATCATGGTATACTATACATCGTAGTACTAACAGGTATCTAAATATCTACATAGATGACATCTACGTCATGTGACATACCTAGGAAGATAAACAACTAAAGAAAACAAAGCATCCATCATCCATCCTCAAATTCAGTTACTCAATGTTTTGAATACGTGATAACTCAACTGACCGTCCTATAAAGGACTACTCAACATCCTAATTCCTTGGTACTCAAATCCATGCGACTCAGTAGACTAGGAACTACACTTCCTGTCTGATAGTCCAGGATAAGGTAGGTTCTAACGTCAGGGAACTCTACCCCTCTTCACTAGGTCCTAACATCAACGGACTCTAGTACGATATGTGATCCAGGTACTAAAATTAATGGACTCTAATGGCACAATCATAAACCCTTGCTACACGAGTACTCGTTGAAACCTCGAGTATCATGATCCCTTTATATGCACCATCCGTTTTACAGAGCACATCCTGGAACAATCCTTACAACTCTCATAGGAAGTCGTTGAAGGTAGGAACTATTCTAGACAACCATCATTGGTTGTATAATATCATCTTTCGTTCTGTAACCTTCCTCCAACTGTTCCTTTAATCCAACTTGTAATCACATACTCTGCATCTCGAAGTACATTTATTCATCGTTGAAGCAATCACCTCCCAATATAGAATCATCCTCGTCGAATCACGTATCATTGTCGTCAAAAATCATTATTGAACAACATAGTTCGGTATTGGCTCGGACCTTAGCTAAAAAAGTGGGAGTATGAATCGAAGCACACTCCACGTCCTAAGTCACCCACCTATTTCTCAAAGTTGGTTCCAAAGTTCCTACTCCCCTAGCCCAAAACAAGCCCTAAAGTGATTTCATGAACACTTGAGGCAACTTTAACTCCTCATCACCAAACCCATGCCTATCGCCGAACCATAGCACATATTCGAACCATGCATATCACTGAACCATAGTAATCACTGATCCATAGCCCATCACGGATCCATGCCCATCATCAAGCCATAGCTATCACCAATCTATGCCTATCACGGATCCATATCAATCACTAATCTATGCATATCACCAATCCATAGCCATCACCGAACCAACCCTTGAACCTTTTTAACTTCTTGAAGTGTAAATCTAAGTGAACATGCAAGTGACTCGAAGTGATACCCAAAGCCATCCTCCTTATGACGTGAAGCAACTCCTACTGATCCCACACTTCAAACTCGTTCTAACGACCACTCATGATCCATACACTTACACAACCAACCTAAAGTAAACCCCTCCAAGGCTCAAAGAAAACTCGTCTAAGGCTTGGATTGTTCCTCTATCGATCCATCAACACTGGATCATCTTCTTTTGCCTATAACTAAAGCAAACGAACTTCAAATAACTTGAAACTTGAAAATCTAGCTTTAGGGCATTCTCCTTGACCTAGCCTATGAATCACAAGTTATTTGGATGATTTTTCCTTCATGGGTCATCATCGACCCATGACCTGTTGCTAAAATTAAATCGCCATTTGATCGGCGTGTTCGACCATTCAAACATCATACATATAGCATACATTACATATAATATATCCCTATAAGCATAGATTAAAAATTCATTTTATAGCCTAAATCTAAAGAAGAAAATCCATAAGAATAAGGAGATCCATAAGGACATGAATTTCATAAATCTTTTCCAAATCATTTGAAATTTATATATATGATTAAAGAGTGTTTAAAACATACTTTAGAGTTTAGAATAACATATAAGATGTATAATGATTAATTACTAAGTGAGAGGTCCTAATCACTTATCTAAATCAAAAGTTGGATGAGTAATGCACTTGCGAAGAGGTCGAAAGGGGAACAGGGACACCCAATCGTTTCAATTAATTACATTTCAAAATGGTTGCTTCAGCATGCACAGAGGTGTTTCAAATGTGTTAAAGGCATCTTTCGAAGGCAATAGATTTCAAGCTTATGCATGTGCGCCATACCTTTTAAAATAGTGGGTTTCGACATATTTACGTTCCGCAGGAGTACATTTGTCCAAAACTACTCCATCGAAAGCATTAATAGGCCTTTCGAACCGGTTGAAACCATCTACAACTATAAAGGAAAGAATAATTGAGTTCAATATGGCCTCCTCAAACACCAAAGGATGGTGGTTCCTTGCCAATCAACAAGAATGCATTCGAAATCCACCTTCCATATTCAAGCCTTCTACCATGCTCCAATTCATTCGAAGCATAAAAAATATACCTTTTGACAGTATCGAAATCCCACATCCTTCTTTGCTTGCAACAATGCATCAACAACGAAGTGAGGGTGCATCTATACCTTTTGATAAAGTCGAAAGCACTCAAGTTCCATTCATAAGTGAAGTTAGCAAGGAACCCTAAATTTAAGAGCATCGAAAGCACTCAAGGAACCCTTTCGACTAAGTCTAAAGTACTGATTCGAAAGGATCCAACCCGCACTTATAAATAAGACTTAAGGGTGTTATTTTAGGGGAGGTGATTTCATTCACCCAACACTTATTCATTCTTAAATTTGTAAACCATAATTCTGAAATCAATTTGGAGATTTTACTTCTTTGTAATTATTAGTTTTCTGGAATGCAAGAAAGTTATTGTTAAAGGAAGTATGTTGCATTTCTGAATATACTAAATGATCTGTTACTTCACTATGTTTCTTACTATGGTTTACTTTAAATGGTGTTAATTAGAAGGTTACCTTTTAAAGGAGTAGAAATCTAGTGGTTCGATTGAAAACCTTAGATCCAATAGATCCCAACCTTAAGTAACTTCAACCATTTCAAAATGGGATTTCAAAGGGGTTCCAAATCATCGCAACTTGTTCGAATGGAAGGAGTTCTAACCATCCCATCCATTTTGAAAGGTCCTTTAGAAAGATTTTTGGACTATATTTATCGAATTGAAAGGTGCTTTTGAAGGGGCTAGTTCACTTTTATACTTAAGGGTGTTGACAAGTTTTCTTGTTAACATTTTGGGTGCCAGAAGTAGGGCTCGAACCTTCGACCTCGTTGAATTCCCAACTTTATTTTCCTCTAACCTATTCTATTCCAGGCTTACCTTAGACCTTATAGCACCATGCTTAACAAAATTAAAAAGTCCAAACAAGGATCCTCAGAGCTACACTTAATTGGATTCTCCCGTAAATTGTTAAAGATTACAAACAATATGAAGAGAAAATGTTAAGATTAGAGGCTTTTAGAATCATCAAGGAAAAGAAGGCTGAATCTTATGATCTAGATAAATGAAGCTTAAACCTTTTTCACATTGGCCATGTACCTATATTTTCTTTAGGGGAATAAAAGACAAGAGTGATAATTTTTTAGGTCAAATGAAGAAGACCATTCAGTTCTATACCAGAGGCACTATCTTTGAAAAAGGGATGATGGACGATTATATACCTTTGCACAAAAATGGCATCAATCGACAAGTGAACATTACTTACATACGAGCCTCAAAAGGTTTTAAAAAGGAAATTGGTCATTGAGGATGAAGTTCATGAATCAAGCAATAAGAAATCTAGAAATCATTCTCAAAAGGCGAGCTTCAAATCAAGACTCCCTAAGGAATGCAATCTGGCTACATCGATTGAGAATGTTATTTACTAACTAGAGAAGAATTCAACTATTGGCAATCCACAAAGAAAAATCCCAAATACGTAAGGAATCGGGGAGGATCCTATTGTCACTTTCATATGATGAACGGGCATGAAACAAATTAATGTAGAGCACGTGAAGGAATGACGATCAACTTTTTCAAATAAGGCAAAATCAATGGATTTGTAAAGTGATCTTAATTAAATTCAATAAAGCACCACTTTTAAAAAATCTACATGGTAAGGAGTAGAATCCTCCTTAAACTTGAAAATTACCTTAAATGGTCGAAGTCTTTCTCCACGCCAAGTTGGCCAAGTCAAAGCACCTCTTAGAGGGAGGTTAGAGTAAGCACTTATCCATGCCACGCTATGGCCAGGTTAAAGCATCAACAAGCCCTTACTTGTGCCACGCTACGGCCAGATAAAGTCGCCCCTTGGAAAGGGATGGAGTAAGCCCTTGGTCCCGCCATGCTATAGCCTGGATAAGGCACCAAACAAACCTTCAGTCCCGCCATGCTATGACCTAGCTGAAGCACCTCCTAGAGGAAGGATGGAGAAAGCCTTTGGTCCCGCCACACTACAGCTGGCCAAGACACCGTACAAGCCTTCAGTCCCACCTATAAAGCCTAGTTGGAGTGCCACTTGGAGGGAGGTTGGGTAAGTCTTTAGGTCTTGCTTATGGATAGCTAACCAAGCGCCCAAGCGCATCAGACAACAACGGACTAAGACGTCCAAGCCCGAGAAGCGGCACACTAAACAATGACAACATACTGAGCCTAAAAGATGGCACATGCTAAAGGAATCAAAACCCAATGAATGGTCCAAAACAAAAATCTCAAATCAGAATCTACAACCTTCAACTAATTTACAAAAGAGGATTTCTAAACTCCCATTACCAATGCTAGATTTGGATTTTTGGCATTTCATTATTAAATTCCATAATTAGATTTCTAGTCTTCTATTAATATAACTAGAGTTAGATTTTTGATCTTCTCTTATCATGACCAAAGTTGGACCTTAAGACTCCTATTCATTTCTAATAGTGGAATTTATCTTCACCTATTATTTTCACATGATGATCTGTTAACTTACATTACCATTGCTTAGATTTTTGGAATTAGCAAGATTCCTCATACTATTGCTAATAGTATGAAGAACTACCAAATATATTCTTGGTTATAAATTAATGATAAGAAATGTTGTCTACTTTGTACTTTTTAGGAAAACAAGATCAATAATGAAGACTGAGTAGGTTAGTAAATATAAAAATCATAGTTAATGTTATCAGGAAGCAGATTCAGGAACATCATTGTATAAACAAGCAAAGGCTACAAACTAGGTGATATTTAAATAATTTACATGATTTGTAAAACTATATACAAGTATATGTATCATAGATCTTTAACAACCTTATTTAGACTCTCAGCAACCAAAGGATCAACAACTTGGTGAATCGCTATACAAAGAATTTCTTTAAGCTTCTTTTCCTTCTTCTTAATTTCATTTACATCATCAATGTATCCAATATGAGTCTTCAAAGCACGGTTGAAAGCTTTTATGGCACCTTTAAGGGTCCTGTTATTCTTTTTTAAATAGGCAGTATGCTTTCAAAGAAGATATTTTTCATGTTCAAGTTTTTGAATTCTAGTTGCATACTCACTAATGACTGTGAATATCTCACTTTCTGCTGGTCATCAAAATATCTCATCATTTCAAATTTGACCTTCCTGCACCATTCACCTACTGCCTTCTCATCTAAGCCTAGAGGAGGGTTAGTCGTGGCAAGAAATTTTTGAATAACTAGAGATGATGACCTTGTTGATTTCACAACTGATGAGGCGATTGGAGAAGTTGGTAAATTGATATTTTGAATATCACTTCCCACAATAAATTCCATAGATTTGCACTGGGATTGACCATCTTTTAATTTTGTCTCCAAATCACTTATCTGTTGGAGAACCTTAGACATTCCTTGATAGAAGTCGACTTAAGGGTTTGGTTTAATTTGATGTCATAATTGAGAAATTATTTCACCTTTACTCTTGATGTCCACTTCAAGACTAGTGATCTTTTCATTAAGGTCCTTAATAACCGTCTTCTAAATAAAAAAATTCCTATGCCATTCTAAAGCATCGGTGTTGACTTGAAGATGAGCAGATAGAGGATATTTAAGGTGGCTTCTCTTTTCAACATCAGCTACCAACCTATCTCTGATGCTGGTGAAACGAGATAATGAATCTAATAAGAGCGGCATGGTAGATAACTGTAACTCCTATTTAAAAGAACAAATAACAAAGTTAATGCTCAAATTACCAACTCCTTTTATTACAATAATAGAGGTTACAACTCAAGGAAAAATAAAACAAAATGTATAATCTCATTGTAATAATCAAATACTTGTTTTATTACACTTATAACCGGGAAATATCATTTTTAACTTTGTTCAAAGAATTAACTGAAAAAGTAATTATGGAATCAAAAGGGCATAATCCTTCTGTAACAACCCAGAATTATTGTCATTTGGAATTCATATATTTAATTGATTTTAAATATTCACAAGTAAAGTTTATAAGATGAATAACTTATATTTCAATTATAAGGATTCAATTAGATAATTAAATTGTTAATTTAATATTTGAAATTGTGAAAATAATTGTAAATTGGATTTAATATGTATAAAAATGTTGTATAAAGTTAAATTAAATCATATTTGAATTAGAATAATGTTACAGAACTTTTAAAACCGAATTAAAAGTTCATTTGTAGAAATTGAATGTTTTAATATTTAAATAACGTGTAAAAATAGCCATTTTTCAAACAGTCTCGGATTTTGGCAAAACTAGTTTCATTAGATCTGTAATGTTATATTATAGTAAGATTACAAATTTCATGTCAATCAGATTTACGGTTTGTCCGAGGCAAGCTAAAACGCGTAGAAATCTGTTTAAGTGAATTTTAAATTTAAATATTCGATTCGAAAACCTATCTTCCAAATACGATCTAATTGGCTCCCGATATATATTCCATTGCATTCGGAATGGGGGTAAAACATTATAAAGGCTAGGCGGTACACTTCATTTGGAGTTCCGAAAAAAATCAGATGAATAGTGTCGCAACATTTTATATAAAAGGCCAACTTTTGTTTCATTTTGCATCAAACCCTATTAGGGTTAGGGCTAGCCGCCTCTAGCTTTTTAATGGCCAGAAAATTTCTCCCTCGATTTCTTCTAATCTATCAACAATTATGAGAAGTGTTCAACTACAAACTTGTAGAGAACGATGAGTACTTCAATCTGAACGGTCATGATCGTATACAACGAAGCGAATCAACGGCGATTTGCATTTGAAGGCGTGTGTTTAAACTCGAACAACGAGGCAGTGGGGCGACCGAGCATGACCGGACCCATGGCCGATGGTGGCACACGTAAGGGGCATCGATGCGAGGTGGTCTGATCGCCTTCAAGTAGCCTATGGTGGTTGCAAAAATTGAGCGGAGAACGGCGGCGTTTGGGTTTTTTTGCATTTGAATGAACGTGAGGAAGAAAGGGTTTTGCATGACCTGGATCTAGCAAAAGAAAATGAATGGCCAGATGTGCTTTCAGGGTTTGGAAATTAAAATAAAAGTTGAAATTATTATATTATATAATTCGTACAAACTTCTAAAAGCCATAACTTTTCATACGAGGTCCGTTTCGTACGAAACGAATTGCGTTGGGTTCGTATTGACGAGCACTACGCGATGGAGCTGGTTTGGAGTTGATTGGGTGTGAATTTTTGGTAAAATTAAATGGTCGTTTAATTTTATTCGGAATAAAATACTGCAACTGCTAATGGACGCAATGTGAGTACAACTCACTCTTTCTGACTCATAGATATTTTTACATAAGTGAGAAATAATTTATTATATGATGATTGATGATTGTTTGGATGATATATGATATATTGATTGGTATTTGGATATATACCTGCCCAATAGAGCAGATGACCCTATATGTTCCCGTGTATGAGCGGATGACCCTATGTACGCATGTCTGCCTCGAAGCGGACATTGTATACGTATTCTAATATGTATATTTGTTGTAGGTAACAGGTTGGAGGGATCCAACTGGATTCCTCAACAGTATTGATTTATTTACAGACATTGTGATATATTCTGTTATCATATTGATATATGATGTTTTGGATGCTGTGATTGATTATTTGGTGTTGGTGCAGCAACAGGCCTATTTTGGAGTTTTAAAAATGTTTAAGTGATGATTTCTAAATTTAAAAGGATTTTAAAAGTGATTTTGGAAATAAACGTTTTATTGATTTTTTGAATTGTAAATGTTATAATTTTTATGTTATAAAAAATATGATGTTTGGGAAATAAAATTGAAATGTGATCTTTGAAATATGAAGTTAACTATTTTGTGAAATGGTATAAATGGAAATTTTTGATTTATTGTAAAATGGTTTATATAGGAGATTTATAAAATTAATATTTTATAAACTAAAATATTAGAATTATAAAACGAATTTTATAAGTGTTAAAATGAAGTTATAAATGGAGTTTATAAGTGAATAAGATTTATAATTATGAAGTTATAAAATAAATGAATTTGTAAAATAAACGATTTATAAGTAATTAACTTATAAATTGGATTTTGGCATTTAAAGGAGATATAAATATAAGTTGTTAATATTAAGGGCTTTTATAAGTTGAAGTTCTTATAAAATAATAAATGGAATTTGATTTTTTAAATGGAAGTTTTATAATATGAATGGAATTTATAAACATTGTTTATAAATCCAAAATCGATTGATTTGATAAGTAAATATGAAAGCTTATTAAAGGAGATATATTCACGATTTTGGACAGTGGATAATCCGTTAATTTGATATGTAGAAGTGTTGAATTTGGTAAACGAATTATATTCACGATTTTGGACAGTGAATAATCTTTTAAAATTAAATAAACGTTTTGGGAAGTGATATTTTAAAATGGAGTTAAAAGGTTTAAAGATGTTTTAAAATGTGTTAAGGATTGAAACCATAGATTTCAACATTCATTGTTGAAATAGACATTTTTGAGAAGTAAGGAAATGATGGACTATAACACTGTTGTTATAGTAGATGATTTCCGAAAGAAAATATTTTGTATAGTTATGGGATTTATATATCTATCTAATTTTCGAATCCCTATACTAGTGATTTTGGGTTGTCGTAGCGATGTTTTATGCAACATTCGTTTTGACCCAAATAAATGTGTTTAAAAAGAAAGTTTTCCTTAAAGAATAAAATATATACTTAATCTTGATTTAAGTATATGTAATATTTTCTAAGTGTGGAAAATAAATTGATTTGTGAATTACTTATTATTAAATAAGTATATGGAAATGTTTTCCAATATAGAAGTTGAAATGGTTTGGAAATATATCTTTTTAAAGATAATTTCAGGTGAATATTTGGCGAGTGAATTAATTAATAAAGATTAATTAAAAGGCCTAGTGATTGTTATGGTGCTGAATATTTGTTTGTTTGTTTTTATAGTTAAATAACCGACTATCAGACTTGGCCAAAACTTTAGTTCCTCGACTTGATGTGGGAACTATTTAGTCATACACTTAGTATGTATCCTTCTGTGTATGCTTGATTATCATTTGTGTTGAGGATGTTGATTCACATAGTGTGGAGTATTACTCCAATCTACCGAGCTTCCTTCTTGGCCCGAAGGATAGCAAGTTGAAAGTTGGAGACATGATAAGTCTTGAGACTTAGTTTCTGTATGACGTTGAGAAACCCTTTTGCGTTGTTGGTGCGAAGAGACCGGGATCGGTTTATCCAAAGGACCAACGTATATGCGACGATTGTGCAGGTTGCTTGTGATGATATTAATATTTCGGAGTTTCATAGTGGGGGACTGCTTACTGATCGTTTGGGGTTAAAATTCCAATATACATCTAGTAGCAGTGGTTTCTTTGTTATGAAATATCCAATGCAAGGGCTATTCGCTACTAATCCTAGGGATTTCCCGACAGGATGTGGCAGGAAAGTACCTTCGTTTTGTCCTGTTCCTGGACAACTTGTATGGATGTTTGTCTGACATTGCATTTCTATAGATTACGTACATCGGTTTTTCCTGATTATGTTCAGCCTGATAGGGGGTTCTCACTTCTTGTTAGGTAGCGAACAGATGACTCTTGCCCCTACATGTCTCTAGAGTGAAAGGGTTGGTTGTAGTCAAGAGGCTGGCTGTAAAAGCAAAGCGCGAGGTATTAGTGTAAGCTATGGTGGGTATTACCCACTGGTTGCGTCCCGTCAAAACGGGTATCAGAGCTTAGATTTCGTATATTCCTAAGCTTTGATGTGTAGTCAGTATACATAAGGACAATAGCACCCTAGATTGAGTTTGAGTGTATTATATATATGAGCACGTATTTGTTAGTGAATATAAAATATTTTATATTGTGTTTGCTTATCCTTTGAGTTATTTGTGAATTTTGGTCGGTATGTGGGACGCCATATTATCGATAGGGATGTCCAAACACTTAAACGTGGCAAGTCGACATAGTATCATTTTAAATTGGGTAAATAAATAATTTTACCTTATTATATTTTATATTTAAAGGAATAATTTTTTTAAGAATTATCAAAGTGTATATAAATTGATTGTTTGGTTGTTTGAAAATGTGTGTATATATATATATATATATAAGTTAATCAAAAAAACTGTTTGAATAATCCAAATAAAAACAACAATTGTGAAAGAATAAATTATATAAGCAAATGAATTATAAATATGAAATTATAATTAATATGATTTGCAATTACGAAATAATCTTATATATAAGAAATGAAACTATTTAAGTTGTAAATGAAAATGGATTTTACTAAGAATTTGTGAAATTTGAATCCCATTTATTTTGAAAGTTATTTTTCAAAAATAAAAGAGATTATATTGTTATATTATTCTAAATCTAAATAAGATGAGTAAATTTGGAATGATCTTATGTAAGTAAAGTGAAATAGTAAAATTATATAAGTAAAAGATTTGTAAATGTGATTTATAAATAGAAGGATTTTTTTTAAAAGAATATAAAGCACTGAATTCACTACTGTTACTGGAAAATAATAAGGGTGATGACTGCAGCATCATCAGTATCGTTTTCGAGTTTCTGTGTGATATATTTGCTACAATAGTAAATTGAAATTGAAGATTTGTTCTGATAAACAAATTTGAATTTGAAATCCAAGTTGAAATTGATAAATATAAGTGAAATGAGTTTTGGATTTATAATATGAATAAGAATTTACTTTGGTAAAGTTGAAATAAAATTTGAGTTGGCATAATAAAATATATGATTTGAAATTTAACTAAAGGAAAGTTAATAAAGTGAATAGGATTTGAAATTATAAAGAATGAGTTTAGTGAATGGAAGTGAACTTAGGTAGATGTTCACGGAATTATGAATAATTAAGTTGTATAACTTATAAAATGAGAAAATGCAAGTAAAACCAATTGTTAAAATAGTTAAACAATTTTTTAAGAAAACCAAAATCTGAATTTGAATAGCAGAATGAAATTTGACTTAATTAAAAGTTGAATAAAATAGAATTTGAAATAAATTAGAAACGAACTTAAGTTGTATAGTGAAAATAAATGTAAATGAAATTGAAATGAAACATAACTTAAGTAATGTTAAATGAAGTTGATTTTGGGTATCGAAGTAAATTAATAAAGTGAATTAATAAAATGAAGTGATGAATGTGAATTTGTGTTATATAAAGAAATTCAACTTTATTTATAGATTGAATTAGCAATTGAAATAATGAAATATGGATTGAATGTAATTCAATCGAATGTAAATAATTGATAAGCAATAGTAGATGTAAGTGTTAATTCATTAAAAAGCTAATGAAGTTGAGAATTGAATAATTGAATGAAAGTCAATTAAATGTTAAACCAATTTGAAATTAAAAGTGTTAAACCAAATTGAATGAATGTAAAGTAAATTAATTTGGTTATGTTGGATATACATTGATTGTTAGTTGGATGCTAGTTGATTGAATAGAAATTCATTAAATGTTAATGAAATTGAATCAATGAAATTGAATCAATGAAATAGAATCAATGAAATTGAAAGCTAAATAATTGAATCCAAATTGAAAGTTATATAATTGAATTTGAAAGTGAACTACTTGAATATGAATTAATGAATGTAAACTAATTGAATATGAATAATGAATGATTAAAATCCAATGTTAATGAATCAAATGTGATTAAATAGAAGACCAATTCAATGAATATTAATGAGAAGTGGAAGTGTATTGATTTGGTTATGGTCTGATTGGATAGATATGGATTAATTGGATGATAGTTGGTTGATTGTTGGATTTGTTGCGGTGGTTGCATTTACTATATTGACATATATAGTTGTTGGTATATGTTGTATATTGATATTACTTTCACATATACATGTTTCTCATTGTTTGTTGAGTGTTTAGTAGGTGCATATGGCGCTTGATTCGCATTTGGAGCTCGCTTTCACGCTATATTAGCTGTATATGCTCGCTAATAATATATAAGGTACATATCTCGGATTACATATCGTACTTTTACACTTTTTTTCCCTTCGGGATGCCTCATCCTTGATGATGAGATGTATATTTGTGATATATATATATATATATATATATTGTTATTTTTTTCGGATCGAACCGCGCAAAGGAGACGCTGGTGAATTTTTTTTAAATTTGAGGCATTAGGAAATTTTAGGAAAATTGGAAAATTTGTGAAAACTAAAGTTTCTATTTTGAGTTGAAAATTGAAAAGATATTTGTTGATTTTGAAAAGACAAATAGTTATGGATTTGAAAACTTAGTAAAGTTTTTGTAAGTTTATCTATTGGATTTTGGAAAAAGTTAAAAGGTTAAATGGATTTGGTAAATCTAATTTGAATGAATTATTTTGAAAAGTTAATTGATTTTGTGACTTTTTCTTACTTGGTAATTTCGAGGACGAAATTCTTTTAAGTAGGGGAGAATGTAACGACCTTAGAATTTTAGTCATTTGGAATTCATATATTTAATTGATTTTAAATATTCACAAGTAAAGTTTATAAGATGAATAACTTATATTTCGAATATAAGGATTTAATTGGATAATTAAATTATTAATTTAATATTTGAAATTGTGAAAATAATTGTAAATTTGATTTAATATGAATAAAAATGCTGTATAAAGTTAAATTAAATCATATTTGAATTAGAATGATGTTACAGAAATTTTAAAATTGAATTAGAAGTTAATTTGTATAAATTGAATATTTTAATATTTAATTGACGTGTGAAAATAGCCATTTTTCAAACAGTCTCGGATTTCGACGAAACCAGTTTCATCGGATCTATAATGTTATATTATAGTAAGATTTCAAATTCGTGTCAATCGGATTTATGGTTTGTCCGAGGCAAGCTAAAACGCATAGATATCTGTTTAAGTGTATTTTAAATTTAAATATTCGATTCGAAAGCCTATCTTCCAAATACGGTTGAATTGGATCCCGATACATATTCCATTGCGTTCGGAATGGGGGTAAAACATTATAAACGCCAGGCAGCACGCTTCGTTTGGAGTTCGGAAAAAAAATCAGATGAATAGTGTCGCAATATTTTCTATAAAAGGCCAACTTTTGTTTCATTTTGCGCCAAACCCTATTAGGGTTAGGGCTAGCCACCTCTAGCTTTTCAATGGCCAGGAAATTTGATTCTTTCTCCCTCTATTTCTTCTAATCTATCAACAATTACGAAAAGTTTTCAACTACAAACTTATAGAGAACGATGAGTACTTCAATCTGAACGGCCATGATCGTATACAACGAAGCGAATCAACGGCGATTCGCCTTCGAAGGCGTGCGTTTAAGCTCGAACAACGAGGCAGTGGGCGACCGAGCATGACCGGACCCATGGCTGATGGTGGCACGCGTAAGGGGCTTCGATGTGAGGTGGTCCGATCGCCTTCAAGTGGCCTATGGTGGTTGCAAAAATTGAGTGGAGAACGGAGGCGTTTGGGGTTTTCTTGCGTTTGAATGAACGTAAGGAAGAAACGTTTTGCATGGCCTAGATCTAGCAAAAGAAAACGAACAGCCGGATGTGCTTTCAAGGTTTGGAAATTAAAATAAAAGTTGAAATTATTATATTATATAATTCGTACAAACTTCTAAAAGCCATAACTATTTCAAATGAGGTCTGTTCGCACGAAACGAATTGCATTGGGTTCGTATTGACAAGCACTACACGATGGAGCTGGTTTGGAGTTGATTGGGTGTGAATTTTTGGTAAAATTAAACGGTCGCTTAATTTTATTCGGAATAAAATACTGCAACTGCTATTGGACGCAATGTTAGTACAACTCACTCTTTCTGACTCATCGATATTTTTATATAAGTGAGAAATAATTTATTATATGATGATTGATGATTGTTTGGATGATATATGATATATTGATTGGTATTTGGATATATACCTGCCTAGTGGAGCAGATGACCCTACACGTTCCCGTGTATGAGCGATGACCCTTTATACACACGTCTTCCTCGAAACGGACATTGTACACATATTCTAATATGTATATTTATTGTAGGTGACAGGTTGGAGGGATCCAACTGGATTCCTCAATAGTATTGATATATTTACAGATATTGTGATATATTCTGTTATCATATTGATATATGATATTTTGGATGCTGTGATTGATGTATTTGGTGCTGTTGCAGCATTGGGCCTATTTTGGAGTTTTAAAAATGTTTAAGTGGTGACTTACAAATTTAAAAGGATTTTAAAAGTGATTTTGGAAATAAATGTTTTATTGATTTTTTTGAATTGTAAATGTTATAATTTTTATGTTATAAAAATTATGATGTTTTGGGAAATAAAATTGAAATGTGATCTTTGAAACATGAAGTTAACTGTTTTATGAAATGGTATAAATGGAGATTTTTGATTTATTGTAAAATGGTCTATATAGGAGATTTATAAAATTGATATTTTATAAATTAAAATATTAGAATTATAAAAAGAATTTTATAAGTGTTAAAATGAAGTTATAAATGGAGTTTATAAGTAAATAAGATTTATAATTATGAAGTTATAAAATAAATGAATTTGTAAAATAAACGATTTATAAGTAACTAACTTATAATTAGATTTTGGCATTTAAAGGAGATATAAATAGAAGTTGTTAATTAAGGGATTTTATAAGTTGAAGTTCTTATAAAATAATAAATGAAATTTGAATTTTTTAAATGGAAGTTTTTATAATACGAATGGAATTTATATACATTGTTTATAAATCCGAAATCAATTGAATTTGATAAATAAATATGAAAGCTTATTAAAGGAGATATATTCACAATTTTGGACAGTGGATAATCCTCTAATTTAATATGTAGAAGTGTTGAATTTGGTAAACAAATTATATTCATGATTTTGGACAGTGAGTAATCTTTTAAAATTAAATAAACGCTTTGGGAAGTGATATTTTAAAATGGATTTAAATGGTTTAAAGGTGTTTTAAAATGTGTTAAGGATCAAAATCATAGATTTCAACATTCATTGTTGAAATAGACGTTTTCGAGAAGTAAAAAAATGATGGATTATAACACTGTTGTTATAGTAGATGATTTCGAAAGGAAATATTTTGTATAGTTATGGGATTTATATATCTATCTAATTTTCGAATCCCTATACTTGTGATTTTGGGTTGTCGTAACGATGTTTTACGCAACATTCACTTTGACCCAAATAGTGTGTTTAAAAAGAATGTTTTCCTTAAAGAATAAAATATATACTTAATCCTGATTTAAGTATATGTAATATTTTCTAAGTGTTGAAAATAAATTGATTTGTGAATTACTTATTATTAAATAAGTATATGGAAATGTTTTCCAATATAGAAGTTGAAATGGTTTGGAAATATATCTTTTTTAAGATAATTTGAGGTGAATACTTGGCAAGTGAATTAATTAATAAAGATTAATTAAAAGGCCTAGTGATTGTTATGGTGTTGAATATTTGTTTGTTTGTTTTGATAGTTAAATAACCGACTATCAAACTTAGCCAAAATTTTCTTTCCTCGACTTGATGTGGGAACTATTTAGTCGTACACTTAGTACGTAGCCTTCTGTGTAGGCTTGATTATCATTTGTGTTGAGGATGTTGATTCGCATAGTGCAGAGTATTATTCCAATCTATCGAGCTTCCTTCTTGGCCCGAAGGATAGCAAGTTGAAAGTATGAGACGTGATAAGTCTATGAAACTTAGTTTCTGTGTGAGGTTAAGAGTTGTTGGTGCGAAGAGACTGGGATTGGTTTATCCAAAAACCACTTGGGACCAACGTATATGCGACGATTGTGCAGGTTGCTTGTGATGATATTGATATTTCGGAGTTTCATAGTGGGAGACTGCTTGTTGATCGTTTGGGGTTAAAATCCCAATATGCATCCAGTAGCGGTGGTCTCTTCGTTATGAAATATCCAATGCAAGGGCTATTTGCTACTAGTCCTAGGGATTTTTCGACATGATGTGGTAGGAAAGTACCTTCGGTTTGTCCTGTTCCTAGACAACTTGTATGGATGTTTTTCTGCCATTGCATTTCTATAGATTACGTACATTGGTTTTTACAAACGTACATCAGTGGTGGCGGAGAAGGCAACTTCTCTTAGCTTAACACCCTCCTTGAGACGTATGAGCTTAAGGGTCGTATTTTTATGGAAGGCAATTAATAGTCGACGGAAATGGCCATGTGGCATTCTAAGTGATGTGATTGTGCTTAGTGAAAGGTAATCGTTACCTCATCAGGCCTCATCAACCGGAAATGATCAAAACAGGGTTAGATGCAGCAAGGCTAAGTGGGTCATTCCCAAGTAGGATATGATCATCCTCTTCTTGATATATCTATGCACGCTATGACATCGTGTATCTGATTATTATGGTTTGTATGCTATGAGGGCCCTCGGTAAAGGTCGGTAACGACCGAAGGATGACATATTCGGTACCATCTAGTTATAAAGGTGGGCTGGTCTTGTGTTGGTAGAGGGAAAATGTTCTGTGCCTCGGGACATCCATCTAGAGGTGTACCCCTTCGAAAGGTAGTCCCTTCACCTGGTTATTTGTATGGAAATCCAAACTCCACTACGTTCCTGCCATTTTATTTGTAGAGCCTAGTATGCTGGAATTTAATAATGGTAACAATTTCGGCTATTTTGAATATTATTTGTATACTAGACACTAGTATAATATCACACGAGTTTGATACAAAATGTTTTAGTTGTCGTAAGGTAAAAACACATCCGTGTTTATGTGTGGACTTGTCTTACGAGATACTTTTGTTTTGATAAAGGAAAAGTTTTTGTAACTTGATAAATTCAGTTGAGTGTGTTTCTCACGCTGGTTTACCAGACTGATCCGGACGTTCTTCCCTTTCAATGCTCGGATCAGAGCGAGTATATTTATAGGTTTAGATTGGTGCTTTTGGAGCTTCAGTAGGAGAGCTGGAGATCTTCATTTTCGTATACACGTACTTGTTTTGATTATCCGCTGTGCTTTGTTGTTGTTGTATATTATTTGCAATTGTGAGGACATGTTATTATAATTTTTCAAGCTGATAACTATTGATTGATTATTGAACTCTGATTTATGTATATATACAGTTTCTGTTTTGTAAAGATCATTGATATGATATTATATATTTTCCATTGCGATGTGATATTCTGTATTGTTCTGTTTGGTTCTATCTTCTCTTCTTATCTCTTCTTTTCTTTCTCTTGACTTTCCGTCCGTCTGCGCTTTTTGGGTCGGACATGTGTGGATTATTGTCGATTCAAAGGTACGGATTTGCAGGTTGTCACACCTTTTGGGGTAATAACTGGAGGATATTTTCTATAATCCCATTCCCTAGGAGGACTATCATGACTGCATATTAATTTGGTATGATATGTTCAGATTTCCATAAGAAGCCTTTCCTTTTCTTCGCTAACAAAATCAAAACGAAGGTGGGGGTGTTGCATATAAAGCCTTTGTAGATCTCTAAGAAAGCAATATCTAGCCAATTTTGAGGATTTCAAGGGCGAGGCCTTTTCTAATTAATCTCTTCTTAATTTGACATATTTGCCTAAATGAACTCTAGAAACATGACTGCTTGAGAGAAATTTATTCTGTAATAATGTAATAACATATGACTAAATAAACTAATATGGAAAATTCACAAATCATTATTATAATATAATTACAAATGTTCATTTGGTTCGTACAAAACTGATTCTTTGAATAACTTGAAAATAAATTTATCCTTACAATATTTGAGTTTTTCCAAACGCAGTTCACGAGGGATTGATTTGACTCGCGGTAAATTCCTAACAAGCTCTTGGATGTGGATCAGATCCTAATTCATATAAATATCTTCTATGTAGACATCTAAGTAGACCCCCGCTAAAATCACCAAAATATAAAAAATCTACAGTTGGGTGTCTATAATAAGCTTTATATAGGAAGTCTACTAAGATATCCCTGTCTTCATCAACATCTGAAAGAGTGTTATTAATTCCCGATTCTCTTCCAAGACCTTGTTATATTGAAAATGGGCCCTATATAGTCACGGGACAGCTTCCTGATCTTTAAAGGATGCTAATGCCGTGGTGCTCTTATTAAGCTTATAATACTTGTTGTAAAGTGTATTACGTTCTTTTGATTGTTTATCTAACTCCCTATACAATCTATTTATTTCCGCTTGTTTTCATTCACGTTTTGTTTTATAAAGTCGAATAGATTTCTTCTTTGTCTAAAATAGAAAAAAATTTAGCTATTATTATCTTGGAAGTGAAAGCCATTTAGATAAAGAATCTCATACTTGGGGAACAAGAATTAAAGTTTGTCGGGTACGCTTTTCCCCATTTGTTCTTCAACATTAATATTGGCGGCCTTTTTATGGAGATCAGAAGGTTAAGGAAGTTCAGTTTGGCTTGCTTCAAGGCCACTAGAATTGGGAATGGCCTTTTCTAATGCCCCAAGAATATCGTCGCCATCCACTCCATGAGAACTGCCATGATCACCTCTGTTAATGCTAGTACCCTAACCTCTATCCTCATTGTCAAGGTTATCATCGTCACTATCATCATCATTGCCACCTTCTCCAATGACGACTTCGTCATCCTCATCATCATCCTTTCATTCAAGTCAGAATCACCTTCTACATAAGGGACTTCAAAAGTAAGAGTTAGCGGCATCAATTTCCTCTCTCTCGAGAACCCTGATCCATTGCTCCATTTCTTTGACTTTATCCATGAATCTTTTGACCAGCGTAGGATCGAGTGAGGAGAAGCTTAAGTCTGGACACTTCTTGGTATTGTCGGAATAAGCCAGCATGAGAGCATCCTCATAAGAATTCACAATGATATCATTAAGAGAAGTGCTCAAAAATTGTGACACTTTTTGTTTGGTCTCAAAAATGGTTCTGATGGCCATAGTTAAGGAATTTTTCTTCCTTCTTCTCCAACCTCTTCTTGAGAAGAGTGCATTTCGTTTTGAGAGAAGATTGTTTAGCCGTCATCCGGGCCTTTCTTTCCTCCGATTCTTTTAGGGTTACTTTTAAAGCCAAATTCTCATCAGCTAGGACTTGTTTACCCTTCCTCACCACGGAAATGGTGGATTTCACTTGAGCAAGAGAAGCGCTCAACCTTTCTTGTTCCCTCACTGTTTTATCTTTAGCAGTTGAGAGGGAAGTAATCTAGTTATTTGGATTTTAGACTTCTTCTTGAAGCTTAGACATCTCAGTGGAAGACTTTGAAGCACTTTCCTAGAGGAAGTACCAACTTTTAGAAATTTGAAAGGAAATGTATGACATGATTCAAAATTCAATAAGAAAATGGTAAAAAGAAGGTCAATTAATATGAAATGTACCAGAAGTTGTTGCTTAATTAGAGATCGACAATGTTTTTTTGGGTTAGGTACAGAGAAAGGTGGATGAATGGAAGTGAATGACGAAGTATTCATGATTGACTGTACAATCTCCCTAAAATCATTGGAAGGCGTCGACGATGTTGGTCTAGGAGGATTCAAACCCTTGGGGAGGAGTTGGAGTGCCTAAATTCTCTTGCATCTATTCGATGACGCTAGGAGAATCGAATATAACAATGTAGGGGCATGAGGTCGTCCTTTGAAAGAGTTATTTTGGATTGGTCAATAGGGACCTCAGGAGTAAGACCCTCTAGAGTTTTGCCCACATCAACAGATCCACCTTCCTTTGGAGGAAGAAAAGACTGGACATTAGCAATTTTAGTTTTCTTGGGAGAAGGACCTGCTGCAGTCATCTCGCTCAATTTTCTTTTAGCAATCATTCTCAACCTAGCAATAGCCCAGGTCAAAGCTAAAGCGCTGGATTTAGAAGTTGGAAGGACTAGATATCTTATGATCAATTCAACTAGAGGAGTAATTGCTAAAATCCAAAAAGAATAAGTTAATAAAACAATATAAGGAGTAACATGACCGTAAATTACAAATGCTACATTTAAGCTTTACTGGTTGATCTGGATAAATTAAAGACATAGGAGAAAGCCCAGGGAGAGGAATCGCTTGCTCTTAGAAGTATGTTAGGCAATAGAAGATTGTCCAAGAACTCTTTGACATGCTGGGAGGAGGCAATGTATTTAAATATTGCTTGGCGTTAATAATGTAAGCTATTCTCAATTCTACCCAAAGCAGTAGTAAACAACTTCATGATTCTCTTCCTCTCATCGGCAATATTTTTGGGAGCGGGACCAAATAAGAAAATGTAATTTAGCAAAAAAGAAGATAATTCAATGAAAATGAAAATAATGATAAACTTAAGAGGAGAAGAGAAAACTCCACTGATATTTGGAAAACATCTAATGTAGAAGAATTGTGTCACCCAATCTCTAAACTTGTTTACCCCCATAGAAATTAATTCTTTGTGTGGGTTAGCTCTGAAAATCTGTCTGTTTAAGTTTCTGAGCTTGACCAGACGTACCAGATAATTTAGAACTTTGCCACTTAATGAAGGAAGGCTTGAATCTAAACCCATGAGCTCTAAAAAGCCAAGATATGTATAGACATTTGGTGACAATTGAATCAGAGCTATGCCAAGGTGACTCAAGAATCTTGACAAGAAATTGGGGAATGGAATGAAACTTCCATGCCAGATGTGGATGGCAGTGTAAGCAGAATAACCCTTAAGAGGACTCTAGATAGTGTCTTTTCACTAGAAGGAATGGCTTCAACTCTAGTGATCTCAAAGTCATTAAGGATCGTGTCAACTTCATCTTGAGTGGCTATAAGATAATGCCTCGAAACTACTTCGGCCTTCTTTGGAGAATACTCTAATTCTAAAGCTACATCCTTTTTAGGTTTCATAGAAGTCTTTTTCAAACCCATGATCCTGCCAGGTTAATTAATTTCATTGAAGTTATGGTTTATTCCATTATCAACGCCTTTCGAAGGTATCAAAAGCCTACTACAACGGTTCAAATATCCACCGTAATATATGGTTTCATGCCTTCGAAAGGGGATTGAAGTTAATGAAAATTATGAAATTCATCTAGCTTTCAAAAGTATCGAAAGGAAGGATGGAATCCAGGCACCTGAACGCACCCTTCAACAATGTTGAAAGCCGAGGAAATTTTTTTTTTTTGTCATTAATAAGTGCAACTATCTACACATACCAATTTGGGTATATACTTTGTAATCATATTTCAACTAGGTTGAAAGGATTTGAATAAAAGGACATTGACAATAATGAAAAAGCATTTAAGATGTTTCGTCAACGTTTACATGGAGAAGTGGTGACAGTAACACTCTAATTAATTATTGGGAGTTTCGAATAAGTTGAAAGGATATAGCAGAACTTTAAAGGCATCAACATTAAGTTAGGATAAAAGAAACAAATATGGTTGTTTAAACCGTGAAGTTTGGACTAAGTCAAAATGTTAGTTAAGGGTTTCGACAATAGAATTTTTTTATTTTTGATTCAATTTAGAATGAGGGACATTAATTCTCAATCTAAAGTATCCTCCGAGATAAACTAAAACAAGATATTATTTGTCTAAAGTAAAGTTCTACAGCAAATTAAATCCACCATTTATATGCGTTGAGTCCTGAACCCTTTCGAAGAGAATTGGGCCTTCGAAGAGATGCACTGTGTAGCCATTAGATTAAACCCCTCAAGAAGACTTCTTTGAAAGGTGTTAGAATACATCGAAACATACTGTAACTTTCGAAGAACTCAATCTCATGACAACAACATCAATCCCTTTGAAAGGATCCATTTAAAGCGAATACTTGACTTCCTTTCGACTCCTTTGAAAGGGGTTAGAAAATGAAGTGGGGGCTAGTCGCATTAACCACTTTCGAAAGGGTCGAAAAATTAAGTTGTAATATTATTTTATTGATGTACATGACTCGGCCTTCTATTTGAACTTACCAGAATGCAATTCCTTCCTGATTCATTGTCAACCCAACACTTCTTAGGAACTGACAACAATATTGATTCGAGCTTGAATTCGCACACAACAATAATAAAAACCATAACTTTAGCAAATTCAAGCTCGGACCATAACTGTCTCTATTGATTAATCAAAATTGAGAAAAAAAATTCTCTTGAACTAATTAGAATTAAGCATAATAGAAATCGAACCTGAATTCGCATACAATAATGGCAAATAACCCTAAATTTAACGAATTCAAGTTCAAAACCGAAATTGATATCATAGACTAATCAAAATAAACATAAAAATGAATCGAAAGGTCATTTATATGAACGATGAACTCAATTCAATTTCAAAAATTGGAAGAATAACGCAAATTCAAACCCTAAAACTTTAGACTTAAAATTAAATATGAACAATAGATGCATACCTTAAATTTGAACTTGTGTCTGTTAAAATTAAAATTTTAATAAGATTTTGTGATTTTTGATTTTTGTTGCGAGTTTTTTAATTACAAGTAAAAGAAAAAGAGAAAGAAGGAAGCGTGATTTATAAGAAAAGCAAATGCAAAGGACAAACCGTTCGATCAAATTTAAATGAATTGCCAAGATCCATGTGAGTATATGAAAAGGTCGGAAATTTCTATGCTGAAACAAAGGTAAGGTATCGAAACAGTTGACTTGAAAAGTCAAAGAGCATCCCTTTGCTAGGGGAAAGTGTTATCATCAAAAAACCACTCCAACTTGATCAAAACGTTGAAAAATACAAAAGGAGGATCTATAAAGAATGATAGTAATAGTAAGACCTTTCGAAAGAGTTGAATGGATGTTTTTGCAAACGTTGGATGAGTAATGCGCTTGTGAACAGGTCGAAAAGGGAATAGGGACACCTAATCGCTTCAATTAATTACCTATCGAAATGGTTAATTTCGCATACATAGAGGTGTTTCGAATGTGTTAAATGCACCTTTCGAAGGCAATAGATTACAAGCTTCCGCATGTGCATCATACCTTTCGAAACAGTGGGCTTTGACATCATTTACCTTCTGCAAGAGAATATTTTTTCAAAACTACCCCTTCGAAAGCATAGATAAGCACTTCGAATCAGTTGAAACCATCTGCAATTATGAAGAAAAGCATACATGAGTTCAATATGGCCTCCACAAACACCAAAGGATGGGGGTTCCGCCTCAATCAACAAGAATGCATTTGAAATCCACCTTTTACATTCAAGCCTTCTGCCATGCTCCAACACATTTGAAGTCCAAAAGGTATACCTTTCGATGGTGTCGAAATCCACCTTTTACACAGGGTTGGATTCGGGTCCAATTTTATTTTTGGATAGAAATTTTTATTTAAGCGAGCTAGTTTTATGCACATTAGGGCCTAAAATAAATTCAGATTTACCTCGAGCAGACACAATCTTTCAGGCCTCTATAAAGACAGCCTCTCTGCAGGAAATTTAGTTTATAAAAAATTCGATCTCGCTCTCTCTTTCTCTTTCACTCTGCTTTATTCTTTTATTGTCTAAAATAATATATCAAGTTTGTGATATTGCAAATCACAGACTTAACCTAGTACACCTATTACTGTGCTAAAGGACGACAAGTACAACCCAGTATACCTACTACCGTTGCATATCTGCTAGAAGCACATCCACTCATGTGTCATACTGCTTTTCTCAAAACAAAAAACGCGCCTAATACAGCGTCTCAACGAGCATGCATGTCGACCACGGGTTCTAACCACATTTTCAGCTGTTTTCCATCAACCCATGCGACCACATTCACTACGCTATCACAACCGTCTGTAGTACTTCGGTTGCTATGAATACCCTTTTCCATACAACATCAAAGACGTTGAAGGTTGATTTTTATGCTCAAAATTAACATTTCTAGCAAGCAAAAACCACAACTCTCTTAAGTCTAGCAGCATTTTAAGATTATGTGCTAAATTTCTTATTATTTTCTTGTAATTCCTTGTAATTGTAAGATACCAACATAGTAAGAAATCTTCGTAGTGGATGTAGGAAAGCTTGGCCAAACTACTTTATAACTTGAGTTCATTTGCACTATTCGCCTGTTTTACTCCTCATTTTTCATTTTTAATCCTAGTGTTAGCAAATAACCTTTGTTAGCATAAGCGCATTAGTCTTATTCGAAGGTTGGCTAAATTTTTAGTCAATAGTAAGCAATTCTAACATAAATAAAAGAAAGAAATTCACATAAGCATTGAATAATAGTGAATCCATGACAAATAATCCAAACAACAACACAAATTCTCATTCTGAGAAAGAAGCATGACTACCTCCATAATATGAAATATTTCAACATGCAACTGGAATTAGCTCATTAGCAGTAGTCATAAAAACAAGAGCTTTTGACAAAGTTCTTGCAAAATGATTCTTAATCCGAAATAAAACCTTCACCACAGTCAGTACAAAGACACACACATTAAGTCTACTACGGTCATTAACATTAATTGCCTTTTTCGAAGATGAGTGTTCTTGTTAATTTACAAGTGAACATAAGAATTGTAAACATGTAGGTGAGAGTGAGGCAAAGATAAAGAATGAACTATCACCATTTACCGCATTCGTGCATTGATTTCTTAGTAATAAATAAATATTATTTCAATTTTAAAAATAATATATGATCTATCATATACACTGTTGATGAATGAAAATGATGCTAAGCAAAATTTTAATCAAGTATCAAAGATGAGTGTATTTATTTATAATAAATAAAAAATTTGATAAAGAAAGTCAATGCTTTTTACGAGTGAGGATTGGAAGGAAATTCACCTATTTTAATGTGGCCATATTGGACAAGTTTTTTTATAAAGAGGATTGAAAAGATTTTTTTTTTCCTATCCTAAGTTCACGGCCTAGCTAACCTCATGTCGGATCATTGCCTTATCTTGCTCAAATCTCATGATTATCAACTAAAAAATAGACTTTTATATTTGAAAAAACTATAGTTTAAAGAAAATGACTTTGAAATCTCGAAATGGAATTCTGTGCACAACATATGTATGCGACAAATGCAGCGAAAAAATTTTAAACTTCGAGGGTCGATAAAAATATTTGATGTATTGGAATACTAACAAATTCAGTAACATGCGTATTAAAAAAGAAAAGATAATGAAACGAGATACTAGACTTAAATAGGATAAGAGATTGTAGGAACTTGAATGGTAAGGAAAAGGTAAAATTATGCAGTCTAAAAATGAAACTTGATAAATTAATGGACCGAGAAGAAATTATGTAGAAACAACACTCCAGGTACAATGGAACAAAGAATGGGATAAAAACACTAAAAATTTCCATTGCATGGCCAACTTTTGGACACAGTACTATTGTAACAATAAAATTTAATGGAATAGGGATTAACGAACAAACTGAACTAAACAACATGTTCACCAATCACTATATAAACATATATAGTAAAAATGTAGATGTAGAATTTAGGCAGACTAGCCTTCTTTATATTCGAGCTGGAATCATTCTCTCCGTGAATTGGATTTATGCTTCACGAAAGTGGAAGTCTGGATGGCTATGAAAGGATTGGCTAGCAAAAAAGTCCTAGGCCTCAATGGATTCTTCTTGATCTTTTGTCAAAAAAATTGACACACTATCAAAACTGACATAATGAACATTTTCAACGAATTTTACAATGGTGTTCTTCTGCTGGGTAGGTTCAATTTTTGTGACGTTATTCTTATCCCTAAAAGGAAAATTCAAAAGATTTATCAGACTTTAAACCTAGCTTTGTTACTAACTGCTCAGTTAAAATAATCTTGAAGGTTCTAACGAATAATCGAAGAATAAAATGTATAACTTAATTGGCAAATCACAAATTGATTTTATTAATGGTGGGCATATTATAAGCTCAAAAGTTTGCCAACTAATTTTACAAGGAAAATATTATATGCACCTTCCTTAAGTTAGACTTCACCGAGGCTGTCAACTCAATTGAGTAGGATTTTATACTTGGAACTTTAAGATTAGGGGATTCATCGAAAAGTGGATCTTCTAGATCAATCTTATCTAAAAATCCAGTGCATCGTCCATTTTACGGTATCAAAGGGTAATAAAATCCAATCAGAAAAGGGGTTTCGGCAAGAAGACCACCCATCCCCTCTCATCTTTAAGTTAATAGTAGGCGTTTTAACAAAATTATTCAATTAGCCTCACATAAAAATATCTTGCCATCAATTGGGCGAAATATTGCTTCCAATTAAGTCTCCATGTCCCAATATGAGGATGACGCCCTTTTATTCTCTTTCTATCATCCTCATCATATGCGTCTTTTAAACCAATTTTATACAATTTGGAATTGATTTCACAATTTGAAATTAATTTCCATAAATAGCTCGGTATTAACAATCAATGACACTACAAATATTAATGTTAACGTGGCTAAAACCGTAAAACTATGACTTACTGCATTGATTATTTAGGTATATCAGTTAGACAAATGAACTGAAAAGGGAGACTGAAACACCATCATTGATATAGTAAGCAGAAGACTTTTTTGAAAAGCCAACCGTCTATTAAGAGCAGGTAGTGCAATCCTCATCGATTCGATCATTTTGCAATTCCGATTTATCGAATGTTTTGGTACAGCTTTCCTAACTGGGTGATTGACAAAATCGATAACGTGGAAGAAACATTTTATGAAAATGGAATTTAGAATGCTCCAACTTAAACTGCTTAACTGGGATGCTATGTACAAATCTAAAGCCCAAGACGGTCTAGGTATAACAAATCTAAAAGCCCTAAACATCTCCCTCGTATGTAAATAGATGAGAAAATTTGTTGACGATGATACAGCAATGTGGGGAAAAAAAAATATCGACCTTCATATAACGGCTCTAAAATTTTCATTAAACCAATAATCATAGGCTCCCTTCTTCTAGAAAAATATCACTAATCTTCTTCAAATATTTAAACTGGGCCTAAAATTTAATACTCGCTCCAAAAATATAACTTCCTTTTTCGGAACGACCCATAGGCTACGTCGATCGTTGAAGTATGATTTTCCTGAACTTTTGTTGGCTTCTAACAACAAAAATGACTTCATTGTAAACATTTTTAGACCCCAAAAAAGCTTTTAAGTGGAACATTTCCTTTAACCAAAACCTTGCTGGGAGCTTGCTTTCCTAGTTACAAAGTCTTGCTAGTCTCGTGTTGGGATAAAAAAGGAAAGCTACACTTCTAGATCCATGTATAGAATTTTGATCTTTTCAGACACGTCAGCCCTAAGTTATTTTAAACTTATTTGGACGCTTGAAGCATCTCGTAAAATAAAAATTCATAAGTGGACACGAAAAATTAAACATTACTACTATATTAAATATTGAACTAACTAACAGCGCTTCAACCATGATCCATGCTGCCTTTGTAACACAGTTCCCGAAACTACTAATTATTTGTTCGTTGAATGTGGTTTTTCTCAATATATTTATCATAAATAATCTTATGAATATCTTCGACCTAAACTTAAACACCAACATCCCTTTTCCTCGTGAATATTGGAATTGTTTTAGGTTTACCTTTACTCTGTCTCCTGGACTCGATATGCTCTATTACATGTTGTGGTGTGGTTTGAAAGAAATTAACGATTGTTTAATAACTCGAATAGAAATTCATCGTCTACTATATATTCTTTCGCTGGACAAGTTTTTACTTTGGATAGGTGCATGCAGAAGACACACAAATTGGTAGGGTCATGGGCAGTTCAACACCTTGCGACAGTGTTGTGCTCCTTCTTGGTAATGGTTAGTGGTTCTCGGCATGGCTTGCCTTGCTTCGCTTCAGCAGTTGCTCAGGTGGTGGGTTTCGTTGCAGCAACTTCACCTCATTGACTTCCTACTAGCTCCAACACCATGACATCACTTAGTATGCATGTGCACTCCTCATGCACCGTCCTTGTATCAAATCCGGTCTACTTCGTGTATCCAGCCCAGCCCAGCATGCTCCGTGTGCACCGTCCCTGTATCAAGTTCACACTATCGCACTAGCCGCCAACCCTGTCAACCAGTTCAGTTTGTTTTTTGGTTGAACTCAGCTTGCATCGTCCCATTCCGACCTGCCTGGTTCCCAAGTTTTACCCCGGTTCAGCAGTAGGCAGTCGTGTTGCAATCCCTTTCTGCCCACACCAAGATAAACTGCAACTTCAGCTCTTCCATATGGAACTTCCCTACAATTAATTTGATCCAGTCTGCAACAGCTTATATGCCTAGAGTCTTACAGACAAAAGCTCGCTATTAAGCACTCGGAACTCAGTATAGCTTCAGTCCAGTTTTCTTACGGGTTCAGTCTGTTCATTTCACTTCAGTTTCAGTATAGCTCCCACTCTGTAGTTCAACTGTTATTTACATGCAACTCGTTCTTTTATGTCAGTCTTCTCTTCTCAATCAGCACGCCCATATTCTAGTCTACAATTCCTCAATGGTACCTGATTCTATCCTCAGTTAGCATGATAATTATGCAGTCTAGTTTTGTACTGCTCTATCCTCTGTCAGCATGTCACTTCCGCCTAGCTTCCCTTTCATCAGAGCTTGCTCTACAATTTGCTCTGGAATTATATTTCTAGCACTTGCTCTACAAGTCCATTCTCAAATGATGCACTGCACAACAGTTGTTCTCTAATCATGTTGCATTTTCCAGAATATGTGCACTTCATCAATTCAGCTCGGCTAGTGATGCAACATCAACTGGAGCAGAATATGCAGGGGAAGAGAAAGAGAAACCAGAGAAGAAGAAGACAGAATTTTGAGGAAGAATTGTGAGAATTAAATTCTTTTTTCCTATCTCCAAACGTTTGTATACAGTGCTATATAGCTGAGTGCCTAACAAACTTGCCTACGTGGCCAGATGGAGCCATTCTTTTGTAACTAATTTGCAGAAAAAGTAAAACAGAAATAGCAACAACTTTTAAAAAGAAATACAGCTCACATCCTTATTTTCTAACAACTTGTAGTCACATTTTGTACTGCATTTAATCCATGAACCTTCTCGGTAGATGCAATGTCTTTTGGGTCTTGCATTAGTTGCATGCATATCATCACCGTATCAGCTAGCTCCAACATTACAAGTTACAACCCATGCCCGCATTTAGTCTCACGCCTGCACTCCACTACAATTCAGCTAACATTTCGTTCTTGCACTCCAAAATTTCATGCTTCGTGCGGCTCTTCAGTTTCAAATGCTCATTCCAGCACTGCCTTTTTGATTCAACGTAGCATGCATCATGGTTTATTTATTAATTACTTGCACATACATGTGAGCTGTTATATTTAGCTTATTATAGATTAGGCTATCGTATATCCCTATATTTTATTGATCACCTAGAGATGATGGTCTTAATTATACTTTAAATCACTTTTGTTAACTAATGTAATGTCAGCCATGTGGTTTATAGTTTATTACTTCAATAAAATTTTAAGTGCTCTCCTCACTAAGAGAACAGTTCTTTCATTAAAAGGGAAAAAAAAGAAATCAATGCTTTTGCTAAGTCTCATCCCAAAAACAGAAGAAAATTTGGACAAAATATAAAACGAATGTTGGGGCGAAGTCTACTATGGATCGTCGCGAAAGCGTATATAACTAATTAATTACCAATCACCGACGATTCTGCAATGAGGTACAGATTGCCATGGCAATTTTTGATGGAACCTGAACATTTTTCTAGTAGTGTAAAATGAGTTAGGACAGAATAACTAGAATCACTAGAAGTTCACCTTCTTCCTCTCGTGAGATGAAAAAGGAAGTAGGAAGTAAAAAACATCATTGAAATGCATTCTGGGAGAAGGTGTAGGAGAAGAGGAAACATATAAGTATTCATCGAATAGGGGTCAAGGGACAACATCAAACATCTTTTACATAATACTAGTATAAATCGCACCGACAAACATCTAATAGTTAGAAATTTTCATTTTTTATTTAATAAAAATTAATGAGCGAATGTGTGTTATAAATTCTAAAGTTTTAATGTTCAAAACACTTTTATTTCAAACGGTTTTGTTAATGATATTGGTCTCTTGATATGTGATCAAGAAGAAGATAATGGTGAAGGTAGCAAATCAATGTTGAGATTTCGTTGATGAATGTAAAATATATTCAATATTTCAAAAGGATACGGTGAAAATCATATTCATAGAATTTGAGATGATATGAAACAGTAGAAAATTTATGAATGTACTAATATTGATGTGGAAAATGGAAAAGTGCTCCAAGTATCGAAATGCAAGTGTTGTGAAACTAGCGGCAAAGAATTGCTATAAACATAACATTATTTTGGGCTGACCCCATGGTACATCTTCAAGTGATTTTTCATGAAGAAATGATGGAAAATGAGAGTATAACCAAAAAATGCATGATCATGCAACAAAAACTTAGAAAATTTTGCAAATATCGGGCAACATCACACATTGAATACTCTCGGATTCCTTCACCGCTTTAGTAGCATAAACATCATACACGCATAGATAAACTTGACTTTTAACTGGGCTTCTCGACACAGCTTAGAATAGCACATCAAAATAATTTGTTTTAAGAATAAAAGATTGAAGAAAAATGTTATTTTATATGAAAGTGATAAATGAAAATGATAAACTTTTGGGTTTAACAAAAAATTTCATTTATCATTTCCTATAAAATGATAGATTCTTTTATTTTGTGTTTTAAACTAATTGTTCTATTGTGTTACCCTAAAATTTGATTTCCATTGAACATATTCACATATTCAATACTTCTTCCTTGCAGGTGCTCTATACGATCATCGCTCCCATGTACTTCGATTTATTGTACTGTCCCGGCACTTGAGTTGTATTTCGTTTTAATTTTCTATTCCTATCCCAAGACAAACACCTGTTTAAATCGACTTAAATAAGATGGGTTTTGGCTAAGCCAAATCCCATCCATTTGAAAGGAAACAATAGATATCATAAAAGGCAACTGCTTTTTAACAGATTGAAACTCGGGAAAAGTGTAAATCTGTCTGCAAAATAACTATAGCATGACTGCCCGTACATTTCTGTAAATTTTGTATGGTTTTGTATAACTTGTCCACAGAACCACATTTCTCAACGTTACACTGAGAACTCTATTGCTATTATATTGAAGATCAAAACACTAGAATTTCCTAGCTATGTTTCTATGGATGCATATATAATCAAGAGGCAAGGAATAACCCTCAATTCTTAGCCAGTCATTCACAATTACCAAAAGAAAACAAAAGCAAGCTTCACAATTCAAGGAAGAATATTCATGTTTCTTCACCAAGGCCTATAGTATGAATAAAATTGATTAACATCAGCAGCTTGATAGTCAGAGTTATCTCGTCCATTGAATTGTCGATGAGCAGCAGACGTTTCAGTATTTACACAGTTAACAGTCTGCCCAGTTTGGCCTCTGCCTGTGACATTATGATCCATATTAATATGACTGTTATAATAACTCGTTCCATCCATCATCATTTGATTGAGGTAAATGTTTGTTTGATTGGATTCATTCAAGTATTGATTCTGATATTGATATTGATCGTGAGTATTGCTAGATGAGGCAGATATATCAAACAAGTCGGAACCATAAAGCGAGGGATTTGAATGTGTAAAATGCAGCACTTCTCTTTCCTTTCTCCTTCTTGATAACATATTTACACAATCTACAGGCTCCACGCAGAAGAAACTGTTGCTTGTATTTGTATTTTTAGATGAATTTACAACAGGAAGTTTACCTGAATTATATGGAAAAATGATAACTTATACATTTGTAAATACGTATATGAATGAAAGCAAGTAATAACAATAACAGATATATCTTTTACAACTGTTATGAAAACTTACCGGTCTTAGAGAGTTTTGAATGGTATGTCTGACTAGAGTAGAAACCTGGAGGAGTTTTGGGTGGTGGTGCTATTGTTTTGGAAATGGCAGAAGCTGTTTACATTACTCAACTTAAATAAGCAGTACTCAATTTACAGCAAAATACCCACACAAAAAAGTGTGAAAATTGCAGGAAGTATCTACTGAGCGCCACATAGTTATGCAAAAATGTGATCATTTCAATTTGAAAATTCATGCATTGGTTTTAGATTACACTAACATAGAATAGGGATTACCCTGGTTTTCCAGCAGGGGGAAAAATATAGGTCAACATTCAACTAAATCTTAATTTTTGTATTCTTATATTGCAAAATAAATGAATAAATGCTAAATCCATCAATTACCTGGTTTGTGTAACCTCAACGCATTCAGCCATGCAGTATGGGAACTGTTATGTTCAAAAATATTAGAGCCATCATTGTTTCTGATGCTTGGAAATGAGGAAATTATATCGCCTGTCTGACCTATATCAATTTTCTTGGTGTCGTCGCTAGTATCTATGCTTCCTATGTGCACATTAGTTGTATTATCTTCAGATTTTGAAGTTAACTTATTTGAAATCGAGTCCAAAACAGTAGATGCTTTTTGAAAAGCTGATGCAGTATTAAGAGCCATGGCTTGCATGCTGAGGAGACGAGAGTCTTGCTTGCAGTCATCGCTTAAAGTTAACAAATCTGTATTGCGTCTAATTTCTTCAATTATATTATCATTGTCAACTGCATTTGACGTCACTGTGCTATTTTTATTGCTTGCCTCCGCACAACTCTGACTACCCTGCGAAATCTTGTTCTCCATATTTTGATCCTTTTTTATTTTTCCAGTTTGTTGACATTCACTTCCATTTTGTAATTGGGTTGAATTGTTCGACGTGCTGTTAGTACTCGAAGCTTCTTCATAAGCCGGACCTCTAAAAGAGCAAAATATAATATGAAATGGCAACGCTTGAATGTAATCGAAAAGAAAATATACACATGCACAATTATTACCATGGCTCATGGCTTTTATGCAAAAATCTCAAAAACGTAGTGTAGATATATTTATCTTTACCTCGACAAAACATAAATATTTACACGAGCTTAAAGCCATAATTCATAGACTATGATTGCTAACTTTTGCTAAATGTGTAAATTTTGTTGAGTGGGGTTATTATAGGCTTACCTAACGATTAGCCTAACAAGAAACTCATTTAATCAGTCAACCATCTTTCATCATGAAGTCAAGTTTTTCTTTTTAAGGTATAACATCGGCATGTTCTTGGATATAGATACTTTCTCTCAAGAGAGGGGTTAGTAATAGAACCCAAAAAGTTAAAGAGAAGTTATTTGAATTAATCAATAGAATAGTTACCTATAAGTATCTCCTGAAGAAGAATCGGATATTTCATCGCTACCGCTATTATATTGCGGAGTAACCTACATGATAGAAAAAGGATCAGAGCAGCATAAACAAGCTATACATTTGAATATGATTGTGGTAATATGAAATAATTAGCTAATGAACATAAAAATACAACTGAATTTTTTCTTACATGAATTGATGAAACAAGGGTTTTCTCTATTGGTGGAGGTAAAAAACTTCCAGCACGTTTTTGGATTGGAAGAGGTTTTCCTTTGGATTCTTCCCTATTGAACAAAAGTAAATTGGCAAAATAGAAACATACAAAAAGCTTAGGTAGAGTATGGTTTGAAAATTGAGTTTTGTGTTTTGCATTTTCAATGTATACTTTAAAATACGCAAGAAAACGGAAGCGCGTGGAAAATGGTCGATTCGCAAAATGGTTTTAATATATAAAATTGAAAATGAGTTTTTCGTGTTTTCGTCTTTTGAAAAATACCATAATTTATCCCCTCACGTCTCTTCTTCTCATTGTTGGATTGAATAGGATGTTCCAACTACTCCACCACGCACAAAAATATTGAAAACGCAAAACTTGTTTTCAAATCAAATACTATATTATGTTTTTAAAACTTGAACAGATGCAAGGACAATTATGACAAATAGAATGAATGAAAATTCTTAAGTGAAATTTTATAAAAATACCGATTTTTCCAAAAGAGAAATGAAAGTAGAGAGAAACCATAAAGTAGTACAAAATTCTCAAAAGTTTCTGTAAAGATCTGTCTTTAAATTAACAACACAATGTGTATAATTAAAGGAAATAACATGCTATCCTCGTATCTAATTTATATTTTTCGTGATGATATTTGTCGCCATATCGGCCTTTCAGATTTTACTCATGTTTTTTAGTACAGTAAATTTGTTTCAAGGTAAATGTTTTATCTAGTTATGTTTGTAGAATGATGGCTGCCATATTAGTTTATTCACATTGCGATTACATAAAGGATTATTGGTAACCGTTCAATCTTATACCAAAGATTGTCAACAGTAGAATGTACAAATAGAAGAAAGAGACTAATTAATTCTCACTTGAGGGCAATAAGTTATTAAGATATAGCATATACGTGTGTGTGTGTATTTACGTGTGTACGTGTATATGCATATGTATATACAGGCATGAAGAGGTGTAGCTATATAGCATATACATATGTGTGTGTATAGGCACGCAGAGGTGAAGCTACAGTGGACACTGGGACATCTGAAACCCTTCAGATTTAATCACTGGTAAATAAATATGTCTCAAATTTCAATAGTTTAATTATGTTTCATTGAAAGCACTTTATACAAATTTTAGTATCGAATTAGACCTTCCTCCTCAGATGTTAATCCTTACTTATATTTGCCATTGAAGTTAGCTCGTATATATCCCCTTAATTATGGATTTCCCTCCTTTTTTTGTAAATTTTTATACGAAACAAAGTAAAATTTTGTAGATTCAAATATTCATATTCAAGACAAAACTTAAAATGATTTAAAAACGTTTAACCCTTTCAATATCGCAAGCCAGTATGAACCACTGAAAACTATTTAATTGAACCGTGATTCGAAACGTAATTTTAGAGGGATTAAACATTTCAAAACAATTCAAAACTTTGCATAGATGATCTTCTCTGTGTGTACGTATGTGCGTATATATGCATGTACGTATTGTACGTGTGTTTGTGGGTGTATGCATGTATATATGTATGTATGTATGCGTATAGGGGAAGGATACATGTTCCTCTTATTTATCCTTCCAAAATCTTTTTGTATAAAAAAGCTCTAAAATGAGACAAAATTACGTAGATATTATTTCACTACCCGCAAGATCATAATAACAAATTTTGTAACTTTCTGAAACTTCTAACATATTTGGTTTTGAATTGACGGTTGAAGTAAATATTTTTAGTGGCTCGTATAGAGTTGTAGTTTCGAATGATTTAGAAGTTTCTGATTGTCATTTTTACATAGATGATCTTAATCCTCGTAGGAATATCTACGAGCTCTACTCATTTTATAATTTCTAGATGTGTCAAATGAATGGGTGGATTCTAGAGAGATTATAATGAGGAGATCTAGAATCTACAAATGCGCATGCATTCACACACACATACATACACACAAACACATATGTGTGTATGTGTGCATATCTATATGTGCATGCATAAATTGATTTTCTTTTAAGAACATCTGAAACCATTGAATAAGTTTGATTCATATACGCAAAGCTGTGGTCTAACCATATAAGCCTCCCGAATGTGAAGATATAAAAGTTAAAGGACATCCATGTTATCATTAAATATAATATTGTAAACGCATAATAATTAAGTCCCCATACCTTGTACAAACTGAAATTACATCAAACTTTGTGCATATATCTTGTTGAGGTACATCATAATGCAGATATAAACAAGCTTGATTCTTACAAGGCTATCATAGGAAACATATCATTGTTAATAAATTAAAAAATAAAATATGATGGATTTCATGTAAATATTATAAACAAAATAAAGAAAGGCAGCACTCACTTTATTTATTAGCCATAAATTGCAGTATCTTGTTTTCCCATAAGATGCTCTACATGAATGACATAAAAATATTAATAAAATCAGACTGTTCTTTTCTTCCTCAGCTTGGCGTTAAATAATATAACAACTAGAATGAAAGATTACCTCAAAAGACTGCCACATAAAAGGAAACCATCTACAAGTTGAATGCATTGTTTAGCTTCATCCTCTTTGGAATATGTAACATATCTAGAAATCCATTCCGTGTTGTATATTACAAAAGAGCAGATGATAATAAATACATACCCTTTTCGAGTACAACCACTTTTTCTTTTAGGTATGTGGTATTGGTAGTCAAATGCATAAATGAACAGGATGTGTACAGTATATTCAATAGAATAACAAAACTTAATTGGAACAGCGTGTTTGGTGTTTTCCTGAAGACAGCAAACCACAAGAAAAATATTTTCTACGAAAGTACGAGTAATGGTAAGATAGACTGAAATTGACTTACTTCAGTATGTAGATAGGGAAACTCTAGATTAAGACAATCCTTTATAAGCGCATTAGCATCAAAATCACTCGAGATTCATCAAAATACAGATAGAAATACATCTTAATTCTAGGAGGTGATAACCACATTCCATGTTACCGCTTACACTCCACTTATATCTCTTTATTACAGAATGTGAACTTAAATTTCAAAAAAATAAAATGTTGAACGTATGCCCATTAGGCATCCAACATGTTTATTGGTATTTAATTACTTAAACATTGTATGAAACATGTACATTGTAATTTGGTTGAGGATACTTTAACTTCACACAATTTATATTTGTTCATTTGACAATCCCAAAATTAAATAGAAAAACAATGTGAAAGATAAGAGAAGCTAGGATGGAAGTGTGCGATGGAAGTGCATTAAAATATCACTTCTCTCCCTGCATTACTCTACACCAATTAATATACAGTAAGAATTGAGGTGGAAAAAATAGAAATGACAAATAAGGTGAAAGGGAATGCAGTAGAACAAAAATCATCATTATGAATGAAAGTAATGTTTAGAGAATTCAGTATATAAAATATAGAAATTCTCTTTTCATTTTACTAAACAAACTACCAATATTTTATTCTAAAAGATAAAGATAATGGCATTTTTAAGAAACGATGCAATGCTCTTTAAGGGGATGCAGGATGGTTGTAGATCACATAGTATATAGTTCTGTTGTATAAATCCTTTTAGGCCTCCGTCTAGGCCCCTCCTAGGCGTAGGCGAGGCTTACCATCTAGTCATATACCCATAGCCACCTAGGCAGAACTTACTGTCTCATCTAAACATCTAAATAGATATTAATAGTTATGCATTATTTGATGCTCAATGTCACTATATGTGCTAGTTTTATGCATTGCCTTCTTGGCTACTCTAAACCCATTTAAAACACCAAAATTCTCAATATGGGATCTATTAATACTAAACCGGGCATTAAAGTATTATCCAAATACAGGAGTCATATAAATGCTTAGCTCCGCTTAATCCTCGTTTAAACAATTAATCTCTAATTCATACTTGCAATCTAGCATCAACCTAGTGATTTTTACAACCTTGCTTTAGAGTAATGATAATAAACACATAAAAATATTTTTTTCAACACTTACATTTAATCTTGTTTTATTTGAATAAATGTTACATTAGGAGTATTTGTACGTGTTTTTAACCAAATTTCAAAATTGCTTTTAGACATCATCCATACATTTAACATTTTTAGGCCAAAAAAAATTATTTGTGCATTCTTTGATTTTGATAAAATTAAATGCACATTTTAATCAAATGTTTGTTTAATTTTTAGTCATTGAAGTTCAAAATCTCAACTTTATCATTATATGGATTTTAACATATAAATGAATCATGAAGAAGAAAAATAGACATGAATTTGATGCAAATAAATTCTCGTACAAACTAAATCTATCTTTGAAGCCTAAATGGGAAGAATGAAACTTTATTTTTAAATATGGATGAGGATCACACACCCGTTTCATGATGGTCCATAAATTATTAAAGGAAAATGGAGAAATAAATATTCATTTCATGATAATTTGAAGAGTACACTTCCTCATGGTCATTTTGGGTATTACTTGGTAACTTAAAGAGCACACTTTCTAAGGGGTGTTATTGGCTTTCCACAACATAGAATTGGGGTTTTGAACATGTATATATAATCTCTTATGTAACATGAAAAGGAGAATTTGATGAAACATTATGTCACAATATCATAAATTGAATATCTCTTTCTGCCTTTGATTTTAATGCTTTCTATTTACTTCATGCTCTTTACTTTTATGCTCTTTTATTTCGTGCTTTAATTTACTTTATGCACTTTTATTATATGCTAGTAGACTGGCTTTTTTATGTAAGTGGACTAGGATTCTCTTTCATTTTATGCAAATAGAATAGATCTATTTTATTGTTCTTCCATTTATTATAAAATCAGAAGGTGTTGAAATGAAATCTAGGATGAGCACTTGAATCCCTTCCATTTAGGTATAATGAAGCTCTCGTTATTCATACAAAATCAACAATAAGATTACTTATTTGATCTCTTTATTTTTATTTTTATTTTTATTTTGAAATGGTACATAAATAAAACATGTCACTGTGACAACGTAACACAAATCACATGTCAATACATGTTCGAATCACGCTACGCAAGTTTATATATGATACATTTAATAATTCAAGTTTCATTTTAATCTAAACTATATGATTTGGGTTATCATGTTGAATGTAGAGCAGAAACTGATACTTTATGCTACTTTATCTTTTATTAAATAAATCGTGTTCAAATAGATTTCATTTTGATGTCATAAACATTCTCATACGATTTATAAATGGATTGGTTTATGAAGTATAACGAGTTACATAAAATAAAAACAATGTAGTATCATATTATATTATATAAAGAACCAAACTAAAATGGGTTGCATAAAATAAAAACAACGTAGTATCATATTATATTATACAAAGAACCGAACTAAAATGGGTTGCATAAAATAAAAACAATGTAGTATCATATTATATAAGGAAAAAAAGGAACAAACTAAAAGGGGTAACGTATTGTTAAACCAACTATATTATATGGAACATAATGTTAGTATTTAAAAAATAAGAAATTAAGATAAATATATAAGAAATGAGAATGTTAACGAGATGATTGAAATTTCAAAAAATAAAGTTACAGATGAAAGAGTAAGAGAGAAACTAGAAGTGACATCCATAGATGAGAAAATTAGTAAAAATAGACTTAGATCTTACGAACACAAAATGATGATAAAGCAACGAAATAATGAGAAAAGAAATTAATGCTTAAAAATAAGAAGACAAAAGAGAGGTCTGAATTAACGAAGAAAAATATATTAAAAATAATTCTAAAAAATCATATTTAGTTAAAAGTATGGCTCGTGATAGAACAAATGGGAAAGAAGAATTTTTTTTTAAAGATGTTCGATGATTCAACAGTTCTTAAAATCTTGGGATACATCATTCCAATATAAAAAATAAAAACAATGTACTATCATATTATATTATATAAAGAACCAAACTAAAATGGGTTGCATAAAATAAAGACAACGTAGTATCATATTATATTATTATATAAAGAACAGAACTAAAATGGGTTGCATACGATAAAAACAACGTAGTATCATATTATATAAGGAAAAAACGAACAAACTAAAATGGCTAATGTATTGTTAAGTCAACTACACTCTATGGAACATAATGTTAGTATTTAAAAAATAAGAAATTAAGATAAATATATAAGAAATGAGAATGTTAACGAGATGATTGGAATTTTAAAAAATAAAGTTACAGATGAAAGAGTAAGAGAGAAACTAGAAGTGACATCCATAGATGAGAAATTAGTAAAAATAGACTTAGATCGTATGAACACAAAATGATTATAAAGCAACGAAATAATGAAAAAAGAAATTAATGCTTAAAAATAAGAAGACAAAAGAGAGGTCTGAATTAACAAAGAAAAATATATTAAAAATAATTCTAAAAAATCATATTTAATTAAAAGTATGGCTCGTGATAGAACAAATGAGGCGAGAAGAAATTTTTAAAAAAAGATGTTCGATGATTCAAACAGTTCTTAAAATCTTGGGATATATCTTTCCAATTCACTTTATTATTATTTTTTCGTTGTACAGCGAATAGTTTCAAAGTATGTAAAATGAAAATTCATTTGATTAACTTAGTCTTGTGCAAAAAAGACAAAGAAGGTGGTGGTGGTGATGACGATGAATTTATGCATCTTTTAAACGAGAATATTGATGTTCGTGTGATATGTGATCAAAATACCCGTATTTTGGTTGATTTGAAGATCAAATCATGTTTGGTTGATTATTTTATTATTCACATCCGCAAACGAATTTTTTATGTTGAATGATGATTAGCGGTTAAATTACTTATGTAATTTACATATACGATTTGGAAAAAGGATTTAATCTTTTTCTCATTTTCATATCAAAAACAAAGAACTTTAGAATTTCTAATTTTGTAAAATAAACATCACATCTCTTTCATCGGTGAAATAAAATATACTTTTATTTTCATTTACCAAAAAAATAACATTCATCTTTATTTTAAACTGAAAAGGAAAATCATTTTTTTAATTAAAAAAATTGTCCATAAACATTGAATTGTATATCTTTAGAAAACTTATATAAAAAAATTCGCATTTCTTTTCATTTAAAATACGAAGTTCATCTTCTTTTTCATGTGTAAAAGGAAATTCATGTTTCTCTTCAATAAAAGCTGGAAAAAGGTTCATTTTCATTTTGCAGAAAGAATAACATATTCCCGTCAATAAGCGAAAAGAGTAGATTGTTATTTTCAATCTATAAATGAAAGATCGGCTTTCTTTTGCAAAATAATTGATTATAGATGTTGACGTATATAACTTCAAAAGCGTTTGATGTGTTTGTTTGAACGGTGAAGAGGGATCATTATTATGACTTATGATCGGGCTTACCCCTCGATCGTCCATTTTCCTCCAACTCGGTGCTGCTTGGTTGGCGCTTCACGTGCATGGACCGAATGCAGAAATTTCCGGTTTGATCTATGATTCGGTGATCGATACGGTTTCGGATCGCGACGTTCCCAACTGGAAAAACGATCGGCAGGCCTAACTAGATGGATGGGAAAGGGGGAGGGATAGAGCTTACCCCTCGATCGTCGCTTCCCCACCAACTCGGTGCCCGCTTGGTTGGCGCTTCACATGCGTGGGCCGAAGGCAGAAATTTACGGTTCGACCTGCGATCCGAAGGCCGAGACGGCTCCGGATCTCGGCAACCCCAACTAGGTGGGTAGGGAAGGGGGAGGGGAGAATCAGGGCTTACCCCTCGATCGTCCCTTCCCCTCCAACTCGGTGACTGCTTGGTTAGCGCTTCACGCGCGTGGGCCGAAGGCAGAAATTTTCGATTTGATCCACGATTCGGAGGCCGAGACGGTTCCGGATCGCGGCGCTCCCCTCGATTCGAAGAGCCAGGGCTTACCCCTCGACCTGCAATTTGGAGGGCTGGGGTTTACCTTTCGATCGTCCCTTCCTCTCCAACTCGGTGCCTACTTGGTTGGCGCTTCACGTGCGTGGACAGAAGGCAGAAATTTTCGATTCGACCCACGATTCGAAGGTCCAGACGGTTCCGGATCACGGCGCTCCCAACCGGAAAAACGATTGGCGGCCCCAACTAGGTGGGTGGGGAGGGGGTATACACACAACACCTATGCTTAGAATTCTAAAGAAATTATCACATTTCAAAAGTTCAAACTTTTAGATCCGAATGCATTATAGGGTTATCGATAAGTGTAGCTGGGGTGACATCACTTCTCATGATAAACATAGCAGGGGTGTAGAACAAGTAAAATTAGTAGAGAAATTGTTTTGTTTATTTCAACCAATTAATAACATGATCTATTTGTTCGTTCTCCCTTCCTCTTTACCTAGTCAATGTTGGGTTTATCATTTCAAGCCGGTATTAACCAACAGCACTGATATGAAAACAAATAAGATCAAATACAGAAATGGTGAAACAAACAAATAAAATTATTGAGGTTTCACAACAAAGATGACATTGCCCAATTAATAATAAATGAAAGAAAGCACATCAAAATTTGTAAAGTGGTTCCGCTATCAATATGATAGTGCACATCCACTAAAAGAGAGAACTTTTTACTAATGCTTAGAAGATTACAATGAGATGCAATTATTTTCATTACATACTCCTTTAAATATAGGTTTGGGAACTTGAAATTGAACTTATTCTACAATGTGAGACTAAACAGAACATCAAAATCTAATATTGTATCACTTTTTCAACACTCCACATTGATACAATATATATATATATATATATATATATATATATATATATATCTTTAAACACTGTCATCCAGCTCCATCTATATCTTCATACTCTGAATGGTCTCGAGCACAGCGGATGCTTCTCTAATAAGCTTCGACAATGTCATCACTCATTACACTTTTCGACGAACTCCAGCAATGCCACCGTCCGCCAACCAAGTGTTTAAACATATCATTTCCGTGTATGACGTATCAATCTTCTCGGTGAAAACAAACGTCTTCATTTACCAATTTTTCTCTTTCGTGCTATCATATGGCACCTAGCACCTTGATAACCGGTTCAAATTCGAGCAATGCTCAAACTTTGCAACAGGTAATGAATTGGTGAACATGTCTGCTGCATTTTTCGCTATGTGAATCTTTTGAAAACGAATTAGTTTCTCTTTATTCATCGAGACAAGAATTGATTCTCTCACCTCTATGTGCTTCGTCCTTGGGTTGAAAATTGGATTTTCAGCTAAGTGAATTGCACTTTAACTGTCACAATTCACTTCTACTTTATCATACACGAAGCCCAAATCACACATCAATCGCTTTGAATACAGTATCTCCTTACCTGCTTCGACAGCAGCTACAAGCTCTGCCTCTGTAGTAGACAAAGCAACAATGGTCTACAACTTCGCTCTCCAACTAATAGTTGTCCCTCAAAGAGTGAACACATAAAATGTGTTTGACTTCCTTTGATCTCCATCACCGACGTAGTCCGAATCATAAAATTCTACCAAGCTGAAATCTATCTCTGCCTAAAAAACAAGCTCATGATCTAGAGGTCCTTTAAGACATCTGAAAATATACTTTACTGTCTCACAATGCATTTTTCCTAGATTTGTCATATATCTATTAGCCAATCCATCCGTCTGTGCAACGTCAGGCTTAATGCAAAGCATATCATACATCAAACTACCAATTGCACTTGCATAGGGCACCTTCTCCCTATAAGTTTTGTCCTCTAAGATCGGAGAGCATTTATTACAAAATCGTATGTCCAAAGGCATGTGTGCACTAATTGTCTTTGTTTCTTCCATGCTAAACCGAGCAAGCACCTTCCGATAATATTCCTTTTGAGTGAGCCTCAAAAGTCGCAGTTTTCTACCTTTTTGGATTTTCATACCTAAAATCTTCATTGCTTCTACAAGGTTTTTCATCTCAAATTCCGTCTTTAGTTTCATCTTCAAATTATCAATTTCAATTTTTACCCTTGGAAGCAATCAATCCACATACAAGAGCAAATACACCTAACTATGGCTCTCTAAATGCTTGAAGTACACACAAACGTCTTTGAAATTACGATCAAAACCAAGTGAAAGCATAAAAGAGTCAAACCTTTTTGTATCATTGTCTAAACAACTGCTTAAGTTCATAAAGTGACTTCTTCAACTTGCAAACACATTTCTCTTTCTCACTTACAACAAATTCTTTTGATTGCTTCATGTAAATGGTCTCCTCCAAGTCTTCATGTAAGAAAGCGGTATTCACATCAAGTTGCTCCAACTCCAAATCATAAGTAGCAACAATAGCAGGCAAAATGCGGATGGAAGTATTTCTCACCATGAAAGAGAATCTCATCAAACCCTTTACCAACTAATTTGCTCTTGTATCTCCTATCATCATTTTCCTTGAATATCCACTTACAACATATGGCTCGGCTTTCTTGAGGATATGGTACCAAATTTGAAATTTTGTTCTTTCTCAACGACTCTAACTCATCTTTCATAACGCACATCCATTTCGAGCTATCATTTGACTTTATAGCTTCTTCAAGGTCAAATGACTCATTATCAACCACATTTCAGGCATAATCAAACTGATCACCAGAGCTAAGATTCGCATGCTATCAATCACCATACCTCTCAAACGTTCTAATATTCCTACAATTGGCCTGAATAGATACAATTTCGCCTAAACTCCTTTCGGCTTCACCTTGAATTGAACTGCCTTCGGTCTCATGCACATCACTCACACTACAAGAACGAACATGTGGATTACTCTATGATGTCTCATCAACTGCATCTACATCTCTTCCAACAGCAACAATTTTATTACTATGCTGAAATCTCTTCCAACATTTTAGGCATATCAGATTCATCTGATGTGGTAGATAACTTTTCCATAGGATTGAACATTGAAGACTCATCAAAAGTAACATGTTTGGAATGCACAATCTTTTTATCAATAGGGTTTCAAATGTGATACCTTTTGATATCATCCGCGTATCCCATAAATATGTCCTTATATGCTCTAACCTTCAACTTATCGTCGCCTGTATGGTAAACATGCACAGGACAACCAAAAATATGAAAGTAATCAAGATACATTGTTTTACCCCGCCACTTCTCCGAAATCTTTCCATCCATTACTGAGCACGTAATTCAATTTATAATATGCGCTACAGTCGATAAAGCTTCAGCCCAAAAGCTTCTAGACGAGCCCGCCGTCAATCTCAAGCAACGTGTCTTCTCAAGTATAATCTGATTAATACTCTCAACAACCCCACTGGAGTGCGGATCTTCTGTTTAGTGAAATATATTTGAATACCATGTTGCTTAAAATCGAGGAACTCCTTATAAACAAATTCACCGCCGTTATCAAATCTAAGCACTTTCAACTTACAACCAGATTGATTCTCAACTAGCTCTTTCCAAGCTTTAAACATCTCAAAGTTTTCTGATTTGGCATTCATCACGTATACTCAAACTTTTCAAGAAAAGTTCGCTCTCCCAATGGAAGCGGTAGCTGCTGGTCTCCAAACATGTGTATGCACATAATCAAACACTCTCTTTGATCTATCAAGTCCAATTTCGAAAGATATCTTTGTCTGCATTCCCAACACACTCTAGACAAAATTCAACTTGTTGAAGCGTCCTCCTTTGATCATCTTTCGACTATGAAGCAACTCTACGCATTTCTTCCAAATATGATTTAATCTTAGATGTCAAAGTCTAGTGGCATCCAAAATATAAGAACTATTCACTTCAACGTAAGACTCTTCAAATACTGTGGTTCCCTTTAGCAGATACAGATTTCGAAACACGTCTCCCTTCATCAAAACAAGTGCACCTCTAGAAAACTCAACGACTTTCGAAGACCCGAAACATAGTAGACACATGTTAAAGTGACACTCGCTCCGTCAAGCATCTTGATCTGAACTATACATTCTCTTATGGCTCTACAACCAGCATTATTTCTCATAAGGATTGTACTTTCCTCTTTTTCAACAAAAGAGTTGAAATAATCTTTGTTTGACGTCATATGGAACGATGCCACTGAATCAAGCATCCAATGGTTTGATACATCAGATACCGCTGCAGTCAATACATCATTGGATACAGTCTTCTCCACCACAATAGATGAACATCCATCGTCGGCCTTCTTCTTCAAATCCGACCAATCTCTTTACCAATGGTCTAGTTTCTTACAATAGTGGCACTTTCCATCTCTAAACTTTGCTCTCCAACCATTTTCGGTCTTTCTAGACTTGGAATGCCCCTAGGATTCCAATTCTTCTTCTTCTCTCTTTCACTCTCAACAAATAGACCCTGACTACCACTCACTCCTCTTTCTTTACTCATCTCCTTCATTCGACCTCTCAAGTCTTTAGATAGAAGACCCGACTTTACATCATTTACGTTAAAGTGTCTCTTCCATAAATCAAACTGTTAGCGAAACATATGTAACACTCTGAAAGAGAACACAAAAAAACCATCGTTCTCTGTTTTTTTATCCATCTTCAAGTCAACTGTCTTCATCTTCGTTATAAGATTATCGAAGAAACTAAGATGCGTCTTCACTAAAGCACCCTCTCTTATCTTCGTAGTGAAAAACATCTTTAGCAGAATCAAACGATTAGTGAGTGATTTCTTTAGATAGTGATTCTCCAGCTTGGTCCAAATTCCTTTAGCGGTGGTTTTCATGCTAATTTCCGAGATAACATTTTTTCTATGGCCAGTTATAAAGTAATAAACATCCATTCTTCCACCTTTTTCGCGGCATAAATTTCAACTAGTAACTCCTCTATGTCAAAAACTACCAAATAAAACATATTCTTTTTTTAAAATAGTCTTCATCCTCCATTGCCACCTCTCAAAGTATTTATCCCCGTTCCACCTTTCTATTGCCAACTGAGATTTAGATGCAATATAAAAACCTCTGACATAAGGTCTTATTACAACTGGGATAAACCCATTTTTTGCCATACTTTCTTGCACCTTCTATAAACCAACCTAAAGCTCTTATATCAGATTGTTGAGATTTATCCTTTCAAGTTGATATTATCCAACAACATGATGCAGAAACAAATATGATCAAATATAGAAATGATGAAACAAACAAAATTATTAAGGTTTATTCACGACAAATATGACATTATCCAATTAATAATAAATGAAAGAAAGCACACCAAATTTTTTAAAGTAATTCTACTATAAATGTGATAGCGTACGTCCACTAAGGGGAGAATTTTTTTATTAGTACGTAGAGAGAAAATTACAAAGAGATACAATTATTTCCATCACACTGACTCCTTTAAATATAAGCTTTAGAACTTGAGATTGAACTTATACCGCGATGTGGGACTAAACAAAACATCAAAACGCAATATTATATCACTTTTTTCAACAAGCAAGAGGTCAATGGATCATATCTTTTGGCTTCATTTATCACATGAGGTAACCAGATGCATATCAAGGATAGACATATACTTACTAAGATTTATGAGTGAAACCAAACTACGTAAATAAAAAATATAAAAAAAAGATAATTTAGATCTAAGAAAGGTATTTCAAATAACATTATATATTTTTCCTTATTCCATTAAATTAATTAGGCCATTCCTTAAGCGAATAGTTTTCAAATGCTTTCTAAGAACCATACTTTAAAGGATCAAAAAATAATAGGCTATGATATTTTACTTCGGCGATAATCTTGCTATGATTATAGGAGTAAGAACAAAGAGTTAATAGGAAACTTAATTTCAATTTTTTAAATGGGCTCAACCTCAAACCTATTACTCAAAAAACCAAAAACCCACTAAATTAACTCATCCCCTCCACAATCTTTCTCGGTTTTCATGAGAATACTAATCTGATGTTTCATCTTGTCCAATTGCAAAAATAAGATCTTGGGTGAGCAAGAACTTGAAGGAGATAGATGGAATTTCAAACTCCGATTAGGTCTAGCTCTGATATCACATTGGATATCAGCTTATTACGCCATAAACCAATTACTAATGTGATCTGTAATCTTCTTTAGTCATACAGGTTCATGCAGTATTAATTTTATGATGTGCCATAACTAAGACAGCTTAACAAACAAGCAAAATGTTATTGCCAATGACATACGTTCTGATATAATAAAAGAACTTACACAGTAGAAGATTTGTTGTGGTAAGGTGAATCAACTTTAAAGTTCTGAACATGAATTTTCAATATCTCTCCATATTGTCCAAAGAACTCTCTTTTAGACAATGTCTGAAAAAAAAGACAGGAATCTGAAAATATGGTTTAAAAAATGGTACATATAAAGTTCGACATGAGCGTACCTCCTCTTTAGCTAAACTTATAGGTATTCCAACTATATATGCCAGATTTCTCTGAATTATACGACTCACGTCAGGATTATAATTAGCTTTATTTGTTTTTGGCCTTCTCTTCTGCGATTTCTCCTTGTCCTTGAAATTTATTTCTGCCAGTCTATAAATATGACAATTAACCTAGCAATACATAGAGATGTATGTGCTAATACTCTTCTATTTCATCCAATGTAAATATATGAGAAACTAATGGCCACATTTAGACTTGCCTATCAATTTCAACTGTCATTGCTTTTATCTTCTCTTTATCATATGGACTTCGGCATGCAGGACATAGTGCCTCACCATTCCCCACTTCATCAACTAAGTGATTCCAACACCAAACACATATCTAAAAAAATGAGCAGTGTCACCATTTAACAGTTGTCATTTTCTTCACATACATTTGGAAAAGGTTAGGGCCAACGAAACCAGTTGATCACGGCAATAAGGTTATGAATTTTAATCAAGGTCATGCTTTTGTTCTACTGTATACATTATGTATCTAATATCCAATATCCTTACAAGTACATGCTGTATTTCATGTTTTATTTGTAAAAGGTGCATGTTAATTAGTTCTATAAATCAACCATAAATGATGGAAGTGTGTTTGTGAAGTTTATTGGAAAATTATTCAAGTAAAATGATGAATTTTTTCTGTTTCATATATTGAGAACTCATGGTAATTCAATGTTGGACATATCATAGAAAACACTATTACTGAAACTAACATTGTAGCATTCATCACCTTAATTCGTACTTCCATTTTGATCTCCAGAAAAACACACATTAGCAGTAAAAATGTATTCCTATTCCATATACTAAATTACATTTTTGCTTCTTTCTTGAAAAAGAGAGAGGGAGAGAGAAAAGATTGTTTATGCAGAAGTCTTTTTATTTCTATTTAACCGCCTACTGTATGGTTTAGTCGTAAAGAAAATAACAATTTGAGTGAATGGGAATTTATCCATCTTTTTCGAAAAGGATCGATTTAACTTTAGAAGGGTACAGATGCTAAAGTTTATATTGGATAGAATTATCAACTTAAGGTACAAAATGAACAATTAACCCATTGAATAACAATATCGAATGAATCGATGTAGTAGCACTGTTAATACTCTGGATTACCTGATATCCACAATTGCAGGGCTTGAACTGCTGATCAGTCAAATCCATCACTTCCGTACATAGGGGGCAAGTTTCTTCCCACTGATAGCTCATTATGTCTAATGAAAAATCAAAAAATTACGTGCGTTCCAATAATACAAATCAAATGTTCAATTAATAATATACATCAGTAAGGAAAGATGGAGCATGAATGTAATGGAAGTAGTGTCAATTCTCCAACACTGAAGTTCACATGACTTCAGTCCATATATATGTGTAACAAGTGACGTATTTTGAGAGATAAATCACTCAATAATTAATAAAAGAAAAGATGCTGCAGTTAGCGACAAAAAATTTTAAGACATTTATTTCTACATGTTAACTTGTACCTAATAGTATATTAGATGGGTTAAAGAATGCATGCTACATGTATCCACTGACACATGCTGTTTGTTGATGACTACACATCAGTAAAAGCTGCAATTAGCAAATGCAGTTAGGGAATAGGAACAGCTTTATGAATTAGAACGCACATGAAATAAACTGATGGCTTGCAATAAGTCTAAGATGGACCCCAGAACTCTACTAGAGTAGTTTTCTGTTTTTCAGATCAAACAACCAAATAGGTTGCTAATTTGCTGTTAATGTAAGTAGTAATTGCTACCAAATGTTAAGAGAGAAAAAAGGGTGTGTGCCCCTTGTGTTAATATAGGCTTTTATATTTTAGAAATACATGATAATCAGAGCATTTATAAATCGGTTTTGCTTGCCACATGCATAGACAAATGGATATCCTACCTAATCCAGGAGATTGAAAATTTGTTTACTGAAAACTACCCAAAAAAAGGCAAAATTTTTCCACATTCACATTGTTTACAAACAGCTGCCATGCATGAATTTATCTGATAGCTGAGTGGTAGCATTACGAAATATTTGTTCTCTAAATTTCACCTGTTGGGTGAATAAATATGTATTGATTTTTTTGAAAGACCTAAATATATTTATTTATAAATGAAGTTTACTGTTTGCGTATTACAATAATCCACCTCCATTATTCTCATCTATCTAATCATTTCTACATTTCGTAAATTTTACTAATCATTAGCAGCATTGAAATAAAATTATGAAAAGCATTGATTCAGATATTGAAAAACTTTAATTTTCAGATAAAAGAGCGTATGGTGGAACGTACAGTTATCACAGTAAAGCCAAAAAGTACTAAGTAGTATTCAAAATTTACTGTCAAACAAGAAAAATCAATAAACAAGCACCAAAAACATTTTTTGGTTGAATTCACGACATATATAATAAACATCTTTCATGCATGTTCATACTAATTATCATGGGAGATCATGTATGAAATTTGTTCTCTTAAAACCATCAACTGTATTGTCTAATTTGATTATTGGTTTCACAGTTAGACGTTAATCATATACCGTAGCTAGTTTGTTCATTTACACCTCAAATTTTGTTAATTCATCGGTCAGTTACACATGAAATCCCAAGCAAATAATATCTTGTATTAACAAAATGTACTTCTACCAATGTAAGTATTTAACAAGATCCCAATGATCCCAAACACATCTACAGTCTATCTACAGCCACAATCAACAACGCTAACTAAAATGAAAATTCTAGATAAAATCAATCAATCATTCTAAGATAATCAAAATTGTATCTGAAAATGTTCTTCTAAAACTTAAAAGACTGATTACCTTATCAAACTATATCGACTCCGACTCGCATTTTATCATTTAGACTAGATCCCTATCCAATTTATTACTTTCAAAATATTATTTCATACTTTCATCAACACCCAAAAATCACTTGATTACCAATCATTTACACTGAAAAATCCATAGTCACAAATTCTCTGATAAATCGTAAAATTAAATCGTTTCCGTATTAGCGTTTAGCAAAATATCCAGTGATCACTAATAATTCGCACCCAAATTGTAGCCGCCATCAAAGCACACAAACTAAACACACACACACACACACAAAAAAAGGACATTTAAATATCTAGACCCCAAACACTCGAGAAGCAACTAAACCCCACACATGCATCCACATTCCTCACACAAGCTCTCGCCTTTAACCAAAATTCTAAAGAATCGAGAAATCGGGAACTCACGTTGCGAAATCACAATCCAGGATCCAAGTCGCAAGCCTCCACTGGGATGGATCACTATGAAAACAGATGAAAAGAAAATGAAAACTAGGGTTTATTTAAAAATGACAAAAAGAAAGAAAGGAAATGTAAATTTCTAGAAGAATTGAAGTCCAAAACGACAAATATGGGAAGAATGTATGGAAAAAGCAGAGTTGCTTTTTTGTTCTCGACACCTTAGCTCCGACTCAAAAGATTTCTATTCCTAGCTAAAGTTTACAGGGCTAAGTACGGATATACTTTCAAATATTTTTCTGTTTTTTTGAAATTAATTGGTATATAATATGATTTTGAATTTCTTAATTTGATCGCTGCGCGCCTATTATGGATTATAGTTGTTTAATGGAATGGGGTGGGGGGCCTGGTTGGAAGAGGATGTGCCTTTTTGGTCCAAGTCAAATGATTTTATAATGTTTGGCTTGGTACTCTGGCAATTACGGCTTTCATTTGTACAAATGGACAGTTTGATTTTCATAATAAGAATAAACATTGGAACTAAATCAGCAAGGGCCTAATGGTTGTTAGTTTTATTTTTTAGGCGACAAAGTAGTTTTTTTTTTTCCATCAATAAGAATAAACATAGGAACTAAATTGCACATCCACTTATCAAAACATCTTATATTCTTATATACAACATTCATAAGATTTAATTTTTTTCAACTTACAATTTACCCAATCGTACCTAAATTGAAGATAAAATATAATATCAAGATACAACAATATATCAAAACAATCAACATGTGAAGAGGTCGCCATGTTGGATTAAGTACATTGGCAGAGGGGTAAAAAAGAAAAACATTTAAAAAATCATTTGTTAATTATTGCACAAAATATTTAACTTATATTATCATGAATATTTTGGTTACATATGTTAATTTGAGATGAAGATTGTTTAGTGATTAAAATTTAACTTGAATTTGATTAAATTTATGTTATATTTAACAAAGAACATCACATATTCATATGTAACACATATATATAGTCATAGGGTATATAAACATTCAAAAACATAGATGATGTGTGTATGTGTGTGTTTATATATGAACGTAGGTATGTATGTATGTATGTATGTATGTATATTAGCGTTTATGTGGTTACTGGGATTTATAACTGCAGCATACATAGGTATATGCACATTATTATACATGATATATATATATATATAGCACTTCAAACAATACTAAGCATATTTGGCCATAATGGGATTTCGAATTTAAATATTTTATAAGTACACACACACACACACACACACACATATATATATACATTCACGCACACAAATATGTGTGTGTCTATAAAGTCCATTGGTAGGACAATAATTTTTTTAAATATAGCTACACATACACACACATATATTAAAATATAAATTGAAGTTAAATATACTTTCATTATACTATATGTGTGTGCGCATTTACAATTTCACCTCTAAAAGTAATTCATTTTTGCAAAAGTTACATCTTATATATACACATATTTAATTTAAGTTAGAATTATTTAATAGAATTTGAAGTGTTACTTAATATAAAAAATCAAATAAATGATATTAACATATATGTATGTGTGTGTTAGGATTACTTTTATTTACAAAAATAATAAATACATTAACATATGAAAAACATTTTAAAATAAATATATAGATTAATAATAAAGTTAATATAATATTTTACAATGTTCTCAGTATATTTATTTTATTTTAGTAAGAAAAATGAATTTACGTGTGGCGTGCGCGCACGTGCGCCTACACATGCACATATAATTATAATTATAAATATTGTTTTTGTTAGATTAAGTGCATTGGTAGTGTGGTAAAAGGGAGATTTTTTTTCTTTAAAATAAAAAACTTTTATTATTGCAATAGATCTTATTTTGTATTTATATAAATGATTTGTTTACACTAAATCATATTTAGTGATCAGTGATAAAAAAGTTTGATGTTTTGACTTGATTTAATTAATTTTATTTTATGACTTTAGTTTTTATATATTTGTATACTATGACTTACATACACATATGTTATATATGTACTATTTTAGTTCAATTTTAATTTTAATTTCTCATATTTAATTAACTAACTGTTCGCATTCACTATGCAACACACTGTGAATATCATCAACTAACTTAGGACATATGTAATAACACGCACTTCCCGACACATCGATCTAAAGTCTAGTGTGAATTTCGAACTCGAGTTATGCCAAGAAATACAAGAATAATTATAAGGGCAAGTTCTAAGACATTCTAAACTTTTAGATTTCATAGCGAAAGAAATTAGAATATAGGTACTAAAAAACAGACATTTCAGAAAATAATCTCCAATATACTTTATTTTCCGAATAATGTGTTTCAAACTACAATATATGTCTTGCATACTTTTGATACAGTAAGTAACTATATGATAGACAACAAAGAATATGAGAACTCCAACGTGAAGCTCCTTCTTCATGTACTATGCACAATCAACTACTAATTTGTCATCCTATGGTGGAGAGAAATGAAGAGAAGGGGATAGGTCGGACAAAAGTCTGGTGAATGAGTATAAGTTTAATATGCAATGACCATATGTAGTTACTTCAATACTACATTAGATGATATATGGTGTATTATAAGTGTCTATAAATTCCTAAGGTTCATTTCCTAAGGGTTCATGTATAATACATACCTACACTACAATTTATGTAGGCTATTCTAAGGATCGAACTATGGATCAAACCTTACATCTAACGATCATCCATTGATCCTAGCGTTACTCAATGAAATGTTGCTAGGCTACTAAAACATGTAAACACCGCCACAACACTGCTAAAAGTGGAAACACCACCCTTTGGCTACTGACGATGAAGACACCGCCACAACACTGCTAAAAGTGGAAACACCGCCCTTTGGCTACTGACGATGAAGACGCCGCCACTAGGCTACTGTGGGACTAAATTCTCACTATTATCACCACCTCTGGGCTATTACGAACCGATTTCCCTTCACTGCGCCTGGAGAGAAAGAACCTAAGATGTTGACTCACCGATATGTTTCATTGTTTACATCCGCTTTAACCTCTCGATCATAGTGTTGGCCTCTTATGGCACGCTTCGGGTCCTCTATTTAACCTATATCATGTGTGTCAAAAATCGTGCATATATGGACCTCCCGTTGTGTCGGACCCACTCCATCAGGCATCCATGCCAGTGCTGCACGCTCACCGTTGGAACTATGAGAAATGCGGATTAAGGATCTTAAGACTAGAATAAACACTAGAGGGGGTGAATAGTATTTTGGAGAATTGTTAAATCTTTTTGAGTTTTTGTTAATTTAAACACAAATGAATGCAATATTCAGACACAGATATGATCACAGAATCAAACACAAATGCAAATATAAAGTAAAAGCAGTAAAGGAAAGAATACACCGGATTTTATACTGGTTCGGAGTTACCCTACATCCAGCCCCGCACACAAGTACGGATTTCCTTTCAAAAACAATCTTTACAATTACACCCTCGATTTCAAAGCAACGAGGTACACCCTCCAAAATCACAATCCTCTGGGTAGAGATCCTTGATTTCCTGGGCAATAAGTTCACCCAATTGATTTCCCAAGGCTAACCTTATCTCGCTTTATTGATTTCCAAGGCTACAATCACACCTTTTCTCGCTAAGTTGATTACAAAAAGCCTATAACTCTGAACAGCACTGAGGATCTTGTTGAGATAGTGATAGAGAATCAAACCAGAGATAATCTAGTTAGATTCAATGTTGATTTCAGCAGAGTAATGGTACGAATTTATATATAGAAATATGGAAGAAGAAGAAGAGTGAAAAACCAGAAAAACTGAATTAAAATTCGTTGAAACTAACCCCTATTTACAGAAGAATAACAGCCATATCAATTCGTGAAGAGTTATGACGAATAGACACTTCTTTTTGAAAATTAAATTTTGAACTCAAATGACACCATGTCGACATGGGGTACTTGAGTATGTCGACATCCCAAAGGGATTTTTGGTGTTCTGATTTTATTTGAAAATAACCTTTATTTTATATTAAAACTATTTTAAACTTTCTAAATATACTTGACTATAATTAAAATACATAAGGAATAATATATACAAAATTTTACTATAATTTTATATTTAAAACCTAAGTATAAATATTTAAAAGTTAAATATATTATATTTAAAAAATAGTTTAAAAACAAGTATAATTTGATTTTGAAATTAAAGATTATTTTGAGGCTAAAAGTATTTGTATATGTTTTTAATGCTTTTAAAAGGAAGGTTTTGAAATCATTTTGAAAACAAAATATAATTTTGAAAAATCATTTTGAATAAAAAGTTAGCGAATACAAAACAATGTTCCACTACATTTTTCATAGGTTCCATCCTACTTAGGGTTCCATCCCTTTAACAGGCTCGAAGTGGATTCCATTCCACGAATAAATTGGATTTTAGGATGCTAGTGCTTTTCTATGAGTTTTAACAAATTTTCTAATTAAAAATAAATTACTTGAACTCTTGATAATCTTGATACTCATGAGTATTCAATCTTGATAACTTGAATCTCTATACTGTACAATCTTCATTCTTGATACCTACATGGTTAAATCCTGCATATACATATACATACATATATATATATATATATATATCTAAACTTATACTGTTAGTATTTATATTTTATAATCTATTCTAAGGTTGTTATCATCAAAACCATCATCTCACGGACTAAAAATCTCCCCCTTTTTGATGATGACAACCTTTGTTTATAAAATATTACTTCTATCCTAATAACTCCCCCTTAATCTATGCCTAACTACCCTATTTTATACTTCTCCCCTTTGTCATCAACAAAAACTAACTCTAAACTATATAACACCAAACTATAGAACTCCCCCTGTATCTAATACTCTATGACATGTGATTATAATGATAGTGTTATCATAAATAATCAACACTTAGATCTAATAAGAAACCTAATCCTAAACTACTAACTATTCTAAGTATATATAATAACCATGTAGTTATTAATAGGCAAGAACACATATAAGAAAATAATTTATTTATTAATCATATAATTATATTTACATTTTTGTGGGAAACGTAAGAAGAAACATACAATAATGGTAAAGAAAGAGAAGAAACTAATGTGTGTTTTTGAACATAGGAGATCTATGAATCGAACAGTTTGGATGGTGGAAATGGAAATCTCCACGTTGTTCGACAAGATTCCTATTCTTGCCAAAACACACTTCACCGATGCAAACGACCTTGTCGTCATCTTCCACATGCGCTTCTTCCATGGGTTCTTCTTCTTCTTTGCTGGCCTCTTGTTCTTGATCTCTTGAAGAGTCTTCGTCAATCAAGATTGGGTTAGCATGATTGTCCATTGGAAATTTTTTCAAATTCCTAAGGATTTTGCCTTGCCTCTCTTGTTCCTTGGACATTCGAAGTTGCATTACTTGAATTTCAGTCATTAACTGAAGTGCATCTTTTAGAGAATCCTCCATTTTAGTCACACGAGCGAGAGTAGTACGTTGAAATGGACCAGAGGAGAACGAAAAGGTTGATTTTATGTTATATTTGGAAGAGGAGGCCATTGATTATTCGATTTTAGAGAAAAGAACAGAGAGATAACGAAAAGGATGAATAAAATTTCGAAAATGTGAAGAATATATAACCAATTATTTGAATACTGGTGGGAAAATTTTCAAAAATTTAAAAACGTTGTATGTCGACATAGGGTAGAGGGGTACGTCGACATGGTTCTTGAATTTTTGCCTATTTAATTTATTTTAAATTAATTTTAAATTATACTTTGTTTATTTATATTTTATATTTCAGTTATTGAACAAATACCTAATTCTCTTCTTAATTTAGTAAATATAGATTCATTTAATGGTTTTGTTAAGATATCAGCAATTTGATTCTCAGAATTGATATAATCTATAGTAATTACTTCCTTATTTATATTATCTCTGAGAAAATGATGTCTTAAATATCAATATATTTAGTTCGAGCATGTTGAGTAGTATTTTTGGATAAATTTATCGCACTAGTATTATCACAATAAATTGGTGATTTTGAGAAATTTAAACCATATCTTAAAAAGTTTGTTGCATATATATTACTTGAGAACAAGCCAAAGCGGCAGAAATATATTCTGCTTCAGTCGTTGATAAAGAAACTGTGTTTTGCTTTTTACTAAACCAGGAAATCAGAGAATACCCCCAAAAAGTGACAAGTTCCACTTGTACTCTTTCGATCTGATTTACAACCAGCATAATCAGCATCACGGTAAGATATTAAGTTAAAGGAATCATTTTTAGGGTAAAATAAGCCATAATCAGAGGTGTGTTTAACATATCTTATGATACGTTTTACGGCTTTTAAGTGGGTCTCTTTAGGTTTGGATTGATATCTTGCATAGAGACAAATACTATGCATGATATCAGGTCTACTAGCAATAATATAGAGTAGTGATCCAATCATTCCTCTATATAACTTTTAATCTACATCTTTCGAGAGATCTTCTTTACTAAGGTACTCATTGGTTGCCATGGGAGTGGGTTTTCCACTCGCAGTAGTCAAACCAAATTTATTAATCAGGTCTTTAGCATATTTTTCTTGACTAATAAAGATACCATTATCTAAAATTTTTATTTGTAATCCTAAAAAAAAAATTATTCACCCATATGCCTCATCTCAAACTCTTTTCTCATTATTTCAGAAAATTCTTTATTCATTTCAAAATTAGTTGATCCAAAAATGATATCATCTACGTAGACTTGTACTAGTTGAATATCATTTTTATTTCTTTTAATAAAAAGAGTATTATCTACTTTACCAATTTCAAAATTTGACTGTAATAAATAAGATCTTAGTCTATCATAACAGGCTCTAGGAGCTTGTTTTAGACCATATAAAGCTTTCTTTAAGTTTGTAAACATGATTAGGTAATTTTTCATTTTCAAAAAGTGGTGGTTGTACAACACATACTTCTTCTTTTACAAATCCATTTAAAAAGGCACTTTTAACATCCATTTGATATAATTTGAAATTATTATGATTTGCAAAAGCAAGTAAAATCCTAATGGCTTCTAATCTTGCTACGGGAGCAAAGGTTTTATCAAAATCTATTCCTTCTTCTTGACAAAAAACTTGAGCGACTAAACGTGCTTTATTTCTAACTACTTCTCCTTGTTCATTCATTTTATTTTTATAAACCCATTTAGTTCCAATTATAGTTTTATTTTCAGGTCTAGGAACAAGTTCCCAAACTTCATTTCTAGTAAATTGATTTAGTTCTTCTTGCATAGCCAAAATCCTTGAATCATCAATTGATGCTTCTTTTGGATTTTTTGGTTCAATAGTTGATATAAAAGCTACATTACTCATTTAACTTATTTGATTTCTAGTTTTAACTACAGATTTCATATCTCCTAGTATATTTTCAATAGGATGATCTTTTGAAAGTTTAGTCCTTTTATTAGGATGATTAATTTCATTATTAGTTTCAACTGGATCTTGATTTTGAGTAATTAAATCATCTTCATCATTTGTATCTTCAAAATTTTTGAAATTTTCATCGAATGACACATGCATTGTTTCTTCGATGATGTTAGTACTTAAATTAAATACTCTGTATGCTTTACTTCTATTAGAATATCTGATAAAGATACCTTCGTCGGATTTAGGATCAAATTTATCTAAGTTATCTTTAGTATTTAAAATAAAACATTTACTTTCAAAAATTCTAAAATAAGATACTTTAGGTTTCTTTGGGTGAAGAAGTTCATAAGAAGTCTTACTAGTTAAAGGTCTAATTAAAATTCTATTTAAAATATAACAGGCGGTAGCAACTGGTTCTGTCCAAAAATTCTTTAGTAATTTACTGTCTGAAAGCATAGTTCTCGCACACTCTTGAATAGTCCTATTTTTACGTTCTACTACTCCGTTTTGTTGTAGAGTTCTTGGAAATGAAAAATTGTGAGTTATTCCCTTTTTATTGCAGAATTCCTCAAACTTTTCATTTTCAAATTCACCACCGTGATCACTACGAATGGTTATAATTTTTAGAGAAAGTTGATTTGAATCCTTTTTGTAAAGTTCTTAAAACATTCAAAAGTATCACTTTTATGTTTCAAAAGTATTATCCATGTAAATCTAGAATAATCATCTACAATTAAAAAAACATATTTACTATGATTTATTGACAGAATTTGAGATGGACCAAATAAATCAAGGTGAAGTAATTCAAGAGGTTTTGAAGTTGAAATCATATCTTTTAGTTTAAAGGAATTTTTACTAAATTTTCCTAATTGATATGCATCACATAGACTATCTACTTTAAAATTCATTTTAGGGAGACCTCTTACTAGATCATGTTTTGATAGTCTAGATAAGAGTTTGAAATTCAAATGCCCAAATCTCTTATGCCAAATCCAAGGGTCGCTTGTATTTTCCAAAAGACATAAGTTATCATTTGAAACTTTCATACTAAGAATATAAATATTCTTTTTCCTAACTCCCTCAAATATTATGGTTGAATTGTTATCTTCAATGTGACATTTATCTTTTTCAAATTTAATTTTATATCCATTATCGCAAAGTTGACTTATACTAAGCTGATTATGTTTCAGATTTTTAACTAGCAAAACATTAGTAATAATAGGAGTTTCAAAGTTACCGATTTTGCCGATGCCAATCACATATCCTTTTGAACTGTCACCAAAGTTAACCAGTCATCCGTCTTTGTATATTATATCATTTAACATATCTGGATTGCTAGTCATGTGTCTAGAACATCCACTATCGAGTATCCATTTGTCCTTTCTAATCTGCACAATTTGTCCGTTATGTATTGATTCCTCAATAGCCACAAAGCATGATTCATGCACATCAAACAATTTTGGTAGACAACTTGAATTTGAACATTGATTACATGCAGACTCAAAAGACAATGATGATCTAAATATTTCTAAACTAGTATTAACAAACATATCCATTTTAAAACTTTTTCAAAAATCAGATTATGAAACGTTGAAAACCTTGCTCTGATACCAAATGTGAGAAATGCGGATTAAGGATCTTAAGGCTAGAATAAACACTAGAGGGGGGGTGAATAGTATTTTAGAGAATTGTTAAACCTTTTTGAGTTTTTGTTAATTTAAACACAAATGAATGCAATATTCAGACACAGATATGATCACAAAATCAAACACAAATGCAAATATAAAGTAAAAGCAGTAAAGGAAAGAACACACCGGATTTTATACTGGTTCGGAGTTACCCTACATCCAGTCCCCGCACACAAGTACGGATTTCCTTTCAAAAACAATCTTTACAATTATACCCTCGATTTCAAGGCAACGAGGTACACCCTCCAGAATCACAATCCTGTGGGTGGAGATACTTGATTTCCCGAGCAACAAGTTCATGCAATTGATTTCCCAAGGCTACAATCACACCTTATATCGCTTGATTGATTTCCAAGGCTACAATCACACCTTTTCTCGCTAAGTTGATTACAAAAGGCCTATAACTCTGAACAGCACTGAGGATCTTGTTGAGATAGTGATAGAGAATCAAACCAGAGATAATCTAGTTAGATTCAATGTTGATTTCGGCAGAATAATGGTAATAATTTGTATATAGAAATATAGAAGAAGAAGAGGAGTGAAAAACCAGAAAAACCAAATTAAAATTCGTTGAAACTAACCCCTATTTATAGAAGAACAACAGCCATGTCCATTCGTGAAGAGTTATGACGAATAGACACTTCTTTTGAAATTTAAATTTTGAACTCAACTGACACCATGTCGACATGGGGTACTTGAGTATGTCGACATCCCAAAGGGATTTTTGGTGTTTTGATTTTCTTTGAAAATAACCTTTATTTTATATTAAAACTATTTTAAACTTTATAAATATACTTAACTATTATTAAAATACATAAAGAATAATATATACAAAATTTTACTATAATTTTATATTTGAAATCTAAGTATAAATATTTAAAAGTTAAATATATTATATTTAAAAAATAGTTTAAAAACAAGAATAATTTGATTTTGAAATTAAAGATTATTTTGAGGCTAAAAGTATTTGAAATCAGGATAGATGTTTTTGATGCTTTTAAAAGGAAGGTTTTAAAATCATTTTGAAAACAAGATATAATTTTGAAAAATCATTTTGAATAAAAATTTAGCGGATACAAAACAATGTTCCACTAGATTTTTCGTAGGTTCCATCCTACTTAGGGTTCCATCCCTTTAACATGCTCGAAATGGTTTCCATTCCACGAATGAATTGGATTTTAAGATGCCAGTGTTTTTCTAGGAGTTTTAACAAATTTTCTAATTAAAAATAAATTACTTGAACTCTTGATAATCTTGATACTCATGAGTCTTCAATCTTGATAATTTGAATCTCTATACTGTACAGTATTCATTCTTGATACCTGCATGGTTAAATCCTGCATATACATATATATCTAAACTTATACTATTAGTATTTATATTTTATAATCTATTCTAAGGTTGTTGTCATCAAAACCATCATCTCACGAACTAACAGGAACCTCCTGTGAGTGCCATTTACGAAAATACATCGCCTCTAGTTGATTACTCAATCGCAAATTGGGTAAATAATATTTATCCAACGTCGCAACGACCTAGCGTCCGTTCTTAGGAATCAGCTTCCCTACCAGTCCTAATATGCATTCAGTTACCCTTAAATAGGCCCACAACAATTAACATTATATATAGATATAATGTAAAGGCTCGTATCTTCGTTCCCTTTGAGAAGATAATAAATCACACGTGTCCAACTCATATTGAACGGAAATACGAACCTTTAGAGGTTAAATAAGAAAACTAAAAAAAGAAGGGAAATAAAGGAAAGGAAACAACACAAAATCTCACAACGGATCGATAAAATATAATAATCAAATAAACAATTCATGAAGCTATTCAGTATACTTTTGATTATCATTTATACAACATTTATCAGAGTTATACATATACAACTACACAAATAAAATAATGCAGCAGACAGCATGATGCAGGGATAATAATAGTAATAGCATACCAAATCTTCATCGTCGTCCTCCAGAATAGATCTTTAGTTAGCTGAAAACTCAGGACTGACCCGAGCGTAATGAAAGGACAAAACATTCGAGTCAGGACTAAAATATCCGTATGTAATTTAAATCAATCGTAAATAAATATAAGTCTAATGGTGTCAGAGATGTTTACAGGATTTGACATCTCCTATTCAGTGTCAACGTGAGTGCAATAACTCAAGAGATGTTACAGAATTTTCCATCTCTTAAGGATCCGTTAAACTATCTACTATGTAATACAATTACTATTATAACATGTCTACAATAAAGTAAAAGTATTAAAAATAGTGTTAAGACGTTACACATATCCCCTTTAACACATTTTATATAATGTCGTAGTCTACACAGATATTGTAAACTCCATTCGCAGGTGGGCTATCAGGGAGCACTCCATAGGTACGATAAAAACAAACTTGTAGAAGACGCGATAGGGCATGCGACACGGCGCTCGAGGTACTGCCAGAGTAGATGTACCGATTGCACTCTCAAACTGGTGGTAACGCATAGCAGCTACTACCGCCCACCTCGGAACACACTCCAAATCAAATCGAGGGTGGCCACCAAATCATAAAGCAACAGATATGTATCAAAGAAATGTGCACGTTAGGGGGTGCGACCCCACTTGGCCCGGTATAGCTCCTGTTTTAGCTACATCAAGCTGACTCACGGAAGTTAGGGTCACGTAAATACCTCATACAGGATCGTTCAGCAAACCATCCTACTTCATTTCTGGAATCTTCACCACATACACAACTGTTAAAGTGGTTTTCCGTATCGACAGAGAGTATGCCCATATCTGATCCCGGTCTCTTTAACAACCAATCACTTATTACACACCGGATGGCTTTTTTGCATTCTCAAAAATCAATTCATAATTGATATCAAAATATCATATTCGCTTCAAAATCAAATCCATTTCAAAATTATCGTATCTACTCAAAAATATATGATTCCATTTCAAAATCATTTTCGCCTCAATATCTCATTTCGTTTTTAAAATAGTTTGAATTTCAATTTAGTTTATAACTTCATTTAACCCAGTTCATATTTAAATCCAAGATTTAAATATAAGCATTTCACCCTATTGACCGGCTTGAATGTTTTTGATAGTTTGAGTAATTTTAAAATAGTTTAAATAATTAAAATAGTTAAAGTACTCTAAAATATTTAAAAGAATGGATTTAAAACTAGTTTAAAATTGATTTTATGTAGTTAAATAGATTTAAAATAGATTAAATAAAATTAAATAGGTTAAATAGCTTTAAAATAGATTAAGTAGATTTAAAATAAACTAAAATGGGTTAATTAGTTTAAAATAAATTAAATTGGGTTAAGTAGATTTAAAATGGATTAAAATAAGTTAACATGGTTTGAGATAGGTTGAAATAATTTAATATAGCTAATATAGGTTAAATTTGTTTAATATAAAACAGTTTAAGTATTTAAAATAGATTATATAGCAGAATAATTTTGGTAAAACCATAAAATGAAATAGCTTCAAAGTCAAATCCTTTCAATCCCAACTTTCCAATCTGATTCAAATTCCAATTTCCATTCAGTCAATTTAATTTCGATTTCAGTTCAAACAAATTTCGATTTCGATTTCAAATTAATTCAATTCCATTTTCAAATCCAATTTCTTCAATTGCGATTTCAATTTATAACGATTTCGAGCTCGATTTTCCAAAATGTCAATTCAAAGCATTTAAATCAAATTATCCTACAATATTCGGTTTAAAACCCCAATCTTCAATATAATTCAATTCCGAGCTCAATTTTGAAATGCCATTCTTATAACTATTACTTAAAAATATTCAAAATTTGAATAAAAGTTTAGTCTTTTAAAAACTAATCAATTTACGAAATTGAATCATATCACGATTTTAATTTTCAAAGTCTCAACTTTAATTAGTTAACAATTTCTTTTAACCAAAATTTGTTTCAACATTTCAACCTCGAATTCGCGATTAATTCGATTTTTGTAAATTGATTTTATTTTTTTAATCAGAACATTTAAATAAATTTCAAATCAGAGATTTTAAAAATTATTTAGTTTAACCAATCCGGTGCCTGTATGTAATTTTCTATCCTAAAGTCAAGTGATCAGTTATTTAAATTTAATTTTGAAGGATGAATATATATCATTTCAATACAAGTCATAGTGTCATAGGCATATATCATTTCAACCTATTTCTTAATTTATTCGAAATAATTCAATTTCCAGTTTATATATTGTAAATAATACACAGGGTGATAACAGGATATATATATATATATATATATATAGACACATACAAATAAACATCCAAACATTCAAATATCAACCAATAGCATCCATCGCAATCAATCATCCAAACAAACAATATAATTCACGGCAATTTCATAGTTATTAATATCAGGCCATTTAATTTCAATTAAATTCCAATTCCAGTTTGATTATCAATTTTAACTTTTCTAACGGTAAATTCAATGACAATCTAGATGAAAATTAAAGTTATCAAACAACGATCGATAAAAATCATATCACTTCATAATATCAAATTTAACTAGCATGAGAATATTCTAGTACGTTGTGAGTGTTATAAAACACTCACCTTGAGTTTTCAATTTTAAATCAAATCGAACAACTTTCGATTTAACCTAAAAATTTAACGAACTCCAAACATCTCCGAATCTGCACTGCAGCGTAGACCTCATCTCTACGATTCCGACGTCGTTAGTTTCATCCGATTCCGACCTCGTATGACCGAGATATACATTTTATAAGATTTGCGTACAATTTATATAAATAATTTCATTTATATTTTTAATTTATACCCAAATTAGATCTGGGCCGTTCATCCCTAGCTCATCAAATTAAGGCCGCAAGAACTCCTTCTTCCCATTTTCGTACTCCAGGCTAAAGCGTACACGTGAAACCCATCTACGCGTTCCATCCTTGATGACCGAACCTCCCACGTCGCTCCAAAACCCAATCAACCACCCTCAAATCGTGCACCTATCCTTGCTACACCTCCATCCCAAATGACATGACATTGGGCAGGCCTCTTTCTCAAGAATCAATCTTGAACGTCGCACCTTCATGAACAGATTCTGGCGAATCTAAGCCATCATCGATGATTTTCGCCGTTCACCTTGTAGAGCTCGACGAGCTCTACGACTTTCACGTAGAAAGTTTTCACTCTTTGTTGAAGGATAGAGTGAAAACGAGGGAAAAAGGAAGTGTATTTTCTGCCATAGAAGGTAAGATGGAGGCGCGGCTCAAATGTTAGGGTTTACTGTGTGTTTATATAGATGTGAACATATTATTTTATTATAATATTGACTTTTCTCTAATTTTCCAGAAGAACTCCAAATGAAGTATACTGTCAGGCGTTTATAATGTTTTACCCATATTCCGAACACAATAGAATGTGTTTCGGGACCTAATTCGATCTTATGTGGAAGATAGCTTTTGAATCGAATTAAAAATTTAATTTTCAATATTTAGTTCAATGCGTTTATTTCTCGTACGACCAAACGATAACTCCGAACGTTACAACATTTGAAATTCGATAATAACATACTATTACAGATCCAATGGAACCAGTTTCATCGAATTTCGAGGCTGTGCCCCGGATCGTTATTTTATCGTCTCGATTATAATATAAAATTTTCAATTTCTACTTATTCACCTTTAAATCCAATTTTAAATGTTAACAATCTTCATTGTTGTTTACATAAACCTTACATTAATTTCTGATATCAATTTTCAATCATATTATATTCAGAATTCAATTATTGAAATATATGCAATGTTAAATTTTAAACAATTTTAATTATTCAACAAATCACTATCTTTTGAAATATTTGAAAATGAACTCATAAGACTTAACTTTAAAAAAATCAAGTTATAGAACAACTATTTCCATTATACAGTTATTCAATTCTTGTTATTCAATTAATCTCCAATATTTAATTTAAACAGTTTAATTGTTCAATATTCGACAAATTTCAATATTGAATTTTAAATGAATTTTCCTTATCAAGCAATTACTTTATTTACACCTATTAACTTCAACATTATTATTTAATCCAACTATTGATAGTAAACTCATTCAATAAGTTTCAAGATCATTTGATATTGTTCGTCTAAAGAACACCTTGAAATCTTAACTCTCAACTTACTCAAAATCAGTTGAGTAACCGAGAGTTTAAGGGAAAAACAAAAATTCTGAGTTAGACATAAAGCCTGATATGAATAATAATTTACCATCTCAAACCATTTAGAAATCTAGTGAGACCATGCTGCTTAGTGGAACAAGTTTTCCCCTTCTAGTATCCTAAAACATTTATAAAACCATATACTGTGCTCCTGGACCCATAATGGTTAAAACCTAGTATTTTAAAACATTATGATGATATGGGAAACCAATAAATTAATTCTGGATTTTCCATCCCATTCATTCTGAATGTCTATCTCAATTATAGTTCTAGGGTTACTATTAACCTTGTAAATGTTAAGGACTATCTGTCCAATTACTCAGTTTTCATGGGATCATTAAGAACCTATTGGTAATCCAATATCTTATTTCTTATCCTAGTTCTTATGGGCTAACTAGGAACATATTAGCTGACTATAAATATCTTAATTCAGATATATTTTTCATGGGCTAACTACAAACCTACTAGCCCCTGCTAGTATCAAATCATAGTTTTCATGGGCTGACTATGAACCTATAGGCCCCTGCCAATATCATACAGTTTTTATGGGCTTACTGTAACCTAATGGCCCATGCCAATATCTTTAATTAAGAAACTAACATCTGTTAAGTTAAATTCACTACTGGGTCAACCTAACTGGTTATTCTGCCCTTTTCCCAGTTATGGGTTAATAATAATGTGAATAATATTTCTAAAATCTTTATTTATATCATAGTTTTTCCTTTAAAATGAGAATGTGTTATTTTTTTTAAAACCTTAAAATATCACCTTCGAAATCCCCGGATGACCTCCTTCGAAAGCATAGAAAATATCTTTTCAAAACTCTAAGTATTTACCTTTTGAAACCAATGATACCTTTCGATGGTATCAAGAAAGCATTCTTTAAAACATAGGTTCGAAACAAATAAAATACCCTTTCGAAAGCATTGTGTTTACATTTTAAAACATCAATCCGGTCAAAATGGTTATATACAAAATTATCTCTTTCGAAACCAACAAAAATTAGTTCGGAAAAAAATTGATGGTGTTGGAACCATCTTAGTCGAAAGCAAAGTCTTTTAAAATCAAAACTTCGAAGGACAGAATCGAAACCCCCTTTTGACTTCATCACTTTCGAAACCCTTAACCCCTTCAAAAGCCTTTCCAAAAAAGATTTAGGTTAAAACAGAAGTGACCCCTTTGACAACATAAATGACTTTAGTGCAGTCAGAAGGGAAGTTGGCGGCTTGATTTTTTACTTGGTCGAAACCAGTCCTTTCGAAAGCTCTTATTTAAGGAAAAAGTACCCCTTCGAAAGCTAACTCCTTTCTATAGTACAACAACCTTCTTCGAAAGCCATTCATAAAACCTTTTTCGAAAGCATGTGTTTTGACTATGTCGAAAGCTTTTAGTAAAACGAGGCAAGACTTTAACTTTTGAAAACAAAGCAGGGTTTCACACCATCGGTAGCGACCCTTTCGACAACAAGGCTTCCAATCTCCTTTCAATCCACTACACACCATATAAGTGATACTTGTGTATTGGTTTTGACTATATGGGTTACGACTATGTTAGTTTCGACTGGGATGTGGCGCAATCAATAACGTCGAAAGGCGCTTACTAAAAAAGGTGGAACACCTTCTTTCTGATTTAAAGGCTGAATTATAGCAACTTTTAGTAATTATTTTCCAATGACTTGCCTATTTGTAAACCATTGATTGGTTGTTGCATAACTTTTCAAATACCTTTCTTTCAAAACTATTGCATCCATTCAGATCCAAAATTAAAGGATTTTTAACATTAAAACCTTTCCATATAACAAAAACCGATATTTGTTAGAAAACCCTTCTTTTAAAATAATTTATTTCGCCTAGTAAATCAATTGGAAAAAATCCTTGAAAATCACAAAAAATCAATTGCAACAATAATCGAACATATTAATCTTTCAGACTAAATTTCAACTTGGAATTCTCGAAATAAATTTTAAACCCAATTATATCATATTTTTTGTCAAAAATTCATAATAAACTTTCCATAGCTTGGAAAATTCTAAAAATTAAAACCCATCTTCGAAATCATGTTTTACTTAACATTAAAATTTTCCATTGCAATCTGAAATCATATATTCTTAATTTTGCATCAAAAGGATGCAAATTCATATGCGTATGAGTTAAAACAAATCAAAACAATATACCTTAAGTATATCGTCATCCATTTTATTACAAAAATGAATTCAAACCATAAATCTGAAACCATATAATCATGAAGTAAAAATAGAGATGGTAAGAGATAATTATTCACCATAAATTTGATAAGGAATTTGAGATTTGTTGTTAATCAATCCTCCTTAGCTTTTGATCCTTGGCTTTAGATTAAACTGCTCTTTTCCTCTTTGATAATGGCCGGCTATCTTAGGGTTATTTGTATTTATTTTTTAGTTGAGAAAAAATGAACGTGAATGGATAAAAATGTGAAGTTATAGCCGTGTATAATAGATTGGCTAATTTACTAACATGCATATGTGTAATTTAATCAACCTTTAAATCAATTTGAAGCCTAATTATCTTGTAGTTAAGCACGACCTTATATAATTTATTCAAATCTCAATACCCTTATCATCATTATTCTATTTAATATATCTAATTAAATCTTCTGAATAATGTTATCAAAAATTTGGAATGTTATAAAGGACTTTTCGCTACAAATCCTAAGGGTAACTCCTAACAAGATGTGGTAGGAGAGTGCCTTCGTTTTCATTCAGTCCCAGAACGAACTTTTATGGACGAATATCTGACGTTGCATTTCTAGTTACATAAGTGATCTCTATGAACGTATCATCTTTTTGGTGGCAGAGAAGGCAACTTCTCTTAGCTTAACACCCTTTCCTAAGACGTACGAATTAAAGATGTATACATCTGTAGAAATCAGTTACGTAACCATGGAATGGCAGTGTGGCATTCAAAGTGAAATGTGCAAAGTGAAAGGTAATCGTCACCTTAAGCCTTACACTAGGAAATGACCAAAACAGGGTAGACGTGGCAAGGATATGTGGTTCGCAACCATTATGGTATGATCACCTTCTAAATATATTTCTACCCGCTATGACGTTTGAATTAAGTCGATAACGACTGGATTGATGGCATATTCGTTACTATCCAGTGAGAAAGGTATGTCGATCTTGTGTTGGTAGAGGTGTAGATGTTCTGTAGCCATGGTACATTCCTCTAGAGATGTTCTGCCAGAATGTAGTCATTTCACCTGGTCATTTGTATGGAAATTCATTCTCTAATAAGTGTTTGCCATTTTGTTTGTAGAGCCTAGTATGCTAGAATTTAATAATGGTTACAGTTTTTGCTATTTGAATATAAATACTTGAAAAGTGTTTTCAAAAAGAATTTCATTAAAAATAATATCAAATGATTTTAGATGGCAAATGTTTTGGTTATCATAAGGTAAAAACTCATTCCGTGTTTATGTAAGGCGTGGTCTTATGAAATACCTTTTTATTTTCAAAACGTGTATTTGAGTTCTCATACCAGTCCCATGATTGACCCGAAGTTTATTTTCCTTTCCCTTAAACTCTATGTACCCTAATTTTCCCAGTTGCCTAGTTATCAGGTTTAGTTTTGAAGAAATCTGGATGGAGATCGGAGCATGAAGTTAGAAGATTTTTCTAAAGATTGTTTCCACCACACTCTTGTGCTATAGTATTCCGCATTTGTAAGGACAAGAATTTATAGCTGTCATTGTTTAACTCTGATAAATGTATTTTAAATTTCCGCTGTAAATATTATTTGTTGAAATAATACATGTGAGATTCTATTCTCTCTTTACTTTCTTCCTTACCCTTGAGAATCCATTTATCCGACACTTGGATTTGCGGCATGTGAATAACGAGGATGTATTAAATGTCGATTTTCGAAAGTCGAAGAAATAGGTCCTCACATGTATTTTAAATAATACTATGGGCAATAAAGGCACTTATGAAGGAAACATCATCATGTACACAATATATATGGTATGTTGCACTTACCCTCTTTGCTCTAGTATATTTAGATATATTCTCAACATTTGCTAAGTATATTTTGGTCATTAATATCATTTAATAATTATTTAATTTAATTAGAGGGAAAGAAATGAAAAGTTTTTGTCTCTAATTAAACCATGCATCCCACATGGTTTGAATAAATTTAGTGAATGGAATGAAAGGTTTCATTCTCAAACTAAATTTAACAAACAACATTCACAAATATATATATATATATATATATATAAGAATATATTTGATATACTCTAATTTATGTAAATGTCATTAATATCATTTAATAAATTATTCAATATAATTAAAGTAAAGAAATGAAAAGTTTTCACTCTCTAATTGAAACCATACATCCCTTCATCAATTGAACAAGTTAACAGAAGGAAATGAAAGGTTTCCTTTTTAAATTAAATTTAATAAGTAATGGTCACACATAAATGCATATATAAGAGTATATTTTATGTATTCTAATTTATGTAAATATCATTAATGTCATTTAATAAATTATTCAATTTAATTGAAGGAAATAAATGAATAGTTTTCTCTCTCTGTGACGACCTGTAAATTTTAACGGTTTTATAACGTAATTAACTAAAATTTTGCTTGAAATTAAACAATTAAATTTGAAAATAAAAATTTGATATTTGGTATATGTCTATTTAAACATACCAAATGGTAGTTTTTCTTCAGAAAATATGGAAGTTAACTCTATTGTGTAATTTTCAATTTCAATTTAAAATCAATTAAATTTGATGATAATAAAATATTTTCAAAATCTAAATATTCTCATACAATAAAAATGTTTAATATTTTCTGATTGAGACGTCATCTTTCATTTTATCAAATTTGAACTTCTCTAACTTCGTTTATCTTATTTTCGATGAATTTGCAGCAATGTAGCAGCGAATATCGACTTTTGATGGGACAGTCGTATCGCTGATTTCTGTGTAGCAATCTGTTCGTCGCGTCGTGCTGATCGCCGCAGTATATTTCTTTTCGTTATTCGGCGTCCAATTCATGGTGGAATCGACGAAACAAATTGCAGTACCGGTACCGCTTTGAACCTTTTGACTTCCTTGTGTCCATCACTTACCCACCTTACACTACCCAACAGCCGTAACCTTTATCATTCCCAAAAAATTTGAATACGTAACTTTTTGTATTTCCACTTCAATATTTATTTCATTTCATTTTGTCTCCCTCGTTGCTTCTTGACTTTATCCATTCCTTCATTTGTGAAAAGAAAAAATATATTATATAATCTTAATTGTCTTACCTCTTGCTTTCTGAAAAGCCTTCTTGTTCGCCCCTTGCCTTTCTATTTTCCTCCAATAGCCACTCATATCATAAAATATATATAAAGTAAGACAAAAGCTTGTTCATATTTTAGCTGCTTCTTTTCGGCCGAAGCTTGAAACCTCCCTCCGCCTTCTTCAATACACAACACCTCCCCAGTTGGCCTAAAGCCCGCAACCACACGCAAACCGCCGTACACCACTACTTTTACATCTTGCATCTCCAACCGCTCCACACTATCTTCCCGCGTGTTTCCCTTCGCCGGAGCATAGCCCGTCAGCTCCCTCCCAACTCCAGTAACCAATCCGGCAACCTCCATGCCCACAACCTCGACCCGAGCACTGCTTGAACTCCACGCGACGAAGGACCGACCCATTCCTTCTCCTCCTCCGCCTGCTACAACAGCTAAAGCACCACACCCGCCACCACAAAGTCCGCCTACCCCTCCTCCCTTGCCCATTGCCTTCGACCTGTCCTCTGGCCACCAGAGCCTTCGACAAGCACCATTCGCTAGAATGCCTCAAGCAGCAGCCGATCCAGACCTCGACAGCCTTCACCTTCCGCTGCCGAGTGTCGAACCCACTTGACAAGACCACACACGTAGCCTGCCACATCCCTTCCAAGCTCGTTCCTTCGCTCACTCCCTTGTGGTGCCAACTTGATATATATATATTGTATGTATATGTTTTAAACATATGTTATATATATTACGGGTAAACGTTTATACGCTATATATCATATGTTTTAAAGGTTTATATTTTGTTTACTCTTATGTATAAAGAATGCTTAAATATTTATTTAAAAATTTGGGGTAGAAGTATTGATCGCCTGTAGTATCCATATGCATATAACAGTACAAATTAGTATAAATAATATATTAGTTTAAGGAATGAATCCATGTACTGTACATTTAATATACGTTTTACTTAGTGTGTGTGTATAGGGTAAAGTAAATTTTTATATATACAGTCCGCAAGTAGTGGCGTAGTGGTAGGATACTTGCCTCCTGCTAAACAGGTCGCAGGTTCGATTCCCGTCCGCCCTACTCCCAATTTCAAGGCGTGGAGGTACATATAACACATATACATGTGCTGGTTGGGGACAAAAAATCTTTGTGCTGGGTTGGTCTAAAACCCAATTGTCTGAGGTCGAACCAGGCAAGAGGGAGCTCCTCCTATCCTTTCGATTTCATCAGGACTCTAGGTTGAGTTTTTTTTTTTAAAAAAATTTATATATACATGTGTGCGTTTTTCCAAAATTTTCTTGCATGTCAGTTCATAAAATTTTGTTTCACAGTTAGTTATATACATAAGTACATATATATGAGTTTATAAAATTTTTGTTTACAGTTAGTTTATATATATAAAGTTAGATTTATTAGAGACGCGTATATATTTCAAGGTATATACAAATATATTATGAAGTTATATTTTGGATTCTGTCCTATGTAAAAAAAGTTTACTTTGTTATATATATTTATTGCTATTTGTTTTAAAAATGTAATATATATATATATATATATATATATATATATATATATATATATATTGTAGCTTGCATGCATATACATTGTTGCATATATAGTATGAGTATATGTTAGTTTTGTAGCCTACATATATACATATTGTTGCATATATATTTAATTGCATGTTTTATACAGGATCTGTTTATATTTGCTTGAATATATATACATTTAGTTGTATTTATAGATTGTGTCTGTGTATGTATATTAACCTGCATAGTACATTTAGTTGTTATTATATATTGGGTCTCCGCACATATATATTAGTCTGCAAATCAATATATTTTCAATATATGTTTTGATTTTAAATTAATTTTTTTAATATAGATATGTTATTTAAATATGTATTTTAAAATTGAGTATAGGTTTAAAATATATGATATACATTCCGTTTCAGTTATATCAGATTGATTCTGATTTGTTCTCATCGATTCCTATTTATCAGCTTCGACCGTCAAAACTGTGTTCAAGTTTACTTCGCTTTGAGACTTGTTGGTTGGATTGATCAATTTTCGAATTCGTGATTTATTCCATGTGCTTGTCATGTTCTCTTTTTATCCTCGAACGTTGTGCAATCACTCGTGATTAACATTTTTATAGTTAGTAAATTTGATTTCACTTGAAACAACAATTGAAATATGCTGTTAAATTTGAATTGCTAGTTATTTAATTCTTAAATATGATATGCTATTATTTGAAAATTTTCACCTATGATTTATGACACCATATCCTGCTGTGTATATTTTATTTAGTCTGTTACCAATGATAAATGTCTGTTGTTGATATGTTCTATTTTTATCATAATTGTTCTCACTCTGCCAGTTCCCTGTTAATTTAGAATTTTCTGTGGTTTGAAATGATACATACCCGAACGATCTTGTAGAATAGGGAAAAATCGTTTATGGGTTAAAATGATAAACCCAAGGGATTTTCATTGATTTTGCAATTTTGGGATTGCGGGTTGAAATGATATACCCGTAAATATTTAATTTGCAGATTGAAATGATAAATATCCGTATCACTTGACCATAGGATAGAAAATTATATACGGACGCCGTTGGTCTATATTTTCAAAATGATTTCCAAAGTTTTGAAAGAAAATATATGGGTTTTAATGAATATTGATTTTAAAAAATATAATATATAAAGGTTATATATATATTTAAATTTTAGATTCTAAAATTATATGTTTTTGGAAATTTAAATTTATAAGTTACTTTCGAAAATATAATTTTTAATATTTTTCTTATAATTTGATTATTTTAAAAATATATAAAATAAGATTTAATATAAAATATATTTAATAACAAAATTTAATTTAATTAGTGTATATATATAATATGTTTTAAAATATTTAATTAAAATTTATATTAAATTTATTTTAATAGATTTTGAGATAACTTTAAATAAATAAGATTGGAAAGATAAATTAAATTTGACTTTAAATTTAACTTGGGTAATAATTGAATTTAAATAAGAATTGATCTAGACTTACTGATTTTGAGGTTTCAAGATATAAAATTTAAAATTGGCAACTTGATTCGATAAAAAGGCGATTTAGTGAATATTCTAAACTTTAAATAAAATTGAGACTGAATATTTAATATTGATTTAAAATTATAGATTGAGATTTTATTTAATTGTTATTAAAATGATTAAGTTAATATTTTTCAATTTGAATAAAACTAAATTTAAAGGTTGAAATATAAATGAAATTTATATTGTAAATGTTTGAATATTTAAACTTGAATCTTTGAACTTTAAATTGAAATGGTTAAATTGGAATTGATTTAAATTGAATTTTGGAATTTACGACGATTTTAATTGATTTGCGAAATTGGAGGAAACTATTCTTATTATATAAAGTATTTTAAACATATAAAGTATTTTAGTTTATAACTATTTATTATATATATATACACACTATTTTCAATATCTAAATTGTTTAAGTCAGAAGTGTTATGATTTCAAAAATGCTATGATTTCAAAATGTTATGATTTCGAAAGTGTTATAATTTTTGAAAGTGTTATGATTTTGGAAATAGATATTATTTAAAGTGAATGATGATATCGAACTAATATGGTTTTGAAATGAATATGATATTTTGATATAAAGTATGAACTATTTGAAATGAAATGACCACGGTGTGAAATAAGCGTTTGGTTGTTAAAAAGACCAGGATTGGATATTGTTATACCCTCTGCAATACCGAAAACCACTTTAACAACCGTGTCATGGTGGAGATTCCAAAACGAAGTAGGATGGTTTGGCGACTATTCCATATGGTATTTACGTAGCCCTGACTCCCGTGAGTCAGCTTGATATGGCTAAAACAGGAGCTATACCGGGCCAAGTGGGGTCATTTTCCCTATCGGGCATATTTCTTCGATACCATTCTATTGCTTTTTTGATTTGATTGCGTGCATCTTTGATTTGGGAGTGTGTCACGAGGTGGGCGGTAGTAGCTACTCTGTGTTACTACCAGTCCGGGGGTGCAAATGGTATATCTACCCTGGCATTGCCTCGAGTGTCTTGTCGCATGCCTTATCGCGCCTTCTACGAGTTTGTTTTGTACCATACCTATGTGGTGTCCTCTGGGTAAACCTCCAGTTTATGGAGGAGCATACGACATTGTATAGACCATGGAATATATAAAATATGTTAAGAGGGATATGGATAACGCCTTAATGCTATTTTAATACTTTTACTTTACTATAAACATATTATAATAGCATATATTACTACATAGTAGATAGTTCCACGGATCCTTAGCGGATCGAAATCCCAACTATCCTTTAAGTTACTTGTATTTCAGTTGACATTTCACTTGAGTTGAATTTATATAAGAGTGTTAATCCTGACTCGAGTGTTTTGTGTTTTACTTTATGCTCGGGTCAGACTGAGTGTCACCGCATTTGAGACTCACCTTTGAAGTTTGGAGCTTTGTTGATGATATATATCTATTCAGCTTTCGGCTATCCAGTTGTTTCGTTCCAACTTGTCATCTATTTGTATTTGAGTTTATACTGTATTTGAGACATTCTGTTATATTTTATTTCAAACTCTGTTGTTTATATAGTAGCTTCATGAAGTACTATTTATCTATTCCGCTGGTTATTTTTACATTATTGTGTGTCTGTGATTCTGCGATTGATTTATTTACTATATATACTGAGTTTTGCTAAATATAAAATTAACAATCTATTATTTTGAGCAATTCAAGTCCGACATGTGCGGATGCGAATAGTTTGAAATACCGGGTCGTTACACTCTCTAATTGATGCATCCCTTCATTGGTTGAATAAGTTAACATAAGGAAATGAAACGTTTTCTTCTCTAAATTAAATTTAACAAGTAGCAGTCATACTTAAATGGATATATAAGAGTCTATTTTATATACCCTAATTTATGCAAGTACCAAATTCAAACCATTTCAAACCAATCAAATAAAATGAACATTTTATTTAAAAAGAAAATTTAGATGAGACCTAAATGAATTTAGATTTCATAGGCCCAACATTGGTCCAAAATGTAAAAATTTTGAAATTCTTCCACTTCTTCCACTATAGGTTGGTCTGGTTCTAACAATGGTATTGGAGCACAATAGCCTATGTAGTCTAAATTAGTTATGTTAAAGCTAACTAATTATGCTTTCCCACTTAGTACGATGTCTAAAAAGGTAATGTTTAGGATTGGAATTGGGTAATCAAGTACCATGTCCTACCTGGTTATCTATCTGGCCTGAAAGGTGAAGTGTGCCCAAAGTTGCTCTCAATAGAAAAAGCCCAATTTAAATTGGGCCTTTGGCCAATTTTCAAAAAAAATTGAAAATTCAAATAAAAGATTTTAATTTTAAATTTGAATTTAAACTGAAAATATGTTTATTGTAAAAGTAATAATACAACATAAGTCTTCAAAATGTTTGAAAAGATAACGATATTTTCAAAATGTTTGAAAATATTTAGCTATTATTTTCAAAATTTAAAATTTATTAGTAAGTCTAATAAAATAAACTAATTAAATAAGTTAATTAATTAATGCTTATATGCATGTATTATATATATTAATGTATATTGTGTTATTTTATAGTGTTTAAGATAACATAAGTATACATGTATGTATATAAGATAAATTTTTGAAATTAATATAATTTAATTAAAATTGTTTAATTAAATAAATAAATTAAAGATTAATTTTTAAAATAAAAATACACATATATAAGATATATGTTTTATACTATAAAGGTTATAATATATGCTATAAAGGTTACAGTATATACTATAAAGGTTACAGTAGACATGTCCAATATAAAAGTTATATTAGAATACTAATATAAAATAAATTAAAGAGTTGATTAATTAAAAAAGATATAATTATTACATAATATTAAATATAAGATCGTCGTATAAGTAATATGAAATATAAAAGTTTTATAATATAAAACTTATAAAATTTAAATGTATAGTTAAAGATGTAACATTAAGAAACCCTACATAGACTTAAGGAATAAATACATACGTAAATATACGTATACCATGATTTCTGATGTGTTTGACACTTGAATCATGGGAGTAATTGATAAGAATTATATTATTCCGTAAGTTAACATCACTCGATATTAAAATTAAAAATTATGAATCTTCAATATAATGTTGTCCTCTACCATATATATTAATATGTTATTTGCATACTCCTTAGTTGTTGACCAGACTCAAGTTGGGGATGTCGTGTGTAGTATTATTAATATATTAAATAGACGAGGTATGTTAACTATATGTATTTTTTGAGCAGACTCATAGTACATATGCTGTACTAAGGTTATCACGATATGGCAGGTACGAGTGAATAATTTCATTTCGATTTATTGAGCAGACTCAAAGTCGAAGCAGAATTAGGACAAGGTACCAAAGGGATAGGAGTTATATATGATACAACCGATAAGGAGTTATCCATCATCCATTGAGCTATGACTTGTTGAACAGACTCAAGGTCAGAATTTTAAGATGGATGAGTCCTAACACCTACTGGTTAAGTTGAAAGATTTCTATGTTTCGACTTAAGGTTTGGTGAAATATAAAAGACTAGGGGGAGCACTATTAAAAAATGAAATGATAACATTTACATTTATAATAATGTAAGAACATATGTTACACAATCTTATAATAATCTACATTGATAAATTTGTGCATTTTAATATGATTGATACAATGTTTATCAATTAAGATATACACATGAACTGAATTGAAGATTGACAAATAAAAATATAATACATATACTTACTATTAAATACTTCTTGCATGTATACATTTCTACGCCCATGCAAGCACCATATTTTACAACTACTAAATTCATTTGTAATTTGGTCGCATGACCTTTTATTTCATTGAGACCACATATTGCATTCTTTGTGTTTCAAACTCTAAAAGCCATACAATACTATGGATACTTGATCCATTATTATAGCGTATAAGTGTTACATAGGGAGCAATCATAGTTCGTATTGTACAATACTTCGAAGAAGTTAGTTCATTCAAAATAAGCTAATAAATAGTACGCTTAGATCGAGTATTCAATTTGATTGATTACAAAAGGATCGTATTATGTTAAATGTAACACTAGACCAAAATATAAGAAAGACTAAGTATTCGATCACCGAAATGTCAATTTTATCAACCTACATAAATTGAATCATATTTGATGTCCTTAAATGTCAAAGATGATCAAATGCATCTTTGTAAAGAGTTTGTTATGATGTTGTAGCAAGAGTTTTCTTTTGAATGGTTCGACCATTTAGAAAGAAAAACGAACGTACAATAGTGAATATAATTCAAGGTACAGTTGGGGATAAAAAGAGTGAATAACCACTTCTTCTTCATAAAGAAACATTGAAAATGAGAAATGTAAAATAATAATTGATACTTAATGTTGGATTAAGAAATATGATTTCTACTCCGAGATGTATTTTCATATAGAAAATTGTTTCCTCTGAGATTTTTTTTGAGTTCAAGATATTTGATCAAAGAACTCTCCACTGTAAACTAGTTGTAGTATATGAAATAAATAATCTATATTAAATGAACGATGGACTTCTAAATTTAATACACTATTAAAGTAGTGGCAAAAATAGTGGGAGCATGCCATATTGCACTTTTGATTACATCAAATTACGAAAATTGTTTTCGTAAACATACTGAACACTGTTCATAAAATAGTAACTATTTTTTGGTATCAACTGAAATATAGACATAGTTATATTTCGATGTGTACATTATGAATATTCATTATGAATTAAACCTATAATGTGGTATTTTTTTTCATAACAAAAGTGACACAATGAAAAAAATAGATGTATATAAAATTGTTTACAATTGTTTTGGAATTATAGACTAAACCATAATTTTGAGAAATAATATTTGTTATATGATTACGAATCATATGATCCTATTTAATTATATCTCAAAAATTAAGGTTGGGCACCCATTTTGTAGGAACACCATAAGAGTTGATGAACTCTTTGGATTTATACAAATAGACTTATGTAATTGTAAGTCTATTGGTAGCAAATTGGTTCTATGTACTTTGTCATATTCACTGATGGGTTATCACAGACATGGACATGTTTTTTGATACACATGTATAATTCTATGATAAGTTTATATAATATAAAACAGAAGTAAATAGTATAATATGTAGAAGAACTAATTTGATTTGATCGAATGGGTAAGCATATTGGAAAGAGTTACGAATGTACCTAAAAATGAATAAAGATTCAATCTCAAAAGTCATTCCTCCATGTGATACATAATGATATATCAATAAGGAGTAATCAAACTATGTTGGACAAGGTACGACTAATTTTAAGTGAATTTGATTTTATTTTTTCCTATAAGGTCATGTACTTAAGACTAGTACACAAGGTTAACATTATTTCATCTAAATAATAATTTACGAAATCATACAAGATAAGGGTTTATAATAAATCTAACATATTCTAGGCTAAGGAGTGGGCAGGTTGCGCTAGTCGAAAAACTACATGTAATAATGGTTCATAAGAAATCTTGTATAAATCGACCGAAAAGAAGTTCGGGAACGATGGTCATTGGATGACCAAGTTATGCTTTGAACATAAGTTTTGTAAACTAAAACCAAATCAGTTTTAGATAAGGTAATTCATAAAATGTTTATGAATCCTTGTCCCGTTGCACTAAGAGACAAAAATTGTTTCAAAGATATCAACTTGTTAGAGAAGGAATTTCTTTGAGAAATTAGTGGTATTAAAATGGATTTGGATATGATCAAAAGATAAAACTAATTACATGGGATAAAATTAAATTAACCTAACCTAAAAGAACATACCACATTAGAGTGTCTACTAAGTATTTTCACACATTAAAGAGAAACTATAATTATCTTATTAGTGTCGAGAATAGATAATCCTCAGTTGTCAATTAATCCATTAAGAGTATTGACTCTACAATATGGTATGATACACGGATCCGAAATAGATCCCAGGTACATTATCAAAATATGATTTTGATAGTTGTACTCGAGGGGAGATGATCTATTGGCCGTAAATGTGTCTTTAAGAGAAAGACCAAATTGATTAGAATAATACCATAAATTTCTATTGTTGAAATTAACATAACAGATTCACCATTCGATGTGCTTAAGTAAGTTCAGATTTTACTCATAAAATTATCACATAGTATTACTTTATATTTTGGTATGTATGTGTCGAAATAGAAAGATTCTAAGTAATGATTTAGAGTAAACTGTTTATACATGATAACCAAAGTATCTCGAAGTTAGTTGGAGCGATATTCGGCTTGTGAGTTTTCGAATACGAAAGTTCCATTCAGAAAAGCATCAAAATTGATTAAGTGTTTTGATAGAAGTATCAAATAATCTGATTATGAATAAAAATGAAGAGGAAGCGTGTGTTCACAAAAAAGTGTTAAAAAGTGCATTGAAATTTCTAAACTATAAACAAACAAAATGTTACTAAGTTTTAACGATGTACTTATGTTAAAATCAGCCCTAGTTGTTTTTATGCTCGACATTGGATTCGTAAATGATGTCTTCTATAGTAAGTATAAAAGGTATTGGAAATGTCCCAAATGATATGCAATGACACCTTATTAAAATGTTTAATATGGAACACATAAGATAACTCCTTATGCTTTGGAAATATGAAATAACATGCACGTAATGTTGTCTATGATATCGTTGTATTTTTTATGTATTTGATATATAAAGAAAATATCAAATCCAAACTATTATAACTGAATGGTTGCTTGAGGTGTTCTCATTTATTTATGAAATACTAGAGAATTATTTATTGAAACAGCAAACTCCTTATAAAGGAGTGTTCAGACTTAATTTTTATAAGTGGTATTGAGTATAATATGTCAATAATAAATTCAAGTTAAGAATCTTTATGTTGGAAGTGTTCCAAAAGAAAGATTACGGTTAATTTAATGAAAAGGCTAAGCACTTCGCCTTGAATAATACCGCAATAAAAGCAATGTATATAAATATAAATGTACAGATTTATAACCGAGATGAGGGTGCTTCCAAATGATGAGAATCCCATAACATTGTTATATGATAATAATGTCACGACACGTTTCATAATAGAACACAGAGCTTATTAAAAATCGACAAATTTACTCTGAATTGCTCCACATGATAAAGGTACATTATCAGTATTGGATAGAGTTGACTGATATAGTAGAAAATTGAAACATAATATCATACCCATTTACTGAGGGACCACCCAATTGGTATTGAGAAAATCAATTGAAGAATTTGGAATAAGATTCCATAATTGACCCCAAGTGCAAGTGGGAGATTGATTGTAACATCCCGGAATTTTAAGCACTGGATTTGTGAACATTTAATTCATTTTAAATGTTTAGTGTGGATCCTTAATTGACTTTGAAATGGAAGGAATCGGATGTAATCAATAAAATAAGCTATAATTTTTAATTATAGTGATTCCATTCGATTCTGAATAATGAAGAATAATAATTAAATATTCAAAATTGGAATAAGTGGTGAATCTGGATGTGAATAGTTATACAAATGGTTTTCAAATTTATTTTTGAGTTTATTTGGATATAAACAGGGTGGTTGGATTTTTAAACGGACTTAAAAGTCAATAAGTTATTATTTGGAATTTTATATTAATTTAATAATAGAATTTAATATTATAAAAATGCAATTAAACAGATTTTAGTCAGGAATGAGTCAGAATTAATTTTTGATGTGATTATAAATTTTATATGATTTATTGTTAAGTTAATAAAATTTTAGAAGCGAAATTTTAAGCGTTTTCGTTATTTTTGAAATATCGCTCGATTTGATAGACGAGTTAAAATAGCCTTCCGGGGCACAGTCTCGGAATTCGACGAAACCAGTTCCATTGGATCCGTAATAGTTAGTTATTATCGGATTTCAATTTTCGTAGCAATCGGAGTTGTCGTTTGACCGTGGCAGCTCAAAACGCATCATAATCGTTTTAATCGATTTAATTTAAAATTGATCGTTTAATGTTGTAACTCGCACATACGATCAAATTAGCTTACGAAACCTATTCCATTGTGTCCGGAACGCGGAAAAACCCTAGGGTTGCCTGTCGGAACGCATAGTTTGGAGGTCGTTTGCATAAACTGTTAAATCGAGAATTATATTAATTTAATAATATTAAACAATAATATATGTTGATATTATTCTTAAAACCCTAGCTATTATCTTCAGGCCGCCGTTGTTTTCATTCCAATGGCCGAAAACTTCCTGATTTCATCTTCAATTATTGATCAATCCACACCTCAATTTTGAAAACTCTCAACTACAATTTCGTAGAGCTCGATGAGCTCAAGATATCCAACGGCTGCGATCGCCTAACTCGCGGTGAGATGGGAGATTTGGGTGTGCGTTCGTCGCCGGTTCGTACGAGGGTGGTGCGACCTCGGGTTGACCGAGCTCAGCTGTTTCCTGGCCATGCGTGCGCGTCGCGTGAAGCTTCGACGTGAGCTAGGCTGATCGATAATTAGGCGAGTATAGGAGGAGCGGTGTGAAAACCTAAGTTGCGGCTATGGGTTTTGAAGTTACTGTGCGAACGAACGAAGAAGAAAGATTTCTATGGCCTTGATTTCGTATGTGGGAGTGATGGCCGTGATTTTGAATATGGTAAAAAAAAAAAATTTGTTTGAAATTGAAATTGAAACTTATAAAACTCATATCTATTTCATATGTAATCAGAATTTGACGAAATTTGCGGCGCCGGGATCGCAGCGTCGAGCACTACGCAGTGGTGCAGTCCGGAAATCATTTCGGGCAAGTAGAAATTTGAGTTAAATCGAACGTCGTTCGGTTTAATTTAAATTTCGAACGCTCGCCAAAACTCAAGGTGAGTTATTCTCACTCACATCTGGATGCTAGTTAATTTAAATAATTAATATTTAAATATCTGTGTGATTGGTTGCATATCATTGTTGTTATCAGTTTGGATTGATATTTATCTATATGTGATGTGCTAATATTTGTGGATGCAGGGAAAACAGGTTGGAGGGATCCAACTGGATTCCTCACACTATAGTTATCATTTTATAATTGATGATGTAACCTGTTTATATATTGTGATTGATAACTCTGGATTAAATTGTACTGTGGTATTGTTGGATGAGTATATATACAGAAATTTAAAAATAAAATTAAATAAATGGGGTTTTAAAAGAAAAAAAAAGAAATTGATAAATAAAGAATTTAACGAATACAATTTGGAATCTGGGTTGAGTGAAGAATGGAAATTTGTAAATATAAATAAGTGGAATATTTATTAGTTGATAAATGTGAAGGTATGGAATTTGGTGATAAACTTGGATAAGAAGTTATAAATGGTTAAAAATAACGAAGGAGTTATTTGATAATAATGTTCCCTGGAATTTAATGTGATTTCAAAAGAAACCCTTTAAATTAAATTAGCAATAAATCGCATATTAGAATGTTCAGAAATACTATTTATAACCATTGAAATGTAAGTAGGTATTTATTAAGCAATTCCTTAAGTATGGTTTTCATTAAATAAATTTATAATAGAATTATTTAAAAAAAAAACTCTTAAACCCATACTTTGAAAGTGAATTTCGGGAACGGAAATATAGTTAAGCTTCGTAAGAAGTTATTTTAACGCGGAAAGTAAATTTATAATATTAAAACCTAAATCTGAGTTGAAATAAAATCGACAGAATTTCTAAGAAGGATTTTCTGAGATGTTTAAGTGGAAATGAGTTTCCTGGGAAAATCAAGTTCGAGTTTTAAACAGATTTTATTAAAAGGAAGTCTAAAATTCAAACTTGTTTAAAGAGTGTTTTGGAAATTATTGTTTTCAGGTAATTATTAATAAATTAGCGATAGTAAATATTTATAAATACCTTAGTAATTATTTTTACAAATGGATTTGTTTAAAAAGCTAGTTTTGACCTAAGTTATGGAATTAGTATTAAATCTCTTTTAAACTCTATTTTTTTTAATTTAGTTATTTTAAATCAAGTTATATCTTATAAAATAGTTTTACTTTAAATATTTTGAAATTATGTTTTGAGTAAATAACTAGTAGTAAATTTATATATTTTAAAGTATATTTCAGAATAAAGTGTTTAATTGTTTTAATTCCAAATTGTTTTAAACTTGGTTATTTCCAATGGGAACAAATGGTAAAGGATTTACCGGGTAAAGGAGGAGATTTGGAAATTGTTTTCAAACGAGTTTTGAAAATTTGGAAGTATATCTTTTAAAGATATTAGAGAAAAATAAATAATGTGGAATATTATTTATTGTGTGATGGATGTTTGTGAATATGAATTGATAGTTAAATCACCGACTATCAATATTGGACAAATGCGTTGATCGTTTCGAAGAGATCGGGATCGAGATTTATTTCTCGAAAACCACTTCGATCCGGTTTGTACGTTTCGTGCGAAAAACGTGTTCGGAGTCGAAGATGGAGCAGTGAAGTGCAAGGGCTAGTCGCTACTAATCCTGAGGATATTTCCAAAATGGATGTAGTAGGAGTAGTGCCTTCGGTTCCGTTCGAACCCGGGACGGACTTGTATGGACGAATGCTTTTGGAACATCGTCAGGTGGGCGATGGGCATTCTAAGTGAAACATTCTAAAAGGTAACGCTTAGCCTCAAGCCTCATCAAATGGGAATGACTGAAAATCAGGGGATATGCAGCAAGGCTTCGTGGGTAGCACCCACTGGAGAGTAAGGTCATCCCTGTCTAGATGTCCCTTTTTATTTCGGCTTAGTGGTGCGGTTGCTGATCCCAACCGCGGAGTGATCTTATTCGGAACTGTCCAGTAAGGGATGGGTCCGGCCTTGTGTTGCAGGGGATCGGGAGTGGTCCTCGGTACGGTGATCTAGGCCCCGTACTGTGACAGGTGGTACCCCAGTGCCTAGTCATTAGTTGGAAATCCATTCTCCCTACGTGTCTTTTACGAGTTTTGTTTGTATTACCCACTCTGTGGCTAGTAGCTGGAATTTAATCATGTAACAATTTCGGCTATTTTATAAGTATTTGTAAATAGACCCTATTATAATATCAGAGGATTTCTATAAAAAGTGTTTTAGCTATCGTAAGGTAAAAACCCGACATGTTTATTTGTGGCGTGGTCTTACGAGATGCTTTTGTTTCCAAAGGATTTTGAAACTTTAATAATCAATTTGGATGCATTATTATCAGCTGGTATTCCAGACTGACTCGGGTGTTATTTCATTATAATGCTCAGGTCAGACCGAATATTATATGTACAGGACAGGATGCTTTGGAGCAGGAAAGGAGCTGGAGTCCGAGACGTATTATCTATACATATATATATTCCGCTGTTGTGATTGTATGGTATGTCTGATTGGTAATTGATGGTGTATGAGATACTCTGATGATGTGATGTATAAAATTGATGTAGTTTTCATTTTGTGTAAAGTTCTATATTTACTATTATATTTTTTTCCGCTGCGACTCTGAGATTCTGATATTGTTGAGTTTCTTCTTCTTCTATCTCTTCTTCTTAAAACCCAAATGGTTCGTATTTTCTGTGCCACTTGAGTTAACAGAGGTAGAATAATGTTGATTCAAGGGGTACGGATTTGCAGGCTGTCACATTTGGTATCAAAGCTTAGGTTGGCGACAACCTAGGCTTTGGTGGGGGAAATTACTCATTGGATATAGAGTCAATAGTACTCTATAATGAGTTGAGCGTATTAATAGATATGAGAGCGTACTTGTTAGTGGATATAAATTGTTTTTATACTGTGTTGACTTATCGGTTGAGTGTTTATGAATTCTGGTCGGTGCAGGAAGTACAACCGTATCGATAGGGGTTTCTAAACTCTTAAACAAGATAAACAGACATAGTATTGTTTTTAAAGTGGGTAAATGAAATAATTTTACCCAAAATTATATTTTGATATGAAAGAAAATAATTTTCTGAAATTATTATATATGTATATTTGGTAGATTGGTCGTTAATACTATAATTAAATAAGAATCTAAAATGTAATTTAAAATTCAAAATGGTTATTGCCAAACAAATTCTATGAGTATAAATTATATAAAGGAAGAATAACTAAATTTGAATTAAACCAGAATTTAAACCCGGAAATTTTGAAACAAATGTTTTAAATGGGGTGAAACCTAAAGTTTGGGAAATTTAAAATCTAGGGAATATTTGGGAATGTTTTTCAAGGTGTTTGAAGGTAATGATGAAATATTGTTTTGGGTAATATTTTTGAATGGGAACTGTTTTGAAATGAATTTGAGAAAGTAAGAAAGCACTGAACTCACTTCAGTCGCTGGAAAATAATCCTGATGATGCTGGCCACATCATTAGAATTCATTTTCGAATTTCTAAAGTGATGGATTGCTTCCCTAGTACTTGGGTATGATATTGTTTGGGACTTGTTGGGCATAACGGTTGTTTGGAAATTTTCAAAAGGAGAAATTTGTTTTGGTATAAACAAATTGTTTTGGAAATCTAGAGATTTGATTGATATACCAAATGGGTATGAGTTGATTATTATTTCAAAATGGTTTTGGAATAAAACCGGGTAATTTAATTCTGGAAAATTCTATTTAAATGATGTGTAAAATTAAAATGAATTAACTATTGAATTTATTAAGAGAAGTTGATATTAATAAGAAGAAAGAAATGAAAATTTTAATCTTGGAATTAAAATTTAACTTGAGTGAATGGGAGTGAATAAAATATATCGAAGTGAATAGAAAATTGGAATTTAACTTGGATAAGTAAAGTAAATTGGACTTAGAATTAAATTGATTTGGGTTAAATTAAAATGTAAGTTGACTTTGAAATAGTGGGCCATTGTGTAATGAATAGTACTCACAAGCTATTAAGTATTATACTTATAATTTGAGGTTGTGGATTTTGTTGAATATGCGCTTATATGATTTTTGTTTGATGATAATAAACATATATACATTCGTTTAAATGTATTTGATAATATACTATTTTATTTTTTCACAGATTAAATAAATATTTGCAGAATAAAATAAATAACACGAAATTTGAATTCAAACGAATATTTTATTCAAACAAATATTTATTACATCTTTGAATAGTACAATTTCAAGCTCTCACTATAACTATACAACTTTGATTACAATTACATCACATTTCACATTTACAATTCACCTCACTACATATCACTCACACTCGTATTTATCTTCAACTTCATTCCAGTTTTGAATCCAGCATCTGAGCGATCTGCAAAAATATAAACTAACGCAGTAAAATTGAAAATAAAATATTTTTGCAGTATAAAATAAAACGTGAATTTTAAAAATATAATTTGCCTCAGTTATTTGGGTTGTTCGTCATCATTTAAATTTGAATTCATCATACACGAACAACTTGTGACATACACAGTGTATCACTGTATATGCCACAAGGCCGTGCACACCGATATATACACTTGATAATGCTACAGGGACAGGTGAGCACAGGTCAAACCCAAATGCAAAGCCGGGTTCAACGCACGTGCAATATATTTAAAATCACGACACAAGCACAAGGTCAAATCCTATTTTTGAAACTGGATTCAACACAAGGCGACATGATATGAATGCAACGAAGACCAACATCAAAATGGACTGCAACATGGATATCACAATCAAACTGCAACAAGGCAACTAGGAATGAACAGAACATAACAGCAACCCAACTGCAATACTGCGACAACAAGGCATTGCAACCAGCAGATTACTGCAAGCCAGGTTGGAAATTACTCAAGAAAATTACAACCAAAAGGCTACCACTTCAACAACATATATACATATATGCACATATATGTATACATGTATATGATACAGGGACAGTAACAAATATGCAAAAGTCAAGACCAACCAGAGTACAACTACTGAAGCTCAAGTATACCACAATATCAACAAACCCAAATACCCAGACCAACAACAACAAATACAACTTTAATGCAAACAGTCAAGTTAATGCACAATGATGAACAAGGCAACAGTGAAGTACAATATCAATTCCAATGAATTGAAACTCAACTGTATGAAAAGTGTTTCAGTAATGAACAAAGACCAGGCTACACAATATCAAGGTGAAACCAAATATACACAAGTGCAGTGACCAGAAACTCAAGCTTCAAAAAGCTACAGCAACAATGCAAACTACAGGAATTCCAGTTACAACAAAGTACAAGTACAAGTCATAGCAATGCATGCAATAGGTCAGAAACAATTATGCAATAGTGAAAAACACAAGTCGAAGTTGTCAATGCACAAATGCACCAAATACCAAGATCAACACAGCAACTCAAATGACTCAAGTGTACACAAGTGAAGCCAAGCTTCAAACAATGAGTGCATGCTACAACAACCAAGACCACAGCTACTACACAACACAGACAACAAGTAATACAAATGCACAACAACATGAATACTGAAACAATCAAGGACCGAGCAACTGTACATATGCACATATATGAAGATCAATACCAAATGAAGACTCATGAACAACCTGAACCAAACCCAGTACATATGACTCAAACCAAATGCACCAGTGCAACAACTCAAGATTTCAATAACTACAACATGAGATGCAGAAATACTTATACAGGACAAAGCATAACCGAAGTCTACTCGAGATGTACAAGATGGAATTCAACACCGTGGTGACCACGTAACAAATTCAAAGACATGGATTTGCATACACAAAACCAGTGCCGAAGTCACAATTGAACCAAGTCAGTATGTTGAAAAAGTCAGAAATGTAGTGGTAAAGAAATCAAATCAATACCGTGTGAATCAAGCTACCAAAAATACGAAATTGACAAAGTCAGTGAAATCACGAGCATTCAAGTATGATCGAATGGCCAAAGCAATATCAGTAGACAAATTCAAATTAAAATATACGACGCAAATCTAGGGTTACAAACCCTATATAAATTGACATCATCATCGGCAATTATTTGCATCGAGTTCAAGCATTAACCAGAAAAAGAAAAAGTAAAAAGTACTCACCAAAATTGAAATCGAACTCGATCAATCGAAGTAGCCGAAGCAAGGTACAAGGAGGCAGTCGATCGACAGGGCAAAGACGAAAATCACAAAATCGATCGACTAAAATAATATCGGCATCTTCGATTCTAGCCCTAATTAATTGAAGGAAGAGGAACAAACAAGAGCCGAAGCCCTAATCTCATCTGAAGAACAAGCCGACATTGTCACAAATAAAATAAAAAGATTCGGGTTAAAGAACACTATTGGGCCGGCGTGTTTTACTTTTTTCTTAAGGGTTTTTTTGTTTATATTAGGGCTATTTTATTTTAATTTGTTTTTAATTTGTATTTTCCTCTTTAAACCGTTTAATTTTCTAGTCGTGTGACTAGGGTACAAGCTGCGGTGTGTAGCTTGAGAATTCGCAACTCGGTAGTTGAGTTGTGGCAGGGTTTTGAGCGTAGAGTTAGATTAGTCAATAGCGGTGTATAGCGAGTTTACGTGTGTAAGCGAGGGACTATCTAATTTCTAGTAGAAACCTTGGGGGCAGCACGTAGGCAGGGTTTTGCCGAAGCTGGGTAAATTCTGTGTTGTTCTGTTTTATTCTGTTATTTATATTCTGCGATATCTGTGCTGCTATTCTGTGATCTGAATTGAAATTAATTTATAAGCTTCCGCGATTAATTTTAATAATTAACACTATCACCCTATTCACCCCCCCTCTAGGGTGAAATCGATCCTACAGATTTGAAGTTGCAAAGAATTAAATTGAAGAAATATGTATCCTTAAGAATTCGGTGATACATATATATATACAATTTGGAATTGTGATTATAAGATGTAGATGGATTAAAATGAGCTATATAAGCTTTTAAATAAATAAGTTGGTGAACTTATAAAATAGAAATGGAGTTATAATCACAAATGGGAAATAGTGGAATGGTATGGTGGATTCAAACTTAATCTCAAATGTAATGTAAATTGAGATAAGGTAGAGTGAGATATAAAAGAAGTGAACGAACTTAAGTTAGAAAATAAGTTTTGAACTTATTTATGGAGGAATAAATTGGATATAAAGGTGAAATGTAAAATTGCTTATAATTGCATAAAGAAATTCATATTCTTAAGTTATTAAGTGTTATAATTTGAATTGGTGATTATAAAATGGAAATGGACTTAAGTAAGCAATCTAAGCTCTTGAATGGAACTGAAATTTTAATTCATTAATTGAAAGAGTTGAATGGTGTGGCAAATTCAAACTTAACCATAACTGAAATGTAAAGTGTAATGAAGCAAAGTGAGAATATAAAGGTGGATGTTCTTAAGTTGGCAAATAAGTCTTGAACTTATGTATGGGGAAAATAATTTTTTTTATGATAATGAAATTGAAATTAAATTTCAGTTGTGTAATAAATAATATTGAAAGAAATTTAGATCCTATTTAAAGAAGTTAAATGGAAAGGTAGAAATTTAAATTTGCTAAATGAAATAATTGGAAAATGGTGATATTATAAATGAATTCAGAGTGAATTGAGGAAGCAAATTAAAACCTAATATGGATTAGGTTAGAGACTAATTAAATTATAATTAAATGCGACCAAAATTTGGAAAGTAAATAAAAATCCAATTGTGGCATGGGATTTAAATTTGTGGTAACAAATATTGAAGTGTGGATGAAAAATGGAATTAGATTATAATGGTGATAGTTGAATTGTAAATAAATTCAACAGAAGGAAATAATTTAAAGTGGTTTCTTTGCTACTAAAATAAATCTAAAAATGGATTGAATAAATAAGCAAAATGCATTAAAATTTGTAAATAGATTGGAATTGATTTGGATGAGAATCAAATGAAAATAAAAGTTGATTTATAAGAAAGATATTATGAAATTGGAAGTTATTGAAGGGAATAGTAAGATGGTTATTGTTAAGCTTTTGGGGTAGCTTTAAATGATATTTCGTTAGATAATAAAATTGAAATGCAAGTGAATGAATTTTTAATTGATTATTGTGATGTGATATGAATATAAGAGTTGTAAATAACTCAGAATGATATGATATTAATATAAACTTAAGCTAAATAATAAATTTGCAGTGAGAATACGAAATTGAGTTAAAAATTTCAATGGGATATGAATTCTTGGGTTGTGAACCATGCAGAATTGAATAAAATTAATATGAATCTAAGTTGGAATTAATGTTAATGGTTATAACCTTAAGGATTGGTTATTTGTTTGAATAACCACAACCTGCATAAAAATTAGTCGTTGAGCTTAAGTGAAGGAATTAAAAGAAGTAAATGAAATTGATATTTGAATAATGGGAAATGGATTGGAACCTATTTAGTGGATTTGTTTGTAAATGCAGGTTAATTAAAAAGAAAGGTAAATGGGTTAAAAGAATAGATTCATAATATTGAAGTGAAAATGGATTGGTGATACTAGTTGTAAATTGAGAATGGTAAACTTGTATGTAACTCATTTGTGTGAAATAAAAATGGATTTTGAATTTGGATAAGAAATTTAAAAGGTGATTTAAATCATTAAATTGTTGATAAAATATGGTTAACATTGTTAAATAATGAAGTTGCTTGGTTAGGTTATGAAATGGATATGTTTGGCTTACATTTATATTGGAAATGTTGTTAAAATGCTCATATCTTTGAAAACTGATGAGTTTGTTGAGTAAGTACAGGTATGGGAGGCGTTCGATAGAGTTGGAGCGCATATATGCTAAAATATTAGCCGCTTGCTTTTAAAATTTGCTAAAAAGGTACGTCTACGCAAATATAATTGGGAAAATGATATATATATTGTGATATATTTTGGTTTCCGACCGTGTGGGTCGATGTATATATATTTATTTGTATCGCGATATCGCGAAAGCTCCTCCGTGCAGGGGAGACTCCGCCAAAATTTTCCGGAAATTTTGGGAGTTAGAATTTTTTTGGGGTTTTGGGAAAAGTTTAGTGACTAGTAATGTTGTTTTGAAATAATGTTGAAACAAAAGCTTTTGATTATAAATGAAGCACATGGGTTTGGAGATTGAGCTAAAGGATTTTGGAAAGTGTATATAAGCTTTTAACTAAGCAAACTGGGTAAGTAAATGAGTTTAAGAGTATGTTCTACCTTAGCAAATTTCGAGGACGAAATTTTTATAAGGGGGGAGGAATGTAACATCCCGGAATTTTGAGCACTGGATTTGTGAACATTTAATTCATTTTAAATGTTTAGTGTGGATCCTTAATTGACTTTGAAATGGAAGGAATCAGATGCAATCAATAAAATAAGCTATAATTTTTAATTATAGTGATTCCATTCGATTCTTAATAATGAAGAATAATAATTAAATATTCAAAATTGGAATAAGTGGTGAATCTGGATGTGAATAGTTATGCAAATGGTTTTCAAATTTATTTTTGAGTCTATTTGGATATAAATAGGGTGGTTGGATTTTTAAACGGACTTAAATGTAAATAAGTTATTATTTGGAATTTTATATTAATTTAATAATAGAATTTAATATTATAAAAATGCAATTAAACAGATTTTAGTCAGGAATGAGTCAGAATTAATATTTGATGTGATTATAAATTTTATATGATTTATTGTTAAGTTAATAAAATTTTAGAAGCGAAATTTTAAGCGTTTTCGTTATTTTTGAAATATCGCTTGATTTGATAGACGAGTTAAAATAGCCTTCCGGGGCACAGTCTTGGAATTCGACGAAACCAGTTCCATTGAATCCGTAATAGTTAGTTATTATCGGATTTCAATTTTCGTAGCAATCGGAGTTGTCGTTTGACCGTGGCAGCTCGAAACGCATCGTAATCGTTTTAATCGATTTAATTTAAAATTGATCGTTTAATTCTGTTACTCGCACATACGATCAAATTAGCTTACAAAACCTATTCCATTGTGTCCGGAACGCGGAAAAACCCCAGGGTTGCCTGTCGGAACGCGTAGTTTGGAGGTCGTTTGCATAAACTGTTAAATCGAGAATTATATTAATTTAATAAATATTAAACAACAATATATATTGATATTATTCTTAAAACCCTAGCTATTATCTTCAGGCCGCCGTTGTTTTCATTCCAATGGCCGAAAACTTCCTGATTTCATCTTCAATTATTGATCAATCCACACCTCAATTTTAAAAACTCTCAACTACAATTTCGTAGAGCTCGATGAGCTCAAGATATCCAACGGCTGCGATCGCCTAACTCGCGGTGAGATGGGAGATTTGGGTGTGTGTTCGTCGCCGGTTCGTACGAGGGTTGTGCGACCTCGGGTTGACCGAGCTCAGCTGTTTCCTGGCCATGCGTGCGCGTCGCGTGAAGCTTCGACGTGAGCTAGGCTGATCGATAATTAGGCGAGTATAGGAGGAGCGGTGTGAAAACCTAAGTTGCGGCTATGGGTTTTGAAGTTACTGTGCGAACGAATGAAGAAGAAAGATTTCTATGGCCTTGATTTCGTATGTGGGAGTGACGGCCGTGATTTTGAATATGGTAAAAAAAAAATTGTTTGAAATTGAAATTGAAACTTATAAAACTCATATCTATTTCATATGTAATCAGAATTTGACGAAATTTGCGGCGCCGGGATCGCAGCGTCGAGCACTACGCAGTGGTGCAGTCCGGAAATCATTCCGGGCAAGTAGAAATTTAAGTTAAATCGAACGTCGTTCGATTTAATTTAAATTTTGAACGCTCGCCGAAACTCAAGGTGGGTTATTCTCACTCACATCTGGATGCTAGTTAATTTAAATAATTAATATTTAAATATCTGTGTGATTGGTTGCATATCATTGTTGTTATCAGTTTGGATTGATATTTATCTATATGTGATGTGCTGATATTTGTGGATGCAGGGAAAACAGGTTGGAGGGATCCAACTGGATTCCTCACACTATAGTTATCATTTTATAATTGATGATGTAACCTGTTAATATATTGTGATTGATAACTCTGGATTAAATTGTACTGTGGTATTGTTGGATGAGTATATATACAGAAATTTAAAAATAAAATTAAATAAATGGGATTTTAAAAGAAAAAAAAAAGAAATTGATAAATAAAGAATTTAACGAATACAATTTGGAATCTGGGTTGAGTGAAGAATGGAAATTTGTAAATTTGGAAATATAAATAAGTGGAATATTTATTAGTTGATAAATGTGAAGGTATGGAATTTGGTGATAAACTTGGATAAGAAGTTATAAATGGCTAAAAATAACGAAGGAGTCATTTGATAATAATGTTCCCTGGAATTTAATGTGATTTCAAAAGAAACCCTTTAAATTAAATTAGCAATAAATCGCATATTAGAATGTTCAGAAATACTATTTATAACCATTGAAATGTAAGTAGGTATTTATTAAGCAATTCCTTAAGTATGGTTTTCATTAAATAAATTTATAATAGAATTATTTAAAAAAAAAAACTCTTAAACCCATACTTTGAAAGTGAATTTCGGGAACGGAAATATAGTTAAGCTTCGTAAGAAGTTATTTTAACGCGGAAAGTAAATTTATAATATTAAAACCTAAATCTGAGTTGAAATAAAATCGACAGAATTTCTAAGAAGGATTTTCTGAGATGTTTAAGTGGAAATGAGTTTCCTGGGAAAATCAAGTTCGAGTTTTAAACAGATTTTATTAAAAGGAAGTCTAAAATTCAAACTTGTTTAAAGAGTGTTTTGGAAATTATTGTTTTCAGGTAATTATTAATAAATTAGCGATAGTAAATATTTATAAATACCTTAGTAATTATTTTTACAAATGGATTTGTTTAAAAAGCTAGTTTTGACCTAAGTTATGGAATTAGTATTAAATCTCTTTTAAACTCTATTTTTTTTAATTTAGTTATTTTAAATCAAGTTATATCTTATAAAATAGTTTTACTTTAAATATTTTGAAATTATGTTTTGAGTAAATAACTAGTAGTAAATTTATATATTTTAAAGTATATTTCAGAATAAAGTGTTTAATTGTTTTAATTCCAAATTGTTTTAAACTTGGTTATTTCCAATGGGAACAAATGGTAAAGGATTTACCGGGTAAAGGAGGAGATTTGGAAATTGTTTTCAAACGAGTTTTGAAAATTTGGAAGTATATCTTTTAAAGATATTAGAGAAAAATAAATAATGTGGAATATTATTTATTGTGTGATGGATGTTTGTGAATATGAATTGATAGTTAAATCACCGACTATCAATATTGGACAAATGCGTTGATCGTTTCGAAGAGATCGGGATCGAGATTTATTTCTCGAAAACCACTTCGATCCGGTTTGTACGTTTCGTGCGAAAAACGTGTTCGGAGTCGAAGATGGAGCAGTGAAGTGCAAGGGCTAGTCGCTACTAATCCTGAGGATATTTCCAAAATGGATGTAGTAGGAGTAGTGCCTTCGGTTCCGTTCGAACCCAGGACGGACTTGTATAGACGAATGCTTTCGGAACATCGTCAGGTAGGCGATGGGCATTCTAAGTGAAACGTTTTAAAAGGTAACGCTTAGCCTCAAGCCTCATCAAATGGGAATGACTGAAAATCAGGGGAATATGCAGCAAGGCTTCGTGGGTAGCACCCACTGGAGAGTAAGGTCATCCCTGTCTAGATGTCCCTTTTTATTTCGGCTTAGTGGTGCGGTTGCTGATCCCAACCGCGGGGTGATCTTATTCGAAACTGTCCAGTAAGGGATGGGTCCGGCCTTGTGTTGCAGGGGATCAGGAGTGGTCCTCGGTACGATGATCTAGGCCCCGTACTGTGACAGGTGGTACCCCAGTGCCTAGTCATTAGTTGGAAATCCATTCTCCCTACGTGTCTTTTACGAGTTTTGTTTGTATTACCCACTCTGTGGCTAGTAGCTGGAATTTAATCATGTAACAATTTCGGCTATTTTATAAGTATTTGTAAATAGACCCTATTATAATATCAGAGGATTTCTATAAAAAGTGTTTTAGCTATCGTAAGGTAAAAACCCGACATGTTTATTTGTGGCGTGGTCTTACGAGATGCTTTTGTTTTCAAACGATTTTGAAACTTTAATAATCAATTTGGATGCATTATTATCAACTGGTATTCCAGACTGACTCGGGTGTTATTTCATTATAATGCTCGGGTCAGACCGAGTATTATATGTACAGGACAAGATGCCTTGGAGCTGGAAAGGAGCTGGAGTCCGAGACGTATTATCTATACATACATACATACATATATATATATATATATATATATATATATATATTCCGCTGCTGTGATTGTATGGCATGTCTGATTGGTAATTGATGATGTATGAGATACTCTGATGATGTGATGTATAAAATTGATATAGTTTTCATTTTGTGTAAAGTTCCATATTTACTATTATATTTTATTCCGCTACGACTATGAGATTCTGATATTGTTGAGTTTCTTCTTCTTCTATCTCTTCTTCTTAAAACCCAAATGGTTCGTATTTTCTGTGCCACTTGAGTTAACAGTGGTAGAATAGTGTTGATTCAAGGGGTACGGATTTGCGGGCTGTCACACTTGGTATCAGAGCTTAGGTTTGCGACAACCTAGGCTTTGGTGGGGGAAATTACTCATTGGATATAGAGTCAATAGTACTCTATAATGAGTTGAGCGTATTAATAGATATGAAAGCGTACTTGTTAGTGGATATAAATTGTTTTTATACTGTGTTGACTTATTGGTTGAGTGTTTATGAATTCTGGTCGGTGCGGGAAGTACAACCGTATCGATAGGGGTTTCTAAACTCTTAAACAAGATAAACCGACATAGTATTGTTTTTAAAGTGGGTAAATGAAATAATTTTACTCAAAACTATATTTTGATATAAAAGAAAATAATTTTGTGAAATTATTATATATGTATATTTGGTTGATTGGTCGTTAATACTATAATTAAATAAGAATCTAAAATGTAATTTAAAATTCAAAATGGTTATTGCCAAACAAATTCTATGAGTATAAATTATATAAAGGAAGAATAACTAAATTTGAATTAAACCAGGATTTAAATCCCGGAAATTTTGAAACAAATGTTTTAAATGGGGTGAAACCTAAAGTTTGGGAAATTTAAAATCTTGGGAATATTTGGGAATGTTTTTCAAGGTGTTTGAAGGTAATGATGAAATATTGTTTTGGGTAATATTTTTGAATGGGAACTGTTTTGAAATGAATTTAGGAAAGTAAGAAAGCACTGAACTCACTTCAGTCGCTGGAAAATAATCCCGATGATGCTGGCCACATCATTAGAATTCATTTTCGAATTTCTAAAGTGATGGATTGCTTCCCTAGTACTTGGGTATGATATTGTTTAGGACTTGTTGGGCATAACGGTTGTTTGGAAATTTTCAAAAGGAGAAATTTGTTTTGGTATAAACAAATTGTTTTAGAAATCTAGAGATTTGATTGATATACCAAATGGGTATGAGTTGATTATTATTTCAAAATGGTTTTGGAATAAAACCGGGTAATTTAATTCTGGAAAATTCTATTTAAATGATGTGTAAAATTAAAATGAATTAACTATTGAATTTATTAAGAGAAGTTGATATTAATAAGAAGAAAGAAATGAAAATTTTAATCTTAGAATTAAAATTTAACTTGAGTGAATGGGAGTGAATAAAATATATCAAAGTGAATAGAAAATTGGAATTTAACTTGGATATGTAAAGTAAATTGGACTTAGAATTAAATTGATTTGGGTTAAATTAAAATGTAAGTTGACTTTGAAATGGTAGGCCATTGTGTAATGAATAGTACTCATGAGATATTAAGTATTGTACTTATAATTTGAGGTTGTGGATTTGAAGTTGCAAAGAATTAAATTGAAGAAATATGTATCGTTAAGAATTCGGTGATACATACATACATACATACATACACATATATATATATATATATATACAATTTGGAATTGTGATTATAAGATGTAGATGGATTAAAATGAGCTATATAAGCTTTTAAATAAATAAGTTGGTGAACTTATAAAATAGAAATGGAGTTATAATCACAAATGGGAAATAGTGGAATGGTATGGTGGATTCAAACTTAATCTCAAATGTAATGTAAATTGAGATAAGGTAGAGTGAGATATAAAAGAAGTGAACGAACTTAAGTTAGAAAATAAGTTTTGAACTTATTTATGGAGGAATAAATTGGATATAAAGGTGAAATGTAAAATTGCTTATAATTGCATAAAGAAATTCATATTCTTAAGTTATTAAGTGTTATAATTTGAATTGGTGATTATAAAATGGAAATGGACTTAAGTAAGCAATCTAAGCTCTTGAATGGAACTGAAATTTTAATTCATTAATTGAAAGAGTTGAATGGTGTGGCAAATTCAAACTTAACCATAACTGAAATGTAAAGTGTAATGAAGCAAAGTGAGAATATAAAGGTGGATGTTCTTAAGTTGGCAAATAAGTCTTGAACTTATGTATGGGGAAAATAATTTTTTTTATGATAATGAAATTGAAATTAAATTTCAGTTGTGTAATAAATAATATTGAAAGAAATTTAGATCCTATTTAAAGAAGTTAAAGGGAAAGGTAGAAAATTTAAATTTGCTAAATGAAATAATTGGAAAATGGTGATATTATAAATGAATTCAGAGTGAATTGAGGAAGCAAATTAAAACCTAATATGGATTAGGTTAGAGACTAATTAAATTATAATTAAATGCGGCCAAAATTTGGAAAGTAAATAAAAATCCAATTGTGGCATGGGATTTAAATTTGTGGTAACAAATATTGAAGTGTGGATGAAAAATGGAATTAGATTATAATGGTGATAGTTGAATTGTAAATAAATTCAACAGAAGGAAATAATTTAAAGTGGTTTCTTTGCTCCTAAAATAAATCTAAAAATGGATTGAATAAATAAGCAAAATGCATTAAAATTTGTAAATAGATTGGAATTGATTTGGATGAGAATCAAATGAAAATAAAAGTTGATTTATAAGAAAGATATTATGAAATTGGAAGTTATTGAAGGGAATAGTAAGATGGTTATTGTTAAGCTTTTGGGGTAGCTTTAAATGATATTTCGTTAGATAATAAAATTGAAATGCAAGTGAATGAATTTTTAATTGATTATTGTGATGTGATATGAATATAAGAGTTGTAAATAACTCAGAATGATATGATATTAATATAAACTTAAGCTAAATAATAAATTTGCAGTGAGAATACGAAATTGAGTTGAAAATTTCAATGGGATATGAATTCTTGGGTTGTGAACCATGCAGAATTGAATAAAATTAATATGAATCTAAGTTGGAATTAATGTTAATGGTTATAACCTTAAGGATTGGTTATTTGTTTGAATAACCACAACCTGCATAAAACTTAGTCGTTGAGCTTAAGTGAAGGAATTAAAAGAAGTAAATGAAATTGATATTTGAATAATGGGAAATGGATTGGAACCTATTTAGTGGACTATAGTTGGATCGATTGGAAGCATCGGAAGTTAAACACTATTTGGGAGATGATTCGTCTCCTCAGTTATATGAGGTTAATATCATGGTCAACTCAAGTTACCTCAGAGTCAAAGTCTCTAGCTAGAGCATTCCAGTTAATAATAATTGTTATTATTGAACCAAAGATTTACACTAGTTGAATACAGATGATACTGGAATTTGGCCATTACCAAAATCCATAAATCTAAAGTGATATGTGATCAGTGGTAATAATTGTGTAAATAATTGTCACCAGTGATAATGCTTAAATAAGTAAAATTAGATTTCACCAAAAGATGTGTAAGCTTTAAATTCAGCCAAATTATCATACCATTAGCTAAGGTGACATGTGACGTTAATATTTGGATTGTTCAATATCAGTCGTCGGTTGAACTTACACTTTTGAGTCGCACAACCGTAATGATGAATTCTCTAAAATATCACATGATATAATTAATTTATAAAATGTCGTAAATTAATTAAACTAATTGACATTGGAGAAATATTAATTATTATTTGGTTTATTTGATATACGATATCGATAATTTTTTAAAATGGGTGTAAATAAAAGATAATTACATGTACTAATTTATGGAAAACTTATGTCATTCAGTGACATGTAATTTCAGCCATACCATGTAAAGAGGAGGAGCGAAGGGAGGAAGATAATCAAGGAAATCAATTACAAAAGTTTTAATCAAAGAATGAGAAAAGTTTCGTTCTTTTAATTAAAACATATCCATTAATTCTTTTTTATATACAACTCATTCCTTCTCATTCATTTTCTTTGCTCTCCTCCTAACCTTCCATGCCAGAAAAAAAGATTTCCATAATTTTTCAACTCCAAATTAAAAACCATCAAATAAAATAGAACAAAAATGGTTCATCCATCTCTTGCACGGATTGGGCATGGATATTGGATTTCTAAGGCGATTTCTCCATTCAAGGTGCATTATCTTGGAAACATCTCAAGGTAATAATTCTAATTTTATTTATTAACCATTCACTTTGTTTATATAATTTATATCCATCACATATTTCATCTCATCTGAGTATGTTTTTATTTGATCACATAGATTTGATTCACTTTTGCTCCATCTTTATTAATTATATATGCTCACCATGTTATTTTGGTTTGGATCTACTTTAAGATACATTTTGATTTCTTACCCATTCATATTGTTGCTATTAGATCTACATCATATTTTTTTATATTGCGTACATAGTTTAGATCTGAAACCTTTGCATCATATACATATGTATTTGATTTTTCATATCTATTTTGTTGTTATTCCAAATTTGTTGTTTAAAAGGAAAAACTTTTTGATTGAAATCTAAGTTTTAATTAATGAAATCTATTACTGATTCAAATAGAAAGCACATGTAGTTTACTAATCTTTGTATATATGTTTTATGTTCGTTATTTTAAATCTAATCTTTTGGATTTTGCATACCTCTTTTTAAGGTTCAAAAAACAGCTTCTTTATAAACATAACTTGACTTTTGTGCAAAATATCACACACCCCTGGATTTCCTTTTTTAAATTAAAGTTAGACTTTATTTGTTACTTTATGTTAATCGGGTTTTTAACCCAGCAGAATTCAGAAGGAGTTAGAACATTCAAATTGCGCCAGGACAACTTAAAATTTGACTGGAAGACTTAAAGTACATGACAAAGAAACCCCAAAATTTTGGACTACAAATATGTCAATAATTTGGATCGGTACCTAGTCCAAACTTCTGGGGTTTCGTTGTCATGTACTTTTAAGTCTTTTAGTCAAGTTTCGAGTTGTCCTGGCGCAATGTGAATATTCTAACTCCTTTTGAATTATGCTGGGTTAAAAACCAGTTAACATTTGTCCCCCAGAGTATGCTTACGTTGGAAACAAGGCATGCTCTGGAACTATTCATCTTCCGTTTTCATTTCATGGAGCTTTATTGGTCGTATCTAACTTCCTTGAGTAGCTGCTTATGACGTTTCGCTAACTATCCAATCCTTAGTGGAAATCTTCATTAGTAGTAATTACGACGTGATTTTATCTTGATAACCTCCAGAATGAATACAGCTACCTGATGGCTTGATCAAGTAACAAGAGGCTCGGTGTAAGAGGGGCGCTCGGCATAGAGCACCGTTCGGCATTAAGAGGTCCTTCGGCATACGGGCTCGTTTGGCGCACCTCTCCTCACTTGGCATAAGAGCATCGTTCGGCATTAGGAGGTCGCGCGACATACGATCTCGTTCGGCGTACCTTTCCTCGCTCGGCATAAGAGCATCGTTTGGCATAGAGCCTCGTTCGGCATGGAAGGGCCATTCGGCATAGCAAGGTCGTTCGGCATTTCACCTCGCTCGGCATAGCAGGGTCGTTCGTTCACCTCGCTCGGCATAGCAAGGTCGTTCGGCATTTCACCTTGCTCGGCATAACAAGGTCATTCGGCATGAGCCTCGTTCGACATCTCCCCTCATCCGGCATCAAGTCTCGTTCGGCACAGGTCTCGTTCCGCCTACACTCTTCACTCAGCACACTGTCTCGATCGACGTGCAAATACCGTTCGGCATATCTTCCTTGATCGGCATATGGATGCCGTTCGGCCTAGATATGTGGTTCGGAAATTGACGTTCGGCATTTGTGGCTCAGCGTACAGAAGTCACTTACTATGGGCCGAGGTGTCTTACTTCTAGGCCCATGAGGGAAGTCTAACCCATCTTCGTCTATAAATAGAAGGGCATGGGCACAGTGAAAGGGACCTTTTTTCGAGAACATTGGGGAGACTCTACCGTATTCAAGACTCATACTTCTTTACTTAGCATTTGTATTCGAGTAGTTGGTGTACAGATTTTATCTGTAATCAATTGTTGAGTAAAGCAATAAAGATTAAATCCAAAGTGGACGTAGGAAGTTACGCCGAACCACTATAAATCTATGTGTTCTTGTCTTTGCATTTAATTTAGCATACAGTTCTTTATTTTAATTTACTTTCTTCATTAATCTCTCTACACAATCTTTCTCAAGGGTGTTAATGACCAATTCTGGTGCTAACATTTTGGTGCTTTCACTGAGAATTGAATTCTCAGGCCACTAGGATCTTCTTTGTAGCTACTGGATTGAATAAATCCCCCAAAGGAGATCCAACATATTCACACGACGTCTATTGATTCTACTCAGAGTTCCTATCAATAACTTTACTATGGGAAGACCACGTACAGTTCTGCCTCTTGTAACGTGGACGTCAACGAGATTGTTAGCGTACAACAGATAGGACCCAACAATCAGCAAGTTAATCCTGGCGTAGGGACTGTCGGAACCCATAACCAAATGGAAGTTGTTACTAGGACGGAGTTCAATGACCTGATGAGAGAACTCATGGAAAGTAGAAGACAACTTACTGAGCAGATTCAAGTTAATGCTAACCTCATGACTCAGCTTACTCAGTAACAGCATCAGAATGCTAGAGGTAGTCCCATTCCTTACTCTTCTTCTGATAGTTCGACCTCGTCTGTCGAACCTCCCAGGCGTAGATGCCACAAAACGGAAACTGCACAAGCAGCTGCTACCGATCGATCAACTAGGGATCACTTACATCTTGGAAAACACACCCAAGCTGGAATGGAAAACTTAGGAGCTGGAGCACGTGTGGAGACTGGTTGTTCGGCTCACCAAGACCCCAATGAAGCTGGTCCCCAAGGTACACGTTTGGCAGACCGCCAACAGAGAAGACACCAACCTGAGCGGTCCTGAAGAACAGAGTCCAACCTTCCATCCTCCATACAAAACCCGGACTTATCGACTATGGTCAGAGAGTTGATGAGAGAGAATCAAGGCTTGACCGATGAAGATTGGGGGATATCCAGGAGTCATACTCCATTCACGGATACTATTCTACATGCCGAGTACCCCAGGAAGTTTAGCATGCCAACTATCCCAGCCTACGAAGGAAAGACTGATCCTATGCAGCATGTGATGAGGTATGAATGGATGATGGATTCGGCTAGAGTAAATGACGTGGACAAGTGTAGATGCTTTCCATTTACTTTATCTGGAATCGCCACCATGTGGTTCACTCGACTTCCTCTATGGTATATATCCAGCTTCGACGAATTAGCGGCGAAATTTGTGGAACAGTTCAGGATACACGCCACTCGTCCCAAGGATGTGATGTCCCTATCTAGTGTAATCCAGGCTCCGAGGGAGTTGAATATTTGCGGAGATTTCATGTTGCGGCTACCGAAGTTAGCAACCCTAACGACCACGCAATTCTGATGGCGGTAATGCGAGGTGTGGATCTAGATTCTGAGTTTGGAGATTGGTTGGCAGGAAAGCCTCTAACTACGCTGGAGCGTTTCTATTCAAAGGCCTATCAATTCATAAGAAGAGAAAAAGCCAGGTGGACAAGGCGAGATAAGGCACCAGGGTCTGTTTAGGAGGCTGTGAAAAGTAACATCGCCGTGAAACAATCCAGTGACAACTTAGGAAAGGTTCAAGTCAATGTCCAGAACAAGCCTGGGCAATCTAAAGGGTCCGGAGGAGGAAATTCCGGAAAGAAAAGAGAATCAGGGAAATGGAAGCCAAGGATTCCAACCTACAACGAATACACCCCATTGAATGCATCTCTTGAGAATATTTACCTGTCAACTTTTAACACTTTTCAATACAGAAATCCTTGCCCAAAGGAGTCAACAGAGGAACAGAAGCGAATTGGGAAGTACTGTCGCTTCCATGAGACTTACGGGCACAATACAGAAGAGTGCAGACACCTCCACGATGCCATTGAAAAGCTGATTAGAAAGAAAAAATTGCAGGAGTTTGTCAAGAAGCCGCAGGAAGGAAGGCAAGGAACATATGACCCCGGACGCGGGCCGAACCCACGCCATCCAGAGGAACCTGTCAGAACTATAGGGAGACTGGTCATAAACACTATCGTCGGTGGATCTCATCCTGTAGCCAAGAACTGGCAGGAAACAAAGTGGTATGCTAACTCCTTAAGGCATGCGTATTACGAGTGTTGTTCGAATGTGGAGGATGGGACCCCCGCTAAGCAGCAATGCATGTTGACAGACGATATAGTATTTAGGAGCCGAGATGCAGACAAGGTGGAGGCTACTATCGTCGACCCGATGGTCATATCTGCGACGATCGGGACGACATATGTGAAGAGAATTTTGATTGATTGTGGAGGTTTTGATAAAATCATCTTCAAAAAGGCATAAGACCAAATGAAAATGGAGACAATTTAAAGCCATCTAAAACCCGTATGCATGGCTTTAATGGTGCAACGACTAATGCAGTGGGCTACGTTGAGTTTCCAGTTGAACTGGGAGAAGGTGAGCGTAGGAGGGTGCGAATCCTACCGTTTATAGTGTTGGATGTGATTCTCCATATAATTTGTTTCTGGGTAGGCCGGCCCTGGCGGAGTTTAGGACAGCTTTGGCCCCGTGATGTTTAACTTTGAAGTTCCAGACAGATAAAGGAGTTGGTGTGGTGCATGGCGATCAGGCGGCTGGTCGCGCATGCTATGTGGCTGAGCTAAGAGAGGCCTAGCGGAGAGAGAAAGGAAAGGTTGTAGACAGCTCCGTCCGCATCCGGAATACTGATGATTGACAAGTAGTGCCCGAGCCTTGGCTCCGACGACATTCTCGGATCTATAAAGACGTAGATCTGAGAGATGATGGTGGGAAACCGAAGGAAGCAAAAGCAGCACCGACTGAACTGACGATTGACATTCTAATCAGAAGAGATGACCCATCACGATTACTCAAGATTGGACCACAATTCGACCCGTCAGTGGCCAAGGATCTCACTGATTTCCTCCGAACGAATCTGGATGTTTTCGCTTGGACACATTCTGACATATGCGGGATTTCTTCCGCTATTGCGAGTCATATGTTGAGCATAGACCCAAAGTACATTCCTATAAAATAGAAAAGGAGAGGCATGGACCCAGAGAGGTCGGTTGCTCTCAGAGAGGAGGTGGACAAACTCGAAGCTAATGGGTTCGTTCGCGACGCCTCTACCCTGAATGGGTGTCTAACCCTTTGCTTGTGAGGAAAGCAAATGGGAAGTGGAGAACTTGTGTAGAGTACTATGATTTAAACAAAGAATGCCCGAAGGATAGTTTCCCTTTACCTAGAATCTATCAGCTGGTCGACTTAATGGCCGGACACAAGTTACTATCATTTATGGATGCGTACTCCGGATATAAACAGATCCCAGTGCACATTCCAAATCAAGAACACACTAGTTTTGTCATAGATGTTGGGCTGTATTGCTATGTAGTGATGCCTTTCGGATTGAAAAACGCGGAAGCGACCTATCAGCGTCTGGTGAATCGAATGTTTAAAGACCAAATTGGTAGAACAGTGGAAGTCTATATGGATGATATGCTCGTAAAGTCATGCAGTCAAATGACCACATTCGAGACTTAGCGGAGATGTTTGATATACTCAGACATTATGGAATGAAAATCAATCCTTTGAAGTGTTCCTTCGGCGTTGCATCAGGGATGTACTTAGGTTTCATTGTAAACGCGCGGGGAATCGAAGCTAACCCGGAAAAGATTCAAGCTATTGAGACACACAAGTGCCCAGAACTATAAAGCAGGTACAAAGTTTGAATGGGAAGGTGGCCGCACTGAGTCGATTCATATCCAGAGCCATAGATAAATGTATTCCTTTCTTCGATGTAATAAAGAAAGGAAAGAGAAATTTCGAATGGACATCTAACTGTGAGGAAGCATTTCCAGCTCTGGTAAGGCATTTAGAAAGTCCCCCGGTGCTATCGAAACCGGTAGACCATGAAATATTGTATGTTTACTTGGCTGTATCCCAGCATGCTATCAGTAGGGCTTTGGTTCGCGAGGAGGACCGAGTTCAAAAGCCAGTGTACTATGTCGGTAAACGTTTGACGGGGGCAGAAAGAAAATATCCTAAGATTGATAAACTAGCCTATTGATTGGTGATTACATCACACAAGCTTCATCCGTACTTTCAGGCATATTTGATCAGTGTTTATACTGACCAAGCCTTGCGACAGGTACTCCAACGACCGAAAACCTCTGGAAGGATGTTAAAATGGAATATTGAGTTGAGTCAGTTGGATATTACCTACCTGCGACGAAGGGCTATACAAGGGCAAGAACTAGCAGACTTCATTGTTGAATTCACCGTGTTAGACGAATCGATGGGCATCTAACGACCGTTGATCGAAGGCTGGCATAGTTCTTGTGACTCTTGAAAACCGATCAGTTTGTTATTCTTTGAAGCTCGAATTCCCAGCGATAAATAACGAAGCCGAGTATGAAGCATTGATTGCTGGCTTGAGACTTATCATAGAACCGGGGGTTAAATCGGTTGAAATATTTTGTGACTCACAACTGATTGTATACCAGGTGAGAGGGGACTATCAAGCGAAGGGACAGAGACTTGACCCATACGTTGCACGGGTTCAAGAGCTGCTAGCAAATCTAGAATATTATGATATTTTTCATGCCCCGCGTGAACAAAACAGAGAAGCTGATTCATTGGCATGGAGTACTTTGAGTCACTTGAGTATGGACTAGAGTATAAACGACTTATAATCTCCAAGTCCGTCACATATGAACCCACATGGGAAGTTCGTACATCATTGAATGGAAGCATGGAGATGGAACTTTCAAGCTAGCGGCCGTTGATGGTCGACACTCCCCCGAGCATGGAATAACGAGCATCTACGATATTATTTAGTCTATTTCTTCCATATTTCAGTTGCAATTATTTCTAGCATATTTTTATTTCGTTGATTCTTAGTTTTCGGCATGTAATAAGACAATTTAGCTTGTTTTCATTAGTAAAGGCTTGGAGCCATCTTTTCCATGAATTATTGATGTTTCTTTGTATGATAATACTTTGGCAAACAACTAGAGTTATATTATTTTGTATGACATACGAATGTGCACGAACACCTTAAAATCTCCAAGTCTCCTGAGTGCGGATTGGAGTACTCTAAGTTCCCTGAGTACGGACTAGAGTATAAACGACTTAAATTCTCCAAGTCCCCTAAGTGCGGACTGGAGTACTTTGAGTCCCCTGAGTTCGGACTAGAGTATAAACGACTTAAAATATCCAAGTCCCTTGAGTGCAGACTGGAGTACTCTGAGTGCCCTGAGTGCAGACTAGAGTATAAACGACTTAAAATCTCTAAGTCCCCTGAGTGCGGACTAGAGTATAGGTGAATTAAAATCTCCAGGGCCCCTTAAGTGCAGACTAGAGTACTCTGAGTCCCCTGAGTGCGGACTAGAGTATAAACGACTTAAAATCTCCAAGTCCCCTGAGTGCGCACTGGAGTACTCTGAGTCCCCTGAGTGTGGACTAGATTATAAACGACTTAAAATCTCCAAGTCCCTGAGTGCGGATTGGAATACTCTAAGTCTCCTGAGTGCGGACTAGAGTATAAACGAATTAAAACCTCCAAATCCACTGAGTGCGGACTGGAGTACTCTGAGTCCCCTGAGTGCGGACTAGAGTATAAACGACTTAAAATCTCCAAGTCCTCTAGGGGCGGACTGGAGTACTCTGAGTCCCTTGAGTGTGGACTAGAGTATAAACGATTTAAAATCTCTAAGTCCCCTGAGGGTGGACTAGAGTACTCTGAGTCCCCTGGGTGTGGACTAGAATATGAACGGCTTAAAAATCTCTAAGTCCCTGTAGTGTGGACTAGAGTATAACCGACTGGAAGTCATCAAGTCCCCAACGTACGGACTGAAAATTATTCTAAGTACCCGAAGCATGGAATAAAGGATGTACGATTTCAAAGAATTTTTGAGTTATATGAAGATGAATTGGGGGTTTATGTAACTCCCAATAGCTCGGGTTTCGACCACAATAATAAAAAAACTGAACAGTAAAAGCCGTTTGAAAGACAAAAGAACTAAATTTTATTTATTCATCCAAAATGAGGTTCTACCACAACTCCTCCAAAACTCGGAGTCAAAAGTCTATTTACATTGACTACGAAAATAAGTAAAAATAATTACATAATCTAAGCTAGCTCTCGTTGAACGAGTGTAACAGCTACTTCTTTGACTTCTTGGGTTTCTTTTACTCCTTTGTTTTCTCAGGTGACTCTTCCCCCATGCATTTTCATTTGGACATTTTGCTTGATGGGGAGGTAACAACCGAGAAAGAACGAGGGACCTCTAGTGGCTTAGACCCACTGGGGCGGATGACCTTCAAAGGCTTGTTCAAAGGATCATCTAGATCCATGACTCCGGGCTCGACTTTGATTTCAGCTGTCCTTTTCTTTTCCTCTGCGAGCTGCTCCTTCATGCTCATTTTAGAAATATGTCCAGAGGCGCTTGTGATCTCAATTTCATAACTTCCTTCAATAGGAGACGAAGTCTCAGACTTATCCTCATCGAGCGCCTCAATCACTTGAGCATCTGGACCGGGAGTCTCTCCCGCGTAAGTAGCCTCGCTCGATTTCTCCTTCTTCTCCTTGGCATCACCGCTCCTCGGTGTGGGCTCGGGGTTAGAGCGACCTGCGCAAAATCATAAGTGACAAACGTTAGAATGCAATAACCTTCCACCGAAAATGGTGGCTCTTTAACTTTAAGAAGAAGAATTATATACCGGCTTCTTGCTGGCTCTCAACCGTCCGAGGAGTCTTACCCTCTGGAATGGGAGATAGAACATGAATGTCGAGGCCAGAGTTACAGGGTCATAACCAGTGTGTTGCTCGAATGGATCGAGCACTGGCCGATCAGCCGATTGAGTAGGAGGATGGGCTGGAGACTCAGTTGCAGACGGACTGACAATGACATCTTTTCCTTTTGATGAGTTGGAACCTTTGCAGTAAAGGGTTTTCGCTGCAGACAAGTCTGAAGGCTCGTTCCCCCTGAGAAATACTTTGACCAAAGCCTCCTCGTCAACCTCTTCGGTGCCCAGCTCGACCTTCCTGATCTTTATTAAAGTCTCCCATGCCTCGGCTAGAGATTCAAGGTAACCCTAGCCAAGAAAAGTTAAGTCCCGATGCATGAGGACACGGGCATTGTATTATGCTATAAGTGGGTCGAACATGCACTTGATCTCCTCCCTACCAGCCTCTGTAGCCGCCTCAAGGCGAGAGTCAATCTCCATGAATGTTGTTCTCTTGCCCTCTTCACGGGCTTCATCCTTTAGCATCCCGACCTTAGAGAGCTCGTCGTCGAGCTTTGCCTTCAGGAGTCGCGTAGTAACAATCTCGTCGCAATATCGTTGCGGCTCTTCCTAGGCAGTAGTTTTTTCCTCTCTCTCTTTACGAAGTTGATCTTCCAGCACTTTGACTCGGAGGGAAAATGCATCCCTTTCCTTCTGAATATAATCCTTCTCTAGAGCCAGGGCCCCCAGTGTTGGACCGCTTCGTCAATTTCTTTCTTATGTGTCATTTCCAGACGACTGACGGCCTTCGCTGTTTCTTTAGCACTTTGTTGGGTGGTTTCGAGTTGAGACATATACAAAGAGAGATCTTCATCTTGAGCTTTGGTTATGTCTTTATCGTGAATAACTTCAAGCTTCAGGCGATCGATTTCGTGTTGACGCTCAACAGAGACTTTCGAGAATTTTTCGGCTAAATGGACAAACGCGTCATGTTGAACATAAACATCATTGTTACAAGAAATAGTGCTCTATTTGACGTGTCTCAGAATGTAATGGATCGCCAGGAGAAACTTCAGACCGTCGAAGCAAATTTTGAGGAACTTAGCCTTAAGCTCGGCTAGCCTCTCGGATATAGTCGGATCTATTGCGGGAACATGAGGAGATGGTTTTGAGAATTCAGTCTTCTTGTGGGGTTCCTGGGATTGTCGTGTGCTGGATGAACCAGAGTGTTGATCAAAGGGGGCATCAGATTAGGACCCTTTGTGGCCGTATTTCTCCCTGCCTTGCTCCGATTTAGAGGGAATATTACAATGGTATGAAGGCTGATGATAGGTTTTCTTTTGAGATGATGATTCCCGGGAGTGATAATCCCTGTCGCTGTCATCATCTCTATCTCGACGTCTTCTGGAGCCCGAGTCTCGTCCAGTGTGGTGAAAGATAGATGACTCGCGAAGTCGATCGAGTCCGTGTGTATGTCCCATTACACCTGCACAGAATTTGAATAACAACGAAGTCAGCAAAGAGTAGGGCGATGGCAGAAATTTAAGTGCAAGGTGAAGTGCACGTGCCGGTGTGTGTCCTAATGTTTCCCTCGATGGACCTGTTTCTTTATCTCTACTTGTGGGAGTATTTTCTCTCGGAATATGGGCCTGAGCGCCTGCATCGCCTCTTTCGGGTGAATAAGTTTAAGCACTTCTAGATCATTGAAGCCGTATTTAAGCAAATCGTTAGGAATAGTAAGGTCCGACCGGCCTTTCAATGAACTCTCTAAGCGTTGAGGAGAAGGCTCTCTCTCCACCGGGGTGATTATGACTTTAGAGGTTCCACCCATTGTCATCTTCCTTAGTTTGTAAGTCAATTTTTTCTTTCCCTTCGCAGGAGGGGGCATAACTTCGATATCGTGCACCTTGACTATTGGCTTCCGAGCAGGGATAATATTCTCGCCATGTACTTCAGGTGTTTCAGTTTCTTTAATCTCCCCCTCTTCAAATTTGTCAGAGGCGTCACGTTTTGAGGGCCCAGCTTACTTTTTACCTTTGCCCGAAGAAGATGCTGTTATGTTGACACCTTAAGGAAGGCTTATCCGGCGGCTTGCTGCCAGCAACCCAAACTTCAAGAGCGACTCATTCGAAATAAAAGATCTAATGTCCCGGTCTCCTACGGAGATAGCTCGTATAGCCTTAACGGCTTCAGTTCCCAGAGCCTTCAAGAAGTGGGCTGATAACTATAGAAGTAGATAAAGAGTTAGAAAAGGAGCAATCACCGCTGAATGCAAGTATTAATCCAGAAAAGAAACTCACTTCCTTCTACCCATCTCCTGGCGAAGCCAGAAGGACAGCGTACATAGAACCACTCTTGCTTGTACTGGACGAATTTGCTCCACGTCCCGGTCAGAATTTGACATTTGTTGTATTGCTCGAGAAATACAAAAGATGGGCTGTCCGATCGTCTCTTGAAACGATAAATATAAATGATATCGCCAGGAGTTGGGAGCCTAAAGAGGATGCTCATAAAGAGAATGCACGTGCCGTATATGAATGCATGACTGTTTGGATGTAGTTGCGATGAAGCGATCTCAATATACTGTAACAGATCGCGGAGGAAGGAGTTGAATGGCAGCACGCTACCAACCTAACACATAAATTTATTGCAGGCTGTGTATCCGACTGGGGGCAGGTGAGGACGATTTTGCCTGATGGAACCAACACATCATCGAAAGGAATCCCATGCACCGAGCATATGCAACGAAGAGTGCTTTCGTTAATTCTCGAGGCTTGAGAATCGATCGGATCATCTAAAAAGATTACTGCATCTAGGGCATCAGGAGCCAAGTCAACGGATGCGATCATAGGGCTCGGCATGTCTTGAACAGGAGTAGTCGATGGATTTGAAGTCCCAACTACTTCTTACTGAAAAGATGGCATGGATCTATCCGAGATCGTGGCAGAACTTGATTTCCTAGACATCTCTAATGTGTGTAGAATCTGACGAAATACCTGTTGGAACAATACTTGAAAAATAATCATATTATACTTAACGACAAAAATACTCCCCCCGTGTGGTGTATGAACTAGTGCTATCATTCAAGTATAAGTGCCAAAAAATTAAAAGTCACAGAGTTAACAAAGTAAAGTTAAGCTTTGGAGTTTCGTCTTCGAAGACCGTCATCGCTGACCGTCTGTGAGAGCTTGTCGTAAGATAGTTTATGTTTTGAACTCGACATTGGCACTGTACGTTGAAGGTTATTATCCGTTTTAATCAAGTTAAATTCAGGTTTATGGCTGTCTAAACAGAAGAGTTATCAGTTTGGATTGTCCGGTATGCTTAATTGCTTAAGTCCTTGTCCTTATTCAATATCATATGTTCGGGCATTAAAAAATAGGTTAAGTCAACTATGCATTATGTTCGACTAGTGTTGTTGTTCTACACCACTCTCCTACCATCCATCACTACCGTTCGACATGCGGCAAGTCATGCCGAACCGCAATTATGCCGGACCGTAGACATGCCGAGCCGCATCGCTCGGCACTTTGCCCTTAATGCCTTTCTTCCTACACATCCTCTCTACCGCTCAGCACAGATGAGTCGTCCAGCAAGCCATGCTAAGCCATCATGTTCAGCACTTTACCCATCTCCCACTTTTCTCCTGCACTCCCTCTCGACATGGGAGGTCATGCCGAGCCATAGCTATATCAAACCACATCGCTCGACATGCTAAACCCAACCTTAACTTTACTCCTACATACCCTCACATCGTTCGGCATGAGGAAGTCATGCCAAGCCACATCCATACGTCTTCTTCCAACTCCTTTCTTCAGACAAATTAAACATCTTCCTAAATGGCCAGTCGACCACTACTTCAACTCGCACACCACCCTCGACAAATATTAATTAACCTCACTAAATCCTACTGGGCCGACATCTTCTTCTTCTTCCTCTCCATCTAATCCTAAGGCACGTCCAAAACTTCGAATCCACCTTCCTTATCTATGCGACTTTCATTATTCATGGGTTATAGGGAGGTCAAAGATTCAAGTCTTGTCTAAAATCTCTATTCGGAGAAAGTCAAGTGAATGAAGGGTTCATACCTAGAAGAAGGGATCGAGGTCTAATGGGGTGCTCGATTTAGAAGTGGAGTCCTCTCGGATTTGTTATTGAAGGCAGTCGAGATGTAACGTGTGGAACTCGGGAGTCGAGAAGGAGATTGAGGTGTTGGAAAAAATCTGAAAGGAGGTACGTTCGTAAGAATGTTAGAGCAGAGGTAAAAGGTAAAAAGGGAAGAAGAAGAAGGGAAGTACCGACTTTTATAATAGGAAGGAAAGAAGGTGAAGAGACAAGTAACCGGTAGAACCGGTCAAGGCACCTCGGTCGTTCAGCATCAACATGTCGTTCGACATTGAGGGGTCAGTCGGCATCGCTATGTCGTTTAGCATCGAGACCTCGTTCGGCATCAAGGCCTCGTTCAACGTTCAGGGGATCACTATAGAGAGGACAAAATAAGGGCTTAAAGAAAAGTATGGAGATCTCATGGTTCAAAGCGCATCATGTTCGCCCACAGACACACTTTGGGGGGTAAGTGTTACCCGATGGCTTGACCAAGTAACAAGAGGATCGGCATAAAAGGGCGCTCGTCATCGAGCACTGTTCGACATTAAGAGGTCGCTCGACATACGGCCTCGTTCGGCACACCTCTCCTAGCTTGACATAAGAGAATCATTCGGCATTAAGAGGTCGCTCGGCATACGGCCTCGTTCGACGCACCTCTCTTCACTCGGCATAAGAGCATCGTTTGGCATAGATCCTCATTCGGCATGGAATGGCCGTTCGGCATAGCAAGGTCGTTTAGCATTTCACCTTGCTCGGCATAACAAGGTCGTTCGACATTTCACCTCCCTCGGCATAGCAAGGTCATTCGGCATTTCACCTCACTCGGCATAGTAAGGTCATTCAGCATGAGCCTCGTTTGGCATCTTCCCTCATCCGACATCAAGTCTCGTTCGGCACAGGTCTCGTTTGGCCTGCACTCTTCACTCAACACACTGTCTCGATCAGCATGCAGATACCGTTCAGCGTATCTACCTCGATCAGCATACGAATGCCGTTCTTCCTGGATATGTGGTTCGGCAATTGCCGTTCGGCATTTGTGGCTTGGCGTAAGAAGTCACTTACTACGGGCCGAGGTATCTTACTCCTAGGCCCATGAGGAATGTCCAACCCATCTTCATCTATAAATAGAAGGGCAGGGGCACAGTGAAAGAGACCTTTTTTTGAGAACACTGAGAAGACTCTGCCGCATTCAAGACTCATTCTTCTTTACTTAGCATTTGTATTCGAGTAGTTGGTGTACGGATTGTATCTGTAGTCAATTGTTGAATAAAGCATTAAAGATTAAATCCAAAGTGGACGTAGGCAGTTACGCCAAACGACTATATTCATGTGTTCTTGTCTTTGCATTTAATTTAGCATACAGTTCTCTGTTTTAATTTACTTTCTTCATTAATCTCTCTACACAATCTTTCTTAAGGGTGTTAGTGACCAGTTCTGGTGCTAACAAATATAAATATCGATTTGGGCAAACAATGAAAGTTTGAGGTCATTTGGTGAAATAATTTGGATCGGTACTGATCCAATTGGGCTGGATCGGCACCGATCCAAGTACTTAGGAATTTTTTTCACATTTATCCCTTTTTTATAAAAGGGATCGGACCTCCATTTATTCACTTTACATTTTCCAACCAATTTTTTATATCGAACTGCTACACCGATTAGGTGGCTCTAAAAGAGAAACTGAAGGCTAGAGAGACAATGGTCGAGGCAGAGAAGAAATTCATTGCCAAAAAATCCTAGGAAATTTCTTCTCTATGCGCAAATTTTCACTTTGGAGGCTGAGATAAATCAACTGGCAGTAGAGAAGGCAAGCACAGAAGCCAGCCTTTTGGAGCTCCATGATACTTTTGCTAAGAAAATGGAAAGCTTGGATGCTACCAATTTAAGGCTTCTATGTTAATTCTGTGCTTCATCGGGGCAGCTTCAGTTACTTGGGTCCATTATTCCCTTGCACACTCGCTATAGTTTGGTAAGAAGTTTAGGCCCGGTTTGAAGAAATGGGTGGCAGTTACTCTAAAGAGGAGCTGGTTCAGGCCTACTTGAATGAAGAATCCCGCCTAGCCTTAGTAGAAGGCTAGAAAATCCAAAAGCTGGAGAGGGAGCGTGAAACCATTGATGCCACAGCCACCACCGAAAAGGCTGCTACTGAACATTTTCCTTCGGGCCGGGACAATCCGTCTTCGCATCTTCAGACCAGTAAGAGGTTCGTTGCCACTTCTCCTATAGTCATGTAGACATCAAAGGAAGGCAACGACGAAGGCTTCAAAGTCATTACACATGAACAAACCCCCACAATAGGTAACTTTCCTGTCTCTTTCATGCTCGAAGATTTTCAATTCTCGCCTGAAGAGATTGCCAAGATAAACACCTTTTATTCTGATATTATAGTTAACCTACTCTTCCCACTGAATTTCCATCTCATCATGATACCGGATCTGCCACTATTTTAACTGCATCAACTATCGTCTCCACTTTTTGCTTGTTGCCGGTTCGTATTCTATGTGCGGTGCTACATGATTTGGACGACCCCTCTATTTTTCAAGAGAAAAGCTTGGCAGCTGGTGACACACGAGAGCAACCAGACCAAGCAGTCAACTAGATAGAGCAAAGGCCGAGCAGTCAAAGACAGAACGATAGATGATCACAATGAAAAAGGAGAAGGTTGGAGCATAGAAGAGGTCATCGAAGTGCTCTCATTGATCCGACAAGCATAAAGGTAAAGAGGGTTCGCCAACGGCCATGCTTTAGAGAGTGAAATTGCCTCAGGAAAAGATAAGCCTGAGAAATCGCAAATTAGAGGCGGGAAAGGAGACCGGGGAAGTAGTGAGAAGACGTCTTGATTTGTCTTTTCTTCCTTTTGTTATATTTTGATCACTTTTTGTACAAATGCAGAGTCTGCACTTAGCACTTTTCTTGTTGTTGTCATAGTGATATTTTGTATTCCCTTATTTTTTGCCGATATTTTGCGGTCACGGTACCCGTTGTTTGTTGTTGTACATTGAAAACATTATAAGTAATACAATGTTGAAATTTTGATTGTAACTATATTGTCTACTTATCTATGTTTCATGCGCTTATGCCAATTTTATTTATCACTATTTTATCTAGTCCTATAATAACTGCCAAAATTCTTTGTTTAGAGTAACAAAACTATGAAGTACTTGATTTTTTGATTGGGCATTGGTGTGTGCGCCCCCTAGTTCATTGGGCTATTTACTTTAAACACTTGATAAATGACTGGTCGATCTGTGTGATCCCTTGGATGTATGCAAGTCTATTTTATGGTTCCTATCTTCGGAAAATTGCGAGTGCGTCTTGATCCCAGAGATTTTATCAGTCAACAAACAGAATTCTTTTCCAATTCATTGTCGTGTGAGACTCCTAATAGTGGGAGTGGATTGATTCTTATTAGTCCTGCAATAAATGGGTTTACCGGCATTGTCGGGGCAATACCAGCACTTAAAAATATGCGTGGCTTATGGGATGCACTGCTTTTGGGATTGATATGACCCGTCGATCCGGAATAGTTTGGAATTTCTCGACGTTACCAATCTTTAGGTAACGTTAGGAGTCCGTGTTTCAAAAGCATGGTTCCACGACTCAAGGAGTATTGCATAGCTTATGGGAGCGCTGGCTTTGATAGCTATGTTTGCTTGGATGTGATTCCACAATCGAAAAAGCAACGCACGGCTTACGAAATGCATGGCTTTGATTTGGGCCTTCCCAATGTCGCCAGAACAACACCAGTTCTTAGAAGGCGGGGATCTAGTTCTGTAGATCCAACAGTTTGAGTCAATTTGCTTCCGTCGACCCAATGGGTAGATGGGGCATACATGAGCGTGATTCCGTTATCTCAAGTAACAATTGGATAATTTTGAGTCGATTTGACCCCATCGACCCAGTAGGTTACTTTTATGAATATAGTTTTATTGGTTCAGAAAGAAAAGCAGCTTTATAATGAAAGTTAGGAAAGTTTTTCTTATTTATAATGCCTCCAGTATTATGGGATGACTTACTTTCTGGAAATAGGATGTCCATAAAATAGTCTAAGACAAAATAAAGACGTAGAGATTTGCTATTCCATGCTTAGGGAATTTGGATTCCATCAATAGTTGTTGGCTTGAATGTTCCATCCCTTAGATTTTGACCGATACCATAGGTCTTTCCTAGTTTGGTCCAAGTGCTCTTGGTACATGGCAGACCTACTTAAGGATAAGGTCTCCCACTTCGAAGGTGCGCTTATGAACTTTGGAGTTGAAGTATCGTGTGAGCCTTTTCTGGTGAGCGGCAGTCCTTAATTCAGCTTTTTCCCTCCTCATTGACCATATCGAGCGACTTGAGTAAGAGCTTCTCGTTTTGCCTTTGATCAAAGTTTCGCCTTCCATGAGATGGGACTTCTAGCTCAATCGAGATCATTGGTTCGGAACCATATGCCAGGGCGAACGGGGAGTGCCTATTTGCAGATTTGTGTGTTGTCCTATAATCCTATAGTGCAAGCGAAAGTTCATCGACCCAATTTCCTCTCGCTTTAGTTAGCCGCTTTTTTATGGTGGACTTGATGATCTTGTTTACTGCTTCCAATTGCCCGTCTGCTTGCGGATGTGCGACAGCGAAAAAGCTTTTCTCGATTCGGAAGCGTTTGAAAAAGTCTTTAAACTCAGCGCTTTCAACTTGAGTCCTATTATCCATGATGATCTTATATGGCAGACTAAACCAGCAAATAATGTTTCTAATAACAAAGTTAATAACTTTCTTTGTGGTAATAATGGCCAGCGATTCCGCTTCGACTCATTTGGTTAAATAGTCAACAGCAATGATAGCATATTTTGCCCCACCTTTAGCCATTGGTAATATACTAATCAGATTGATTCCTGAGACGAAGAATGGACATGAGCTGACCATCCATGTTTGCTTTGTCTAAGGAGTTCTTTTGATCTTGCTAAACCTTTGGCATTGGTCACACCATTTGCCATAATCTGCTACACTACGGTTTACTGTTGGTCAAAAATACCCAAGGGTTCGCCCCCAGGTATGATCTCCATAGTCGCCTTTATGAATTTCTCTTAGGATCCTTCAAGCTTCGTTGTTGGTCACATACCTGAGCAAGGGTGTAAAGTCCCCTTTGGTAGAGTATCCCATCCCGTACTACGAATCATGGTGCCTTTCGAAGAAGCTTTTTTTGCTGATTCCTGTCTGCGGGGAGGGTCCCTACGAGTAGGCAATTCTTGATTGGCGTCATCCACGACTCTGGTTCTTTTTGGTTGTTTCAAAAATCCAGTCGATATCCATTGTGCTTATGCTTGGAGTGGCTAGGGCAACCGAGACTAGCCCCAACGATTGAGCTTCTCTGGAATTGGCCAGTTTAGCTAGATAATCCGCCTTCGTGTTCTGTTCCCTCGAGATATGAGTTATGATGTAATGCTCAATGTCGTTCAGCAGTTCCTACACTTTAGATAGGTACAGGAAGAGATTCTCCCTCCAAGCCCAGTATTCTCCCTTCACCTAACAGGCAATTAGCTATGAGTCGCTATAAATGTGTATGGACTTTAACTCGAGTTCCTTCACAACTTTGAGCCTGGCTATCAATGCTTCGTATTTTGCCTCGTTATTTGTTGCAGGAAATTCTAAACGCAAGGCATAGAAAATGGATCATCCTTTAGGAGTCTCAAGCACTACCCCTGCCCTTGAGTAGAAGTTGTTGGATGCATCATCAACGAACAACTTCCAATGTTCCTCCACTACTGGAGTCATTTCTTCCTCGTTATCTCGTATTGTAAACTCAGCAATAAAATTAGCCATATCGCCTTTCGAGGATGTTATGTTGTTTCATACCGACTTAATTCGATGTTCCATTTGACAAGCCATTCAAAGGTCTCGGGGAGGTATAACACTTGCTTCAACGGTTGATCTGTCAGCACTTTGATTGGTTGTGCTTGGAAGTACGGTCGTAATTTTATGGATGTGATCAAGGGGCAATATGCCGTTTTTCTAATTTTGGATAGTTCTTTTCTGCTCCAGTGAACCATTTACTGATGTAATATACGGGTCGCTGGATTTTAGCTTCTTCTCGTACGAGCACGGAACTCAATGCATAGGGCGAGACTGCTAAGTAGACGTACAAATATTCTCCGTCTACCGGCTTGGACATGATTGGTGGGGTTTTCATATGTCATAGCAGCTCTTCGAACGTAGTTTGACAAGCTTGATTCCATTTAAAGTTCTTCTTTCCCTTCTTTAGCACGTCAAAGAACAGTATACATTTATCGATTGCTTTTAAGATAAAACTGGAACGGAGTTACAGCCTTTGCAATCAAGCTTTGTAATACTTTCTTGTTCCTTGGGGACTCGACTTCCCATAAAACAGTTATTTGTTCGGGATTTTCTTGATGCCTCTAGCGCTTACAATGGATCCTAAGAAATCTCCAAAGGCAACCTCGAAATGACACTTAAGAGGAATGAGCTTCATTCCATATTTGTAAAGTATTTCAAACATTTCGACGAGGTTGTCTAAGTGATTTGTAGCTATGCATGATTTAACCAACATATCATCTACATAAACTTCCATAGTCTTCTCAATCTGATGTTTAGACGTGACTCTCATTAGTCATTGGTAGGTTGCCCCAGGATTCTTTAAGCCAAATGGCATCACTTTGTAGCAGTATAGTCCCAGATCAGTAGTGAAGTTGGTATTTTCTTAATCGAATTCGTGCATCATGATCTGGTTGCATCTCAGGTATGCATCCATAAATGATAGCAATTCATGTGCAGCTGTCCCATCCACAAGCTGATCGATTCTAGGTAGAGGAAACCGTCTTTCGGGCAAGCTTTGTTTAGATTCAGGTTGTCTATATAAGTTCGTTATTTTCCATTGGACTTCTTGACTAAGACCGGGCTGAATACCCATTTAGGGTAGGTTGCATCGTGGATAAAACCATTCACCATCAGTTTTTCCACTTCTTCTCTTAGTGCTTTGAACCGCTCGGGTCCTAGGTTGCACCTTTTCTACTTCACCGGTGTATACGTAGGATTAAATTTAAGTGCGTGGCATGTGATCTCCAACGATACCCTGCACATATCGGGAATGTATCCAAGTGGATACGTCCAGATTGGCGTGAAGAAATTTGATGAGTTCCAGTCGCATCTTGTATCCAAGATGTGATTCATTTTCAAAACTCGTGTTGGGTCATCCATATCAACTAGGACCATAAAAGTCAATTCTGCCAGTGCTTCTCGTTCCTCCCCTAAACTCTTCTTTGTAGGGTCCAAAGCCTTATCAAATCGGCTATGGTCCCCAAGCTAGAGGTAGCTTTGTAGTTGTTATTTGGTAGGTTCACGAATGTGGAGAGTTCTCCCCACATCTTCCCCTTTTCTTTTCTTTTAGACTCGCATAGTTCCACAGTATAACATTCTCTAGCGGCACTATGGTCTCCTTTGATCACCCCGACTCCATTTTTTGTCGAAAATTTCATAGTTAGACACCATTGAGATGAATCATTCCTATAATCTGCCATGGCGGGCCGTCTCAAGAAGGCATTGTAGGTGGAAATTTCATCTACGATCATAAAGGTTTGGATAAGGGTGACTCTTCGATCTCCTTCTCCGAGTTCTACGGGTAAGTCAATCGTTCTGACAGGTTGTTTTCTTTCACCAATGAATCCCTGAATCTTAGTTTGGCAAGCGGATACATCTTTTATACTGAACGTAATCTAATCAAAGTTGCATTTAAAAAGGATGTTCATAGAAATGCCATTGTGTACCAATACTCATCGACTCATGGCAGGTCTGATTCCTACTATAACGACCATGAGATCGAGAGTTGGAGCTTCTTTCCCTTCAGTGTCTCGATTCTAGAATACTATTTCGTCGTTTAGGGTTCTCTGCTGCTTAGTAGGGGTTCCATCTTCGATCGCAAAGCATGAATCTCTCAGAGCGTGCTTTAATGAGCTCGCTTACTGCTCCATTTCTCTCCAACTCCTCTACAAGGGATGGGGCCCTCCATATATTGTTCCAATGTTGAGTCTCTGGCCAGTCCAACTGGGTCCCTCTTTGCTGGTTCTAGTTTGATTCTCTTGATCTCTAGGAGCTTGTGGCACTACGGTTGGTCAAGATTCTGTGGTTTACTCATATACAGCTGAAGCTTGTTTTCCTGAATTATCTCCTTAATCAAGTTCTTCAGGTGACAACACTCATTGATGTTGTGGCCATGTATCTCATGGAAACCGCAATACTTTCCAAAATGCTTTTGTTGTTCAATTGCTTCCTTTTTAGAAGGCTTCTTGTACTCTTTCATACCTTATGTCGTGAGATAGATGTTTTCTGGAGTATCGTTGAGCAGGGTGTATTCTTCATGCCTCAAACCTTTAAGTCGCTTGTTACTTCCATTTTGCTTGTTGGAGTTCTAGTTCTTCGTTTTTCGATTCCCATTTTTCCTGCATTCCCTTCAGTGGTCCTGGAGGTACTTATGTCTTGGTTTGCCACTATACCACTCTGACCTATGTTGGTTGGTTGTAAGTTAGCAGATTTCCTTTTTAATTCCTACGCCTCTTCCAATCTCAAATATTGGCTCGCTTTTTGATTAAAGTCCTTCCAAATGGTAAGTTGTTTCATTTTGATCCATTTTCTGAATTCAGTTTATAGGTGGAAAGCATGGACCAAGGCCATGAAAACCATATCCTCATTTGGATTACTTACTTCAATCACCACGATGTTGAACCGATTAATGAAGGACTTTAGAGATTCATTCTGTCCCTGGAATAGGCCAGATAAGGACATCATAACTTTTGGTTATGCTGTGTAAAGCCTAAATTGATCAAGGAATCTTGTTGCTGGTAGATTAAAGGTGGAGATGGATCTTGACGGAAGCCTGATGAACCATATGGAAGCAATTCCCTCTAGGAAAATCGAGAAACATCTACATCGAATGGCATTCGAAGCAGTTGCTCCATCCATGTACCAACTGTACTTATACAGGTGGGGTTTTGGGTCTCTCATTCCATCATAAGACGGAATAATCGGCATGGTGAACTTTTTGAGGTGCCACTCATTCGGAATGTCATCAGTGAAGGGAGTCTGACATAGAGCGAATCCCCATTTATCTTTCCTTCTATCTTTACTTTCATCCATTAGTCGCTTGACCGTGTCTGTGATATATGCCTCAGATGTTCGGTAATCTATGATTTGGCTGTTAGTGACTATACAATGCATTTTATTTTGCAAATAATCTTCGAAAGTGGGTTGAAGCCTAGGCTCTCCTGTCTATGGGAGAGCCACTCCCTTAGAGTTCTATTGGCTTGCGGTTGGTCTAGTAGGGGTAGTTTGGATCTACCTAGCATTATTGAATGCATTAATATTTCCATCCAACTTATCGTCCTTAAGTCGCTCACCATCTTCTGAGTCAGAGTGATCCATTGCTACATCTTCTCATGGGGTTTTCGCCCCTGGATTCAAGTTTGTTGTCGGTTGCCTCGCAGTTGGTGGAGTGCATGTGTTTCCTTTCATGTTAATTCCTACGGTTCTACCTATCACTCCTTTCTACTGCTGCTTTCCGTTTCTCCTGTTTAAGCTAGAGATGGAAGAATTTTCTTCTTCAATGGAAGCCGTTGGCTCTGTCATGGTTTTTGAAGCAGCATGCGATTGTTAGGTCAATAGGACATTCAATTTTTCCATAAGAGCTCTTTGGCTATTTTCCATCTTCTGATTAATTTCATCAACCATTTTATATTTAATTCATCTTTAGCGACAGCTTCTAGCTGAATAGAAGATCCCAACACCTGATCTCCTGTGTTGGCGCCATTAATTTCAATTTGCTGAGGATTGATCTCTTCTCCAGCAATTACAACTCCTGTGGATCTTTCGAAAGCAGATCTCCTCCTTCCTGGTGCCGTTGATTCTCGGTAGTAGATCTTTTGAGCAAAGATTGAGGATCTAACTTCTAAACATCTCTGGTCCAAAGTAGATAATTATATCTAAGCTTGAGTTCATCTCTCAGTGAAAGCACCAAAATGTTAACCCAAAAATGGATTAATACCCTGATAGATTATGAAAGCACCGGCCCTTTTTATCAGGACAAATAAAGTAGAGCTAAACACTCTCCAAATTGCAAAAAATATAAAATAAAATAGAGAAGCACAAGATTTTTATAGTGGACATATTAAATGCCGGATCACTATAAAAATATTGTGCTTCTCTACTTTATTTTATATTTTCTGCAATTTAGAGAGTGTTTAGCTCTACTTTATTTGTCCCGATAAACATGGCTGATGCTTTCACGGTCTAGTAGGATGTTGATCCATTTTTAGATTAACACTTTTTATTAAAGCATATACTAGATTATAAATTTTAACATATAAATGTTGTATTAGTGTTAAATACTTACAATGATTTTGTGTGTGTCTATATATATATATATATATATATATATATATATATACATATATATAGGTAAACCTGAAATTTATCACATGGACTTTAGTGTAAAATCACAATTCTAATCTTAAATCCTTTTTATATTAAAGCTAGGTTCAAAATTGTTGCCTTTAATTTTAAACTTGTAAAATTGTGAAACTTAATTTCATCACATTTATATGTATAAGTCTATTGTATATACATGGATATATGTATTTTAAATAATACTATAGACAATGGAGGCACATATCTATATATACAATATGCTTTGTTGCACTTACACCGTTTACTCAAGAGTATATTTAGATATACTCTCAATATTTGCTAAGTATATTTTGGTCATTAATGTCATTTATTAATTAGAGGGAAATAACTGAATAATTTTTCGCTCTCTAAGTGAGCCATGCATCCCCACATTAATTGAATAAGTTAAGAGAAGAAATGAAAGGCTTCCTTCTCAAATTAAATTCAACAAATAACATTCACATACAAATACATACATAAGAATATATTTGATGTACTCTAATTTATGTAAATATCATTAATGCCATTTAAAAATTATTCAATTTAATTAAAGGAAAGAAATGAAAAGTTCTCTCTAACGAAAACCATATATCCCCTTATTAATTGAGTAAGTTAACAGAAGGAAATGAAACGTTTCATTCTCTAAATTAAATTTAACAAGTAACAGTCATATATAAATGCTTATATAAGAGTATATTTGATATATTCTAATTTATGCAAATAAAAAATTTCAGGTCAATCAAATAAAATGAAGATTTTATTTTAAAAGAAAATTTAGATAAGATCTAAATGAATTTTGATTTCATAAGCCCAACATACACTAAAATGATAAATTTTCTGAAATTCACTGATTTCTTCCGTTGCGCGCTAGCCTCATTCCAACACTAGTAATGTTACTTTCTTTCTTTCTACAACACCATTGAGTTGCAGTATTCTAGGGAATAAATAATTATGATCAATGCCTTTTTTATTGCAGAATTTTTGAAACTATTCATTTTGAAACTTTTTGCCATGGTCACTTCGTATATTTTTTATTTTTAAATCTTTAAAATTTTGAATACGCTTTTGCATTTCAAAATTTATGCTTAGAAAAGAATTCCATGCATATCTTGAATAACCATCTACAATTATAAAAACATATTTATTATGATTTATTAATCCGACATGCTTTGGACCAAATAAATCTAAAAGTATTAATTCTAAAGGTTGTTTTGCTGAAATTTCATTTTCAAATTTAAAATAAGATTTTTTTTTTAATTTTACTAAATTGACATGCCACATAAATTAACTTTAAAATTCGTTTGTGGTAAACTTGTCATCATATCGTTTTTTGCTAACTTACGAGTATTTTAATTTTACATGAAAAAAACTTTAGTGCCGTAGCCATGGATCAATTATATCCATTACATGAAACATGTCATTGTCGTGCTTTTTTTTAATATTTAAAACATAAATGTTACGATTTATTTCTCCTTTGAAAATCAAATTTTTACTCGATCAATAATATTACAATTATCTTTTTCAAATGTTATTACAAATCATAAAGTTGACTGATACTTAAAAGATAATGTTTTATATTTTCAACTACAAAATGTTAGAAATTAGAGGGCAATCAGATATACCAAAATGTGAGATGCCTCCTTTTCATATAACATGGCCTTTAGAGTTATCTCTAAAGGTGATTATAACACCATCCATATAGGATATGTTCGTTAGCATCTCCACGTTTCCAATCATGTATTTGGAGCATCCACTATTGAGAAATTCATTTCTCCTTTTTATGGTAGAGTACCTACAAAAGATATAGTGAATTCATTGGTACACACTTCATATGTTAGGATCTTAGGGTTTGGTCTAAGGTAACCATACCCAAGAGGGATTTGTAGAACTTTTAAAAATAAAATTATTATTATATTATGAGTTGCAATAAAGAATTTTTCTATGTATTATTCCTAATCAAACTATTATTTGTTTTAGGAAACCAAATTCTAATTTTCTTACTATTTTTTATTTTAGGTCGACTACTGATTTCCTAAAATTAGCATAAGTTGAAGCATACTTAACTTATGGATTAAATTTGTTAACTTTCACACTTAATTCCTAAGCCATTTTTGTTACTAGTAGGTTTGGAAATACTTATTAATTGAGATAAGTTTTCTTCTTCTTTATTAAACTTAGTATCATTTAATGTTAGTTTTTCTAATTTAGACTTTGAACAAGCTATTTCTGAATTTAAAGTTTCTTACTTATTTATAAGTTCGCAAATTCCTTTGAAATATTGACATCCTCATATCTAAAGATTTTTAATTTGTTGTTTAAAAGAGAATTTTAAGAAGTAAATTTTTTATAAGATTGTTGCAACTTTAATAATTCCTTTTCTATAGTTTTATCATCCCTAAGCACACTCATTTCAAGTTCTTCCCAATTAATTTTTCCAATGGTATACTTATTTGATTCATTTAATATGCTATATTGATTGCCTAGCTATACAGTAACTTCTACTAATTCACCATGAGAAATCTCAGATGATATCTCATTGGTTACCATGAAGCAAACATTAACTTGTTTTAAAGCACTATCGCTATTGGAGGACGAGGATGAGTCTGAATTATCCCGTCAACTTAAAACTCATGCTTATTTTTGTTGAATTTTTCGTATCTCTCTTTTTTACCTTATTTATCTTGGGAAATTCCTTCTTTATATGTTAGAACTTTTCGCACCCATAGCATTTGATGGAGGTTGAATTGATATCATAGTATTGTTTCTTCTGTTGCCAAATTTTTGCTTCTTTGCTATTTGTAAAAACTTTTTGAATTTGTTGAAATTCTTTGCAATGAAAAATAAAAATCTTCTTCCTCCAGTTCTGAATCATCTTTGCCCTAAAAAGAAATACTTTAATTTCATGGGCTAGTTCTTTTCTGGCCTCATGTTAGCTTCGTATGGTATTAAACTACCAATTAGCTCTTCGACTTTGAGAGTGAAAGATCATTTGCTTTTTCAAACGTATGTACTTTCCTCTTATAGTCTTTAATTAAAGAGGTCAATATATTTTATAGTAAATCATTCGGTAAATGTAAACCCTAGTACCATTAAGTCATGTTGTATGCTTTTAATCCTGAATTATCAATGATGCTTTCATTTTATTTCATCTTAAAAGGCTACATTCAATTTTGGAATAAATTGATTTTAGTCCTTTAAACTTTTTTTCTTTGTATGTGACCTTCAATGTATCACATACTCATATGTTATATGCACTTTACACATCATTCTCTAGAAAACTCATTTTGTCTAGTGCATAAAATAAAACTTTTAAGTTTTTGCATTATTAAATGCAACAACTTTTTAGGCTTCAGTCCAAGTACTCATGTCAGTGGTGGGAAGTTCATACCGAGATTGAGTAGCTTGCCAGATCTCATTTCCACTGGCTTTCATATAGATTTTCATACACGAAGCTAAAAAAGCATTGTCAGAACCAATGACGAGAGAAGGACATGCAGTAGATTGTTCTTACCGAAACAAGTTATAATCCATTTGTTCCATATTAACTTTTTTTTTAAAAATTTTTATGATTTAAAAAATCCAAGCTTTGATACCAATTGAAACTGCATGTGTATTTATGGATTTAAGTGCATGTGTATATACAGATCTAATTAATATAGCTAACTAATAAACTGGCATAGTACAATTAAGCTAAGTTTAAAATGCAAGTAAGGTAAATAAAAAGTAAAAAGCAATCACTTCAGGAATTTATACTAGTTTGAACCTCCCATCCTATGTCTAGTCCTGAAGCCGTCCTTTGGTATTTCACTACCCTCTTTTTATCTGGAGGAATAACTTTCCAACAACCATTCGAATCTTACCTGAAAAAGACTTCTACTAACTTTTAACTAAGATTTTGACTTTGACAATTGTTTTTCCTTAATACATGAATTTTGTCACTGAATACAACAACTCTTATAACTAATTGATATGATTTAGATTCGAATGAACAAGAGTTTTGAATATAGAATTGAATACTTAAGTAAAAGGCACAAAAGGGTTTTTCAATCAAAAGCAAAGTAATCAAAGGGGGGATTCATGGCTTTGATCTAGGGTGTATAGTTGTGGAGAGGGGTCGCATTGCTTCAGAGAGTTGTAGTGAAGGAATATAGGAAATTGGTAAGCGAAATGACAAAGAAGCATGCAAAATGGCATAAATAGACATAATTTCCATGTGCAAAACGTCACCCATCGGTACATTGGTCGAACCCATGTACCCATTAGGTTGCACTTATGATATAATAAAATTGTTCTATCTTGCATATTTTTCCTCATTTCTTCATCTCTCTTTACTTCGAAGATTCTACAAAAATTGTGATGACCCGTGATCTTGGAAATACTAATTTGATAATCTTTTAATATAATTATTTAAATTTAGAAAACTAATCATTTCAAAATAAATAGAATATGCTATCTCTTTACTATTATTCATATATATATGTTTGTGAATAAAACTATGATTTGAAATTCAAAGTAAATATCTTAAAAATAATTTAGATTTGAAACTCTACATTTTAAATACTAGTATATATACTTAGTTACTGATTTAAAATATTAATAATCTCAGTTTAAAATTAAAATAAGGATAAATATAAAAGTATAAATATAAATCATGTAAAAGGAAAATATAAAAGATAAAAATAAAAACATAAATAAATATAAAATATTTGCTTTAGACATTTGTAAGCTTGTAAAAAGGCTTTGTGTACAAATGTTAAATTTATTTATTCTATATACTTATATATATATATCCCAATTTTTTGTTTTTTCATTTTCTTTAAATCAAACCAAAAACTAAAACCATGAAAAATAATAAAAGAAAACCAAACAACTCTTTCAAGTTTCAAACTGAAGCAAAGAAAAGATTTAACTCAAGTTCAACTCAACTAAAATTAGATCAAGCTTCCAGTTCAAATCAAGTTGGCTGTTCCCAGATTTCAAACCCTTCTCCATTCAAAATTTTTATAGTGAGTAAACTTCATCTTTTACATCAAAGCTTTTATTAAATCTGTGAGTAAGTAAAAGATTATAAAAATAACAAAAGATTATGTAGTGTTGCCCAGAAATGAAGGTACTTTTATGCCTGGATATGTAGTATATATATACCTGTACAAGTTGTTGTCTCTGTTCGTTGTTCAATTTTTTTTACAGTGGGTAAACATTAAAATTTTAAAAACCAAATCTGTTTTATATTCTGATGCATGTGATGAATAATTGAAGTAATGTTGTGGAAATGTTTTGCATGGATGAATTAATATGCTTTGCATGTATATTGCTGTGTGCATGTCTATATATAGATAAGCAAACCTCTGTTCTTATCCAACAGACTAAAATAAGTTCAAAAACTCAATTCTCTTTTCCCAATCTCTATTAGATTATGATGTCTATAAGAAATGTGTTTGTATTAATGAAATCCTTATTCTAAAAATGGTTTGAAGTAAAATTATTATGTATTACCTGGGAAAAAGAAATTTACAGTAAGAATTAAAACCTATCATAAAAATCCACCATCATGATTTCTAGTTTCACCTATATGATCTAATACGATTTCGAAAACCATGATTTTTAATGGTAATATAAAGATTTTTAGGTAAGTATTGGTTCAAGAATTTTGGGTTGAACGGGAACCATGTTTTGGGTGATTTATGGCGATCGGTGAATGGTGGAAGGCCGAAGTCGTCGTTGAAGGTAACTTGGAGGTCGAGGGACTTGGGAAAAACGGTGACTGGATTTTTACTTCATCGTGGAGGTTGAACGGCGATAAAGAAGGATATAAAACCCTGACTTGGACGACATTTGTTTCGAGGCCAATGCGGCGTCTCGTTGCATCGAGTTGCATCAGAGGTGGGGGAAAAGAAGTAGGGATCTACGACGAAGGTCTGGGTACAGGGACGTGGTCTCCGATGGTCGGAGTTAGGTAATGCGTGGAGGTATGGTGATCGGGTTTCGTCCTGATGGGTTTCGATTTCGCTCGATTTCGATTTGGGGTGATTTCAGGAATTCTGGGTGGTCGGGACGTACGAGCATGATGTCAGTGACTTGCTAGTGGTAGCAATAATGGTCGAAGCAGCGTTGTTCGTTCATGCACATGCACGTGTATACGTGCATCTGGGTTCTGTTGTTTTTGTTGGGTAGTGGTAGGATCAGGCATAGGAGAGAGTCAGGGACGAAGGTTTTGAATAGGGTTTGCATAGGGGTTCGTATAGGATCGGGCTCGGGTTCTTTAACTAGTGTTTTAGCAAGTTTTTTTTAACGTAATAACAAAAGAAAGTTTAAAAAATATATATATATATATAAGGGAAGAATGAGATTTGGGTTAGGAATTGGGCATTGGGTCGAGGTTTCTTTTTAGTAAAATTAAACGAAAACTTAAAAAAAAGTTTCAAGTAATTTTTTTTACCAAACTTAAGTTAAATGTTTTATTTAAATAAATGGGAAATAAATAAAGTAATTTAAAGGTTTTAATTTAACCTTTAACTTAATAATGATGCTAATTTAATTAAGTTGAGATAACTATATTTGTGTTAATTATTTAGTTAATTACAAAAGTTATTAAATAAAGGTTAATAAAATTTGTAATTTATGCATAAGATAAATTCATATTTCCATTTAATTTAAGGTAAAATGAAATTTTATAATTTTAATTGAGATAATTAATAGAAATAAATCATTAATATTATTTGTCTTAAACTTGTGGACAATGAATAATATTTTATAATATTTATTAACTGTTGAATTTGTAATTAAATTGGTTTTAAAAAATAAGTGTATACAGTTATTTAAAATAAACTAAGACTCTTGAGTAGATCGTTGGTTTTGGTTATAGATCGTTAATGGGGTTAACGATCTATATCTTCGCTTAATTTCTGTGGGATACTGGTTTTCATAGTAATAATAATGGAATTAACACAATGATAAGGTTTTATTTGAAATAAAATCTGTAATAAGTTCTCTTAATCGGTTATTGACCCCATAGATGATAAATTGTCATTTTTAACAACTGGTATCCTTAATTTTATCCCTTGGATTCAAAGAGACCAAGATTGGATATCGGCGATATCCGAAACCACTTCGAGTAATAACTACGATAATTCTTTAAAGATTTAATTATAGAATCAAATAGGCTGGAATGGAATAAATTAAGTAAACTGACCATTGAAACTAAGTAATGGTACTTGGATATTATTTTGTGAAATTAGTGTTTGACTATTACAAGATAAGAACTCGTTGTGAGGTACGAGTTACCCTGGTTTTCAAAGAAGTTTTATAACTTAGTATTTCAAGTTATATGGGTTTACTCGCGCTGGTTTCCAGCCTGAATTGGGTATTACTTTATTGTAATGCTCGGGTCAGACCGAGTATTACAGATTTTCATGTTAAAACGTTCTGGAGCTCAAAAGGCGAGCTGGATGGCAGAGACGTATTGATTATTCCGCTGTGTATTAGAGATTGTGTGATCTTTATTTAGGGACAAGTTAATTATAACTGTCCAGTTTATTTGTGAATGATTGTACTCTGATCTTTTGTATAAATTGACAGTTATAGCTTTCTTTGTGTAAATACTGCTATTTGTATATTATATTTTGTTCCGCTGCGATTGTGAGATTCTGTACTGTTGTTTTCTGTTTTTTTTCTCCTACCTCGTTTTCTTCTTTGCCCTAACAATTCGGATTTTCCGGCGTTCGATTGCTCGACACTTCTATAGGGAACGTATTAGTGTCGAATTTTTAGCATCAAAAATTTTGGGTCGTTACATTTGGTATCAGAGCAGAAGGTTAAGCAAGAAGCTTGGCTCTAGTGGGGATTATTCATTAGAGATAGGGTCAGTAGTATCCTAAATGAGTTGAGTGTATTATATATAAGAGCGTACTTGTTATTTTCTTATTTAATGATTTTAAAAATGGTTTTAAAAATGATTTTTATATAATTTTATATTTTGGTACATAAAGCAATAATTTTTCTAATTATTATATGATTAAGATAATTGGTTGTTGGTTATTGAAATTGAATAAGATCATAAGAAATTAAGTGGTAATATATATAATATATATATATATACATATACATATATATATATATATATATATATATATATATATATCCAAATAGGAATTGGACAATATGAACTATACAAATAAGATAACCTAGAAATGGATTCAAAACAGAAAATAAAATCTTGAAATTTGTAGAAGTGTTTTCAGAATGCTGAGTTAAGTTACCCTGATTTTATTTTTCCAACAAATTATGAGATAATATATAGTGAGTTGGTTTCCAGATATGATAATCTTGGTTATTATCATAAAATGGTTATTGTGTCTTATAATGGAATGTTTGTTTTCTAATAATAATCAATGATAAAGCAAAATTGAAATGTTTTAAGGATTAACAATTTATATAAGTATAAGTTATAAATTGTAAAGAGTGTAAATTGTGAAGTTTTAAAATCTAAGTCTAGCAAAATTTGAAATTGTTTCAAAATGTTAAAGAAATAATTAATAATATTATTCAGAATATTTTTTAAATGTAGGAATCTTATTTGAAAACAAGAGTTGTTTTAAATTTTTTAAAGGAATTTGTTTAAATTAGAAACCAAGTATGGTTCAAAGTTGGAAGTATGACTTGGTGTGCAAATGAAATAAATTTTTATATATGTGTGCATATACATAATATCAAAGTTGATTGGATGTAAATATGTAACGACCCGTAAAATTTTAATAATTAAGTTGGTTATTCTAATTAAAATTGAGTAATTAAATTTTGTAATTTATAATGAAGCATACGTTGAATAAAAGTAATGTAAATGGTAAATCACTTAAGACTTTGTGATTTAATATTTGGATAAATAAAATTTGGGTAACTTATTAATGAAATAATAAATGAATTGAAATGTAACAATGCTAATTATGGTTAATAATTAATAGGCTAAATGAAATGACAATTAATGAATTTATTTAAATTTGTAAAGTTATAATGGAATTATTGTATTTATGTGTTGAATGTAAATTTAAAATAGAAACGTAGGTTTATTATAAGGTATTAATTGATGTAATAGAAATCATGAGACCAAATAGGTAAATTCATTGAGGATATTAATTGTAATTGGATGTAAGCTAATAAATAATTAATTTAGTGCAACCCTAATTATTTGAAATAACTGTAAGGTCATAATTTGGTGTATTCAGTAAATTTGGAAAATAAATTTCAGTAAATGTAATAAAGTATTTGGAATGTATATTGTTTCCATAGGATAATATAAAGAAATGAAAACTTGCAACATGTTACAACTTGGTTATGAATTCAATATAAGGTAAGTGAGTGGAAATATTATAATCTGTCTATAAACGTAACAATGCAGTGTTAATGGTAATTAATTAGTGCTATATATGGAATTATAACCTGGGTTGGTAAGTAATAAACTTATAAATGAAAGAAAAGTAAATAGGTGACCATTTATATATGTTATTTATTCATTTATATGTTAAATAAAATTTGGAAATCAGATTTCAATTAAGGGAAATTAAGTAGTACGTTAATTGGAAATAAAATTTAATAAATATTACATTAATGTGAAATGTAATACAAATGGCTAGGGGTTGTCAAATTTGGTAGGTAATTATTAATAAGTTAAATGATTTTCAATTCAATGGAAATAATGTAAATATATACTTAGCTACAAATTGAATATATGAAAACAAATGTAATCATTGAATTAAATTAATGAATTTAAATTATAATAAATGGTCATTGAATAAAATCAATGTTCTGGAAGTAATTATAATATTTTTTTGAAGGAAATAAACTTAGTTATTGGTAATTGAAGTTTAATGGTTACAATTGTTATAAATTACCTATTTGTTTAGTTCATAGAATTTAATTTGAAAGAAATTGTCAGGACCCGATTCTTCGACTTTCGAAAATTCAACATCGATACTCACTTTATCGACTGCCGAGCAATCGAACGACGGAAAACCGAACACCGAGGGTTTAAGAAAAAGAAAAGACAGAAAAAGAGAGAGGAGAAGATAGAAAAGATAGAGAGGGAAAAGAAAATAGAAAACAGAGAACAAATAGAAAATAGAACAGAAAGAAGATAGAACATTTTAAAATAGAAGAAAAAAGAGAATAAAACGGAACAGAAAACAACAGAACAACATCAGAATTTCACAATTCGCAGCGGAACAACATATAATAAATAAATGAATAATCTTTAAACAAAGAACTATAACAGTTATTACATTTTACACATTACATTTCATTACATCAAATCATCAGGGTGTACAACAACAACAACAACAGTGCAGCGGAAAAAGAAATACTATATAAACTAGTAATACGCCATGCCATCCATCCTGCCTCCAGCAACTCCAGAATATCCAGAATATCCTGATAAACCTAACTCTTGACTGCCCGTGTGGAAATTGGTGGGCACCCAGAGTTTAGGAAGGAAAACAATAAACTCCAAGTCAGTCATGTGACTGGTGTGAGAACTCAAAACAGTTTATTTATCTTTAAAAATCAAAAAAGAGGAATATTTTTAAAGTCAATTCGCAATGCTTTTAAAAATGAGACTACCATAAGGCCTCCTGCACACACACACACAATGCAAACGCAGAATCGGAGGAGATTTCTCCTTATGATAGTCAAAGATGCTTGATACGCATTTAAAAGAACATTTGATATTATTACTAGTGCATAGTGTAGAGGAAAATTCATTTCGAAAGTAGAATATAAATCTTAGCCAACATAGACATTCCGAACTATGCCTACTATAGCTAACTATGTTCAATAGCAGGTTACCGCCACATTCGATAGCAGGTTATACAACTAAAACCGTACAAGTCACGTATTGTTTCTTTGGATTTCCAATGAATGATCAGGCCAAGGAACTTCCCATTGCCACATGAGAATGCCTTTGGATGGACATCCCCGAGAACCAAACCGGATCTCTACCAACACAAGGCCGGGTTACCCCTAACTGAGTAACAACTGACCGAATATGCCATCCCCCGGTCCTTTGGGACCTTTCACCGAGCGCTCGCAATCAATTCACACAATCATAACAAAGTGTTTTCAACATGAGTAAGTATCTGGGCTCCATACCATGATACCACCCTTTTCCAGAAGGAAATGCACATATCCTAAAGGGCGCTACCCCTCATAACCTTGCCGCATCTTTCCTGTTTTGACCATTCACGGGGTGTGAGGCTCGACGAAGTCACGTCCACAAAAACATACTTTATACAAAAGCCATGCTTTGGGTCAACAAATGATCATAGAAATGATCACAAAGATAGACGATCAAATAAATGATCCTATCACAAATAATCAACACAATGATCATTTACAGCAACACTCAGCATGTCACATTACCAAGTTGGGAATATATCGCTGATAACATTCAAGTACATAACCTCTGAGCACGTACGTCTCAGAGAAGGGTGTTAAGCTAAAAGAATAAATTCTCCGCCACCAACAGAAATATATTTGAAAGAAATCGGCTTTACATCTCAATTTGTAATGTCAGACATACAATCCATACAAGTCTGTTCCGGGCTCGAACAAAACCGAAGGCACTTCTTACGAAGCCCTTGCAATTCGGGTATTCACAATCCCGATCGAATTTCCCATCACTTAGGAGATCTCTATACCAGGAGCTACCCAGTGCAGAGACAATCGATAGGTCATCCTATCGCTTTCACAAATACTCGGTCTTCAACACCGATCTTCAATGCAATTCACAACGACGTATCACATATTCGGAATGGGTTATACGACCCCATGGTCCTTTCCCGGTTAACCCGAATAGTGAGCGCTTATTCAAAAATAAGTGTGGCATTCAAATTCAAACAAATCACATCAAATACCCATTCAAAGGGAAATATTGATAGTCGGTTATTGAACAATCAATGGATATGCACACATCACCAGTTTCCAAATAATTTTCCAAATTATTTATTTTCCAAAATATCTTCACAAGATATATAATTTTCACACTTCAAAAATAAATCAATATTTATTTTTAAACAAATTCCACTTCCTTTTATAAATTCCATAGTGAATTTATATTTCAAAATATCAATGAATATTCGATTTCAATTATTCATTTCAATTTATCTTCAAAAAGATAAATTCTCAAAATATTCACTTTATATTGGAAAACATTTCCATACTTATTTAATAAGTAATTCACACATTTTATTTATTTTCAACACTTGGAAAATATTCAATATACTTAAATCGAGATTAAGTATATATTTCATTCTTTAAGGAATCATTCTCTTAAACATATTTATTTGGGCCAAAACGAATGTTGCGTAAAACATCGTTACGACAACCCAAAATCACTAGTATAGGGATTCGAAATTAAAATAGATATATATAAATCCCAATACTATCCAAAACATTTCCTTTCGGAAATCATTTACTATAACAACAGTGTTATAGTCCGCTATTTCCTTCTATTTCTCGAAAACGTCTATTTCAACAATAAATGTTGAAATCTATGGTTTCGAATCTCAACACATTTTAAAACATCGTTAGATCGTTTTAATTCTATTTAAAACATCAAATTCAAAAAAATTTCTTTAACATATTATTCACTATTCAAAAACGTGAATATACTACGTTAACAAATTTCATCCTTTATTTCATTTTATTTCAAAGGATTATTCACAGTCAAAACGTGAATATAACTCCATTTATAGGTTTCAACAATTAACTTTTCAAAATAAGTCGTTTGCGAATTTATAAAACAACGTTTATAAATTCCATTTCTATTTATTTTATAACAACTTCCTTTTATAAATTCCTTTATTTACCTATTCGATTTATAATTCAATTATAAACTAAAGGTTCATATTATAAGTCAAATGCTCATAAAACGATTTACTTTACAAAATCGTTTCTTTGAACTTCATAATTATAAATCTTATAACTTATAAGATTCAATGATTTATTCAAATATATTCTTTAATAATTTCACAAAATTTATAAATCTTACTATTTATAAATTTCATTTATAACTTCACCATTTATAATTTTATGAATTCCATTCATTTACAAAAATTCACTTTCACTTCATTCAAACACTTATAAAAACTCGTTTTATAATGTCAATATTTCAATTTATAAATATCCATTTATAAATCTCTTAATATAATTCAATTTATATTATTCTTTTAAAACGTCTTTAATCTCCTTTATTATTTCACCATTTTGATTCATAAAATAATTAAATTTTATAAATCCTATATTTAAACTGTTCACAATAAATTCAAATTTCCCAAATTAAACTATTTTATAAAATCATTAGCATCGTATTCTCAAAAATCAGTTTTTAACTATATTTCTTAAAAATCATAATTTTTATAACATTAAAAATTATACGTTTATTTATTTTTAAAATGAATCAATTCCAAAATATTTTATAACGTATACTTTCAAAAATCACTTTGAAATCATTTTAAAATTCCAAATTTGGTCCAATGATGCTACACACCAAATAGTCAATCACGACAACAACGATATCATATATCGATATGATAATCCATCAAATATCAAAATATCTGAAATCAAATAAATACTGTTGAGGAATCCAGTTGGATCCCTCCAACCTGTTTTCCTGCATCCACAAACATTAGCACAATACCAATTTCGCTCCAGTACGAAATTATCGCGGTATATGGGATTTAAAATATTATCCGCTTAATAGACGGCGCAATAGGGTCTCATCCGCTAAACAAAAAATGCGGGAAATCAATAACTCCAATATATACATATGCCAATATATATATATTGCTATTATATATAATACCAATTTCACTGTTTATGAAATATTCGCGGTATATGTTTTTAATAAATAACATCCGCTTACTAACGGCGTATAATGTCTATTTTAACAATCAATAGATATCAATCAACATTCAAACATGCATTCAAATATTTTAAATCTAACTATTTAAAATAAAATCGAAACTGATTCGACTGAGTGAGAAGTTCTCACCTTGATTTTAAATTCCGTTTTAGCGATTTATTTCGAATAAAATTAAACGGACGTTTAATTTTACCTAAAATTCTCACTAACTCCAAACGACTCCAATCCAATTCCATCGCGTAGTGCTCGTCCATACGATTCCAACGCAACTTGTTTCGCGCGTTTTCGACCTCGTATGAAAAAGATATACAGTTTTAAAGATTACACGAATTTTATTTATAATTACAACTATATATTTTTTTTTAATTTATATCACTACCCAGATCATAGCCGTAGATCTCAACTCCTTGCAATCCTGGCCATGCGCACTTTCTCCTCTCCCTCTCATGTTCACGCGTTTACAGACAACATCACGCACAACCCATTACTTTTGATATTAGGGTTAAATATCGCCTCCACCACGCTCGACGATACTTCGATCAGGAAGCGCCAACACGTTCGCCTCCCCCAGAGCCACCCACGGCCAAGATGCGGCCCCACTCGGTCGCGCCTATGCATCGAAAAACGTGCGCGACCGTGCTCCCTTCCAACTCGATTTCCCATCAATCCGCTTCATTAAATACGATCTCCACCGTTCAGATTGTAGCTCTCACTCCCCTCTCCAACTTTCATGTTGAAAGTTTTGGCTAAAACTGAATAGATGAAGAGAGATTAGAGGGAGAAGGTGACCAATTTTCGGCCATTGATGGTTTGAACTGGCGGCTAGGGTTTTATAAAACTTAATTTCTTTCTTTTTTTTTTTTTTTTGAGTGAGGGCTATTTATAAGGATATTCTCAAACACTATTCAATCCGAAAATTCCGAACTCCGTTTTACGCGCCGTAACCAGCATTTCTAGGGTTTACCCCGCGTTCCGGACACAATGAAACAGGTTTCGAAAGCTAATTCGGACATCTGTGCGAGTTATGGCAATAAACGTTCAATTTAAATTAAACCGATTTAAATCGATTTCTAGGCGTTTTAATTCGTACCGGACAAACGGTAAATCCAATTGACACGAAATTTTAAACCTTACAATAATATCACATTACGGATCCGATGAAACTGGTTTCGTCGAAATCCGAGACTTTTTGAAAAATGGCTATTTTAACTCGCCAAATTAAAATTAAAAATAATTCGATGCGTTTCGAGCTGCCACGATCAAACGATAACTCCGATTGACACGAAATTTGAAATACGGTAATAACTAACTATTACGGATCCAATGGAACTGGTTTCGTTCAATTCTGAGACTGTTCAAAAATTGGCTATTTTACAGTCGATTATTAAATATTAAAATATTCAATTTTCACAAATTAACTTTTAATTCGATTTTAAAAGTTCTAAAATATCGTTCTAACTTCAATATGATAAAATAAAATTTTACAAATCATTTACAATCATATTTAACTCAATTTTCTATTATTTCCATAATTTCACATATTAAATTATTGATTTAATTATTCAATTAAATCCAATAATTCAAATAAAAATTTATTTGACTTATAAATTTCACTTATTAAATATTTAAAATTAATTAAATATTCAAATTTTAATTACTAAAAATCCTGGGTCGTTACAATCTTCCCTACTTAAAAGAATTTCGTCCTCGAAATTAATAAGTAAGAAAAGTTACAGAATTTATTAATTTTCCATAAATCCATAGTTAAACTTCTCACCATACTTTACTAAGTTTTCAAATCATACTTAGTTATCTTTTCAAAAACAATTACTATTGTTTAACTTTCAATTTCAAATCAAAGTTATAGTTTTCAAAAAATTTCCCAATTTTCTCAAATTTTTTCTAACGCCTTAAATTTCCGAAAAAATTCGCCATAGTCTCCTTTGCGCGGCTCGATCCAAAAAAAAATGACAGTATATATATCACAAATATACATCTCATCAAGTAATGAGGCATCCCGAAGGGAAAAATTTGTAAAAGTACGGTATGTAATCCGAGATATGTACCTTATATTTTATTAGCAAGCATATAAGGCTAATATAGCGCGAAAGCGAGCTCCAAATGCGAAGCAAACGCGATCCGCACCTACTAATCACTCAACAAACAACATGAGAACATGCATATAGATAATAGTATCGATATACATCATATAGCAACATAATAACTATATATGTCAACATAGCAAATGCAACTAAAGCAACAAATGCAAACATCAACCAACTATCACCCATAACCAATATATATTCATTCATATTCTCATTAATATTCAATGAATTGGGTTTTCAATTTAATCACATTCGATTCATTAACAGTGGATGTTTACTAACATTCATTTTCAATTAGTTTATATTCACTAATTTATATTCAAGTTGGTTCACTTCCAAATCAAATTCAATTCTATTTAAGATTCATTTAACTTCCAATTGGATTTCAATTACTTTAGCTTCCAATTTCATTAACTCAATTCCATTAACACTTAATGAATTATATACAATCAACTAACAATCATATAACAATCAATGTATATTAATTACAACCAAATTCCTTTGCTTATATTCATTCAATTTAGTTTCAACACCATCACTTTCAATTGGTTCAATTAAATTGATTTTTATTCAACTATTCAACTTCCAATAACATTAGATTTTAATGAATTTACACTTACATTCATTATTTCATTCCAATTTAATTTACATTCAATTGATTAACATTCAATCCATTAATTCAATTCAATTACAAAAGTTGAATTTCATTTATATAACTTAATTCATTTTTATATTTACAACTCATATTCATAAATATTTTCATATAGTTTCACTTCTTATATATATAAGTTTATTTCACAATTGTAAATCACTTTAATTATAATTCAATTCTTATAAATTTTTTTTGCTTATACAATTATTCTTTTATTTAGATTATTCAAACAATTAAACAATCAACTTATATACACTTTAATAATTCTGAAAATTATTCCTTCATATATAAAATATACTCAAGGTAAAATTATTTCATTTACCCAATTTAAAAAATATATTGTGTCGAATTGTTCTATTCAAGTGTTTAGAAACCCCTTCGGCATAGTTTGACAGACCGTGCTGACGAAGGTTCATATGCCACTCAACAAACCAATCATCACAATATAAAACAATTTTATATATTCACTAACAAATACGCTCTCATAGCTATTATTACACTCAAACTCAATCTAGAGTACTGCTGACTCTATCTCTAATGAGTAATACCCAACATAACCATGGTTGTCGCTTAACTATAAGCTCCGATACCACATTGTCAGGACCCGATTCTTCGACTTTCGAAAATTCAACATCGATACTCACTTTATCGACTGCCGAGCAATCGAACGACGGAAAACCGAACACTGAGGGTTTAAGAAAAAGAAAAGACAGAAAAAGAGAGAGGAGAAGATAGAAAAGATAGAGAGGGAAAAGAAAATAGAAAACAGAGAACAAATAGAAAATAGAACAGAAAGAAGATAGAACATTTTAAAATAGAAGAAAAAAGAGAATAGAACGGAACAGAAAACAACAGAACAACATCAGAATTTCACAATTCGCAGCGGAACAACATATAATAAATAAATGAATAATCTTTAAACAAAGAACTATAACAGTTATTACATTTTACACATTACATTTCATTACATCAAATCATCAGGGTGTACAACAACTACAACAACAGTGCAGCGGAAAAAGAAATACTATATAAACTAGTAATACGCCATGCCATCCATCCTGCCTCCAGCAACTCCAGAATATCCTGATAAGCCTAACTCTTGACTGCCCGTGTGGAAATTGGTGGGCACCCAGAGTTTAGGAAGGAAAACAATAAACTCCAAGTCAGTCATGTGACTGGTGTGAGAACTCAAAACAGTTTATTTATCTTTAAAAATTAAAAAAGAGGAATATTTTTAAAGTCAATTCGCAATGCTTTTAAAAATGAGACTACCATAAGGCCTCCCGCACACACACACAATGCAAACGCAGAATCGGAGGAGATTTCTCCTTATGATAGTCAAAGATGCTTGATACGCATTTAAAAGAACATTTGATATTATTACTAGTGCATAATGTAGAGGAAAATTCATTTCGAAAGTAGAATATAAATCTTAGCCAACATAGACATTCCGAACTATGCCTACTATAGCTAACTATGTTCAATAGCAGGTTACCGCCACATTCCATAGCAGGTTATACAACTAAAACCGTACAAGTCACGTATTGTTTCTTTGGATTTCCAACGAATGATCAGGCCAAGGAACTTCCCATTGCCACATGAGAATGCCTCTGGATGGACATCCCCGAGAACCAAACCAGATCTCTACCAACACAAGGCCGGGTTACCCCTAACTGAGTAACAACTGACCGAATATGCCATCCCCCGGTCCTTTGGGACCTTTCACCAAGCGCTCGCAATCAATTCACACAATCATAACAAAGTGTTTTCAACATGAGTAAGTATCTGGGCTCCATACCATGATACCACCCTTTTCCAGAAGGAATGCACATATCCTAAAGGGCGCTACCCCTCATAACCTTGCCGCATCTTTCCTGTTTTGACCATTCACGGGGTGTGAGGCTCGACGAAGTCACGTCCACAAAAACATACTTTATACAAAAGCCATGCTTTGGGTCAACAAATGATCATAGAAATGATCACAAAGATAGACGATCAAATAAATGATCCTATCACAAATAATCAACACAATGATCATTTACAGCAACACTCAGCATGTCACATTACCAAGTTGGGAATATATCGCTGATAACATTCAAGTACATAACCTCTGAGCACGTACGTCTCAGAGAAGGGTGTTAAGCTAAAAGAATAAATTCTCCGCCACCAACAGAAATATATTTGAAAGAAATCGGCTTTACATCTCAATTTGTAATGTCAGACATACAATCCATACAAGTCTGTTCCGGGCTCGAACAAAACCGAAGGCACTTCTTACGAAGCCCTTGCAATCCGGGTATTCACAATCCCGATCGAATTTCCCATCACTTAGGAGATCTCTATACCAGGAGCTACCCAGTGCAGAGACAATCGATAGGTCATCCTATCGCTTTCACAAATACTCGGTCTTCAACACCGATCTTCAATGCAATTCACAACGACGTATCACATATTCGGAATGGGTTATACGACCCCATGGTCCTTTCCCGGTTAACCCGAATAGTGAGCGCTTATTCAAAAATAAGTGTGGCATTCAAATTCAAACAAATCACATCAAATACCCATTCAAAGGGAAATATTGATAGTCGGTTATTGAACTATCAATGGATATGCACACATCACCAGTTTCCAAATAATTTTTCAAATTATTTATTTTCCAAAATATCTTTACAAGATATATAATTTTCACACTTCAAAAATAAATCAATATTTATTTTTAAACAAATTCCACTTCCTTTTATAAATTCCATAGTGAATTTATATTTCAAAATATCAATGAATATTCGATTTCAATTATTCATTTCAATTTATCTTCAAAAAGATAAATTCTCAAAATATTCACTTTATATTGGAAAACATTTCCATACTTATTTAATAAGTAATTCACACATTTTATTTATTTTCAACACTTGGAAAATATTCAATATACTTAAATCGAGATTAAGTATATATTTCATTCTTTAAGGAATCATTCTCTTAAACATATTTATTTGGGCCAAAACGAATGTTGCGTAAAACATCGTTACGACAACCCAAAATCACTAGTATAGTGATTCAAAATTAAAATAGATATATATAAATCCCAATACTATCCAAAACATTTCCTTTCGGAAATCATTTACTATAACAATAGTGTTATAGTCCGCTATTTCCTTCTATTTCTCGAAAACGTCTATTTCAACAATAAATGTTGAAATCTATGGTTTCGAATCTCAACACATTTTAAAACATCGTTAGATCGTTTTAATTCTATTTAAAACATCAAATTCAAAACATTTTCTTTAACATATTATTCACTATTCAAAAACGTGAATATACTACGTTAACAAATTTCATCCTTTATTTCATTTTATTTCAAAGGATTATTCACAGTCAAAACGTGAATATAACTCCATTTATAGGTTTCAACAATTAACTTTTCAAAATAAGTCGTTTGCGAATTTATAAAACAACGTTTATAAATTCCATTTCTATTTATTTTATAACAACTTCCTTTTATAAATTCCTTTATTTACCTATTCGATTTATAATTCAATTATAAACTAAAGGTTCATATTATAAGTCAAATGCTCATAAAACGATTTACTTTACAAAATCGTTTCTTTGAACTTCATAATTATAAATCTTATAACTTATAAGATTCAATGATTTATTCAAATATATTCTTTAATAATTTCACAAAATTTATAAATCTTACTATTTATAAATTTCATTTATAACTTCACCATTTATAATTTTATGAATTCCATTCATTTACAAAAATTCACTTTCACTTCATTCAAACACTTATAAAAACTCGTTTTATAATGTCAATATTTCAATTTATAAATATCCATTTATAAATCTCTTAATATAATTCAATTTATATTATTCTTTTAAAACGTCTTTAATCTCCTTTATTATTTCACCATTTTGATTCATAAAATAATTAAATTTTATAAATCCTATATTTAAACTGTTCACAATAAATTCAAATTTCCCAAATTAAACTATTTTATAAAATCATTAGCATCGTATTCTCAAAAATCAGTTTTTAACTATATTTCTTAAAAATCATAATTTTTATAACATTAAAAATTATACGTTTATTTATTTTTAAAATGAATCAATTCCAAAATATTTTATAACGTATACTTTCAAAAATCACTTTGAAATCATTTTAAAATTCCAAATTTGGTCCAATGATGCTACACACCAAATAGTCAATCACGACAACAACGATATCATATATCGATATGATAATCCATCAAATATCAAAATATCTGAAATCAAATAAATACTGTTGAGGAATCCAGTTGGATCCCTCCAACCTGTTTTCCTGCATCCACAAACATTAGCACAATACCAATTTCGCTCCAGTACGAAATTATCGCGGTATATGGGATTTAAAATATTATCCGCTTAATAGACGGCGCAATAGGGTCTCATCCGCTAAACAAAAAATGCGGGAAATCAATAACTCCAATATATACATATGCCAATATATATATATTGCTATTATATATAATACCAATTTCACTGTTTATGAAATATTCGCGGTATATGTTTTTAATAAATAACATCCGCTTACTAACGGCGTATAATGTCTATTTTAACAATCAATAGATATCAATCAACATTCAAACATGCATTCAAATATTTTAAATCTAACTATTTAAAATAAAATCGAAACTGATTCGACTGAGTGAGAAGTTCTCACCTTGATTTTAAATTCCGTTTTAGCGATTTATTTCGAATAAAATTAAACGGACGTTTAATTTTACCTAAAATTCTCACTAACTCCAAACGACTCCAATCCAATTCCATCGCGTAGTGCTCGTCCATACGATTCCAACGCAACTTGTTTCGCGCGTTTTCGACTTCGTATGAAAAAGATATACAGTTTTAAAGATTACACGAATTTTATTTATAATTACAACTATATATTTTTTTTTTAATTTATATCACTACCCAGATCATAGCCGTAGATCTCAACTCCTTGCAATCCTGGCCGTGCGCACTTTCTCCTCTCCCTCTCATGTTCACGCGTTTACAGACAACATCACGCACAACCCATTACTTTTGATATTAGAGTTAAATATCGCCTCCACCACGCTCGACGATACTTCGATCAGGAAGCGCCAACACGTGCGCCTCCCCCAGAGCCACCCACGGCCAAGATGCGGCCCCACTCGGTCGCGCCTATGCATCGAAAAACGTGCGTGACCGTGCTCCCTTCCAACTCGATTTCCCATCAATCCGCTTCATTAAATACGATCTCCACCGTTCAGATTGTAGCTCTCACTCCCCTCTCCAACTTTCATGTTGAAAGTTTTGGCTAAAACTGAATAGATGAAGAGAGATTAGAGGGAGAAGGTGACCAATTTTCGGCCATTGATGGTTTGAACTGGCGGCTAGGGTTTTATAAAACCTAATTTCTTTTTTTTTTGAGTGAGGGCTATTTATAAGGAAATTCTCAAACACTATTCAATCCGGAAATTCCAAACTCCGTTTTACGCGCCGTAACCAGCGTTTCTAGGGTTTACGCCGCGTTCCGGACACAATGGAACAGGTTTCGAAAGCTAATTCGGACATCTGTGCGAGTTATGGCAATAAACGTTCAATTTAAATTAAACCGATTTAAATCGATTTCTAGGCGTTTTAATTCGTACCGGACAAACGGTAAATCCAATTGACACGAAATTTGAAACCTTACAATAATATCACATTACGGATCCGATGAAACTGGTTTCGTCGAAATCTGAGACTTTTTGAAAAATGGCTATTTTAACTCGCCAAATTAAAATTAAAAATAATTCGATGCGTTTCGAGCTGCCACGATCAAACGATAACTCCGATTGACACGAAATTTGAAATACGGTAATAACTAACTATTACGGATCCAATGGAACTGGTTTCGTTCAATTCTGAGACTGTTCAAAAATTGGCTATTTTACAGTCGATTATTAAATATTAAAATATTCAATTTTCACAAATTAACTTTTAATTCGATTTTAAAAGTTCTAAAATATCGTTCTAACTTCAATATGATAAAATAAAATTTTACAAATCATTTACAATCATATTTAACTCAATTTTCTATTATTTCCATAATTTCACATATTAAATTATTGATTTAATTATTCAATTAAATCCAATAATTCAAATAAAAATTTATTTGACTTATAAATTTCACTTATTAAATATTTAAAATTAATTAAATATTCAAATTTTAATTACTAAAAATCCTGGGTCGTTACAGAAATTGTAGTAATTGACTTAATTTGTAATGACCCAGAATTTCTATCATTTGAAATTCAGATATTTAATTGATTTTAAATATCAACAAGTAAAATTTATAAGTCGAATAATTAATTTTTCGAATATTTAGATTTAATTGGATAATTAAATCAGTAATTTAATATTTGAAATTGTGTGAAAAAAATTGGAAATCGGTTTAATGTGATTAAAAATGATTTGTAAAGTTGTATTAAATCATATTGGGGCTAGAACAATGTTTGTGAACTTTTAAAATTGTATTAAAAGTTAATTTATGAAAATTGAATATTTTAATATTTAATCGACTAGCGAAAATAGCCATTTTTCAAACAGTCTTGGATTTTGACGAAACTAGTTTCATCGGATCCGTAATGTTATATTATTGTATGGTTTCAAATTTCGTGTCAATCGGATTTACGGTTTGTCCAGGGCAAGCCAAAACGCATAGAAATTGGTTTAATCGATTTAATTTAAAATTGATCGTTTATTGCCGTAACTTGCACAGATGATCGAATTAGCCTCCGAAACATATTCCATTGTGTCAGGAAAACTAAACCCTAGAAACGCCGGCCACCGCGTGAGATTTGGAGTTCGAAAAATTGGAGATGAATAGTGTTCGTCGGTTTTCTATAGAAGGAACTTAACACCATTCTCTTTCACAAAACCCTAGTTATTTTCATCAGCTGCCACCCCTTATTTTCAATGGCCGAAATTAAACTTCGTTCTTCCTCAAATTTCTTCAAATCCACAAAGCAATTTAAGAAACTTCCAACATGAAAAATGTAGAGCACTCCAAGATCTTAATATCCAACGGCCATGATCGTTTATAGTCGAGTGAATCATCGACGATTCGCGTGAGAAGTCGTGACGTTCACGCATGTTTTCCCATGGAAATAGGCGACCAAGTTGGACCAAGTTGCGGCCGAAGGTGTGTCGCGTGATGGGCTTCAAAGTGGCAGGGTTCGATCGTCTTCAAAATGCAGGTGGTGGTAGCAAAAATTAGGGTTTGGACGGCTATAGTGGGTTATTGCGTGCGACATCTCTTGCGAACGAGCGTGGGGAGGAAGAAGGGGGCCGAACGGCCTGGATTCCATTAAGCTTGTGCGTGCGGCTGTGATATGTTGAGGTTATATAAAACAAAAATAATAGAAATTAATTTGTTTATTAATTTGTATAATATTTAAAACACTGTAACTTGTTCATACGAGGTCGGAATTTGACGAAACAAATTGCGTTGCAATCATTTTGTCGAGCACTACGCAATGGATTTGGTTTGGAGTTGTTTGGAGTTAGTAAAAATTTTGGGTAAAATTAAACGCACCTTTAATTTTATTCGAAGTAAAACGCTATAGCTGTTATCGGAAACTCAAGGTGAGAACTTCTCACTCAATCGAATTGTTTCGATTTAAATTTTAAATAGTTAAATTTAAAATTGCTTGATTGTGTGATTGGATGATAGTTATTATCTATTGTTTTGAAATAGACCCTATACGCCGTATATTAAGCGGATGTTATTTATTAAACACATATACCGCGATAATTCCAACTTGATATGGAATTGGTATTATATATGTATTTGTAGTTGATTTTCCCGCATTATATAGATGATGAGACTCTATTGCGCCGCACAATAGCGGATAATATTTTATAAATCTTATATACCGTGATATTCCGTCTCGAAGCGGAATTGGTATTGTGCTAACATCTTTAGATGCAGGAAAACAGGTTGGAGGGTTCCAACTGGATTCCTCAAACATTTGAATTTGTTTCAATGTTGTGTGTTGATCTATTTATTGATCTATTTATAATCTGCGTGATTATTTTTGTGATTGGAATCGTTAAAGGCTAAATTTTACCCGAATATATTTTTGGTATCGTTAGATGCCAAAAATAAATAAAATTTGATTTTTTGAAAATTTAAGTTGAGAATCCATAATAAAATTTAATTTTGTAATTGATTCATTTTAAATAAATAAACGTTGAGATTTTTATGTTATAAAAATTATGATTTTTGTGAAATATAACCGAAATGTGATTTTTGAAATAAGTAGTTGATTAATTTATAGAATGGTTTGAATTGGGATTTTTGAATTATTATAAATGATTTATATAAAAGATTTATAAAATTGATATTTATAAATTAAAATATTGGAATTATAAAACGAGTTTTTATAAGTATTAAAGATGAAGTATAAATGGATTTCATAAGTGGATGAAATCTATAGATTTATAAATTGTGAAGTTATAAAATGAATAGAGTTTGTAAAATAAAAGATTTATAAGTAATTAACTTATAAATTGGATTTTGGCGTGTAAATGGGATATGGATATAATTTGTTAATAAAGTGATTTTACAAGTTGAAGTTGTTATAAAGTATAAATGGAATTTATAAACGTTGTTTTATAAATCCGAAATCGACTTATTTTATTAAGTTTAATTGTTATAGCTTATTAAAGGAAATATATCCACGATTTTGGACAGTGGATAATCCTTTAAATAAAATATGTAGAAATTGAATTTGGTAAATGAAGTATATTCACGATTTTGAACGGCGAATAATATAGTAAAGAAATATTTTGGGAAAGTGATATTTTTAAATAGAATTAAAATGATTCAAAAATGTTTAAAATGTATTAAGTATCGAAACCATAGATTTCAACATTCATTGTTGAAATAGAAGGAAATGGTGGACTGTAACACTATTGTTATAGTAAATGATTTCCGAAAGGAAAAGTTTTGTATAGTATTAGGGTTTATATATCTATCTTAATTTCGAATCCCTATACTAGTTTTGGGTTGTCGTGATGATGTTTTACGCAACATTCGTTTTGACTCAAATAAATGTGTTTAAGAGAATGTTTTTCTTAAAGAATAAATTATATACTTAATTGTGATTTAAGTATATTGAATATTTTTCAAGTGTTGAAAATAAACAGATTTGTGAATTACTTATTATTAAATAAGTATGGAAATGTTTTTCCAATATGAAGTGAATGTTTTAGAGATTTTATCTTTTAAAGATAAATTGAAAATGAATATTAGAAATCGATTTGGAAATCGTATATTCATAGATATTTTGGAAAGGTAAATTCACTATGGAATTCATAAAAGAAAAGGAAATTTGTTTAAAAATAAACATTGATTTATTTTGAAGTGCGGAAATAAATTTACGGATTTGGAACGTAAGTTTAAAATAAATCGGTAAGGATTTATTTGATTGATTTAAATGAACCATTTTAAATTGAAAATGGATAAATATTTGGAAGTGTTTCCGTTTAAGGAAATTGATTTGAAATTTGTTTTCAAAGATTAAAAGGTGAAAATAATTTGAAATTTGTTTTCAAATGGTTGAAGTGTGGAAATTACATCTTGTAAAGATATTTTTGAAATTAAATAATTTGGGAAACTATTTGAAATCGGGTTATGTTGTGAATATTGATTGATAGTTAAATAACCGACTATCAATATTGACCCTTGAATGGCTATTTGTTGTGAATTGGTTGAAACTGAATGCTACACTAATTTTTAAATTATTGCGCTCATTATTCAGATTACCCATTCGAATAGTGATATGACGTGATGGATAGCATTGAAGACCGGTGTTGAAGACCGGGTATTTGTGAAAACGATAGGATGACCTATCGATTGTCTCTGAACCGTTAGCTACGGTATGGAGATTTCCTTTGTGATGAGAAATTCGATCGGGATTGTGGATACCCGGATTGCAATGGCTTCTTTCGAAGTGCCTTCGGTTCTGTTCGAACCCGGAACAGACTTGCATGGTTACATGTCTGACATTACATTTTGAGATATAAAGCAGATTTCTTTCAAATACATCTCTGTTGGTGGCGGAGGATTTATTCTCTTAGCTTAACACTCTTCTCTGAAACGTACGAGTTCATAGGTTTTGTAGTTGAAGGTTATCAACAATATATTCCCAATTTGGTAATGTGGCATGCTAAGTGTTGCTGTGTGATGATTATTTATTGATCATTTGTTGATCAAAGCGTGGCTTTGTGAAAAAGCGTAGCTTTGTGGATGAGACTTTGTCAGACCTCACACCCTGGAAATGGTCGAAACAGGAATATGCGGCAAGGTTATGAGGGCGGCGCCCTTTAGGGTATGTCATTTCCTTCTGGAAAAGGGTGGTGTCAGGTATAGAGCCCTGATGCTTAACCTATGTGGTTGCTCCAATCTCATTTTTCTGTGTGGTTGTTTCTTGGTGATAGAGGACCTTCAGATAAAGATCCCAAAGGACCGGGGGTGGCATATTCGTGTAGTAGTTACCTAGTTACAAAGGTTACCCGGCCTTGTGTTGGCAAAGAGATGGTTAAGTTCTCAGGACGTCCCGCCAGAGGCGATCCCATGTGGCAGTAGGAAGTTCTTTAGCCTGACCATTTGTTGGAAAATCTAAAGAAACAATACGAGCCTTGTATGGTTTTAGTTGTATAACCTGCCTCCTCAGGAGGTAGCTATAGCAGGCATACTATAATGGTACCTATGCTGGCTAAGATTTATATTCTATTTTTGAAATTTTTTCATCACTATGCACTAATAATAATATCAAAATTGATTTGTTTTGCGTAGTAAGCATCTTTGACAATCATAAGGAGAAATCTCCTCCAATTCTGCGTTTGCATTGTGTGTGTGCGGGGAGGCCTTATGGTAGTTTCATTTTTCGAAAGCATTGCGGATATTTTTCCACTTCTATCGTTGTTGTTGTTTTAAAAGATAAATAACTATTTTAAGTTCTCACACCAGTCCCATGACTGACCTGAAGTTTATTGTTCTCTTCCTAAACTCTGGGTGCCCATAATTTCCACACAGGCAGTCTAGAGTCGGTTATCAGGTCATTCTGGATTCAGAAGTGCTATGGAGCTCAGGTGGCGAGCTGGATGGCGAGACGTACCACTTGTATATGATATTATCTTTCCGTTGTAAATTCACTTGTAAGGACATGTTTGTATAGCTATCCATTGTCCAATTGTGATGTATATTGTTGTTGTACACTTTGATGATAATGTAATGTAATAACTGATATAGTTCTTTGATTTAAAGATTATTCATTTATCTATTATATGTTGTTCCGCTGCGATATGTGAGATTCTGATATTGTTTCTGTTCTGTTTTCTTACTTCTTCTATCTTTTTCTTCTACCTCTTCTTTTTAACCCTAACAATTCGATTTTTTGGCATTCGATTAGGCAGCATTTGATACAGTGGACGTAAGAATGGCGACCTTCAGATCCCGACAAAACCGATATGTTACATAATTAGTGCAATCCCAATTTATTAAAGAAATTAGTAGGATAAGAAGAATGGAATCAAAATTTATTTGTTTAAGTGAAACGGAAAATTCAATAATTGGATTTAATGGCAATTAAATGAAATTGAAATAGTTAAACAATACGTTATTTGAAATAAAGATAATATGAGAAATTTATGTAATAGTTTTGAATCCAATAATTAATCCATCTATTTGACAGGAATGAATGGAATAATAATTAATTTATTTAACTAAATGGAATTGTGGGGATTTTATTAATAATTTGTGAATTTAATGAAATTGAGGATTTATATTGAAATTTATAAATTAATCTTCCCTAAATTGACAATTAAATTTGTTTAAATCATTGTAAATGTTTGAGAAATATAAAGGTGATAAAATTGTCAAATTTTAGAATTGAAATTGAAATTTAGATTTAATCAATCAATTATAAATTTATTTAATTAGCGTAAAAATATCCATTTTGGCCACTAACTCGGATTTCGACGAAACTAGTTTTATCAGATCCGTAATGGTGAATTATTGTAGGATTTCGAGTTTCGTAGCGATCGGACTTGTCGTTTGATCGTACGGACTCGAAATGCCTTGAAATAAATTAAATTGAAATCAATTTGAAAATTTTTGATTTTAGCACAACTTCTTCATATGATGGAATTTGGACTTGAAACTTGTTCCATCGAGTTCAAAATATTTTAAAACATCTATTTTGATATATGGGTTGACCCAGTTTCATTCCGGAGTCGAAACAGGCTTTTTGGGCCACTTTGTTATTAGCGCGTATATTCAAATCGTGTCCATCTATTCTATTTCAACCCTACCTATAAATACCCGGTTATAAACCCTAGCCTACTCCTATTTCTCATTTGTCTGTACGTTTATTTCAACTATCTCTCCTCCTTAATGGCAGACAAACAAAATTCTAGATCCAAACACAAATCAAATTTCAGTCCAAAGCAAAAAAAATTCAAACTCCTCAAAAAATTCGGAAAAATTATATATCGAAGCTTTCGATGTACACATCTCAAAACTGAAATTTGTTTTTCGATTCGATGCATCGTTTGTCTAGAATTTCTAAATCAATTCTCGTCCGTTCATCGCGCGTCAATGAACGTTGACGGATCGACGAACCATTTTTGGGTTTTGTAGAAAGGACCGAGGGGATCGCATCCATGTGAGTTTGGTGGTGAGTTAACGGCTAGATCATGGCGAAAAATTGGATTAGGGTTCGAATGGAGGGGTGGCGGCTGGGCTTTTGGATGACCGGAGATGGGTCGATGGTGGTCGAGGTTGGGTAGGGGAGCTCGGCGCGGCATCAGGAGGCGTGGCATGCCGTGGGTTAGCCGTTGACAGCGGCGACGCAAGCATATGGTTGGGGTTCGAATCTTTCATTCGTGCTGTTGCAGGTCTTTTCGTGCGCGCATATTGCCTGGAGATGATAGATGGGTGATGTGGCAAAGTGAGCAATGTGTTCTTTTTTTTTAATATTGAAATCCAATCGCACTAATCGTCAAAACTTTCTCATACGAAGCCCGATTTAAGCGCGGTTTCTTTTGTTAGGATCGTATTGAAATTCCGGACTTTTAGGCGTTTGTTTGGACGAATTCTGAGACTGGGCAATTTTTGGGTTTAAATTGGATTTAAATTCTATTTAAATTCAAAAGGTGAGTGTTTTAACCCACTCACAACTTCTAAAATTTCTTATATTTGTTAAATTGATTTGTGATGTGTTTAGAAATTTATTTATGACTGTTTGGCATATTTTTAATCATCATCCCAGTTAAATTTAAATTTATTTAATTAAATTGTTATTTAATTATTCATTGCATATAAACTGTCAGTTAAATTGTTATTTATTTATTTATTTCATATAAATTGCCAGTTAAATAGTTATTTAATTTATTATTGAATATAAATTACTAATTAATTACCTTTATTTATTATATGCTCTATATGGATGCTATTGTTTAAATTGGATGATGATTGTAATAAATGGTTGATGATTGATATTGGATGAATGGATGTTGTATGCTATATTGTTTTAAACTGCAAATTTGTTATGCACTTTATATTCATTCGGGATTGCGGTTTGAAATGATATATAACCGTATTTTTTATTTCAAATTACGGATTAAAATGATAAATATCCGTATCACTTGACCATAGGATATAAAATTTTATACAGACACCGTCGGTTTATATATATATATATATATATATAAATATTTTGAAATGATTTCTATGGTTTTGGAGAGAAATATACGGTTTAATAAATAATAAATTTTGATATTATATAAATGTTAATTATATATATATAGTTAAATGCTTGAATTTAAGCTATGTATAAATTTGTGTAATAAAAATAAGTTTAATAATGGATTTTGATTGTTTATATTATATGGTTAAGTACTTGTTAAGATATTGTATATATAGAGTTTTAATGACTTAAATAAAAAAAATTAAGTTGGAAGATAAATATGAAATTGGGTTGAATTGAATTATTTAAGAATTTTACTCGAATAAATTTGATTTGAAATCTAAATAAAATTGAGAATTTAAAGGGTATGATTCTCATAACTAAATTTGGTTTAGAGTGATTTAAATGAATATAAATTGATATACCAAGTTAATAAATTGAAAGAATATCTAGTTAGGTGAAGTAAAGGTTTACTTAAATTATATTTGATTTATTGCACATTTCAAATCTAAATAATAGTAATTGAATTTGATATATATGGAATTATCAAAGAACTAATTCTGAAATGGTAGAATATTTAAAGCTTTGAAATATATGAATTGAAATGGTTTATTTGGAGGTTCAAATCGGCATTTGGAATTTATTTGTCAAATTAAAGAAGCTATTTTGTTTTATAAAGTAATTTAATATTTAAACCATTTAAGTGGTGTAGTTATATTTCAAAGTTATGAAATTCAAAGTTTTATGATTTGGAAGGCTATATTTCAAGTGTTTTGGTTTCGAAATATTATAATTTTGAAAATGTTATGATTTTAGAAAAGGATATAATTGAAAATGATATCATATTGATTTGGTTTTTAAAAATGGAAATGATATCGTATTTATATGGTTTGAAATTGATATTATATTCTAGTTTTAAAAGTATAAATTATTTTAAAATGACCGCGGTGTTATAATAACGTTTGGTTGTTGAAGAGACCGGGATCGGAAGTTGTCATACTCTCTGCCAACTCCAAAAACCAATTTAACAACCGTGTAAGCGGTGGAGATTACAGAATGAAGTAGGATGGTGGCAGCGTTTCCTTTGAGGTAAATACTTGGACCCAACTCCCGTGAGTTGGCATAAGGTGGCTAAAACATGAGCAATCGACGGGTTAATGAGGTAGCACCTTTGATCGGACACATCCCTTCGATATTATACTTTGACTTTTGGATTGATTCGGTGGCCACTTTTGATTTTTTTATATTTGGAGGTGTGGCTCGAGGTGGGCGGTAGCTGCGCGTTACCACCGACCCGGAAGCATAATTGGTATATCTACCCTGGCATTGCCTAGTTGTGCCGTGTCACCTACCCTATTGCGCCTTGTACGAGTTTAGTTTTCTCCCGTAGCCCGTGTGGTATCCTCTGGTGGCTTCCCGATCGGGGGGGGGGACTATGATATTGGATGGACTACTGGGACTATTACGTGTTAAGGTGGAAAATGTAAAGTCTTAATGCTATTTAAAAGTAAGTTTATTTTACTAATAGACATTATTATAATAAAGAAATATTACTACATAGTAAATAGTTTAACGGATCCTTAGGAGATGTGAATCTCGAGCATCTCTTAAGTTACTGCACTCACGTTAGACACTGGATAGGAGATGTAAAATCCCGTAAACATCTCTGACGCCGTTCCACTCATATTGTATTGTTGATTTAACTTACATAAGATCTTTTAGTTCTGACTCGGATGTTTTGTCTTTTCAATTCGCTCGGGTCATTCCGAGCGTTTCAGGATTTGAAGATTTTATCCTGGAGGACGAAGACGAAGATTTGTAGTACTATTATCTACTATATTACTCCACTACACCATTTAATTCTGCTGCATTAATTATTACTCTCTGGTATGTGTACTCTGATATGTATTGTATAAATAAAATCAAATGTTTTGTAAAACAGCTTCATGAACTGTATATTTGATTATTATATTTTATCCTTCCGTTGTGAGATTCTGTTTTGTTTTGCTTCTTTCTTGGTTTTTCTTTTACCCCATAACAATCCGCCCTTCTGTATGGTTTAAGTTTGACGTGTGTGGTTTATCGTCGATTTAAATCGTGCGGAAAGGCGGGACGTTACAAAATATAAAGTGTTTAGTTTTGAATTTTGCCCTGGAGTATGAGTGTATAACCCAAAGTAAAATAAGTTTTGAACTTACTAGCGGGAAGGAATATTGATGGAACATTTAAAATTTGAAATGGAGAATTCAAATTGAGTAAGGTTGACTAGATTAAATGAATTGAATTTAACTTAGGGGGAGTTAAATAAGTTTAGAATGAACAACCTGAATTGGAAATTTCAAGATGAAATTGAGATTTAACTTAGGGAAGTTAAATGGGTTGAATTAAAAAAGGGAGTTATGTGTGATCTCAAAATGGGTTTTAGTTCTATAAATTGGTAATGGATGCTATTGATGGATGTTTTAGATAATTTGGATGTTTATTTACTTTGACATATCCTACTATCATCCTGTTATTATTAATGATCTATGAAACTGTGAATTGGATTATTTTAAATGAATTTAGAAGTGGACTAAGATAATATATATCCATTATTGAAATTAAATGGAAATAAAACCTTATTTTAAAACTATTTAAAATATTTTGATTTTTGAAGTGAAATTGTAATTATGAAAATGGAATCACTTTGAACTTAAGATTTATATGTTAAAAAAGGACTTGTGAACTGAAATTGTTAAGAATTGGGTTCAAAGTTAGAAGTTAAAATTGGGTAACAAATTGGATTCTGAAGATTAAATTGTTTAAAAAATTTGAACTCTTACTTGAACCATGAAATAAGTTAAGTAAAGGTATATTAAATGAATATTAAAAATTTGGACTCAGAATTAAATTATTTTAAAGATTTGGGTTGTGAATAAAAGGTTAAGGGTTAATTTGATTTAAGGGACTAAATCAACATTTAAAAAGTTAACTCGAATAGATATAATTCGAGATGGTTTGAAGTTGAATTGAAAATTAGTTCAAATTGAAATTTGATGTGAATTAATTGGAATTGAATCAATTCAATGGGAATGGAAATTGAGATGGGTTGAAATGGGAAATTGGGAGATTGAACAGTTTGGCTCAAAAACTATTTTTCAAATAATGTTTTTTAATATAAACTGTCTTAAATCTATTTTTCCTAGCTATTTACTATACAACCTTTCTTTTTAAAACCCAAACTATCTTATACTTATTTTACAACTATTTTGAAAAATAATTACTATTTTTCAACTATGTTTTAACTACCTAACTATTCTTCAGCTATTTAACAACTAATAACCATTTTACAACTACTTATCCATTTTTAACCTTTTAAAGCTATTTCCTAAGCTCAAGCTGGTCAAAGTGCAAAATGTTTACAATTAAATACCAATTGAGATAAGAATGGAAGTGATACCCCAAATGGAAATTGAAGCAATTGTGAATAAGTGAATAGAAATCAAAATGAATGTGAATAAAAAGAAAATTGATTTAGCTAATAATCAGTAAAGATAAATACGTAAGATGTACGCATATTATTCTATTCGCATAACAATTTGATCCAGATTTGAGCACAGAATTTCGAGATAGTATATCGATCCGAGTTGGGATTTTTCACTCGATTTTCGAATATGGATTTTTGATTGGTTATGAAAATTCTCGATCATAATTATGGCTATACAAGGAGAATGACAGTTTCTAATCAAGAAACCAGATTTGAGTCCTCACTTGGAAGTCCGGTGGATGGTACTAGTTCTGGAGTAAAATTGCGTGATCGAGTAAGCGAACGGATTTGATATTACGTACGGATGACATATGTACATCGTACGTGCTTGAATGAAATAGATATTGAAATTTTGAAAAGAAATGTAAAAATGATTTTCGAAATGGAAAATTATATTTTGAGAAATACATGATGAATAAGAGTGGAAGTTGGATAACAGTAGAACTGAAACTCATTTTATAAAAAGTAAGTAGTGTAGCAAATAATTTTTTTTTAAAAGGAAATCGAACTTGAATGTTGATTTGGCATAAAAAAGTTATATATATATATATTTGTTATATATGATAAACTCCCCTTGTAAAATTTATAACCAGAAGAAAAGATATTTGAAAAATATTTGAAATATAAAAAGGAATTTATATAAGTAAGAAGTGATCCAAAGATATTTTGTTTTAGTTAAAAGAATAAACTTATATATATATATATATATATAAATGTTTTATGAAATTAGTAAAAGGATTTTTGGAACCTATTGATTTTGAAAGGCTTTTGATTTTGGAAAATCAATTTTGGGAATTTGGAAAGCCAAGTTTGGGAAGTATCGATTTTGAGATGTCGATTTTGTGTAAATGGAATTTATATGTGGTATATATAAGAGTATGATTGAAAGATACTACTTGTGTATAGTATAAAATGTTTTGAGAATGTTGTGGGGAAAAAGGCGCTCCCATTTAGAGTTGAAACTTATAGTAGGAGATCCATGGGGTGGTTCTGCCTTGAGCCCTAAGAGGGTTTCAAAATTTGATCCCATAGGATTTCCGGACTAAACTGTAGTTTCGGAGGATTGTGGTTGGGGTAGCAAAAGTCGAGGGCGCTGATGCCTACAGTGACATTGGGGTTATGTAATGAAGGTAGTATAACTCGGTGTAACTGCGATCTACTGTGCTCCATAACGAGAGTCGAGGGGCAGTGATTGCCTAAGGTCTACGTTTGATTTCGCTGGGAGAGCGATGTAATATCGGTAGACTACGATCTAGGAAGACATAGCAAAGTGGCAGTGAGTGCCAACAGGTTACATTGGGACTCGACTGATGTAGTCTGCGATTTATGTGGTCTGTGTGGTGAAGTTTCATTTGGCAGCGAAATTCGAGGGCGCTGATGCCTACAGCTACATGGTTTTTTCCGCGATGGCAACGGTAACCCTGGGTGTTAAAAATAGGTTTACCAAGTACTTATAGATTTTCAGTCCTACGCCTGATCAACGTATGATCGAATTTCTATGAGAACAAGGACGGACTTGTTGAGACATCGAGTTATAAAAAGTATTTTCATAAAGCTATTTTGGTAATATTATGTAGATTTTAAAGTGTTTTAAAAATTTAGAATAAAAGAGTAGAGAATTAAGAATGTTTAAAGGATAATTTAACTGATAATTCACAGTATAATTTAAAATTCTTTCTTTGTTCCTTTTCGGGGACGAAAAGATTTAAAGGGGTGAGGAATGTGATGACCCGTGATTTTGGCAATATTAATTTGATAATCTTCTAATATAATTATTTAAATTTGGAAAACTTATCGTTTCAAAAGCAAACAAAACATGTTATCTCTTATTCATATATATATATATGGTTTGTGAATAAAACTATGATTTGAAATTCAAAGTAAATATCTTTAAAATAATTTAGATTTGAAACTCTACATTTTAAATACTTGTATATATATACTTAGTTATTGATTTAAAATATTAATAATCTTAGTTTAAAATTAAAATAAGGATAAATATAAGAGTATAAATATAAATCATATAAAAAGAAAATATAAAAGATAAAAATAAAAGCATAAATAAATATAAAATATTTTCTTTAGACATTTTTAAGCTTGTAAAAAGGCTTGTGTACAAATGTCAAATTTATTTGTTCTATATACTTATATATATATCCCAATTTCTCCTTTCTTTCATTTTCTTTAAATCAAACCAAAAACTAAAACTAGGAAAAATAATAAAAGAAAACCAAACGACTCCTTCAAGTTTCAAACTGAAGTAAAGCAAAGAATTAATTCAAGTCCAACTCAACTAAAAGTAGATCAAGCTTCCAGTTCAAATCAAGTTGGCTGTTCTCAGATTTCAAACCCTTCTCTATTTAATTTTTTTTACAGTGAGTAAACTTCATCTTTTAAATCAATTTTTTTATTAAATCTGTGAGTAAGTAAAGATTATAAAAGTAACAAAAGATTATGTAGTGTTGCCTATAAATGAAGGTACTTTTATGTCTGGATATGTAGTGTGTGTGTATATATATACCTGTACAAGTTGTTATCTCTATTCTCTGTTCAATTTTTTTTACAATGAGTAAACATCAGAATTTTGAAAACCAAATCTGTTTTATATTCTGATGCATGTGATGAATAATTGAAGTAATGTTGTGGAAATGTTTTGCATGGATGAATTAATATACTTTGCATCTATATTGCTGTGTTCATGTATGTATATAGACAAGCACACCTCTGTTCTTATGCAACAGACTAAAATAAGACCAAAAATTCAATTCTCTTTTCCCAATCTCTATTAGATTATGATGTCTGTAATAAATGTGTTTGTATTAATGAAATCCTTATTCTAAATATGGTTTCAAATAAAATTACTCAGTATTATCTGGAAAAAAGAAATTTACAGTAAGAATTAAAACATATCATAAAAATCCACCATCATGATTTCTTCACCTATATGATCTAATTCGATTTCGAAAACCATGTTTTTAATGGTAATATAAAGATTTTTAATTATGTATTAGTTAAGGAATTTTAGATTGAACAGGAACCATGTTTGGGGTGATTTTTGGTGATCGATGAATGGTGGAAGGTCAGAGTCGTCGCTAAAGGTAGCTCGAAGGTCGAGGGACTTGGGAAAAATGGTGACTAGATTTTTAGTTCACCGTGGAGGTTGAACGGCGATGAAGTAGGGTTTAAAACCCTGACTTGGTTGACATTGGTTTCGAGGCCAATGCGGCGTCGTCGTCGCATCGAGTTGCATTAGAGGTAGGGAAAGGACGCAGGGGTCTACGGCGAAGGTCTGGGCACAGTGACGTGGTCTCCGGTGGTCGGAGTTAGGCGATGCGTGGAGGTTTGGAGATCGGGTTTCATCCCGATGGGTTTCGATTTCACTCGATTTTGATTTGCGGTAGTTTCAGGAATTCTGGGTGGTCGGGACGTACGAGCATGACGTCGATGACTTGCTGGTGGTAGCAGTAATGGTTGGAGCGGCGTTGTTCATTCGTGCACGTGCTCGCGTATATGTGCATCTGGGTTCTGTTGTTTTTGTTGGGTAGAGGTAGAATCACGCATAGGAGAGAGTTGGGGAAGAAGGTTTTGGAATGGGTTTGCATAGGGGTTCATATAGGGTTGGTCTAGGGTTCGTCAACTAGTGTTTTAGCAAGTTTTTTTAAAGTGATAACAAAAGAAAATTTAAAAAATAAATAAAGGAAGAATGAGATTTGGGTCGGAAGTTGGGCTTTGGGTCGAGGCTTCTTTTTACTAGACTTTAATGAAAATGTAAACAAAAGTTTCAAGTAATTTTTTTTACCAAACTTAAGTTAAATGTTTTACTTAAATAAATAGGAAATAAATAAAATAATTTAAAGGTTTTAATTTAATCTTTAACTTAGGTTAATAATGATGCTAATTTAATTAAGTTGAGATAACTATATTTATGTTAATTATTTAGTTAATTACAAAAGTTATTAAATAAAGGTTAATAAAATTTGTAATGCATAAGATAAATTCATATTTCCATTTAATTTGAGGTGAAATGAAATTTTATAATTTTAATTAAGACAATTAATGGAAATAAATCATTAATATTATTTTTCTTAAACTGGTGGATAATGAATAGTATTTTATAATTTTTATTAACTATTGAATTTGTAAATAAATTGGTTTTAATACGGTTATTTAAACTAAACTAAGACTCTTGAGTAGATCATTGGTTTTGGTTATAGATCGTTAATGGGGTTAACGATATATATCTTCGCTTAATTTCTATGGGATACTGGTTTTCATAATACTAATAATGGAATTAAAACAATGATAAGGTTTTATTCGAAATAAAATCCGTAATAAGTTCTCTTAATCAGTTATTGACCCCATTGACGATAAATTGTCATTTTTAACAACTGACTTCCTTAAATTTATCTCTTGGATTCGAAGAGACCAAGATCGGAAATCAGCGATATCCGGAACCACTTCAAGTAATAACCACTATAATTCTTTAAAGATTTGATTATAGAATCAAATAGGCTGGAATGGAATAAATTAAGTAAACTGGACCATTGAAACTAAGTAACGATACTTAGATATTATTTTGCGAAATAAGTGTTTGACTATAACAAGATAAGAACTCGTTGTGAGGTACGAGTTACCCTAGTTTTCAAAGAAGTTTTATAACTTAGTATTTCAAGATATATCGGTTTACTCACGCTGGTTTCCAGCCTGACTCGGGTATTACTTTATTGTAATACTCGGGTCAAATCGAGTATTACAGATTTTCAGGTTAGGATGTTTTGGAGCTTAGGAGGCGAGCTGGATGGCAGAGACGTATTGATTATTCCGCTATGCATTAGAGACGTGTAGTCTTTATTTAGGGACAAGTTAATTATAACTATCCAGTTTGTTTGTGAATGATTATACTATGATATATTGTATAAATTGAAAATTACAGTTTTCTTTGTGTAAATGCTGCTATTTGTATATTATATTTTGTTCCACTGCGATTGTGAAAATCTATGCTGTTGTTTTCTTTTTTTTCTTCTACCTCCTTTTCTTCTTTTGCCCTAACAATTCAGAATTTCTGGCATTCGATTGCTCGACACTTCTACAATGAACGTATTAGTGTCGAATTTTCGAGGGCAAAAATTTCGGGTCGTTACCTTTGGTATCAGAGCAGAAGGTTAAGCGAGAACCTTGGCTCTAGGGGGATAATTCATTAGAGATAGGGTCAGTAGTACCCTTGAATGAGTTGAGTGTATTATGTATTCTTATATAATGATTTTAAAAATGGTTTTAAAAATGATTTTTATATAAGTTTATATATTGGTACGTAAAGCAATAATTTTTCTAATTATTATATATATATTAACATAATTGGTTGTTGGTTATTGAAATTGAATAAGCTCATAAGAATTTAAGTGGTAATATATATATATATATATATATATATATATATATATATCCAAACAAGAATTGGATAATAAGAACTAAACAAATAAGATAAGCAAGAAAAGGATTCAAACCAGAAAATAAAATCCTAAAATTTATAGAAATGTTTTCATAATGCTGAATTAAGTTACCCTGGTTTTATTTTTCCAACAAATTATGAGATAATATTTGGTGAATTGGTTTCCACATATGATGATCTTGGTTATTATCATAAAATGGTTGTTGTGTCTAATAATGGGATGTTGGTTTTCTAATAATAATTAATGATAAAGCAAAAAATGGAATGTTTTAAGGAAGTAATAATTTACATAAGTATAAGTTATAAATTGAAAAGAGTTTAAATTGTGAAGTTTTGAAATCTAAGTCCAGAAAATTTGAAATAGTTTTCAAAATGTTAAAAGAAATAATAAATAATATTATCCAGAATATTTTTTAAATGTAGGAATCTTATTTTAAGAGTTGTTTTAATTTTTTTTAAGGGAATTTGTTTGTTAGCGCCAAAATTGGTCACTAGCACCCATATGTAAATGAAAGCACCAACTAATAGTCACAGATAACGGATAGAGTGTATGTAGTGAGCATAAATATAAAGAGCAGTAAAAATTTAAAAGAAAGCAAAAAAACTGTGGATTTATAGTGGTTCGGCTGACTGGCCTACGTCCACTGTAGAATTTTCCTTTTTTATTGATATGAGAATCAATTACAGTTACAATCCAGAGTTTTCGAAACAATTATGGCAGAGTAGCCTTAATGAGGAAGAAGAAAGAAAATAGAATGAAGATCTTTTTCTCAACCCCCACATGCTGTATTTATAGGCAAATCTCGAGTTACCTGGCTTCCTGAGTAGTCCAGGCCCATCAGGACCATAGTCGAGCCAACATCCTTCATCATGGTACAAGCGACTTCCTGTAGCGACTTCCTATCGAGCGACTTCCTGTGCCGACTTCCTATAGCGATTTCCTGTAGCGACTTCCTATAGCGACTTCCTGTGACTTCCTGTAGCGACTCCCTGCCGGGCGGCTTCCTGTAGCGACTTTCTGCCAAGCGACTTCCTATAGAGACTTCCTGCCGATTTCTGTAGAGACTTCCTGCAGCGACTTCCTGTAGCGACTACCTGTGACTTCCTGTAGGGAATTTCTACCGAGCGACTTTCTGTAGCGACTTCCTGCCTAGCGACTTCCTGCCGAGAGACTTCCTGCCGAGCTACTTCCTTTAGCGACTTCCTGCCAAGCTACTTCGTGCAGCGACTTCCTGCTGAGCTACTTCCTCTAGGGACTTTCTGCCGAGCGACTTCCTATTGCGACTTCCTACCGAGCGACTTTCTGTTGTGACTTCCTGCCGAGCTGCTTTCTATAGCGACTTCCTGCCGAGCGACTTCCTGTAGCGACTTCCTGCCGATCGACTTCCTATAGCGACTTACTATCGAGCGACCGAGCAACTTCTGTTCCTGTAGTGACTTCCTGTTTCTATAGCGACTTCCTATTCATGTAGCGACTTCTTGTTCCTGTAGCGATTTCCTATACCAGTAGAGACTTCCTGTTCCTGTAACGACTTCGTGTTCCTGTAGCGACTTCATGTTCCTGTAGCGACTTCCTGTTCAACTTCCACGCCGGCCGACTTCCATGTCGACCGACTTCCACGCCGACCGACTCGACCGGCTTCCACGCCGACCGGCTTCCAAAGCGTGCTGCGTTACCTATCCATCCCGTCGACTCAAATCTACTTCATTCCATCCTTGATAACTGAGAAATTGACTTAGTTAAATCTGCTTACCTACAGCCTTGCCAAAAGGCGGGATAACATTTTCCCTCCAAAACATGCCTTTTGGTAAAAGGCGTATTTTGAATGGCATCGAATCCAATATCGTGAATCCATATTTTATTAATAGCTTAGTATAATTGGTAAAGTTCATGGCTGTTCGAAACCGAATCAGTATTCATTTCCACTTGTGGAAGTCAGGAATTAAATTCTACAGCCTCTTCGGACTATCGATGGTCACTACGGACCCTTGCCAAGTGCATTCCAAACTCGACGATCGAATAGAGAGATCCTGTTGCACTCCGGCATTGCTTTCTATCCCTTGCACTCTGACCTCATTGAGGGAATATAGCGATGTCTTGGTCATCCTAGACCGATCATAGCCTCTCCAGGCTCTTACTGGATCCCATCCTGTCACTCTCAAGTGAAGGGAAAATAGCGTTGAGTGATCCGATCCTGTCGCTCTCCGGCGAAGCAGCATCACTCCTTGCACTCTGGTTTAGTGTCTTGAACGTTAAGCAATGCCCTGATCCTCCTGGACCGATATTAGCCTCTCCAGGCTCTTATTGGATCCCATCCTATCACTCTCCGGTGAAGGGGAAACATCATTGAGTGAGCCGATCTTGTCGCTCTCCGGCGTAGCAGCGTCACTCCCTGCACTCCGGTTCAGTGTCCCTGAACGTTAAGTGATGTCATGGCCTAAATCCTAGGCCGGTTACAGCCACTCCGGACTCTTATCAAACCCCGATCCAATCACTCATCGGTGAATGGAGGACGACATTAAGTGAGTTGATCCTACCGCTCTCCGACGAAGCAACTCACTTCTTGCACTCTAGACCCTATCTCTCCAGTTAGGGTCATAAGCGATTAATTTCAAATCGACTTCCAATATTCATCCTTTAACTCTCCGATGCAAGGTTTATTTCATGCAATTCAAGTTCATTTATTAAATTAAAAGTCCAAATGTTCAACCACAAACAAAGGAAAAATCTAGATACTTCCACTCTGGGCAGAGCAGTATATTACCATCTCAGAGCATGCCTAGGGATCTCTCCGTTCCCTCACACGTGTAAGTGGAATAGCTGTTTTATTTTGAAATCAAAACGTAAGAATTTTATGTAATCGACCAGAGTTCAAGTCTTGAACTTGGCACATGCCATCATGATCAATTGATGACGAGTCGTGATCCCGATCCAGGATTAGTTCTGTTGGGTGCAGGTGGTAATTGCTTGGGTCCTACGGCCGCTGTCCGATTTCTCACGACTGTGGCAATCTACCATTTCTAACATGCTCTTCCAACTCATCCTTCAAATGGCGGCATTCATCAGTAGCATGTCCTTCCAGCTCATGGAATAGGCAATACTTTCCACTTCTACATTCCTGTTCCGTGGGATCTCTCCTGGGTGGTTTCCGATAGGGGAAGTGCCATCGAGTTTCTGTGTAAATCCTTACAGGTTTGACGTCAAGTCAACATATTGTTTGAATCTGGGTTCTTGGAATTTCTTCCGTTTGCCAGGACCATCATATCTGTCATCCTGCTTCCGCTTTCCCTTTTATATTCCACTCCGTTCCTTGGAGGTTCCTTCGCCTTGCACAACGTTTATTTCTCGCCTTTTGACGCGTGAATCCTCTAGCCGAATGAACCTTTCAGCTTCATGATAGAATTCTCTAAGGTCTTGTGGTGGATCTCTTGCTAAATAATTTTTAAACTCTATGCCTTCCGCAACCCCTGCTACCACAACCATCAAAATCATTGATGGATCCGGGCAATCTACTAAAGCCACCATTGCATTGAATTGCAATAGAAAATCTCTTATGGACTTTCCAGTCCTCTGCTTCATTGAAGCTAAGGTCATCACATTCTTGGGTCGCGTCACATGGACCCTAAACTATCTCATGAAGCATTCCACTAGCTCACCCCATGTTCTGATTGATCCATTCTCTAGCTGCCTAAACCAAAGCGCAGCCAAGTCTGTTAGATATAGAGGGAATCATCGTGCCATCACTTCCTCGGATGCCTCCAGCACTTCCATATGCCTGATATATCTGGTAGTATGCATGGTTGGGTCTGATTTCTCATCATAAGGATCTAGTGTGGGTAACTTGAACTTTGGAGGATTCCTTGCATTTCTGATATTCGGAGTGAACAGACTCTGACTCACTTCCTCTAAGCCTCCGCTTGACAATCCTCCTCTCATAACCCTTCTTATTAATCCAGCCATCCGCTCGTCTCCATCTAGGGGTAGTACCCTGTTTGCATCTCTACCTTACCCCACATGTCTTAGGGGTATTCCGGGTAGTACTCTTCATGTAGGTCATTTACGTTCATGTTGGTTAATGCTTGCCGAGCTTCATTTACCGCTCCCCCAGTATCCAATCCTGAAGGTCTGCTCCTGAGCTTTTGCCGATTTCCATCAATCCCTCCAGTCTGGTTTTGGTATTGACCTCCAGAAACTTCTACAGCTATGGTCACTTGTTCTGCAATGCAAGCAGCCGCGGTTAGTCCATTCCCTTGACTTTGTACTCCAACATGTCCAACTTTTCGAAGCAGGTTCTGTATCATGTCTTTCTGCCTTTTCAGCATCGTCTTCATCTCGTCCCTAGTGATGTAGATGGATGCTTGACCCGCTCCAGCTCCAGAAGAGGCCTCTTGGCTTCCCTCCTGATTTCTTCTTTCTGTCACTTGCTTCCTTGTTGAGGGCCTTGCCATTGCTTTCTAGAATCCAAGTTCCTAGCTTCAAAATCCCCAAGTGCTTGCCTTCTCAGTGAAAGCACCAAAATGTTAACGTCAAAATTGGTCACTAACACCCAAATGTAAATGAAAGCACCAAATAACAGTAACAGATAATAGATAGAGTGTATGTAGAGAGTATAAATTTGAAGAGCAGCAAAAATTAAAAAGAAAGCAAAAAAACAATGGTTTTATAGTGGATCGAATGACTCTGGCCTACGTCCACTCCAGAGTTTTCCTTTTTATTGATATGAGAATTAATTACCGTCACATTCCAGAGTTTTCAAAACAATTGTGGTAGAGTAGCCTTAATGAGGAAGAAGAAGGAAAATAGAACAAAGATCCTTTTTTTGAACCCCCACATGCTGTATTTATAGGAAAATCCCAAGTTACTAGGCTTCCTAAGTAGTCCAGGCCCATCAGGACCATAGTCGAGCCAACATCCTTCATCATGGTATGAGCGACTTCCTGTAGCGACTTCCTGTCGAGCGACTTCTTATGGCGACTTCCTATAGCGACTTCCTATAGCGACTTTCTGTGACTTCCTGTAGCGACTTCCTGTCGAGCAACTTCCTGTCGAGCGACTTCCTGCCGAGCGACTTCCTGCCGAGCGACTTCCTGTAGCGACTTCCTGCCGAGCGACTTCCTATAGCGACTTATTGTAGCGACATTCCATGACTTCCTATAGCGACTTTCCATGACTTCCTGTAGCGACTTCCTGCCGATCGACTTTCTGTAGAGACTTCCTGCCGAGCGACTTCCTGCCGAGCGACTTCCTGTAGCGACTTCCTATAGAGCGACTTCCTGCCGAGTGACTTTATATAGTGACTTCCTGCCGAGTGACTTCCTATAGCGACTTCCTGCCGATCGACTTTCTGTAACGACTTTCTGCTGAGCAACCAAGTGACTTCCTGTTCCTGTAACGACTTCCTGTTCCTGTAATGACTTCCTATTCATGTAGCGACTTTCTGTTCCTATAGTGACTTCCTGTTCCTATAGCGACTTCATGTTTCATAGCAAATTCCTGTTTCGACCGAATTCCACGCCGGCCGACTTCCACGCCGGCCGACTTCCACTTGTCGACTTTAATGCCGACCGACTTCCACGCCGACCGACTTCCAAGCCAACCTACTTCCATGCCGACCGAATTTCCATGCCGAACGAATTTCCATGCCGACTGAACTTCCACGCCGACCGACTTCCACGCCGACCGACTTCCACGCCGACCGACTTCCATGTCGACCGACTTTCAATGCGTGCTACGTTACCCATCCAGTCGACTCAAACCTACCGCATTCCATCTTCGATAACTTAGAAATCGACTTAGTTAAATCAACCTGCCTATAGCCTTGCCAAAAGGCGGGATAATATTGTTTAAATTAAAATCCAAGAATGCTTTGATATTGGAAGTATGGCTTGGTGTGCAAATGAAATAAATATGTATATATGTGTGGATACACATAATATCAAAGTTGATTGGAAGTAAACACTAAGTGTTGAGTTTTGAATTTTCCCCCTGGAATGTGAGCGTATAACCCAAAGTAAAATAAGTTTTGAACTTATAAGAGGGAAAGAATATTGATGGAACATTTAAAATTTGAAACGGAGAATTCAAATTGAGTAAGGTTGACTTGATTAAATGAATTGAATTTAACTTAAGGGGAGTTAAATAAGTTTAGAACGAACAATCTGAATTGGAAATTTCAAGATGAAATTGAGATTAACGTAGGGAAGTTAAATGGGTTGAATTAAAAAAGGGAGTTACGCATGATCTCAAATGGGTTTGAGTTCTGGAAATTGGTAATGGATGCTATTGATAGATGTTTTAGATAATTTGGATGATCCTGTTATCATCCTATTGTTGTTAATGATCTATGAAACTATGAATTGGATTATCTTAAATGAATTCAGAAGTGGAATCAGATAATATATATCCATTACTGAAATTAAATGGAAATAAAACCTTATTTTAAAACTATTGAAAAGATTTTGATTTTGAAGTGAAATTGTAATTATGAAAATGGAATCACTTTGAACTTAAGATTTAAATGTTAAAAAAAGGACTTGTAAACTAAAATGGTTAAGAATTGGGTTAAATGTTAGAATTTAAAATTGGGTAATAAATTGGATTTCGAAGAACTAAGTGAATTTTATAAATTGAAAACAACATATACACATAAAATTTGTATTCAATTTCATGAAATGATTTTAAATTTTAAGCAGTCAACATATGTTGTTCACTTTTATTTGTGTACATAATATGTTGCAAAATCACATCAACTAATTAAAATTAGTTTTGAATCTAATTTTTTATCATTAAACATTAATATGAGTAACCATTATGCACTTATAAATTTGTTGTATAATGTTTATGATCTAAACTATACAAATAAAATGAACATATAATCAAATAAGATGTATCGTATATGGAAGCTAAACTATATTAACATGATTTATCATGTAATCAAATTAGACTAGAAATTACCTTATGGTGCAGCCTAAAATTCACACCTTGAATTAAGATATCTCCTTAGATCTCTAAAAATCACACCTATTTGCACCAAAATTGGTCATAAACCCCGAATGTCGTGAAAGCACTAGTGTTTATGCACAAATCCTCAATATCCCAACATAGATTATAGATCCAGATAATGTAGAGAGTAAAGTGAAGGAATAACAATATTAAAAATGAAAGAAAGTAAGAGAATACACGAGATTTATAGTGGTTTGGCTACCTCTGGCCTACGTCCACCTAGAATTGATCCTTTTATTTCCTTTATATCCTGATTACAATTACAATCCCTTGAAATCAATAATCAAAAAGAAAGAGTCTTGCCAAAAAGGAAGAAGAAGCCCTTTTTCAGTTGCCATAGAGTTATTATTTATAGGAGAATATCTGGAAATATCTGCTCCAAAACTCGGAATACCCTTTCTCACGTGTAGGTGGGCCCACATTGAGTTAAGATCGATCATGGAGGTCCTTGAGATTGTAAGCAAGCTCCTACGAAAATTTCATAGCATTTGGATATGTGGTTTCAGAGTTATGATCGATCAAAGGTTCAACTTTTTAGTGTAGGATGATGATTTCGTATCCATGCAGTTTCATATGCACTACTTCTGCATCGATCCTAGACTTCGAATCCATCACCCGTGTCTATAGCTTTCGCATCGATCCTATTCTCAACCAATGATCCATGTTTCATGCTCCACCTTGAATGCTTCGCATCGATTGATATGAATTTGATCGATATGAAATGGCCCCTTCCCTCTTGCTGCTTTTCGTATCCATCCTTCATGGCTTCTTCAGCGTATGTCCTTCGTATCAATCGATAAGTGATCAATACGAAATACACTTCCAAATTTCCATAACCATTGCTTCATATCCATTAGTGTGCTTCATTCTTCGTATCGATCCCATCTCCTCTCTTTGTATTGATCTGATGCTGCTCTAGGAAGCATTCTTCTTTGTATCCATCAAGTCCGTATCCATTCAAGTCTTTCTTCCTCCGTATCGATGCTGGCTTTGATCAATATGAAGTGTGCTGAAATGCATTGCCGTATCCATCTAATCCATGCGCATTGCATCGATACGATATTGATCTGAAGCAAAGTGTTAAGTATGTTGTCCATATGCATACCCATCTCGATCTATACAAAAACAAGCATCGATCCAAAGTAGACCCTCCACATCCATTTTGATCGACACGAAGGCACCGATTCGAACTGATTTTCCATGAATATTTGTCCATCCATAACTTGAGCATACTGTTTGTACCAAAATTAGGCACAATACTCTTCGGACGTATTTAAAGAGATTAAAATGAAGAATTTAAATGTAAACAGAGGCTAAACAAACAAACACGCCAAAATCAGCAAACAAAATGTTAAAAGACGAAGATTTACAGTGGTTCAACGTTGTAGCCTACGTCCAGTGTAAATGATTTGATCTTTATTACTGATTGCTAACTGATTACAAAAGAGAATAACTAAAACACTCAAGTTACAATGCATCTCTGGCAGTGTTATGACATAATGGTGTCCTAAGTCCCTTTAATGAAGGCATAGGGCTGCTATTTATAGGCATAGTCTGAAAATATCTGGCTTAGACCTTGGAATACCTCTTATCCCACGTGGGTAGGCCCACTGAGCAATCCGAGGTCATTTGTGATCGATCCCTGATCGATCACTACTTTATTCATATCGACCAAGATTTGCTCCTTTTTGGCTGAGATCGATCTGAAACATTCTAGAGGGGTGAGTAAGCTTCTGTGAAAATTTTGTAGCATCTAGAATTGTGGATCTCGAGTTATGATCGGTCCAAGATCGATTTTGCAATTGGAGGATGAGTTCGTATCGATCCATGTTCGGATCGATCAGCTGCTGATGACGTGGAGCGATGACTTAGGGGAGATCCACTTTACGTGTCGCATGACTGTTTCCTTCACTTGACCATGCCTTCTTCATATAATTCTCAGGGATTATTCTTTGTATCGGTGAATGGAGGATCTATTCGTACTGATCATTTGGTAGCCGCTTCGTATCGATGAGTATATCTGCTTCGTATCGATGCTTATTGGGTGCTTACTTCGTATCGATCCCTGGAATGGTCGATACGAAACAAAAAAGGAGTTGATCGATATGAACCGAACTAATAGATCGATGTTGTTTGATTAATACGAATTGGATAGGCTAGATGGATATGAATAGGAGTGAACCCTGATGAATACGAAGTGAGATCTCCTTCTTGATTCTTGATTGATCCATAACTTGAGCATACGAACTCCGATCTACTTGAAAGTTGGAATGTTGGAATTCATAGCTTTACTTGTCGTATATGAATTGCAGCTCGATCCGGACTCAGACCAAATTATCCAGTATCCGTTGTAGACCCACGTATAATCGATCTTCGAGTCGAATTGTCTCTAGTTTCCTGCCAATTCTTGGTGTCACGGCCTAGTTAAAAGATGGGATAACATTTGCCCACCAAAGTACTTCTTATGTGAACATGACATGCTTTGAAAAGTTGCATTCTTTATTCTAAAAAGGTTCTATTCGATTCATTGAATAGTCTTTTCCTTTTTATCAAGAGAAGTAAAATTTGATTGATTTCTAGTAATATGAATGTTGAATTGTTGACCGCCACATATCATGCAGTATTTTGTTGTAACTACGTGCTAGCAATTTGATGTCTATTTTTTTGATCGTCATCGGGTGATAATTCCTGTTAATTTTGAAAATTGAATGTTAGTTCGTCGTACATGCACGTATGTTAACTTAACTCCTATTCACGTTCGCACATTCATGGGTCATTGTCAAGTCTTTTAGTTTTTGTTTAGATTGAGTTTCTTATCGATCCTCTCCTATATCGATGTGAAGTTCGAGTTGTAACAACGTTTAACGGTTGTTTTAAGTCCTTCCTTTGTATCCGATCGTCTCCTGGATCGATTTTGAGAAGTTGAATATGTGCTTCACAACGATGGCTATCGATACGGAGCAGATGGTTTTTGTAGATAATTCGTATTGATGGATACGAGTTCTTGGAATCTTCAAAGGGATGGATATGAAATTTTCCCTTCATATCGAAGGATTTGAATAGCCCAGATAGGCCTTTGTTGCATCATTCGTATCGACATGTCACTAATGGATACGGAACAGCCATATTCTAGATCGATCTGAATTGGTGATTATGAACTAGTTTCTTCATATCGATGGAAGATTGTAACGACCCAGAATTTTAGTCATTTCAAATTCGTGTATTTAATTGATTTTAAATATTCACAAGTAAATTTTAAGAGTTGAATAACTTATATTTCGAATATAGCGATTTAATTGGATAATTAAATCGTTAATTTAATATTTGAAATTGCAGAAATAAATGGAAATTGGATTTAATGTGAATTAAAATGATTTATAAAGTTGAATTAAATTCTATTTGAATTAGAATGATGTTAGAGAACTTTTAAAATTAAAAGTTAAATTCAAGAAATTGAATATTTTAATATTTAATTGACGTATAAAAAGAGCCATTTTTCAAGCAGTCTCGTATTTCGGCAAAACCAGTTTTATTAGATCCATAATGTTATATTATTGTAGGAATTCAAATTCCGTGTCAACCGGATTTACAGTTTGTCCGGGGCAAGCTAAAACATGTAGAAATTCGTTTAAGTAAAATTTATATTTAAATAGTCAATTCGAAAACCTATCTTCCAAATATGATCGAATTGGCTCTTGATTTATATTCCATTGTGTTCGAAATAGGGGTATAACATCATAAACGCCAGGCGGCACGCTTCTTTTCGAGTTCGGAAAATTTTCGGGTGAATAGTGTCGCTTAAGATTTCTATAAAAGGACTTAAGGATTTCACTTTTACGACCTAATCCTAATTTCAAGCCATATCCACCATTAATTTTGATGGCCAGAAAACACCCATCTTCCTCCTCGTTTTTCTTCCAAACTGTCAACTCGTACGAAAAATCTCCAACTACAAAAACATAGAGGGCGATGAGATCTCTCAGATCAACTGCTAAGATCGTTTGAAACAAAGTGGATCATCGATAAAATGGCTTCGAACGTTCGTCGTTCACAAACGATTTTCGAGGTGAGATGGCAACCAAGTTCGATGAGATTCAAGCTAGAGGTGGTGTATGCGATGGCGTTTCAAATGATGGTCACCGATCATCATATAGTGGTCGGTAGAGGTGGCGAAAATTCAAGAATAATGACGACTGATGGGTTTTGCTGCGTTCAAAAGCCCGATGGAGGAAGAAAGGCTCGATCGGCTATGATTTGACCGAAGAAAATTGAACGACTATGATTTGAATGAGGGTTTAAAGCAAAATAAAATGTATAAATTAATTTATATTTTTATTCGTACAATCTTTAAAATGCTGTAACTTCTTCATATGAGGTCTGTTTGTGATGAAACGAATTGCGTTGGGTTCGTATTGACAAGCACTACATTTTGGAGCTGGTTGGAGTTGATTGAAGCTAGTGTAAATTTTGGGTAAAATTAAACGCGTGTTTAATTTTATTCGGAATAAAACACTACAACTGCTATTGGAACCATTGTGAGTACAACTCACTCTTTCTAACTCACTAACATTTTATGTAAGTGAGAATAAATTTTATTCATGATGATTTATGATTGTTTGGATGATACATATATTATATATATTGATTGGTATTTAGATATATTCCAACTTATTGGTGCAGATGAGACCCTATACGTTCCCGTGTATGAGCGGATGACCCTTTTGTATGGGCGTCTGACTCGAAGCGGACATTGTACATATTTTCTAATAGTATATTTGTTGCAAGTGAGAGGTTAAAGGGATCCAACTGGACTCCTCAACAGTATTGATTTTATTTACAAATATTGTGATATATGCTGTTATCATATGATATATGATATTTTGGATGCCATGGTTAATGTATTTAGTGATGTTGCAGCATTGGGCCTATTTTTGGTAATTTAAAAATATTAAAGTGGTGATTTCGAAGTAAAAAGGATTTTCAAGTGATTTTGAAAATAGATGTAATATTAATTTTTAATTATTATGGAATCGATTTATTTTGAATAAATAAATGTTATAATTTTTATGTTCTAAAAATTATGGTTTTTAGGAAATATAATAAGAATGTGATTTTTGAAATATGGAGGTAATGATTTGGTACATATTTTAAATTGAGATTTTTCAATTATTATAAATGGTTTATATATAAGGTTTATAAAACTGAATTTTTATAAATCACAATAATGGAATCACAAAGGAGTTTTGTAGGTGTTAAAATGAAGTTATAAATGGGTTTTATAAGTAAATAAGATTTGTGAATATGTGATTTATAAAAAGAATGAAATTGTAAATAAAGATGATTTACAAGTATTTAACTTATAAATTGGATTTTGGCATGATAATGGGATATAAATGGAATTGGTTGATAAAAGGATTTTATAAATGGAAGTTTTTATAAAATAGAAATGGAATTTATAAACATCGGTTTTATAAGTGTGAAATCAACTTATTTTGATAAATTAAATATGGTAGTTTGGTAAAGGAGATACATCCATGATTTTGGACAGTGGACGGTCCTTTAATTAAATGTGTGGAAATACCGGATTTGGTAAATGAACTATATTCACGATTTTGGATAGTGAATAGTATTTTAAAGTTAAATAAATGTTTTGGGAAGTGATATTTTAAATGGAGTAAAATGGTTTGAAGATGTTTTAAGTGTGTTAAGTATCGAATACATAAATTTCAACATTCATTGTTGAAATAGACATTTTCGAAAAGTAAGGAAATAATGGACTATAACACAGTTGTTATAGTAAATGATTTTCGAAAGGAAATGTTTTGTATAGTATATGGGATTTATATATCTATCTAATTATTGAATCCCTATACTAGTGATTTTGGGTTGTCGTAACGATGTTTTACGCAGCATTCGCATTGACCCAAATAAATGTGTTAAAGAGAATGTTTTACTTAAAGAATAAAATATATACTTAATCTTGATTTAAGTATATGTAATATTTTCTAAGTATTGAAAATAAATTGATTTGTGAATTAATAAGTATATGGAAATGTTTTCCAATGTTGAAATGTTTCGAGAATATATCTTTTTAAAGATAATTTGAAGTGAATATTTGGCAAATTGTTTAATTAATAAATGATTAATTAAAAGGTCCTAGTGATTGTTATGGTGCTAAATATTTGTTTATTTGCTTTGATAGTTAAATAACCGACTATCAAATTTGACCATTTTAGTTTCTCGACTTGATACGAGAACTATTTAGTCGTACACTTAGTACGTAACCTTTTGTATGGGCTTGATTATCATTTGTATTAAGGATGTTGATTTGTGTAATGTGGAGTATTACTCCAACCTATCGAGCTTCCTTCTTGGCCCGAAGGATAGCAAGTTGGAAGTTGGAGAAGTGATAAGTCTATGAGACTTAGTTTCTGTGTGAGGTTGAGAAACGCTTTTGCGTTGTTGGTGCAAAAAAACTGGGATCAGATTTATCTGAAAACCACTTCGGACCAACGTATATGCGTTCAATTGTGCAGGTTATTGATAATATTAACATTTAGGATTTTCATAGTGGGGACCGGTTGTTGATCGTTTGGGGTTAAAATCCCAATATACATCCAGTAGTAGTGGTCTTCTCATTATAAAATATCTAATGCAATGACTATTTGCTACTAATCCTAGGGATTTCCCGATAGGATGTGGTAGGAAAATACCTTCAATTTATCCTATTCCTGGACAACTTCTATGGATGTTTGTCTAAGATTACATTTCTAAAGATTACATACATTAGTTTTCACAAACATATATCAATGGTGGCGGAGAAGGCAACTTCTCTTAGCTTAACACCCTCCTTGAGACGTATGAGCTTGAGGGTTGTATTTTTGTGGAAGGCAATTAGTAGTCAACGGAAATGGCCATGTGGCATTCTAAGCGATGTGATATATGATATGTGAAAGGTAATCGTTACCTCAGGCTTCATCAACCGAAAATGACCAAAACAGGGTTAGATGCAACAGGGATAAGTGGGTCATTTCCAAGTAGGATATGATCATCCTCTTCTAGATATATCTTTACACACTATAATGTTGTGTATCTGATTATTATGGTTTGTGTGCTAGAGGGCCCTCAAAAAAGGTCGGTAACGACCGAAGGATGACATATTCGGTACCATCTAGTTATAGAGGTGGGCCGGTCTCGTGTTGGTAGAGGAACTTTGTGATGGTTTCTCGAGACATCCATCTAGAGGTGTACCCATCGGCTACACTACATACCTGCCATTTTATTTGTAGAGCCTAAAATGCTGGAACTTAATAATGGTAACAATTTCGTCTATTTTGAGTATTATTTGTATACTAGAAACTAGTATAATATAAGATGATTTGATATGAAATATTTTAGTTATCGTAAGGTAAAAACATATCCGTGTGTTATGTGTGGGATTGTCTTACGAGATACTTTTGTTTTAATAAAGGAAAAGTTAAGTAAATTAATAAATTCAGTTGAGTGTGTTTCTCACGCTGGTTTACCAGACTAATCCGAGCGTTCTTTCCTTTCAATGCTTGGGTCAGACCAAGTATATTTACAGGTTCAAATTTGGCGCTTTTGGAGCTTCAGTAGGAGAGCTGGAGATCTTCATTTTCATATACACGTATCTATTTTGATTATCCGTTGAATTGTGCTTTGCTTAGTTGTTGCATATTGTCAGCATTTGTGTGGACAAGTCATTATAACTGTCCAACCCGATGATTAGTAATTGGTTGTTAAACTCTGATTGATGTATGTATATACAGTTTCTGTTTTGTAAAGATCATTGATATGATATTATATGCTTTTTGCTACGATGTGAGATTCTGTATTTCTGTTTGGTTTTATCTTCTCTCTTTCTTCTCTTCTCTTTTTCTCTCTTCTTTTCTTTCTTTTGACTTTCCGTCAGTCTGTGATTTTTGGATTGGACATGTGTGGTTTATTGTCGATTCAAAGGGTACAGATTTATGGGTCGCCACTAAGTTGGGACCGCTCCAAACAGTTTTGGTTACTGGGAGACGAATCTTTTCTTGCCAGGTCATGAGTTCATATAAATGCTTTTTAGACATAGGCGAATTTTCTACTTGCCATCACTTTCACACTTGTCTTCCTATCGATAAAGCACGTGAGAAAGAAGAAAACTGCCTCCGTTTCCAATACCAAATTAACTCGTTAATTTCCCAAACCGATCCATCAAACCAAGTAATTAGTTGAAATAATTCATCTTAGAATGATGAGACTCAAATTTTACGCCAATTCGCAAAAATTTGCGATCGATTTCGGTGATGTTAATGCCGGAGTTGGGTCGGAGCATGGTCGCGAAAGAAGAAATGGCACGCTATCTGCTTTGGGAAGAAGAAGAAGGAAGATGAAGGACGTATTCATATCGATTGTGGATGAAGAAGAAAGTTCGTATTGATGGAAGGAATTGTTTCGTATTAATTGTTTATGGGGTTTCATATCGATCTGGAGCGATCGATACGAATCTTGGACCTTGCGATCGATACGAAATCTTGGACCTAACGATCAACACGAAGGTATGTCGATCGACACAAAAAAGGGTTCAGGATCGATACGAATTGACCTTTAAGCGATTGATATGAAACGCCGCTTCCCATGATTGATACGAATTATGCTATTGGTGATCGATCCAAGTTCGGACTTTGATGGATACAAAATTTGCATAATCGTACACTTGACTTCGACGAGCTTCAGCCTTGCATATTTGAACTTGACTGTTAAACTACAAATTTGACCGCCCTTCGGAGCTCGTCGATGGAACTATAACTTGACAAGTTTAAAAAACTTGGACATGGATCGTTCTCCGAGGTCTGGTTGGCATGGTTGTGACGGTCAGCGATGATGGTCACTTTGGTTGAATCTCGAAGCTTGACATTTTAACATCCATCGAACTTGAAGAAATTTAAAGTAGTATGTAGCATTGCACTACACAACACAAACATTCACTTCATAATCACGGAGGGAGGGAGGGGGAACATGGGTTTCTTTCCATCTAAAAATGGTTTTTACCGAGTTTAATAGCTACGGATCTCGGATGCTCTAAGTTGCAGATATCCAAATTCCTCTACGTCCAGCTATAGAAATGCCAGAGATTGCAATTGAAGTAATAAGTCCTTCTCCGGATGAGATGCCGATTGCGACTTTTATCATGAATCCATAGGACTTTGTCCATTATAAAATCTCTAAAGACATGCTGGGCAGGATTTGCCTAAGGCACGGATTATCACTAAATGATGTTTGGTACTGGGCGCAGAAGATATAGCCCACAATCCTCTAGAAGGGCATATGGCTTGTAATAGGTTCAAGTGTATAGTTGTAACACTTCCTCCCTTCAATCAGTTTACTCGGGATGAAAATGCTCTGATACCAAATGAAAGTGCTCTGATACCAAATGAAAATGACTGCTATGCTATAGGATCGAAATGGCCAATAGTTGTAAATAATGTAAATGTAGTGGCTGTGTAATATAAAGTAAGTTATCCACTGATGAGGAAAAAATTAATAGTAAATTAAAATGACACCAGAGATTTTCATACTGGTTCAAACTCTCGTTCTACGTCCAGTCCCAGACTCCTTTTGGAATTATAGTTAACACCCTCACTTAACCCGGAGGAACATGTATTACACCACCCAAGCAACCGAATAGGACTTTACCGCCTGAGCGATAGAATAAGACTTTGACCGCTTGAGCAATAGAAAAGGACTTTCTTACAAGACTGGATTTAGCTTGACTTTGTGTGCTCTGAATAAAACAGATTTGTCACTTGCAGTACACCCTTCCAATAATCTTATCCTTAAAGTAGATGTGTATATTTGTGTGTATATAAAGAATAGGAAGTATAATATTGCTTGAAGAGTATGGAAATGAATATGTAAGCAATGATTGTATGAAGGCTTGTAAGAATGCTAAGTACTATAGATCAAAAGAGAATAGAGAATTAGGTGATTTGGTCTATGAATCTTTAGTGTATATATAGTGTGATTTGATATGACTTCTGCTAATCGACATCTATTAAAATCTAAGAGTTGTGACCTTCCAGGAAGAAGGAACGGTTTGATCAAAAGAAGTGTCTATTAAGAAAATATAGCAGTTATACAGTGGTCAGTCGGCTACCTTAGAAGATTCAATCGACTGAAATTAAATCATGCATGTGCATTTGAAAGTGCACTGATTCAGTCGACTGATTGAATGTATCTAGTCGACTGAATTCTATTCTTAAACAAAAACTTCTATCGCTCATTTAGTTAGAACACTTGCCTTGTAAACTAGTGACCCGGGTTCGAGCCCTGCTCCATACATTTTTTGAAAACTTGATTTTGATTAAAATATGCATGCAAGTTTATTTGAATGTGAATGATGATTCTTGAGGAAAGATTTTAACAAAGCACTAAACCTGACTCTATATACATATTTGATGACTCTTGTTAAAATATATAACTATACTAACCACACTTTGAGTCATTGAGTCCGGATGTTGTCGTAATCGTAGATTCGTGAATTGTTGTTTCATATCAGCAACCAAAACCTATGATTCAACATTCTCCTGCTTTTTGATGATGAAAACTCCATTTTCTACAGAAAAATCTTTGACAAGCTTTGTTGACTTATCTCTCTCTATGAATATATTCCTATAACTGTGCTATAAATTTCTCCCCCGAATCTAAGCTATATATTCCTGTAAATAATTAATGTTTTCTCCCCTTTAATCTGTGCTTGCATCGTTTATTCCTGCAAATAGTGTTAGAGCAATATCTTTCTCCTCCTTTGTCATCGACAAAAAGGAGAGTTTGTATGATGATATAAATTATATTCCACATAAATGTTAACATAGAACAATATAAAACAAAATAACTACTACTTAAAATGTAATGTACCAGAAAAATTTAACATTTAAAGCACGTGATACCCAAGGTTCTTATAATTTTCTAATTTTTAGGAAACCATACCCATTTGGGTGTGGTTGAACCTTTATATATAGTTTTCATTACAAATCACATTCTTATAATAATTGATAATATAAAGTTGTTTATCATGATCAAACATATTAGCTGGAATCCATATCTTAATACCATTAGTCATTAGCTTAGTACTTGAAAAATAATTTCTACCATTTCTAAACAAAGTATTATTATGATTGTAAGTTGTTTTAGAACTATCTTTGTTACTAGTACTATCATTAAAAGAATTATACAAGAATGCATATCTAGTACTATTTTTACTTTTATCTTGTTTATAACCTAAACCGCTTTCATCATTATGAGCTTTAGAATTTGTAACTAAGGAAGATAAGTTATCTTTACCTTTGTTAAAATTTATGATTTTTGTATTTAATTTTTCAAAATTTGCCTTAGAATCACAAACTTCTTTTTGCAAAATATTATTATTAACTTTTAAAATCTCACATTCTTTAGACAATTCTAAGTTCTTTTCGATTAAAGCTTCATTCTCTTTTTTAAGAGACAAAATTAAAGAACAGGAAATTATTGTCAAGGATAAAATTTCTCAGTATTTTAGCCTCAAGGACAGACCTTCAGTATTTTTGCCTGAAAGACAAATTTCTTTAGGTATCAGGTTTTAGTTATTGATGCTATTTTTAGGTATCGGTTTATAGTTATCGGTATTAGTTTTTAAGTATCAGTTTTTTGTTCGGTAGCAGTTTTGGAAGAATGTTTGCTTTTATGAATAATTTTAGAAGAATGTTTGTCCTTATGATTAATTTTTAGAAGAATGTTTGTCCTTATGATAAAAATATTGAGGTCATCTCTTTGAGGCTAAAAATATACAAATTTTTATGCTTTAAATCAATTCCCCATTAAAGAACTAGGATTGTTTAAAGAATTTTGCAAAAATTGTATTTTTATTTATCAAAACATTGATTTCCTCCAAAAGATTAGTGTTTTTCTCTTCTAACTGCTCATTTTTTGTAGGAAGTCTTTTTGTAGAATAAGTTCTTCTACGGTATTTCCAAAACATTCAGTTTTTTTATTATAAATTTGTTGTCCTCTTTTAAATTGGTAATTTGTTGCTTATAATCTTTTAACTTAGCTAAAGCAATTCCATTAACTTTATTCAACTTTTTACAATCTTTTAATAATTCGTCATGTGCTAACAAAAGATCTTTATATAAAGAATCTAAGCATATCGATTGTGATCTGAGTTTAGCCATGAAGCGTTTGCTTGTTTGCTCCTTTGACTCTTCTTTATTACTCTTCCTCTTCCTATTGCCTTGACTAGATCTTTATATAGCCATTTATTCTAAGATGCTGTTACAATTTCTAGAATTCCAGGCTCTAATACCAAATGAAAATGCTCTTATACCAAATGAAAGTGCTCTGATACCAAATAAAAGTGACGCTATGCTATAGAATTGAAATGGCCAACAGTTGTAAACAATGTAAATGTAGTGGCTGTGCAATATAAAATAAGTTATCTACTGATGCGAAAAAAATAAATAGTAAAGTAAATTGACACCAGAGATTTTTATACTGGTTCGAACTCTCGTTCTACGTCCAGTCCCAGACTCCTTTTGGAATTATAGCTAGCAACCCTCACTTAACCCGGAGGAACGGGCATTACACCGCGTGAGCAACCGAACAGGACTTTACTGCCTGAGCAACATAATAGGATTTTGACTGCCTAAGCAATAGAACAGGACTTTCTTGTGGGACTGGATTTAATTTGACTTTGTGTGTTCTGAATAACACGGATTTGTCACTTGTAATACACCCTTCCTATAACCTTATCCTTAAAGTAGATGTGTATATTTATGTGTGTATAAAGAATAGGAAGTATAATATTGCTTGAAGAGTATGGAAATAAATATATAAGCAATGATTGTATGAAGGCTTGTATACATTGAACTCAAGAATGTTAAGTACTATAGATCAAAAGAGAATAGAGAATTAGGTGATTTAGTCTATGAATCTTGAGTGTATATATAGTGTGTGATGAGATATGACTTCTGTAAATCGACATCTATTAGAATATGAGAGTTGTGACCTTCCAGGAAGAAGGAACACTTTGATCAAAAGAAGTGTATATTCAGAAAATATGGCAGTTATACTATGGTCAGTCGACTGCCTTGGAAGATTCAGTTGATTGAATTTAAATCATGCATGTGCATTTGAAAGTGCACAGATTCAGTCGACTGACAGAAGGTATTCAGTCGACTGACTAAATGTATTCAATCAACTGAATTCTATTGTTAAACCAAAACTACCATAGCTCATTTGGTTAGAGCACTTGCCTTGTAAACTAGTGGCCCGGGTTCAAGCCTCGCTTCATATAATTTTTGAAAACTTGATTTTGATTAAAATATGCATGCAAGTTTATTTGAATGTGATTGATGATTCTCGAGGAAAGATTTTAACTAAGCACTAAACTAGACTCTATATACATATTTGATGACATTTGTTAAAATATATAACTATACGAACCATACTTTGTGCCGTTGAGTCCGGATGTTGTCGTAGTCGTAGATTAGTGAATTGTTGTTTCGTATCGGCAACCAAAACCTATGATTCAACATTCTCCCCCTTTTGATGATAATAACTCCATTTGCTACGGACAAATCTTCGATAAGCTTTGGGTTTTTGAGTCCGGATGTTGTTATAGTTGTAGATTCGTGAATTGTTGTTTTATGTCAACAATCAAAACCTATGATTCAACAGGGAGGTGTTGCTTTGCTTGAGGATTGCACTGTCTCAGTTGCATTCGAATGGGTATGCCTTGCTCAATATCCTATTCGTCATCTTCATGGAGCATCTCTTCCGACCTCCGACTGTCGAATAGATCAGGTTTCTTTTCAACATCAAAAGTCGCGGGGACAATTCTTATCTCACCTTCTTAGAAGCAGTTAGAAATTTCCAAGTAATGCCAGGAGCTTGGAGAAAGCTAAGTTACTTTAAAATAGAATGTATCTTCATTCACTGTCCACCAGGATTCACCAGACAGTGGCTAGTTAGATGTAATTGCTCTAACTTCTTCATTGGTTAACTGAGTAATTCAAGTTGATGTTGGGTCTGATACATTGCTTCTTTTGTAGCTTCGATCCCATGGCATGAAGGAGAGCGATTCAGAGAGATTTTATGAACTCTTCAATTTGTATCAGCCGAGCTTAGAGATATTGATGAAGTCCTTACCGATGAAAACTTGATCACGGTTGGGCATATAGAAAGGGGCCGAAGCATTGGATCGACTGGAGTTCTAAGAATGGCTCTCGCAAGGCATGGAGGAAGAAGAGCTCCCGGAGGTGTGATTACAGAACGAGGCAATGAAGAGAACGTGCTCGCTGGAGATGAGCCTACAGCTGTGCCCTCGTAGAGTCCTTGATCTTTAGAGTTGAAGAGAAAAGGTAAGACTATTGCCTACAAATCCATGAGATGCAAAACTGTCGTGATATCTCTGCCAATTACAACTACCATAAGCGCGGAGACTTCTCCTCGACAAATGGAGAGTTCTCTAAAAGGATCGGGGGATATCCCCATCCCAGATGACTTAGCTTCATTCCAAGGATTTGGACTAGAGGGGCGTCAAAGTGCCTTAGATATAGGGGAGCCAAACTCCTACAAGCACGGTTGCCGCAACACGTTGGTTGGGGGGTTTGCACATGCATGCACACACTTCACGGCACCACACAATTTCTAATCGCATGTTTCTCAATTTTCGAAGATAACTAACTCTATTTCTCTTTTATTTTACAGATACGATGGTAAGAAAAGGATCTATGCCTGACAACTTGCATTCCAAATGCCAGTCTTCTATTTCTTACTCTAAGTCTCACATACACGAGACTGAAAGAGATTATGATCTCGGCCGCTCCAGCCAAGAGCTTGACTATTATGAAAGGGAGAGGGGGAGGCAACACCAATAGGTGCTGCTCCCGGTCGCGATCGCCACCATCCAAAGGTTACTCCAAACCCACCGGCTCTGGAAGGCAGTCTTCAGAGACTTCACATCAAATATAACTTTGAGATCCAACAAGAAACATCAAAGGAGTGTGACTAAAACTCCTATCATCACATAACCTGCTGCTTTAGAACCCTTTGGGGAGGAAGCGATCATAATTGCTAAGTTGAAAGAAGATTTTTCAAATGTTTGTTTTAATGGCTTTATATTCCCTCCGAACTTGAAGCGAATCCCCAACAAGGCGGAAAGAATGGTGCACGATTACGTATACGATGTATATAATCAATATCGAGAATGGGTGAAAACTGTGGAGAAAGCTTCAGCGGTGGCCTTTGAGTGGGTAGAAACAATCGAGAAACTGGAGACTAATCTCGCTCAAAAGAACCGTATAATCGAAGTAATTATCAACAAGGCAGAGTCTTCAAGGAAGTTGGAAATAGATGCCTAAAAGATAGCCGATGAGGCAAGTCAGTGTATGGAAAAAATGCGGTGGTCTCACATGGACTTGGTTCAAGAAATGGGCCACTGGAATACCCTCGTCATGGAGGAGAGAGATGCTACGCTGAAGGAGCTTAAGGAGTTAAAGGGGAAGTTCGCCAAGGTCGTCAGGGAGAAAGATGATGCTAACAAAGCTGCCCAGCAAGCATGCGAGCAGACGATGGCTCTTAAAGTTGAAAGGGATGCAACAAACTTGTAGGCTTTGGAAGCCGAAGCCAGAATTGAGAGCGAAGTTAAAGTGATGGAGGTGAGGATGGAGGATGAATTCGAAGATCTTATGGTCCTATATAAAGCCAACATTTTAAGGAATCACAATCTCAATTGGCTCAAAGATCACCCCTTCCATCTATATAAGGCTTGGAATCGCTTGGTCGAAGACGAGAAAATAGCCCGCAACACTTCAACTACTGATGAATTCGAACTGGAAACTCAGATACTAGTTGGAGATGGGCTAAGGTTCTTCATGACGCGATCATTGCCTTCAAAAAGGAAAAACTAGCTGCCAAGTACTCAGACATTGGAGAAGGGTCTGAAGTCGAACATTATGAAGTAAGCTCTGAAATGCCTTTAGCGACCCAACCTGAGCTTACTTCTGCAACTGATCCTCTAGCTGTTTCGGCATACAACCCTGACCAACTGCGCTTATCTCTAGAACATGAACATAGTCTTGAAGGTGCATCAGCCCAACATGTGAGTCAATCCAAGGAAGGTACTTTGAACACTTCTTTCATTCGCCAAAACGCAGGAGCATTGTTAGAAGATGTCGCTAATATCTTCCCCTATCTTTATTCAGTTATAGATTCTACACTAGCCGATCCTCCTACAACCCAAGAATTGCGTCAAGAGCAGGAGGTTGTTATGATGGAAACGACAACTATTAGGGTCGCTACATCGGCTGAGGAGTTGCACTAAGGTAGCTACGCGTTCGATGAACAAATGTTGGAAGTGCTCCTTAGTCATAAATGCGACATGAACATTGAAATGCCTTTCCATGTTGATTAAGATATTATAATTATAGGTTCCTCAAGCCCAACTAGCAGTATTCCAATGAGCATCCAAGCGGAGCGAGTCGAGGAAATAATGGAAGAGATTAAGGCTGAGATGGTGTAGGAAGAGCTGGATCGTGGATTTAGTGGCATGGCTGGTCCTGGCCCAATCCCGATATTTGTCATTTCCCCTGCTGGCACTGCTATTGAAACCGGTGCGCCTCCTTCCACCATCGTAGAAAGTGCCAACATCTCTCCAGCCCTGCATACAGAAGATGCTTTGGTTCATATGAGCTCTAAGGAGAAGATAATTGTAATCCCCTCGGCCAAAGAATAATCGGCTAAAGCAGGCCGGGGAAGTAAAGGCTCGAAGAGACATCTGAGTGGCAGTACAAGCGGGTCTATGCCGAAGAAGAAGAATTCAAAGGCATAGACTTTCTCTTTTCTTTTTTTCTTTTTGGTAGATAGATGGAATAGGACTTCCTTTTGCATTTTGTTGGCCGTGTATAGATGCGGGTTTGGCCCTGCTCATAGGAATTTTTTGAATAAGTTTTTGCACATGTCTTTTTTCAAAGAATAATGAAAATAAAACTTCAAATTGTTTTTTTCAACATAACTCAGCGTTTGTTTACTTAAGTATTTCAGCATTCGTACTCCCATTCAATGTACTTGTGATACTTCAGTCTTTGAGTGAACTTGATTCCGGTCGTTAAGTCCCAAAGTCATGGCTTTGGGTTATAGCCAAACGTCGAGTCGAATTTCAATGTTTCACTATCTCGGTCAATGGCATGTATTTGAGTTATGGCCCCAGACCTAAGGAGAGTTAAAGTAGTCATTCGGCAGTCATTTTCCACCTTCACTGATTTCAATTTAACTTGGTTGGAACAAAGTTAAAGGGATATGAGTTTGAGTGGTCAAATCACACTCGCTCATTTGATGATATCGATATCCACACTTTGGAGATTGAACTTGTATGCCGACGGTCAATCATGCCTGCATAATGCTTGGAATTATGTCCGCACTTTGGGGACACAAGTTAATTACGAGCAGTCAGCCACACTTATTTCGTATTTATACCCCTGTCCACACTCTCGGGACTAGAGTCAGTCGATGGATGGTCAGTTACACCCATTTAACGTCTAGAATTATGCCCGCACTCTAGGGATATAAGTTATTTTACGGGTGGTTAGTCACACCCGTTTAATGCTCATGCTCTGTTCCGCGCTCTTCGGACCAGTGTTAGTTGATGGGTGGTCCGTCACACCCATTTGGGGTTTATACTCCACCCCACGCTCTCGGGACCAGAGTTAGTTGATGAGTGGTCGGTCACACCCATTTGGTGTTTATACTCCAATCTGCGCTCTTGGGACCAGAGTTAGTTGATGGGCGGTCAGTCTCACCCATTTGCATTTGTAACTCCAGTTCGCACTTTGGGAATCTAGATTAGTCGAAGATGGTCAGTCACATATCTTTAGGTTTTAGGATCTCTTTGCACTCTGTGAATAAGGAGTCGATCAAGGTTGTGGATGGTTGGATCACATCCACTTTTATTTGGAAATCGAAGTCGTGGTTGGATGGATCCATCCTCTTCGAGTTTTAATTTGGATTATGTACCCCAGCTCGCTCGCACTCCAGGAGCTGGAGTTTGTTAGAGGATTGTATTGTTTCAATCCTTCTTTTCTTTAGTGTGGTTTTCTCTCGAGCTCGAGGTTTCACTTAGCGAGTGACCAGTCAGATCAAGATCACTCCCTTTCCGAATGAGTCCTACCATGGGATGGGACTTGGCTTTTTGTGCATTGTGACAGTTGCATGATGCATTTCATGAATCACCACTCTGGCTTGATAATTCTGCATTTTATTGCTAGAATAAGAAAGTATGGCAACGTCAGTTGCCATATTACAAGTTCAAATGCAGAAAATGCATAAACAAATTTCAAAGGAAAAGCAGATTGAAAAGAATAAATAAAGCTTGTTATATGTAAATGAACGTAATCATTTCCATAGAGCGGACGCAGAGAGATTCCTCCATGCCCTTATTGTTCTCCTTTTGGTGTGCATCCCGCAGCTTAGCAAAATAGCAGGTACGTCCAGCCGCCTGATCACCATGCAATACTCCAACCCCGTTATCAGTGGGGAACTTCAAAGTCAAACACCACAGGGAAATCGCTGCCTTGAATTCAATGAGGGCTGATCGACCAAAGAAAGCATTATACGGGGAATTAATGTCTAACATAACAAATTGTAGCATTCGGACTCTCCGGGAACTTCGATTTCCAACACAACTAGCAACTCCACCATCCCAACAGGCATCGTTGCACTTCCATTAAAGCCATGTATGCAAGACTGACACAACTTTAAGTGTTTCGCCTCCATTCTCATCTTGTCATAAGCTCGTTTAAAAAGAATACTCATAGAGCTTCCTCTGTCAACCAAGATCCTCTTCATCCAAGCAGGAGCTATTTGAGCTGAAATAACCAACAGATCGATAGTGGGGGCTTCGACTCTATCAGCATCTCGATTCCGAAAAACGATGTCATCCGTCATTATTTTTTGTTGTTTCGCCAGAGCCCCATTTCTGCATACCTAGTAGAACTGGCATAAGACTCCATTTCCTTCAAGCTCTGACCAGCTGGATGAGGACCACCACTAACAGTATTTATAACCAGCCTCCCATCAGTATGCGCGCGTTCCTTGGATCTAGCCTGATTTTGACTTTGATTCGGGTTAATGTGCTTGCACCTCATGCGAAGCCCGAACAAACTGTTCCAACTTCCTCTCTCTGATCAACTTCTCAATGATGTCTTGAAAATGATGACACTCATTCACGTTATGGCTGTGACAATCATGGAATCTACAAAACTATCCGGTTTGAACATGTTTTTGGGATGATGGTTTCAGAGCTGGCTTCTGGTACTGCCATGTATTGCAGGTTTGAAGATAAACATTCTCCAGCGACTTGTTCAAAGGAGTATATTGGTCGAACATAGGAGCTCTGTGTCTCGGTCCGCGACTTTGATCTATCTTCTTCCCTTGACTTCTGTTACCTTTCTATTGACCTTGCTTGTTTTGTATATTCTATTGCACATTACCGGAGCTCTCACCGGACTATTTCACGGCAACTTTACTTTGAATGCCTTGAACATTGGACCCTGCATCGTCCTGCATCCTAGATTATCTAGCATCTGCTTTCCTTAAAAACTTGGCTGCCATAGCATAGAAACGATCCAACGACGCGGGGTGTCCCCCAGCCAACCAATTGCCATACTCGTAATTGGGATCAATTCCTTTAGTTAATGCTATTAAGATAGAATTGTCATTCGAGTTGTTGACCTCAGCACAGGCAACATGAAACCTTTCCAGATAATGTCTAAATGTCTCTCCTGGAGCTTGGGTAATGCTGAATAAGGTGTTGACATTTTTTGGCCTTATGACATGCATGTGGAATTGTTTGAAAAACTTTGTAGCCAACTGATCGAAACTCGAAATGGATCTGGGAGGAGTCGAGTGAAGCACATTATTGCAATACCTCCTAAGGAAATAGGGAAACATATGCACTTAACCACATCTTCAGCTCGAGTGGCGTTCATGAGCCATTCATACTTTAACATATGCTGGTTAGGACCCGAACTCCCTTCATACATAGGCAGGGTAGGCATCCTAAATCGACGAGATGGCTCGGCATAAAGAATGTTGTTGGTGAATGGAGTATGTCTTTGGGAGATTCCCCAATCATCATTAGTATGACCTTGGCATTCTTGGATCATTTGGCGAGTCATGGTTGGAATGTCAGGCATCTGCACATTCGGGCTAAGGAATGATCGTGTTCCATGTTGCGGGGATGGTGCGAGTATTTTCGACGGTTCGTTCCTCGTCTCCTTGGCTCCCGATCTTTAGGACTGTAAGGTTCATGAGCATGGATGTGTTGACAAAGGGTCGGA